>MU269985.1:61781589-62981589 GCA_021432705.1 Caranx ignobilis
GGGGAGAAAGAGCCGTGTAGGCAGGGATTAGGAAACAAATACGAGCAGAGTGACAGGAATGTGGAAACATACGCAGGCGAGTCATATGGATGCATTCGGATGCTGTCATATCGCCATCGTGTCTCATGCTCCTGTGCCTCATGTTCTCCTGTCCTGCTTTTGTTTCTTGGGATTTGTTATGAGCAGACAGGTTTTCATTCTCTTGTGCTGTGTTAAAATCCTGAACTCATTGTGCAGTTATCAAAATTGCCCGAGCTGAACTGAATGTGGGAAATGTGTGTCAAATAATGGCAGAGTAACGCCACCGGTGTTTCATTTGCAGAAAGTGGGACAAGAGTCAGCAGAGCAGAGCAGAAAAAGGTGGCAAAAGTAGTGAGTCTGCAGGACAAACAGAAACATGGAGAAATATGCTAATACACTGCAGCAGTAAACTGTGGCACACACATTGCACGGGGTTGGGGTTAGGGCCTAGTTAAGCAGTTGGGGTTTTATGGGCACTGACTGGGAATCTTTCCAAAAGTATCTGATGCCTTACCCAAGTTTCTTCAGAGAGAGTGAGAGTGAGAGAGAGCAGAGACGGGGCAGAACAGCAAGAAGGGAGAGAAGACGACTGGGCCTTGGATAGTGGTTATTATGGGACTCCAGAGTGTCAGGCTATTCTTCAGCCTCTTTACATGGGTCATTTCCTAACAGCACTGGCAACTGGCCAAGCCACAGCCACACAATAGAGCCATTCCTTGGTCATTACCAGCGTGCACATTTTGCTGCTACCACACACACACACACACACAGACAAGGGTCAACTCTTAGCTGATGGGAAGCAATAACAGCCACTCCCCCCTCGCTCTTCGCCTCTTGCAACAACTTGATAACTCGGCCTTGTTTCTCTCTTCATACTTGGACAACAAATCCAGCTGGGACGTCTCTAAAGATGTCACTCACCTGGTCTCCGGTGAGGTGACAGGCGGTGAGGTTCTGCTCCTCAAATGACGGTGCAGAGCGGACGTATTTGAGCCAGCTGTTGCTGGTGGCGTCCGGGCCTGTGTCCAGCGCAAACTTGACGTTACCCATGTCATCCACCACCTGTTGGAGAAAGACAACTTAGACCAAAATAGGGCAAAGAAAACATTTTCATGGCAAACAATATGTTATCATCTAGCAATGTTGTAATGAACAAGTGTTTCTCAAAGTGCAACTTTCCAAGAAGTTCCTAGGAAGATAAAAATGTGAAATGTTTTAACTGGGCACATCTGAGTGTAAGAATGTGATGCCAGGAGTTTGATGTTAGTCAACCTTAAGACACACAGAGGCAACATGTCAGTGGGTGTTAGGGCCACCTAACCTTGTTAATCCCAACAAGTTGAAAAGGAAAGAGGGAAAGGAGAGGGGAGTAGACAAACTGTGGCCTCTTTCACTTGTCTAAAGACTTTCTCTGGCACATATTGATCACCTTTTGTAACCCCTACACCCCCCTGAGACTCCGAGAGCAGGTTTCATGTTTCGCGCTTTCACAGGGAATGAAGGAGGATGGAGATAGAAGTGAAGAAGGAAGAGGAGGAGGAGGAGGAGGAGGAGGAGAGGAAGAGAAGAGGGGCTTATTGTGGAGGGAAAATCAGGAAGGAATAACAAAGCTTTATGTTTTGCTGAAGAGAAAAACTGGACCTCAGTCTTGACAGAGTTGTAAATTATGAATTGTGGAGGAGAAATTCTAAGTACAAGTTTTGAGATTCGACAAAAGAACATCATAAATTTTCCACACAACAATTACCAACAAATACAAAAACAAGCAAAGAGACAGTATCTGTTTTAAAGGACAGAAACGTTGTCTTCTGCTTCTGCATTTGTATGTGTGCGTTGTCATCTGTGTGTGTGTGTGGTGGAGTGTGGTGGTTCTGGGGAACCTCGGGGTGGCTCAGCTGAAAACCCCTTAACCCCCTTCACAGAGCTGGGGTTGAAGCTCCAATTTCTCCCCCCACACTGCATGTAATACTGAGCCTGTGTGAATCCTCCAGGGAGAGGTGCACCGAGACAGAGCAACTCCTCTAATTACAACTCCCAATCAACCTGGTCCGAGTTCAGCGCTGACCTCTAGCTCGACTCTCTGTGCTCCTAATCACAGTCAAATGTCTGCTGAAGGAAATCAAGGTGTGATGGAGAAGAACCAACAAACCAAATGACGTTTTTAGATGTGCCAGGTTCGTGAACTCCACTAACTGGCAGCTTCTCTAAAGGCATGGGGGTGTTTTTCTCCCCAGCTCGTAAAGTGTGAATGGTCATGTTCTTGTTGTCTGGTTGAGCGCATGCGGAAGGTGTATTTTTGCGGGTGGGGGTGCAGGTGCCAAGTTTGGTGAGTAAATATATATGTAAAGGGTCTGGTTGGAGGTGTGGAAGAACTGCCACGTGCTTGTTTGTACAAATATGGTAACCGTTTTAGGGCCAACGCACGACTGAAGTAACAGCTTGAGGTAACGGCAATGTTGTGCTAGTTTTGAGCCAAGGTGTGAGTTTACCCTCTGTGCAAGCTACGCATGCTTTAGAATAACAATGCCTGTTAGAGCCATGGCTAAAAATAATGTATCAAAGCTAGATTTATGTTTAAAAACCCTGGTCCTGAAATAAAAAAAAAAAAAAAACGGAGGCTGCTGCTTATGTAAATGTATTTGCTGATTGTGAGAGTGGGAAAAGAGACTGTTTATGCAAATGAAGCTCTTCTCGTTATGTTTTTTTTTGTAATTCACACACAGACACACAGAGGCAAAACATCCACTGGAGGAGTTGATGAAATAAAACTGGATCTATATTTATAGCCGCGGCCTCTTCTGCTTCCAGTTTATAACTTAAAACACTCGGCTTGATCGAGTCCAGGCTTTTATTTATGTGTGAAAACACTCACTGAAAACTAACCAGGCACACACTTCCAAACACATACACACTCCCCACCCAATATCTTTTCTGCAGGTGGGGGAAGTCAGAGTGCACTTGTCACAGCGTTGTTGGGGAGCTGCAACAGGTATCAAACATGTTTTATGAACATGTGGAGAGAAACGGAGATCCAGGTGGAGTTAAGGTGGATTATTCCCTTTATTCAGGTGTGTGAAGGGAGGAGGGGAAGTTTAACTCTGAGCAGACTGACATATGTGTGAATACTACCAAACAGACATATAGCACGGTAGTATTCATACATACACATTTTGCCCCCCTCCCAATACCCCTCCTCCCTCCTTCACACACACCCCAGGGTCTGATCATAGGCGTAATGAGCAGCAGACCTGTGTGTGTCGTGCGTGCACATGTGTGTGTGTTGTCTGGGAGGCCTGCTAACACCCTGTCTCCGGGTGGAAGCCTGATTTATAAGGCTTCAAATGAGGTGCAACAGAGAAGGAGAGCCAGAACAAGCCCACGGCTGATTGTTTGTTTATTTACCTTTCTTTTTCAGCCCCCCCCCCACACACACCCCACCCAACTCCACCACCTCTTCCCTACGTCATGTGAGCGAGGAGGACCTGGCTGGAAATCATCTGTTCCATGTGCGAAAAGGTTTCAACAAGACAAAGCAGACCTGACTACTTCTCCCGTAACCTTCTTTCCTGGCTCCATCTTCTCATCAGAAGCTGAAGTAGTGATGTTTACATGATCATAAAATACCGTTTTCCCATCCTGCACTGACTCATGGGTAATGAAACCGTCCATTCATTACCCTCATTCTCATTCTGCTCATTAGGGAAGATCATCTATTGACTCCCATCGTTACTCACAAAGCTCATTTATTGAGCCCACTCGGCCGCACTATTAAAGAGTACAGTACTTCTGTGCCACTTCTGGTTTCATAGTTTTTTTTGACAATCTTTCCTTTCAGTAATAATTGTTGTAATCTGGGAAACAGAGTGAAACTGCTAAAAAGAAATTTTGACAACAGCAGTTTGGTGATCAAACAGCTCTGAAACAAAAATCCTGTTGGCCAAACTCACTGTGGAGAGAAAATTAAAGTGAAGAATAAAGTTATTACTCAGGCTGCCTAAAGCTCAGTCACTGCTCACAGATTGATTTCCTGCTTCAACTTTGTTCAACAAGCTTCTGCAGTTAGGAGCACATTGTTTTGCTGAGTTACAAGTGTGAGTGGTCACTTTTGATTTCACATCCAAATAGATAATGGTTAAATAATGTGGTTGATCTGTTTGTTTCTTGCCCCATCACACCTCGTTGTGATCATTTATGGATCTCCTTGAGTACAGATGTAGATAATGACAAAACCTTTAACACAATTAAAATGACAAAGTAGTTATTCTTATGATGTTCATTCATATTCTCTTTCACTACAACATCACAAACTTACTATTCAAAATGCATTTAAATATTTCAAATGCAGAACTGGATCTAGTTTTTTTTTTTTTTTTTTTACTAAACAGCATCAGAAAGTAACACATGTGACACACACAGTCGCGCACTCAAGCACACACGAGCACACACACAATGAGACTTCAGTCAAAGAGAAGCGCCTCTGAGTGGACAGGATGCAGGGCAAACTCCACAGGAAGCTCTGATAAGAGCACGACACTTATATCGCTCCTCACAACACAAAGGGGAACCTTTGACAGCTAGGAACCTTTAATGGATGTCTCGGCATGCCTTCTCCCCCGCCAGTTATATCTGACGGATATGTGTGGTGTGCAGGGCTGAATTAGTAGAGAGAAGTTTCTTGTATGAGTAGACGTTGGTGACAAGGTACATATTATTTTCTGTTTGACGGAGGGCAGAAAATGGAAATGGCAGCTCAGAGCACAGTGGTGATTGTGATTTTGATGTGAAATGGAGATAGAAGCAGACTTACAGCATGTGAGACAGAACTGTTAGGTTATTGTGTGTCTCTGAGGGAATATTTTTATGAAGTGTGATCTTACTGCTTTGTTACGCTGTCTTGGGTTTCAATGTGTGAACACACCCTAGTTTGCATGACTTTGTATACACGTGTGATAGAAAAGAGTTGTTGCTTTCCTACAGTGTTTTTCTCAGTCCCAAACTGTGAAAATGATACACAACATAATCCTGACATGTCTGTTAATTTTTTTCATGTCAAAAGACAAAGATTTGTTTGTTATGTTTAACTTCAGGGAATTCAGCAGAGAAATAAATGATCAGTGATTTGTTGTCTCATCAGGAGATATCCAGACAGGCAACAAACTGTGTGCAATCATCTGTAAAAGTAAAATAAATGCATTTTCTGGATTCAGGCATTGAAGCGTTCCACAGAGATATATAAAGAGGTAAAAGTTATCTGACAGATTTCTCTGTAAAATAGGAAAGCAGCAGCATGAACATGTTGAGAGAAGACTGCCCCCTCCTCCTGGTTCTCCAACTCATATCCTGGGGAAGTTGCCCACAAAGGAAAACAGGTTGTTTCATAGGGACGGAGTAAAGAATGGGGGACTGATTGACTTTCAATATGTATCTTTCTTACATCTATCTAGATCGAGAATATCTGACAACACGGTAGAAGGAAGGAGGATAGCACTTCTTCTTGAAGCCGCTAGGGGGCAGCCTGGAATGAGAGCTCTGCAGGTAGGAGAGCAGAAGTGGAAATGAAACTTCTCTCCTTCTCTGCAGCTGTATACACATATATATGCAAAAACACAAGGCCAGGGTGGTTGTAGACAATACACATGTTGGTAGGCAGAGCAAGTATTCCATACACACACACATGCACATGCAGGCCCTCACACACACACATATTCAGTTTTACACTGACGAGAGGGCCAGTCATGGAAACAGAGCAGTGACAGTGACAGATTGAGTGGCTGTGAAGTGGGCTGCGGAGCTGGTTGTTAGAGGTGTTGCAAATTAAGGTGCAGGATGACTAACAAGAAATAAAGAAGTGTGTGTGAGAGTGTGTATCCTTTCTGGAAAAGGGTCTGTTTCCAGTTGGGAGGCCCCTTAACATGCAGACACACACATATACACACAGGCGGACTAATAAAGCGGCTGACAGAGTACAGATCCCCACAGCCTCCTGTGTTTGTGCACATGCACATGTGTGTGTGTGTGCCTGTGTGTGATGGATGGGGGCCTGCAGAGATGACCCTACCCTGCCACATCACTCAGCGGTCTAAATGAGTGTGTGTCTGTCCATGTTTGTGTGTATGTGTGTGTGGAAGTGAGAGGTGGACAGGCACACAAGGGGTCCTGTCAAGAAACCTCTCTTACAGAACAAGAAGAAAAAAGACAGAATAAAAGAGAGGAAAAGAAAGAGATATTGTTCACAACTTAATACAGTCAGAGATGATATGTGAGGGCAGTGAAGAAAGAGATGAAAGAAGAAAGATGCACAAAGAAGTTAATTTTTTTCACCAGTTACATTCCCAATAACAAATCATGGTGAGTTGGATGCTACATAATCTTCTGGTCTTAATGACAATAAAGTGAAAATTTCCTTATATCTGATCATTTCTATATGTGTGGAGGCGAACCTGATTGAAGGGTGTTTGTGGGCACATGTACACAGAAACCGTGGATCACACTTTAAAAATAATCTATTTCATAAACTAAAAATCTCTCTGGTCCTTTATGGAGCCCATGTAGTAGAGCGCAACATACAAATCCTGCAGAAGATTTGGCTTTTATTAAAACATGTTTAATAATTTGTATCAAACGTTGCAATCATTCATCTGTCACATCCTTAAATTTCAGACATCAAATAATTTCAGTCAAAATATGTTGAGTTCAAATAAAGGGAGTTTGCAGCAGAGCCAAAGAGGACTCATACTGTGAGTCTGGATTGGGCCTTTAAAAATAAGTGTGTGTGTGAGTGTGTATGTGCGTAAGAGCTATTACTGATGCTGGTAATAGTACACCTGTGTAGCCATGTCTGGCAGTCTAATGACAGCAAAAGAGGAAACAGGCTGTAAATCCACACACACACACACACACACACACACACACACGCACACACACTCACACACACACACACACACACACATACACATGCACGCATGCACCACACACGCTTCCTTTTATCAAGTTAAGAGGCCTTACGTTGGATATCCCATACACTGTGGTCACTACTGTATTTACTGTAAGGGCCACTCTAAACACATGAGCTTTACTTGTATCACTGGTTATAAATACATGCAAGGCGCTGGGATTGTGTGTTTGCAGTGTGTGAGTGTATGTGTTGTGTCTGTGAAGGTGAGTAAAGGCGTGTTAAATGTGACCCATTTTATCTGGGGCTGGGCAGCCATCGACATAATTAAAAACCAGGCAGGCAGGCCAGGGAGGGCCTGGGGCCTTGTAAAAGCCATCTGGGTTGTAGTGTGTGTGTGTGTGTGTGTGTGTGTCTACATGCACTGTGAGTGTCAGAATGTGGCCTGGCTCACTAATGACCCAACTTGCTTGTCTTAAATCAGACTCTCTACAGTCACCGTCACACAGCTATCATTTGTGGCGAGTGTGCATGTGCCACGCTGAAAGCAGCATGTGAAACTCTCCCACACTCATGAAATCCTGGTAAAGTCAAATCTAATTTCGTTTGAGTCAGACAGATCTAAGTTTTCCCTTTAAGTGTGGTCCCATGCCGGTGAGAATTGAAGTCGGGGTGTAGTAGTTCATTGTCATGATTTCATTTCAGTGGATGTTCCTCACACAAAGACAGAAGGCGACAGACTGAGGATGAAAATATTTTATCTAATAATTCTTTCATAATATCTGATAATACAATAATCACCAGATTTTGTTTAGCTCTTGGATAATATAATTCCTCACAGTGTGTGTCATTTATCACAAACTGATGATTTGTGATACTAACTAATAAAGATGATTAGATTAGAGTTTCAATGCCCTTTGATTGTGTTAGGTGACTCAGTTTGCATTATTACACTGTTCTCCATCCAGCAGTTTAAATTCTGCTTTTAAAGGGTTGAGTTGCTACGATGTCTAATGTAAACAATATGACCAGGTACAGTATCTTTAGTCACTCTGCGTTATTTTTAGCTTCATGCCACCATGTCCTCCTCCTCCTCCGAACCCCTGCAGCTCCTCTGAATGAGCAGGTTGCCATGTGCTGGGTTGCCAGGTTAGGGTAACTTTAAACAGGAAGTGTGAGAGCTTTAAAAGAAGAGAGGCAGGGAGTTTTCAGGCTGGATCTCGTTAATGAAATGGCTTTATGTTATTTACAGCCCCTTGTTAAAAGGCTGGATGAGTGTGTGTAAGACTGTCCGTGTGTGTGTGTGTGTCTGTAAATGCACATGCTTGTGTATGCCATTGGATATGTTTTGTGTGTATGTGCAGGTGTATGTGCTTATGTGTATGAGTTGCCTGTGTACATGAGTTTTTTTATGTGTGTGTGTGTGTGTGTGTGTGTGTGTCTGTGCAGTAGTTAACATCATGCTATGTCTGTTTTACTGTTGGGCAGCCTGTTACAGACCGGGCTTTATGATATGTATTTAGGGCAATTAGTGAGCAGATATATTGGCTCATTATAGTGAAGCAGGTGTAGTGTAAGTGAAGAAATATATGAAGAGTACATCAGGGTCACACACTCTGTCGGCAGTGTTTGAAGGCTAACAGCTAGACTTCTGTGTGTGTGACAAAGAGGAGCAAAAACATTGAATCAGTCAGAACCAGATGCAGGAAACATTTCCTCAAACTGGTCAAAGAAACCCTGCAATCGAGCACGGACATTTATCACATTTTAAAATCTGCTAAAAATAATCGTTAACAGGCTCAAGAGGAGAACAAAGAGAGTAGACCGGTTGATTATTAACTGAGAGGGAATCAGAGTACGTGTTTATTGGCTGAAAACAATGCTAAGTGAGCAGTGTGTATTGGTGCCGGCGCTGTCGCCAGGGGAGTCCACATACAGACACACATGCACGTACAAACACAAATGTATACACTGAATTAATGTGTTTACAGCCACTGTCTGAGTGTGTGGCTTTTATGAGATTGTAGGAAATGGTTTTTCGGATTTTGCAAGTTTGTGTTTGTAAATACGGCAACATCAGTGAAGCATATTCATCATACATTAGTCACATTTTATTCTTTGCACAAGTGCGTATAGTTCATAGGAGTATACAAATTTGTATTTTGCTCAGTGACACTACAAAAAAAGGGCTCCAAACCAAGACTCCTGGAAAACGTTTGTCTATTAAATTATAAAATATTTACTGAATGAAAGACAAAAATGGATTTCCACATTCACACACATATTGTACATGGGCAATTAGCCCAACTAGCGGGGATATAAAATAGAAATTTCCTGAGCTCAAGCAAAAGCAACTAAATCAATCAAATCTAATGCATCCATGCCAAGAATAATGGCAAATAATAATGAAGCAAGGAAACTTGCATTCAACACTGACATAACTTGACCTCCACTCTATCGACTGACATCGGAAGTGAAACACAAAATGGGACAATTCCTGGAACTGTGCAAACACAAATAAGGAAGCTGTGCTTGGGACAAATTTGTAGAACATGTAACACTATCAATTATTTATTAACACTCGAATAAAGGAATACTTCCTTCAACAACATTTGCTTTTGTGATACAATGGAGAATGATGGAGGGAGAGAGAAGCAAGAGGAGGAGAGACACAGAAACGCAATGACAGAAACTCCTCATTTACAATCATATTTCCAGTGATACAAACCAGGCCACAGGGGTTTACAATATGAACTGAAAGAGAATTTTTCCCAGTGCATGTGAGTTCCTGCTCAGTATCAAATCAGCGTTGGCCTCCACATTTATCTCATCCACTACCTCATTCCTTGAATCTCAGAGAAGCACGCTGACACAAAACAGAGGACGTCACGTCTGTCTCCAACCATCTTCTTTACATTTGACTGCTTGGTGAATGTTTGGTGTCTGTGTTGTAGAAAGCTGTAGTGTCCTTGTGTGTTGTGAGATCAATGAGTTGGCAGCGGTCAAAGCGCTGGGACGAGAAGAAACGTAAACTCTGTGAGGTTTACAGCGTTTCACTCAAACTACAGAGACACAGTACGCTCCACGGTGAACTCCCCTTTAGTTTTGGGCCTTTAGTCGTCCCCTCTCAGTCTCACCCCGTCATTGCCGTTTCTCCACCTGGGGTTTTACAGGAGGTTCGCATTTGAAAGCCCAAATCGACAAAAATGCATTGTGAAGTAAAAAACAAGCTTTTCTCAGCAGCTGGCCGGGGCGGCATGTGGCAGAACCCCTGTGTGGCGGCAGGCCTGCGACTTATTGGAACCATCTGAGCAGAACTCTTTGTTTACTGTAACAACTGTAACAACTCCACTTTCTCCTCTCACCGCCTCCTCCTCTCTCCTCACCTGTTGAGACTGGCTTTACTCCTCAGTCTCATGATCTAGAGTCCCACATTGATCAATTAGAGAAAGAGTTCACTGTGTAGCACTGGGACTGCGACTCCTTCTCTTAAAAAACATGCAGCTGTGAATACATCAGTCTAATCCTGGGATATGATACCCTGACTTTTTTGTAAATTCCAGAGACAAATACTATGTTATAGTCAAGCCAAATGGTATCACATAAAGCCCAACCCAGATTAAAGGGATCTTCACTTAGGTATGAGAAATGAACTTATGATAAAGTAGACCTTTTTTATTATTTTAAATAAATGATTGTTAAATATGCAGATCATTAGAAACAACAGCTGTGGATTTAAACAAGTTCAACTGAATCATTATTGCCTTATTAAGGAAATGCCGCCGTTTTTCATATTTAATGCAGCCTACCTGAACTATCCAGTGTGGCTCTCCCTTTACAGAAAAAGCACATTTAAACTTCTGCCCAGTAGGATTAGCTGTACCCACAGAGGCATAGGTGATGGTAAGAGGCATGTTTCTCTCCTCGAACAGGATTAGCAGAATATCTGGCTATTCTCATCTCTAACAAAGGATAATTTAATGTGTGTGCTCTCATCTGAGCTCTGTGTGTGGCTGCTGAACATACAGTCTACCTATCTGAGCATGTGTGTCTCAGTCCAACACCAGTCTCTGCGTCTTTCTACACACACACACACACACACACGGGTCGCTGGCCCTCCCTTTCTGTGCCCTACCAGCGACTGAGACAAACCAGGACAGGAGGACCAATAAAGCTTTCTCTCTCTGAGTGTTGGGACTGCTGGTGAGAAGGAGAGGAAAAGACCTATTTCACTGTTGTATAAACCATTGTTTCATTTCCACACTTCTCTCTCCCTCTCTCTGCTCTGATATTTCACAGGGTTTTTGGCCCCCATTCAAGTGTGAACACAATACAGCTATTGAGATCATGGATCGCACCTCCTGGCCTGAGCTGGGCTCTGCACTAGCTTTAGCACCCGCAGCTACCACGTCATACTCAAACTGCCACAAGTACCCCCCCACACCATCCCCAATTTTTGTTTTGACTCAGGAAGCGGCACAGACAGACACACCAACCCCCCACCACCCCCTGCCCTATCCCCCCCATCTCGTCATATTAACCTTCACCCTAACTCTGGCTCTGGAGGGCCCCAGTGCGCAGGTAATGCATCCTGATTGACCACCGCAACTAAGAGGCCCATATATCCAACTTTTAATTAAGAGCGCTCATCCCTTCTGAGAGAGAGGGGAACGGCAGAATAGGCGGGGGGTAGCAGTGTGTGAGTGTATCGTGGATATGTGTGTTTTTGCAGAAGAGCCCTGAAGCCATCTGGTTTGTGTTAGACACATTATTAAGAGTGTGTCAGTGGCCAAGGCCTGGCTGATGGCTATCAATCTGCCCTTTAATGTATGACGGGATATATGGAGGAATGGATGGATATGGGCCCCCCTCAGAGAAGCTAATGGGTAAACGGATGCATTAAGGTGATTGAGGCCCACGGTGGAGATGGGGCCCATGGCGGAGCTGCACAAGACGGTTTGAGGGCCCTCTTATCTCTGTGGCCTTGAAGCTGTAGGGAACTGCAGGACAGCTGTTGTGGGGATGGATGAACAGAAGGACGGAGGGAGGAAATAACAGCAGAGGAAGGGAGACAGATGGGCAAAGTGTAGTGGTAACACAACAGGAAATCTCCAGGAAAACATACACATGGTGTTGAAATAATTAGCCACTGAAATAATCTCACTGATGAATCATTTAGGTGACGTCAGGAAAAACAAGCAACTTGAAGACACTACAGAAGAGCAACAGATTTAAACTACCGTCTGTGATTTAATACAATAGATTATTAACACAAGAGTTTCATCAGATGAATCCATTATTTATGTGATAAAAAAGTGATCAGAAATTGTACAGGACACTGAATAAATCTTTGATTTGTGAGAGAGAGAAAAGGGAAGAAGGAAGAGAGAAGGAGGAGACAGAGAGATAAATGAGGAGGAGGAGCAGCTGTTGACACAAGCCTTCTACTCCCTGTCAGATAAGAGATAACTGGGCCGCAAGTGTTTAGACACACCATTAGTAGTGTCATCAATCTCACACACACACACACACACACACACACACGCGCCCAGACAGATAGTGTGTGGAGATGGAGAAGGATTACTGGGGGTGACACAACATTTTGCTCTATTACTGCTTCAAGCATGCACAGTATTTTCTGTGTCTTACAGCTCACACACACACACACACACACACACACACACACAGGCCAGTTCCACAGTCTATCTACAAACACACAGCAAGAGCACAGACAGCAGTCCTTGATCAAACTGATTTGATTTGCTTCTCTGGTTCAGAGTTAAGTCACAGGTACGAGACAAACCAGTGCTGCAGAGGTCAACTACTCGTACATGTGTGTACATAGACATGTGCATGGACTGCGTGGGATACTGTGTGTGTATGTGCGTTACAATGTTTTGCAAAGTCATGTGTTATTCATAACCTGTTGTTTCAGTGAGGAAAGATAAATGACTACATGAAATGAATACATTAATGTCACAGCACACAGTCACAGGTAGATACAACAGAGTTGGGGCTGGGTACAGGGGGGTCATGAAGGACAGAGAAAGGGCACAGACCCAACTTTAACTCCCACCTGGAAACTTCTCATTAAAGCTCAAACGGCCCACGGCGTCCGAGTCGCCATTAAAGTCACACCAGCAAATAACAATGACTTTCAAACTATCCTTTGACTAATAACGCTGCCATTACAAGTTACTCATGGCTTTGTTAAGATCAAAAAAACTTTTCGAAGTGGTCCTGGGCTCCCCATGGTCACATTAAAAGCTAAGGCATAATTGGGCCATTCACTAACAACTCTAGCAGAATGCTTCCCTCAAGGAACACAATCAGGCATAATTGGCCAATCAACATTGGGAACAAACACAACAATATACCTCACACAGTGAGGCTATTGGATACAGTCATGTGGACTGTAACCTCGGAAAATAAAGAGGGAAAGGGTGCAACAAAATATTACTGTTAATCTCTTGAAAAAATACAGTAAATACAGTGTTTAGTGCATAAAGGTTGGCTGGTCACAAAAATCATACAACTGTGCCTGTTCTTATAGCAGGTAGATGCACGGGTATGTTGCTGCTCAAACATGTGGATGTGAATGGGGTATCAGCATCAGATGACATAAATCACTGTATGCAGTTTCATGATAATCTGTCATATATGTATTGAATAACATGTCAATGTATTTGAAAACAGCGAGCAGGGGAGGAAAAAAATCTAATCTTTCATCTTATAATGATTTTTAAGCTTCCATGTTCTGCTTTAGTGTCAGTCGAGTTGCTGCTTTGAAAACCAATGAGGTAAACTCATAACTTCACCGCTGTCGTTTTTATTCTGAATCGCTGAAAAGTCTGTGATTTGGAGCTGTGAGCATTTCACCCCACAAGAGAGAAATTAACAATAAACCTGACACCAGCGACTACAAGCTGATCTATGAGGCAGTTTGAGCATGATCGATAACACTGAGGACACTTAAGGTGCAACGGGTCATCGCTCAGCACTTAGACATCATTATCTATTATTGACTGACCATCGATCGGTTCAGCCAGAAAGAGTCAATACAAGAATAACAGCCTTAATTTGATAGACTTTGTTAAGTCAGTAAAAAGTCTTTTAATTTGATGAGATGAAAGAAGAAGGTCCTTTCATCCTGGCTGAAAAAAGAAAATGGTCCTCCTCTGTGGAAGCTGTGCTTGCCTTTCCTTGGCAGTATTTTGGTATTCGGCGTCGCGAACACGCACTTCTGCATTTTGAAACCAAGACAAATTGAACAAAATGGATGTCATTTACGTAAACACATCTGTGTTTGTGTATGTGTGTATTAAAGTGGGCTTGAGCTTGTTAGTTGTACTAATTACTCCAAACAGCACAATGGATCTTTTTAGCCCGAGGGGCGTATTCACTATGACCTCCCCATGTGCTGGAGCTCAGTGGTCCTGGGGGGTATTTAGGAGGTAAACATGTTGACTGCACCTCTACTTCGCCATACCGCCATCCATTTACTTCCCCACACGTGCAATTAACGAGCCACTGGCTAATTTGGGGTTGGTGCATATATGTAAATGAAAGGCAAACAAAAGGAATGGGTGATGGATGACAAGAAAGGGGGCTTGGGCATGGTCCATGTGGGACACTTAGCACCATGACACTAATTAAAAAGCCATATCACTGTGAGTGCTGAGGTAACTCATTAGCTGCAACCTGCTTCCGTGCCACCCGGCGCAGTGTGCAAATGTTAGCTAGTCGTGAAAAGAAGGAAAGCCGCATGGAGAAAGAGAAAAACTAAGAGAATGATGGACTTGGGCATTGTGCTAGAGTGAGGGGTCCGTGTGGGCATATAAGCCCGGCCAAATTAGCCTGCTTGCATTAGCCCTCCTGTGCCATTACCCATTAGTTTAGTGCAGGGGGTAGAAAGCTGAAGAAAGGTTACCATAAGCATGGCAATTAGGGCTATAATAGGATAAACAACAACCTGGCCGATGGAGGGAGTGAAGCAGAACACAGTGTAGGGAATGATTATAGAGGCTGAGGTGTGTGGAGGTAGGTGACTTTAGCTATATTGATCTGTGGCCCTGCGGTGGTGGGAGCTGAAAGTGGCACCCACTGAGCCTGCATGGCTTCTCTGCTCAGTGGAGACAATGCCTGCAGACACACAGACACACACACACACACACGGATGTAGTGTATATGATTTGTGCGTGTACAGTACAGTACAGTGACGAAGCCTGTGTGAGTGACCTCTCTCCACTAGTGTCTGTGGCCGAGGTTTGTTTCTCCTCTGGCGATTCATTTCATCTCAGTATGAATCGTCACGGGCTTTCCCCTGCTGCTCTTTATAAAACGCAGCCTTCTCCTAACATTTACTTCATCATTTAACAACAAAACCTTCAAAAATAACATTTTCATAGAGGAGGACTAAGGAAAAAAAAACAGGAGGGAGAAACAGGTGATGTGAGATCAATGGTGCAAAAAATTGTTTTTATCGAATGCCGCGTGGCTCACATTTCCTGCAGACACAGATAAGAGAATGGGAGTGAGTAGACCCTTCGGTGTGTTAAAGTGTGTGTGTGTGGTTGTTTGGGTGAGAGAAAGGGGGGAGGGACAAGAAAATAAATGAGATTATTGATGTTACATGTCAAATATAATTGCTGAGATTTGAACGGAGGAGGAGGAGAGGGTAGCTGATGGGCTCGCTGATCCGTGCAATGCTTCATTTGGGCAAAAGGCCAACAAGTCACTGAATTTGGATTGTGACCTCAGGTGTGTGATATTGTGTGAGGAATGAGCTCAGACTCACACCTACAGTACAACAACTTTTAAACTTTAAATACACACATGAACACACACATCTCTGACTAGCGTGTCATAACACCAAGACACACGCTGAGCCACAGTCTGTCAGTATGTAATACTATATGTGTTAATGTTCGACTCTTGAGCTGTGCATTTTTTTCACTTTTCAGATCAAACTTTTAATGTGAAATTAGTTTAAGCCTAATCAGAAAAGAACTGAATGAGAGCTTATTGAATCTTAACACAGCTATATATGTAGGTGATCAAAGAAAAGCCTTATACAAAAGGTGGGAATGACACAAATATGACCTGGTCTGACTGGACTATATAGATGATGCCTGGCTTAGTGTTGCTATGTTACATTAACTTTTTGAGACAGAATCAAACCCACAGTTTCCCAGAAGTCTTCTCATTACATCCGATACAAGTGATCATGTCTTCTCAGTTTAAAACTGAAAACTACTGAACTACATGAGATGAAATGGATACAGCAAAAGTTTAGATAAAGATAGATAAACAGATGGATGAATGGATGTGTGTGTGTGTGTGTGTAGATGTGTGTGTGTATATGGATATGTGTGTGTTTTGGATAGCATACAATGAGAAGTCCTATAGCTGGTGGCTGCAGTCCCAAAGAGAGAGATGGTCAGAAAATGTATGAAATTAGAGATCATCTGTAAGCCAAATGGACATCTGGCCCGTGTGTGTGTGTGTGTGTGTGTGTGTGTGTGTGTGTGTGTGCCCACTCACAAAGACACATTCAGAGGTCTTATGGCTCCAGAGAGGCCTGGGCTTCACGATGGAGTCAGAAATCTCATCTCATTCACAAAGCAAACATTCCAACTTTGCAGTGCTTTTCAACACTTTCCACTAATTCTGCTCATTTCCAGCGTACATCATCTTCATAAGTAAACAGCTGCTTTCTCCTGCAGGAAAATCTGAAATCCTGACTTATCCCGCTTTAAAGGTAACATTTTCCACCTCAGTGGCCAAGATGGCCCTCTGGCTCTATCATAATTTAAATGTCAAATGTCAGCATCAGCCCAAGGACAGTTTGCTCCTTTGAATAGAGAGTTGTGTTTGTGGCAACAGCGGGAGGTTATAAAGAGGCAGCAGAGAGGATGGGAACAGTGTGTGACGTGTCAGCATAGGAGTCTGACATAACACAAGTAGACTGTATACACAAAAACGAAGACGGGTGGGAGCATTCATTAGATAAACACAGAGTAACTGTGACAATGTGATGTAGAACCCCAGCACGTGCGCTGTCTGCTGTCACTGAGGATGGCAAGTTTTGCTTTGATTTGTTATTGTTTGTATTTTGTAACAAAAATGCATATATTTTCTAAAAAGCAGATTTGGTCAAACTTATTCAGCATGTCTTTTCACTCCACACACATCCAAAATACACAGAACTTTGATACTAAACTAATTTAGACTTACATAACTATATAGACTTTACATTTATAGAAAATATAGAGAAACTGAAATGTCAGCGGTGACACAGCTCTGCACCTCTGCATGTGCAGCGCAGCATCAGAACAACAAAAAGAGCAACACAAACAGTCGAACTAGCCAGCACATTGATGTTTAACTACAAAAGGGGGTAGACATTCTGTAGTCGATCTGGGGGGCTGCCATTCTCAGTACAGACAACATCCAATTCCTGCCTTCTGCTACAGTACAGCATCACTGACACTAGAACTTCCTGTATCTATTACAATCCATGTAACCCCATAACAAATCAGTTATGCATTAGTGTATCATGTAGTTTCCTAGCTGTGATCCACCAGACCCCTCTACACAATGCCAGCTAGTGTAGTTTTGAGGTATTTTCAGAGCGGGGGCCTAATCTTACAGAATACCTTCATCATAGACACGTCTGTTAAATATTACATAGGTAATATATACCATCCAATGTATAACTCTGTGCCATCCATGTATTGTTAAATGTGTCAGATTTTTCCATTTTATCCTATTTTGCCTTGTGGGTTAGCATACATTCCTTCCTTCATTTTGCCACAGGAACTGTCAACAAACCTGTGTGTGATTGTGTGTCTGTGTGGCATTGTGTCTTATTTCCTCCCTGTGTATCTCTCTTGGGAGCACATCCTGTCCATCCACTGTTAACAGGCCAATTTGCAATAGGATCCCAAAGGTAGTCATGCCCCCACCACCACCACCGCCCCCGACCCCCTGCCAAGGGTTGCATATTTTCTTGCTGACCGTTTTATGGCAAAATCTGTAAAATAGGCTCACCACCTCGGCCTTGAATTCACGCCACCTCCCATAAATACTGAGCTTATGACACCAGGGCACGAAGGGTCAAGGCAGATTAAAGAGGGCGGCACTTGCCAGAGAACATCTTCAAGGCAAATGGTTTTGTTTGATTTCTTTCATCCTCTCTCAGTGACTAATCCCCATTTTACTTGCAGTATTCATGCACACACTACAAGACTATTACAGCTATATTTATAGTGAGTTGTAGTTGTATGCCAGCAATCGTGTTTATGGATATAAGTGTTGCATTTTAGACTTGGCAGATATGTATTCCCTCCAACTCCCTCTCTTCTCTCTCCCAAGTCCCCACCTACCTCTTTCTCTGTCCACAAACACTCCACCCTCCCTTGTGTGTGTGTGTGTGTGTGTGTATTCAGATGCTGTGGAGAATGTATCTAATGACTCCGGTGCTGCCCTATCAATCAGCGGCCTTGTGTGGATAGTGAAAATCAATGGTTCCACACAGAGCCTACCTGAGGTCCCCCACACTTCATTTGTCATAAACACTCAATACGTCAATGAGCAGAAACTACAACACATTTCAGTCAGGAGGAGGGTACCGCCGAGCGTGGTGGGTGTAAATCTTTTTGGTGTTTTCCAATGATTGTGAACTTCTCCATTTCAAAGCAGCTTTGTGTCGAGTCAAAGATCACCTATTCACGTCTGGGGCTGTAGTCTTTCTTTCATTGATAATTCATTCATGCATTCTCTTTGTTTCTCTTTCACGATCCTTCTTTGATAGATTCAGTTTTTCTTCTTTTTTCTCTGTCCACATTTCTCCCTCACTTTCTCTCCTTCCAGCGTCCAGCCCTCTTCTCTCTGGGTGCTTATTGACATTTCCCTGCTAACCTTCTCTTTTACGCTCACCTTAATGTGTGCTGCCTTATCAGATGCGCATGTGGTTTGGAGTTTCATTCGACCTCACTCCCTACTCTCCTCCTTTCCTCCAGGTTATTCATCCCTCCTTCCTGTTCTCTGAAAGTCAAGCTTCCCTTTACAAAACCCCTGCAGTCTTATCTGGGAGACCCCACGACCCCATAGTCATTGCAGCAGCCAGTGGGAGAGAATGGAGACCACGTCTCCCGTGGGAGGGGGACAATGGGGCCAAGGTGTGTGTGTCTGCGTGTGAGTGAGTGTGTGTGAGTGTGTCATTAGGGCAGCGTATTTACTGTCCAACTGTCTAAACATTTGTGATAACATACATTGGTGCAGCAGTAGACTACAGTACTCCTGGGACACTGCGAATGCTTCTCAACATGAATGTAACAGAAATTAAGGCTGCAACTAATTTCATTACTGATTATTAATCTATAACATTTTTTCATCAAATGATGAAGTGTCAGAGGGCCCTGCTGCTGCAAAATAGTCCCTAAATAAATGAAATTTAAAAAGAAACAAAAGCTGTTGCCACTTTTATTTGATAAATGACAAAAATGATGAATCATATCTGCATGAATTTTCTGCTAATCAACCACTGAACGACTCAATTCCTCACCCAAGTAACAAAACCACTAACAGTTCATGTTGGCGGGGCCCTCTACACTAACTACACTAACATCTTCATAACGCACTATTGCATCTTGAGTAATTTTTGGTCATTTGTCAAAGAGCCAAGGAAATGCGGTGACACTGTGCGCTGGAATCTCACATTTCCTCCTGTGACCTTTGTTTGTGTGTGCGCATGCTTGTGTTTGTGTGTGGTCTTTGTCACTGCAGGTGCACCACAGTTTACATATCCTACATTCATATCCTTATTCTATTCTGGCCAAGAGAGTTCCCTAAGGAGAGGAGAGCACCTGCCACAAAATCACTCACACACACAGAAAGAGAGAGAGAAAGAGAGAGAGAGAGAGAGAGAGAGGGAGGGAGGGAGAGAGAGAGAGAGAGAGAGAGAGAGAGAGAGAGAGAGAGAGAGAGAGAGAGAGATGTTGATTAATAGAGAGAACAATGGAGAAAATATGCATGGAGGAGCAGGAAAGAAACCAGCACCAGAGGGAATATATAGGAACTATAATGATATGAATGGGTATTGAAAATACAATGAACCCCCGAGCTCCACATTGGCTTCTAAATGGCTTCTAAACAAATTGAGAAGTGATCAGTTGCCAAGTAATGATCCAATGCAATTATAGGAGTAGAAAATACAAGATTTAAAAGCAAAACACATCAGAAGAATTACTGAGATAAGAGACAAAGAGGGTTTAAAGTTTATTTTACATACAAATCTATACAAGTGAAATTATATTAACACTAAGCCAATTTTGGACCTAACAATGCGCTGTGCTAAATGTCTTCATATATGACTATTTAAGGTCATACATTCCAAAATGATGAGATGGGCAGAGATAGAAAGACAGGGCCTGGCTGCCGCTGCTGCTCCTGAGTATATTTATAGGTATTATCATCCACTCTGTAATGCTGGCGATCTACAGTGAAGGCATGCTATTAAGTTACAGCAGTAGAATGACATCACATCAAAACGAGAAGGACAGATGATCAAGACATTACGGTTGCTCGCAAAACTTTTCTTCGGTTGCCCTTTTTGGAAGAAAACATCCTTACTCCAGGTCTGATGTCAGATCCTTTTGAAAACTGAATTTGGAAAACAGTTATGAGCTCATTGTTACATGCACACCAGGCCAGTTCCTTTACAGCTACCTACCGGACCTGGATTTATTTATTCTGCTTGACAAGCTGTTTACAGAGTGTTTAAACCTGCTGTTTTCACCCAGTCCCAGCCAAGTACACGATGAAAAATGATCGAGTGGCCACTGACAGAAAAACGTCAGGCTGTGTGATATCGAGCAAATCATCTCTGCTTGAGGGGCACAACAATTTTCTGATTGCAAAGTATTTGGAACAGTGAAAGGAGTATATTGAAGTACCTGAAGTGCAACGTAGCTGAAAGTTCTTTCTAAAAACAACAGCAACGCTGACGTAGTCTGAAAGGGATTCATATAAAGTACATTATCAATGTGACATACTTTTTAGTGGGTGTCTTGATGATTATTTATATATGATTATTTATATGATTTGTACTACAAGAAATGAGTATACGGTATGTATAGGCTCAACTATGACAACACAGTACTCAACAGCACTGATGAAACTGGCACTAAATAACTAACTGACACTAAATAATCAACACAACTTTGATTTACAACTATATTATGTGTGTTAGAGTATTTATCATATGTTTACTGGCTGATGGATAAAGAGATTGTGATTGATCGGAGCTACACTTGTGCCATCACTGAATCTGACATTATACACTAAATATGACTATTTCATAGTTTTCTGCCTCTGTCATCTTCAGATTGGTAATTTAATGTGGAAATAATGACAATAAGAACTGATGGTGCATGAATGTTATACAGTACAGTGATGTATTGAACCAGGCACCATGTCAAATTTCAAGAATGTGATCATTTTTGTCTGAGTGCTATTTACACCGCCATGCTGATATACTGTATAAGGTGCAAGTAGTCTCATGCAAGGATTTAGATCATGAGTTTACGACTGTCAGCATTTATGAAATCCACAAATTCAACAACTTTACACCTGAGGTTCATATTTTAAATGAGGTTTTAATGATTAAAAATGCAATCAGAAACTATCAAACAGTGACAAGACCAACACACATGAAGAGAGACAGAAGAATATGAAGATGAATAAGAAAGTGATGCAGTAAAGGACAGTGAGAGAGATGAAGGAGGGGGTGAGAACTTGAAGAAGCATCCTGCAGGAAGTGACAATTTGGTTGTCACAGTGCGCTCTATAATCTAGACCTCATTCTGCAGCCATGCTTATCCAGTTGGACATTAACCGTGTGTGTGTGTGTGTGTAGTACATGCTTCTGCCTGGTGTCTAATGGCGGATAGTGTTTCAGTGCACACACACAATATAAGATTGTTTATATTTCTGTGGGGACTGATTGATCTGTATTTACTTTGAAGTCAACATTTTTTCTTGTTGCCTGCAGTATGCGTGTGTGTGTGCCTGTGTGTGTGACACAAAAAATGCTCACACTCATACTAATATTAGGCTGCTCCGCTGCCTCACCTTCTTTACTGTCACTCATTAACAGAGTGCAGATTAACATTCACATGGCAAGATGACATTTTTTATATCCTCTACATTTCTGCACCTTAGTAACTCATCATGTGCACTTCAGACCCTGTGTTCATGTACATGAAGTCCATGTGAACACAAAGCGTCTTTGTGGCAAACAAATCCTAATGTGCGAGGCTCTGTGCATGATAACCAGTCATCCAACTGGACAGTTTGTTACCGAGACCTGGGGATCTGTGAAACAGCCGAGACGCCAGCACAGATTAGGCTGACATGTTTGCAAAGGGGCACCGCAAGTCCACATACATATACACATACACACACCCATTCACATGCACACCGGTGACATCATAATCGCAACAGCCAAAAGTTGACTACAAAAAATATGTTGCACTGAGGTGAAACTATAAAGAAGAGGGCATTTGAATTGAGGATGTGTGTTTGTGTCAGCTGGACACACATTACACACAGACCTGTGCATGTAACTAACTACAACTACACACACACACACACACACACTCACACACGGACACATGCATGCAGACACTCCACAGAGTGAAGAGCCAGTTGAAGGATACAGTAGCTAAACTCCCAGGCAGAACACAAGTCTTGCCTTTCACCGAAACTCTAAAGGTTCTCTGTCTTTTCAACTATTAGCCCAGGGGCCAACAGATATGTTGTTAATGGCAAAAATAAATGGTTCTCCAATCACGGAGGGCGAGTGGTGAAGGTTATCATCCCTGGTGCAGGGAGAGAGAGAGAAAGAGAGAGGGAGAGACAGCTTAATTCCTTCCAGCTGTCAGACTGTGTGTTTTTGTGTGCGTGTGTGACTGAATGTTCAGGGGCTAAAATGACAGATTTACTTGGCCCCTTAAATGCACCAGACAGGCCAGACTGCATATACTGTAAGAGAGGCCTTGTTAGAAAAGACGAGGCCCCTCAGACCAGACTGTGGGCGTGTGTGTGTGTTCATGTGTGTGTGTGTGTGTGAGAGAGAGAACATTTAAGTGATCCATTTGTTGGATTTAAACAAATCTATTCAGTCTCTCATTATCACTTTATGTGTTACTGCTTGTGAGAATCATATAGCATTGAGACGTTTTCTGCACTTGCCACTTTGTTTTTATGAGTGTGTTTAATTTCAATACAGCAGCACACCTCAACACACACCCTGTCTACACACACACCTTTTCTCCCAAGTCCACTTAATTCATTTCCTCACTTATGTAGTTACAGTAGTGGGACCACCACAGCCTCTCCTGCAAAGCCCACCTTGTGGCGAGAGGCACCAAGTTCACAGCCTCACACAAACACATAAACACACACACACTAAGTGGGTTTCCCAGACCCATACGTTGCTCTTGGCCAATGCTCGACCAGTGCATATACTGTACGAGTGAGGTTGGCAGCACTCACCGTAAGGAAGCCACACATTTGGATAGGGAGAAAAGGGAGGAGTGGTGAAGGGAGGGAGGGAGAGGAGGAGGGTGAAGAAAAGGTAGAAGAGGTTCTCAGACAATGGTCTGCGTTGGTTTATTGGGGAGAGCAGGAAATAAGATCCACCATCAGTATTTGTAATCTGGTGAAATTCAGGTCTCTTTTTTTCCCTTTTCCTTTTTTCCTCCTGCTTCCTTTGGATGGTTCCTGTAAGTTTGTTTTTCCTCAGGTAGTGACATCGTTGTTTCCGCCGATAGGTCAATAAAACTCTTTTCTGTTTACGAAAACAGAAAAGTGTAAAGTGTAAAACTTTAACATGTCATGTCATTTTGGTGATGAATTTCCTATGAAGCATTTCAGCACAATTATCAAACCCATGGTAACATTTCAGCAACACCACTCTACTGATACTGTTTCCATGACGTTAAGAAATCCTAAAATACGGCATTGATTGTTTTTCAAAAAAAAAAAAAAAAAAAAAAAAAAAAAAAAAATCCATGCATGCACATGAAACTTCACCAGCTGTAGTGTGAGGAGATGATGAGGTCATAATAACTCAGATTTCACCACAAACCCTCATAACAGTCAAGGACAGACACACAGGGATGGTACATTTGTATAGCAAGCACACACACTTAACCTGAAGTGCACATCACAAGGCACATACTGTACGATAGGCCCCTTGACATGTAGCTTATGCATATGTGCAGACACAAAGAAAAAGAAAAAAAAAACACAGATGGGGGAGCACAGAAGAAAATGCAAAGGGTATAATTTTCCACAATCAGTCTCCGCTTGAAACAAGCAATTAGGGGGAATGTGCAGAGCATCCCCGTGTGCTGGGGGAGGCTGAATGTGAGTGTGAGCGTGTGTGTGTGTGTGCACGTGTATGTGTGTGTCCATGTTTGTGTAGACCTTTCGTCTCCTCCTCTGGTTCTTTCTTGTGGTTGGGTAGGGTGGTTCAGGGGCAGCGCACAGCAAATTCGATAATTCCACCATCAAATGAGCCAGAGCATGCCCTCGTGTTACGGCTATCCCATACAACATCACAACATAGTTTATCTGTTAGACTCACTATAATATACAAACTGTGTGTACCACACAGGTGTTAGAGCAAACCAAAGGATTATCCTACATGACTGTTTATGTGGATTACTCAGCTTACTTGTATGGATATTTGAATTTTACTGTAAATCTTAGTAGTAATTAGGCAGAATCATTTACTGGGTTGAACCTTCTGGTTTATAAACCAGATCATTTACTGTGTGAAATATTAAAAGATAAATTTCACATAATAAAGGTGAATGACTGAGAGAAGAGAAGAGAAGAGAAGAGAAGAGAAGAGAAGAGAAGATATGAAAAGCACCGACACATGACAAGCAGAACAGAAATATATTGTCTGAGGCAGCCATGGCAGTAAATTGGGGAAACACAAGCCTTAATCCCAGAGGTGGAGTTTCCTCCTTCAGGTTCCTTCAGGAGGAAAAAGAACAGAGCACACTCTTTTATCTGTGTGGTCCACCGGCTCAGCTTTCTTTCTCTCTGTCTCTGCCCCTCTTTCCCTCCTGCTATGCCTCGTTCACAGTTCACAGATGCAGCTTGTTCTCTGCTCAGGTAGTGTGTATGCGCATGTGAAGTTTGATCTCCTCCCTCGAGATGGCCCTTTACCCCTCGAGTCACCTGCATGACCTGTCCCTCCTATTATCACCACTACTATTTATGTTCATCCAAAACCCTAAATACATATAAATGGCCATTTTCCTCTGATTTATTTTGTATCCATCACCATTTATTTCATCCGGTGACCTTTAACCTTTCTTCCTACCAGTTTTTAGGCTCCACCTCGTGCAAACACAGAACATGTGAGGTAACAAGATACATGGAGACTGTTATCAGCTTGCAGACTTGTCTGTCTATAGAACAGACACCAGTGTTAGTCCTCCAGATCGCTTCAATACATTTTCCCATCCAAAGTACACGGTGGCGGGATCTTACGTTGCTTAAATCCCGCATTCTCTGCAGTGATTATTTTCCTACAGAGCACTTCTGCCTAACACAAGTGTATGTGTGAGGCTGTGTGTTTATCTTAGATTAATTACCAAGGTCTGTGTGTCTGTAGGAAGAACTGAGTGTGCACATGTGTGTGTGTGTGTGTGTAGGCATGACTGTGTGTGTGTGTGTGTGTGTGTGTGTGTGTGTGTGTGTATGTGTGTGTGTGCGTGTGCGGAGCGTCCAGGGGCCAGGTTTATTGAAAGTCGCCGTCCCACAGATAAACATACAAGCACCTACATGATTCTTCCAAAGAGGAACAAGGTGTCATGGGAGATGCAGAGAAAATAATCGGCTGAGTTCAGAGGTGGAGAGAAGAGAAGTGCGGAGAAGAGAAGAGAGCACCACAGAAAACAACATGAGAGTAAAATAAACGGCAGGTGTTTGAGAGGATTTAGTGTAGCACTTGCAAAAACGGGAAGCTGGTTCACGTGGAGGAGGAATTCCACATTCTTGGGAAAAGACGACCTTCGGGCCTACTTTGGAGTAGAGGAGACTAAACGTAAACTTCTCTCTATTGTTATGCTACACTCCGTCTTTTGCTTGGAAAAACACAAGTTAATTCAATAAACATTTACTGCTTGAGCAAGAGGGGGCTTACACCCACTGTAGTCTGCAGAGCTGGGGGGGGGGGCTGTGCACCCACATGGCAGCTGGACTGAGGCTGGCAGGGTTGTGCTCTGTGGGCCGCTATTTAAATGAAGTGCTTGTGGCTGGTGTGTAGAGAGCAAGGCATCTGATATGGGTTCTGTAAATGGGAGCAGTAAAGGAGGGAGACTCCATTCCACCTCCTCAATTGGGGAAATTACGATGACAAAGAGCAGGTCCAAGACCAGCAGCATCCTGCCATACATGTGCACCCACACACACACGCATGCACACACACAACTGAAGGCATAAAAGCAAACACACAATGTAGAGGGTTTTGCCAGAATCTCTCTGGTTAAATTTGTCACTCATGCTTCACAGTGAGGAAACACGAAGAAACGAAGAAAAAACAAAAAAGATTCAATAAAAACTCTGTAGTCCAATTCCAGCAGGAAGACAGATTAAAATAGGAACACCTCGCAAACCACAGACTTGGTATGTTGAAGCGAAATTCCCAGAAACTCCAGGAGAAGGAAAAAACAGGGCAATGTATGGAGAAGACAGAAGAAAAAAAAAAATCAAGTTGCCTTGCTTTAGTCACTCTCCCTCGCCGCTAAGGCCACAAAACGATGGCAGTACCTGCTTCCCAGGACTAGAAATACGAGCACTCTTAAAATAAACCTTTAACTCTTGCCACCAGGCAAAAATGGGCACTAAATGGGGTTTTCAAAACAGCAGCGGCTAAAAATACAATATTGGTGGAGAGCTGGGTCCAACAGCTGTGTGTGCGTGCATGTGTGTGTGTGAGAGAGTGAGAGAGAGAGAGAGAGGGAGAGAGAGTAAGGGAGAGAGGCTGGCATTTCTGTGGCAGGCCATGAAGCATGAGCCAAAGGAACTGAGGCAGGCTAGCCGCTGGAATGCCTGGGCCGACCACGGGTTTCCTCCTAACAGTTATTGACAAGTCGCTGCTGGCACCCGCCAGGGACACCCGCGGGACATCAAAGACCTCCTCTCATCCACATGTCCTCAGATCTAATAGCTAGATTATAATGCACTGTTCTCTCATTTCAACTCCTCTGTCTCAGCAGCTCTACACTGCTCATTACACAACACAAGAAAACACAACTATTCTTGACGCAAGGCCATTGTTCTATAAAGAGGGCTGCAATTGCTGCACGGTTCATTTGATGTGGACATGATCACCCACAAATAAAAGTTGAGTGAATGAAAGTCAAGAGCCTTATTTTCTTTTAATTCAAATGTCCCGGAGTCCACAAACAAAACAGGAACAAGAACAACTTACATTTCTTTTATGTAAAACTGTATCTGCAGTTGTGCTAAAATGATTCATCTATCAATTGAGCAAAAGATAAATCATCAGCAGAGATTTTGATGATCAATTTAATTTATCCAGTAAAAATGTAGCTTCAGTTTCACTGTTAGTTTAAGAATTGATCAGCCAGAAAACAATCAGCAGATCAATCAAATCTGAAAGTTAATTTCTAATTCACATAAAAGATCCTCTGCAGAGATCATGGAAAGTGACTTTCCATCTCAGTGAAACATTACTCAGCATTATTCAACGGAGAACTTAACAATTTTTTTTCAGAGCTGTTACTTTTCGTCCTGACACTGAGCTGGTGAATAGCTCTGAACAAGGAGAACAGAGCAGAGGAAGACTTCTGGGTCATGCCAGCTAAAATATGAGCCATGTTGCTTTTGGCCAAATAGAGACGAAAGAGGGGTGGGATTTAGATGTTTAATGGGGGGCAGTTGCCGGCACATCTGCGAGAATAGAAAGCAGGGAAAAAACACTATCTGCTGTGCCTTTGTGTATATTATAGTGTGTGTGTGTGTGTGTGTGTGTGTGTGTGTCCGTGTGTGTCCTGGGCCCATCTCCAGAACCAATGTATTACAAGTGTTCCCGCTGTAACATTATATTTGGATTCTCTAGGCCCGCTTCCAATTATTACTGGCACTTAATACGTTTCACACCATTCACAGATCCCCTTACCCAGCCACCCGTCATGTTTTCTCTCTCTCAGACACACACACACATCTCATCTGCAGCTCTTGGCTTGAATCAGCACTTTTTTATTGGTTTATTGGTCAGAAGATATAGAGACGAGAGACTGAATAAGTAAAGGAGGAAGTGATTTATGCTGAAACACAAATGTTACAGGAGACATATTTTGTACATCATATATTTGATATATTCAACGTTTGACACAGCTGGTGAGCTGCATGATGTACATTTGCTGAGAATTTAGTTACTCTACATATATAACACAAGACAGTGGATATTTTACTACCGGACAGTTTCAGGATGTAGCACCATGCTACTGACAAGACAGGAAAACAGAGGAGGAGGCCGTCAGGGAGACTGAGAGAGCAGGGAGGAGGAATGACAGACAAGAGGTAGAGGCTCATCTGGATGAGAGTGAGTGACAGGCTTTAACAGAACAGGGATTGTTTTAGCTTTTCTGATCTGCTTTTCATTACACGAGAGGTGTGTGTGTGGCGGGGCTCAAGAGGGGGAACATTAGATGAAGCCTCTTTCATACCCGGTGTATACGCATTAGCCTGTGATGATTTTCAGCAGAAACAATCCATAAACACCACACCCAGAATCATACAAGAACAATGATGACTCATTCTCTTTAATCCAATGACACGTTTCAAGAGGTTGTTTCCCCATTAAAAAAGGCCGCAGCTGGGAACAGACAAGAACTGTAATGATGGTACTTTTCTTTCTTGGCGTGAAATGTCAGCGAGCACACTGCACCACGGGTGCAAAAAGACAAAAGCTGCTGGCAGAAAATAATACAACGTCTTGTTTTATAATGAAAAGAGTCTGGACTTGTTTGGGTTACCAGCGTGTTTGAATACTTATGACTAGCTGCCCGTCTGTGAAAATTCCAGTTTATTTCAAGTGAGCGTCTGCTCACCAGTTGTTTGTATACTGTATGCTTGTGTTATAGCTATAGTTTCCACAAATGGACTGAGCAAAGGCACAGTCAGGATACAAACTTGGTTTGATTTGAACTGATGCCAAGGCACTTGGCAGGTTATAGATCACTATACTAGGCATTTATTCATTTATTTATTTAAATAAACAGGCAGGATGACAATACAATTTTTGGTCAATGCCAAAGATGTTTCTTCTTATCATCTCATGCCACTCATGTCAGTAATATAGCAGAGGTCATTACTATGATGTAATGCAAACAGAATCCACACCCTGTTTTTTCAGGCTAATGATGTTTATTACCACATAATGTTAGTATTGTTAATTTGTGTTTAGAGGAGTAAGAGTTCCTGGCTTTGATTAACTTTAGTATCAGGACTGTTATTTTATTTTGGACACAGAAGCTTCCAACTCAAACTGGGTTGGCAGGACCTTTAAAGCCCTGTGTTTGAAGCTCAACCAAGTTTTATTTTATGGAGCAGTAAGAGATGCTTTGCAGGGTCAGCTTGGTATCCAGCGGTAGGCCTGGTGTTGTTCAAAGCCTTGCATTCTCATCTTTGGATTGTAAGGTGTGAAAATAAATGCACAATCTAGCTACATGACATGTGCATTAAGGTACTATTACAGAGAGGTATAACGTGTACCGCAGTTCGCAGATGCTCAAACACTCATACCAGTCAATTGGCCGTGCCCCCTGAGAGCACACCTTTCTTGGGAAAAGGGAATTATAATAATTCAATAAATAAACAAGTGAATTTACCAAGTCAGCACAAACAGTATATTCTTGTGTGTGTGTGTGAGGAAGCATGGTGCAAGGTACAACATCCCAAACAACACACACACACACACTCACACACAGCGACACATGCACAGTGTGTGTCTCATCATCTGTGAAGAAATAATGGAATTATATATATTTTCTTCCCTGCGCGCGGCGAAGCATCAAAGTTCAGTGCTGTGATAAGTTGCCTGTGTGCTTTGCCCCTGGCCATAACGGTGTGTGGTGTTTTCCTATTACTGGCATGTCCTGTTTCATAGATGGATGGACCTCGGGCTGACGTCTGCCACTGCCTCTGCTCTGCTCTCCGTGTTATTACTGAAATCGATGTCCATGTCTGCTGCCATTTATTATCCCCTCACCACCCCACCACCCCAACAAACAACCACACACAGACACACATACACACACAAACAGACAAACATACACTATAAGCTAAAAATGAGAGGTGGAATATTGGGAAGTTCTATAGCATGGAAATTCTGCTGGGCTTGTGGATCTTTCAGTGTGTGTGTGTGTGTGTGTGTGTGTGTTTTGCCCCGAGATAAGCAATGGCTTGCAGATTTTGAAAAGTAAGTAATGTTGTTTGAGAGTTGTTTCTTCCTCCAACTTTAATTTGTTCTGTATGCGTAGCCCATAATTTACTTTTTGTGATGTTTCTCATCACATGAGATCATTACAACGTGGCCAAAGGAACACATTTTAATGAGCCGGGGTAATGAAAACCAAGTTTGTTAAACAAATGTGCAATTCCATGAATTCAAATTCTAAAAAAGATAACTTCACTCTTCACTTGGACAATTATCGTTCACCTGCACTACCACCAAATATTTTTGGGGACAGGAAGGCATGCAGGTAAGGATATTATCAGATATTCTCCTCCTTGTCATTTGTTATTTCAGCAATGCTGATAACACTTATTATTCTCCTTTAGCATCCTTTCCTGTATGTGTTTTGTTGAAACTATGTGCAGGAGAGTGATTGGTTGTTGTGTCCCACATCTATACATGAAGTTAGACTTTTTTCTGCCACATTGACAGATACGTACATCACTACACCTCCTGCTGGCAGAATAGTCGGACTTTCTGAGGTCCCCTTGGAGCAGAAGTACAGTCTGACTATAACATCAGGCCGAGTCAAAAAAGTGAGATATTCTCAGCTCCTATCTGTACATGTATGCATGTGCATTTGCTTATATGAATATTACTGCGTGTGTGCTTGAATGCACGTGTCCTTGCACATGTGTGTGTGTGTTATGTGAAGGTAGCGTCTCAGTTGAGCCCCCGCAGTGCTCTGGGCCTTCTGTCCTCCCCTCATAACCTCACAAAGACGCTAATAAGCCCCCCGATGATGGACGCTTATGGATTTCTGCACTGCTAATTTCCGTAACTATCACTGTTTGAAAGATAGCTGAGGGATTTAGCAGAGGGGGCCAAGAGAAGGCCCCCTTGTATTCTGTGGGAACACAAGAGCTGTATTATGTGATATAAAAAAAATGGAACGTCCCCCCTTTTCTCTCCCTCAGGCTAAGTCCATGATATTTATCTGCACACAGTCACATGAGACCATTATGTTTATGGAATATCAAATGCAGGTCTGCACTGTTGTATTGAGTCAAGGCTCTGTAATTACCAGGGGGATGCACAGGTTTTCTGCCACAATCTACTCTTTCAGAGGTGGTGGCTCACTGAGTGGCGAGTCCAATAGCTTACTTGTGTTACAGTTAAATCAGCAGTATACAACTTGATGACAACACCACTGTCTCTCTTGACACATACACAGGAACAAGCTAATGTGAATCCCAGTTCTTTCAACAGCAAGAACATAAATTGCAAGAAAATGTATTAACTTTCCCAAAAATTGATTGAGAATAGATTTCCTATCGAGCTTCCTGCTCTCCAAAGCAAGAGGAGTTTGTCATTCTGAAGCCTCAGGTCCCAAAAATCCCTTAATTACACTGTAAAGACAAATGCAGGCGAACTCCTGTAACCTTATACTGTGCAGCTGAACTATATACCGGCCCAAGACCGCATGCCTGATAAAAACAATGAGGCAGAGGGCAGCACTTTTATATAACATGCGGCACATAACAAAATATTTTCATGTACAGTCTCTCGAACTTTCCTCTTGTTATCCAAAAAGCTCTGCTAATGCTCAACGGCTGTTAACACTTCCACTCTGAGTGAGTTTAAATTTAGCTTCTGTTCGTTGCCTCCAATATCCAGTTAAGTTACCGTGTTCTCTTTGTGTCCTCAGGCTTTCACACAGAGATTCACACATGCGGTCTCTAAAAAGTGAATGTGGAACAGGCTTGCCCTCCATTTCCCCACTTACTGCTGAGTCCAGCACTAAACACCATCCATCACTGCCTGTCATATCAACCTGCTACCAAGCTCACTGGATGCACCAGTCAGTGTAAGTCAGACCACATTCACACACCCCAAGCTGAGCATGTGTGTGTGTGTTTTCTCTTCCACTTGCATTAATTAATTTGTCATCACCGGTTATCCTCCTGTGCCTTCACCGCTACAGTGGATGGATCCTCCCCTTGCTCCAACCGCGTTATTGCAGTATTTGCTACCTGGGCCTTTTGGCGAGAGTGGTCAGGGGCCAACTTTCTGTCAGTGAGGAATGTAATTAGGGAGAATTAAGCGGCATGGGGCTACAGGGGAGGTCAGGAAGAGCTGGCAGGGTCGAGGCGGGTCACTACCAAGCATTCTCTCTCTTTCTCTCTCTCTCTTTCTCTTCTCTTGTAAGACAGGGTCAGGGTGAAGAGGTGTCATATTTAGTCCATTGCTGCACTGTGGGAGGCTGACACAATAAGCTGTGGATCTTTTCTCTCTCTGCTCCTATTTCCACGTCAAAGTCTTCTGTCTTCTTGATTCATGTACATTCAGTTACATTGTCCTGCACTTAACAGCAGGGAATCACTGTAGATGAGCCACTTCCTCATTTCACCTAAGATCTGTTTAGAAAAACACTCCAGTCGCCCAAAGTTGGCACGTCTAAGCCTTAAAACTAACAAAGGTGATGTCAGAAGTGAACTTGTGGATGTATTAAGAAAACTGGACACCATGTGCCAAGATGGTGCCCCATTAGGCTACTTTCTATGAGAGCTGCACACATAAAGAGTCTGTGCAGGCTTCCTCATTTTTGGCCTATTTACTCTTCGATATCTAAACAAATCAATGACATGCGATAATCTAATCATTCAGCTCTTCTAGATCCATATTCTTGCACTACCTTTGACCTGAACACAGATATATGGACATGTCTGAAATAATTTACAAACCAAGAAATCATCCAGTGAATGAAAAGAAAACCTTAATGTCATTTTGGTGTCAAATATGATGTCATTTTTAAATGCTTTTGTAAATCATTGTAAATCTACATTTAAAACTTTTCCAGTGAGTTCAGATATCGACAGTGCACTCCTTGGAGGGTAGGTGTGTATGCAATGTGAGTGTGTGTTTGCGCACCAGACATAAAAACCACATGTGTGTTAAGGCCATCAGATACAGTGTGGAACAACATTAACACAAAATCAGACAGGAAACCCCCAGCCAAAGTACATCCAAACTAACAGAACTACCCGAGGCCATCTGACAGAGTGGGAGGCCGATATGACTCTGAATACATTAAGACCTCTGAGAGTGTGTGTGTGTGTGTGTGTGAGAGTATGTGTGTGAGTTAGAGTAAGTGAGGGTTTGTGTGTGTTCCAGTGGAGGATCTGTGTAAATGCTCTTGGATGAGATAATATAGACAGGGAGTCCTCCGGGTAGAATACACAGTATAAACTGAATACACCCCTCTGACTGTCTCAATTACACTGCGTGCGTGCACTTACACTCACACACTCACACACACTGCAGCTGTGTGTTTTTATTGAATGTGTGCACAGAGGGGATTTCCCCACTCATCTCCGGTTCAGTCTGTCTGTCATTGGGCTACTCATTCGCTAACTCACCCTACCCATCTCTCTCTCGGGACATCTCCTCTTGCACTGCCTCGGCATGTCCTCGTCTCCTTCCTTCCTTGTTTTTGGCCCTCATTCTTTCTCTATTTTGGCTCAGCTGTATTCTCCCTCAATGCCTCTCTTGCTTTTTATTGGCCCCCTCACTTTCATGTTATTTCTCATAGTTCTGTCATCTTTGGGTCCCAGTTTTGTCGCTTTCTGTCCATGTCCAAGATTCTTGGGATGCTCTGTTGTGAAATGTTTTTATCATTCAAAGGACAGACTTTGTAGAGCTATGAACAACAGAAGAATTTCAGTTGATGACCATTTTAAAGTTCTTTTGAATAGAAATTAGCTGATAATTAGTCTGGTCATATACTGTCAGGTCACAGTTTTTACCTTCTGTATGCAGACGATATACAACTATACATCAACAACATAGCATCTTATGGTCTAATGGTCAAGCCATCTGCTTTCATCCTTATATAGTTGTGTTTTTTGAAAGATCTTACACAGCACTGCAGTTAGAAATGAACCACACCTTTATAACAATGTTGATCTCCATCTGTTGTCCTTGTAAATAAACAATACAATGTGCCAGGATCAACCTAACTTCGCGCCGCCTTTCTTGGCTTTCACTAACAAAACTGTGTTGAAGAATCAAGAGTCAAATAATAGTATACAGTCTTACATTCCATGGGAAAGTGTCCATCATACAGCTATGGGCACAGTTCATTGTGTTTTGCCCTTTTGGCCATTACATTCAAATCAGTTCATTCCTGACTGCAATTGGATATTTGTGCCAAAATTTGAAGAAATTCCCTCAAGGCACTCTTGATATATCACATTCACAGGAATGTGAGCTAGACCTTTGATCTTTGACCACCAAAATCTAATCAATGATGCAGTATAACATCATGAAAATAATAATAAATGGCCGAACAAATATACCATGGGGTTTCAACAGCTTTACTACTTGGAACCTTAATGAATAGATGATTTAACAAGTTGTTTTGTTAATCGACAGTTGTTTCCTTACTTGGCAAACAACTGGAGCTGTATAGGTGAGATTAAAGTAATGATGATACCTTCCTCCTTTGCCATAAAAATGGCAATAAAAATTTGCCATGAAAATGGCACCAGTCACTGATAAGACTGAGCCAACTTTACAGCTTGATTCATGTCAAGTAGGAGAAATAAAATGAAAATGATATGGCAATTTAGGATTTCATTGATTTATGATTTACAACTTCCCCCATGACACACCTTAATTATCGACTCAAATAATAATAATTAAAAAAAAGTATTACAATGTCTTTTCTGTGACAGACGTGAGAATTCCTTTGTGAAATAACTGGGGCTTTACACACTGCAGTGAAAACAAATACCTCTTTTCCTTCCTTTCTCCTCCCAACATCTCTTTTTCTCTCTCACTTTCTAAAAACTGATGAGTTTGACAGGCAGTAGTGTATGTTTTGCACTCCTCTCCTTCTTTTCGCTTACAGCAACTGCCAAATCCTCAGAGGTAGAGGTGGAGGGAGGGATACTGAGGAAGAAAGAGAGGACAGGGGAGAAGAAAAGTCCTGGAGTTTGTGTTGTATCTGCAGAATCCAATAACAGTATAGATGGGAAGAGACAAAGACTGGCTAGACAGAGAACGAAAATGAGACAGAGGGATATTACACCAAGGTTAAATCATGCCAAGTTCCATGTCCACGCAAAGGAAATAATCACTATCTGAAAGAGAAAATCAATGAGAAGGCCCGTGCAATGGAGAATTACGAATTCTGTGTGATTATTGATGGACAATGGATTATTGATTCAATTGTGTAAATTTTATCTAACAGTACAGGTACAAAAAAGAGAGCCGTAAAGGGCAGAAAATATTAACAACAACACACTAGCAGAATCATCACAGTGTAATATATATGTGTAGGCACATACACAGTGAATATCTCTGTCTTGGTCTGGCTGGTTTTGAATGCCATGTGTCCCCAGTGCCTCCCATCCTACATATGTTTTAAGCTACAGCTGGAGAGAATTAAAGCTATGTAAGGTCTTGGAAAGCAATCCAGAGGTTTTCAAGAGACAAGCCAGATTTAGGTCTAACATATAGTGTTTTAGACCATAATTACATATGTATAGTATAATGGTCTGAAATAGAAAATGCCTAGTTGAAAGCATAATTAGGATGAAGTGCTGCTGCTGCTGCTGCTATATAGCCTGTGCTGGAGCTTGTGGTGCAAAAGAGGCAATTGTTTTTATTGATGGTGGTGACTGAGTGATTTATAAAATCACTTTTGAAAATGTGAATATTTAAAAATTTGTCAGAGCAGCTGTTTATTCATTACTTGGGTATTATCCATCATACTTTCTTTTTCATGTGAATCATGCTCTGTGTTGCAACATTTGTTGAAAAGTACCAGCATAGTTTGAGTAAATGTGCCATGTCTTAGTTTTTATTTTTATATAGCATTCACCATATTCATTTCTGGTTTTGTCTTTAGATTCAATAATGAAGACAGATATGTCGCCCAGGACTTCAACTCTCAACTTCCTGCTTCTGTCAAAAAGCCTGAGGTTGCCAATTTGATTTTTGCAACTCAATCTTACTGCTGAAGCCAAGGCAGTAACACACACAGAGATGCACACATGCGTGCGCGCGCGCACACACACACACACACACACACACACGCACACACACATACACACACACATGCTAACAAGTATCATTATGCGACGGGTGGTTGTATGGGATGGTGTTTCTGTAGAAACAGCAGGGGGATATTGGAGCCAGACGTGTGGAGCTGTCAGGGTCTAGTGATAGGGATGGGTGTCAGTCACATCCCAGGGGTCCACAAGCGCACACACACACACACACACAGAGTCTACGTTATCGTTCACCCCTCTGCTCTCCTTTGCACACATACACACACAGATGAGTGTGATTTGATGTGCTGCAGCACATGTAAGTGGACACCCTTATTCTCCTCAATGAAGATATATTCCTGGCCAGGGGTGGATGTGGGGCTCTGACTCTGCACCTTTACCATGCAGGGCTCAGTCCACATCTGCTTCCCATCAGCCACAAGGCTTACCTTTTTAAGGCAGAGGCGAGGGTGGGCGGGGAAACCAAGCAGGAGGGGCAGCGTTTGGTTTTGGCTTGATTCAATTACTAGCACCACCGTGAGAGAAGGTTCCCCCCCCGGTGTCTAACTCGGCATATGTGTACATGTTTATGTATGTGTTTGCTCCAAAGGCAGTCCCTTCTTGGAGTGCATTTGTGTATTCATGTGTACGTATGTCTGCAGTGGTTGAAGACCCACGGTCATTGACATGTTAGCTGGTCCCTCAATGACTTATAAGGTCCCCGAAAAAAATTCTGGTCTCCTATTATTTCTCACCTGGTTATGAGGCAGTTACAGTTCTTCTCTCTCAGTGGTCCATTCTGCTTTACATAGTCCCTGTCTGACAATTTAACTGATTGAGTTTTAAAATTAGTAAAGAGCATTCACATATTGAGCTGGTGGAATTAGGGGAGAATAAATCCCAGTATGTAGCGCTTAATAACAGTGAACACCTGGCAGAAGTTTTTAAGGGCACCAACGGTTACCACAACTATTCACTCAGTGCCCACGATAACAGCCGGGAGCCCATGGCCTGCATGTTGCCAAGGAGGGTAGCTGACAACCACTCATCAGGACCCTTTAAAATAAAGTGGATGAATACAGACCAGACAGAATTCTCCTTCTGGTTTATGTTATTTTCATGTTACTGCTGGTTACAATTACAGACAAGCTTGAGTTAGTTATGAGGGCTCATCTATGACTCCAATCACTACAACAGGAGCCAGTGTTTAACAGTCGTCAACAATCTCAGGTTCAGAACTGGTTCACAATTTATCTCATATAGGAGCAATGTGTCATTAGGGAACAGACTTATGAAAGTTGTCTTCCAATTAGCACCACTGAAAGTTCACATGAAGCACTGTCATGTTCTGTAATGACCTACCACCTACAGGAAATGTACCAGAAAGTGCTTATTTTCAGCTTTGCTGTGATTTTGTATTATACATTTACATGAAAGCTGCTGAGTGTATCATTTTGTGAAAGAGAAACCCCTACTGTATAATTGGATTTCACCCCCCCATCATGTACCCCTCCTCCTTCTCCTCCTCCTCCTCTTCAAAGTATGTGACATTTTCATTTTAATAAATGTCATCCTGATAAGGAGCACAAGTTAGGCACATATGGGCTGGGATGAACTATACCGGCTGTTAGTCTATATCCTAAATAAACACATACGTGGTGACAGAGACGCTGTCTGTTCTTCTGTTCTCTTAAAATTTATTCTTTAAACCATATGGATGCATCTTAGTAGATTTATAGTCAAATAGCCAGGTATGTACAAAGGGAATATAACTCATTCATTCCCTTTGCTCTACAAGTGCTTAAACCTTTTTTATATGGTCGGAGAGTCCACGCCATCATGTGTGCACTGAATGGCAGGGAAATTCATTGGAGCAGTCATCAGTCTGTTTATCCACATGACTAAATGATTGTACATCTTTATCTAATGGAGAATTCTGACATTTAGTTTATATAAAAATATTATATCTAAAAATGCACAACCAAGAGCAGTGACACCACATGAATAAAAACCTTCACATACAGCAACTTGGGAAATGCAAACACTGCAGATCCAAGGTGAGGCAGATATAGTCTAACTGAAACATCCTGGTTTCAAATCTGTCTTGACATCTTGCATGTCTATCTCTATCTTTCTCTCTCACCCACACACCTTTGTACTCTGTCCTCCCACTGTGTCATGCTGGGAGTTTTAGTGAGCGGCAGCCTGATGGATTCACTTTTTTTTTCTTCGTCTTTAGAGGGGGTGTTGGTGTCTGAGACGGTGAACAATGGCCAAACTGTTGAGCAGCGACTCGACTCGGCCCAGAGGATTTCCTCCTCAACCCTGGACCACCTAATACTATATGACACGCTACATCATGAGGAGAGGAGACATGGATTAAAAAAAAAAAACAGGAAAGGAGAAAGTGGGGTACATTTTATGCTGTTTTGTCTGGAAATACAAAATCAAGGCTTTGAGCTTTTTTCTTATTCAAACCTGGGGCTTGTTTTCATTACAGCTACAATAAATGGACTACTAGGATGCGTTCACACCTGAACCTCTGCTTATTTCTCACTTTGGTCAACAAGTCGTGAGCTTAGCAACTGGTTCCACTTGTTGGACATTTGTTATTTTGAAGGAGTAGCAGGCAGGCAGACAGACAATTACATCTCTCATTACACACACACACACACACACACACACACACACACCGACTTTCTCTGCACACATCATCATCAAATCGGCTGCTTGACTCACACATGGGATCTCTTCCATTGCTTCTCTAGCCCAAGTGCTTTTACATCATAAATCAGTAGTAAAAACATCGCTCTGTGTAGCAGCTCCACTCGTCACATGATCGGCTTTGACCTTCTCCATCAAATATCTCCCACCTCGGCCTACTGTAGCTTTTAGCAGCGCTGCTAACCAGACACAGATGGACGTTTACAACTGACAGCAGATGGAAAGAACTTCACACACTGACTCAAGCTTCAGTGTTGTAGCTTTGTTGCCTGTGGTGACACATTTGCAATCGGACCTGTTTTTATAATTATCTGTCCTGCACTGTGTAAAAAAAACAAGCATTTTTATCATTTTCTTGTGCGTTTGACCCAATATGTCTGTTGTAGCAAAAGCACAATAAATACATAGCAACAGAGTTGAAAACTGATTTTTGACATACAGCTCATGTGTTATTAAACGACAGTAACTTATGAGTTCACTCTCTCCATGGCAAAACTATTTATTCTTATGGCACATAAACTCAACATTATTGATAATCTAAAAAACAGGAAGGAAAACTTGTAACCAAACATTGGTTCAGATAATCCAGCTCCATGCACTCAAGATGGTTTGAAAAAATAAAAGGCCTTCATTTCACAGAGCTACAACAGCATAAAAATACACCAACGCATATCTGCTTGTGCTTTCTTCAGGGTGTCGAGACTCACTGTTACTGATAATCTATTTGCAGCTTCACTGACACATGAAAACTATTGAACAAGAACAGTGTCATGCCCATTATCAACCTTTCTCACCCCTCTCCTCAGACCCTCAGCAACCTTAAACACACCCAGGATTGTCCCATGGTGGGCAGACAGTGCTTACGCCGGGGATAAGAGAAAGTGCTTGGTAGACGGCATGGGCTAATTTGTAAAAGATACAGTGGCTGCACGGCTTTCCAAGGCGCTGTGGGGGAACCAAAACATTCAGCAGTTGTCCAAACAGATTCCTCGCTCTACTCTGCAGTTGACGACACGGCACTGCTATAATTTACACACACACACATACACACACAAGCTCTCCCCTTCCTCCGGCACAGGAATTTATTTTGCTTGGGGTGATTGCTGTGTCTGCAACTTTTGAAGCCTTGTTAATGAATCTGAAACGGGGTCATGCCGGGATTGATGGGTGAGAATTATGTGTGTGTGCTGCAGAAAAGGGAAACGATGATGAGATAACACAAGCAAAGCACCTTTTGTTTCACTATAAAGTCAGTTGCATTATTTTGATTTAAAAAAAAAGGCCTATGTGGCAGATTAGATGAACGCATGATCTGTGGTAACACAACAGTGATAACACAACTGTTCCTCAATACGATTTAGGTGCCCATGTTCTTGTGTGTGTGCGATCACATGTGGAACTTTTTCCTCATCTGCTCTCTGCAGAGAGGAAAGTGAAAGGCAATAAGCAACAGGGGGCGCCTGCACACAGCTGGACATTCAAGTAATGCCACTGCATCCAGGCACACGGTGGAAAGAGAAGCTTATGTATATGAACCCTTTGTCCACCCTGTCACTCATTATCTTTGATCAAATATACAGTATATTCAAACATTAATAGTAGATATCCTGGTTGAGTAATCTTTTTCAACACTAATAACTTCAGTATAATGTTCCTTGGCTCTGCTTTCTGAGCACAAGCTGTGCCAGTGTGTGTGATTCTACGTGCATGGGTGCGTGACCACTGCTGCCCTTCCCATATCTGTCTCCCATCGCTCTGTCTTATCACAGCACACACATACCTCAGCATTGCCTCCTGTGATTGTGTAAAAATCCAGGGGCTTTTTTTCCACGCCACAGAGACAAGGAGAGGAAAAGTGCGTCTACTTGTTTGTGACAATACCAGGGTGAACGGGCACTGCGGTGCACGGGAGATTCTGTTGTTACAGGGACAAAACAAATAAAGTGTCAGCCATTCAAAGATGGCCCGGCTCAAGAGGGTCAGGCCAAGCTAATTCCTTTGGAAAACAATCAACTGCCATCTTGTTTTCTCCCCCAGCAGCTGTCTGGACTTTTTTTTTTTTTTTTTCTTTGAGAAGACTGATGGACATTTTTAAAAACTTCAAGAGTGGCAGCAAGATCAAGTGTTAAGCAGAAATGTACAATATATTACATGTGAAGGATTTGATTCACCAAAAACAAAACAAAACATATATTCCCTCTCACTACAAGAGGTATCTAGTAGGTAACACATAGTTGGGCCCACAGTTTTCTGACAACAGTCCTTAATAACTGAAAAATAACATCCAACAAAAATTCAGCAGTACTTAAGAAATTCTTGATTATGTTATTGTGGGAAAGGTCTTTTTGTAATGTGGGTGAACTGGCCCTTTAAAGAAGCTAGCTCATGAAGAATCTCGTTTGATTTTCATGTTATTATGTCTGTTCAAAATTTCAAACATTTGCTCCAACATCTGACAGCAGGTTAGGCAGGCTGTCAAGTCATTCATGACCGACCGTGTTGTGGCTCTCCTTCCTTCTCAGTGAGAGTTGAGGCTTTAAAGTTGTGTTAGAACTGGAAACGGCTGCACCAGCAGGCTCAATACATAGGTCAGCCAGGATAACCCCCATATCCTGATTACTGACACACAGTGCCCTCTGGAACATAGACCAGCAATAAAAAAAGCTTGAGTGAGCCGCTGCAAACCCGCCTACATGACTACTATGGCCTGAGGACACAGATTAAACTACTGTGGAAAAAATGTGACGCTGTGATGTATTTTCTTAATCTATGTATGATGCTAAGCGCTAAGTTCCTGTCATTAGACCCTACGAAGAAAATGACCAAACAAGTACATATGCGTGCATGTAAAAATCAATAGGATGTTGAGCCAAAAAAAGGACCTGTCACACAATGGTTTCGTGGAAAATGTGAGACAGAGAGAGAGAGAGGCAGAGAGAGAGGGAGAGAATTACAAATAGTAGGAGAGCCTGCATGTAAGGAGAAAGAAAAAAACCGGGCTTTTAAATCCTCAGTTGATATGCCAGAGTAAGAACCCCCCCACATGTCTATGAATATCTCTTTTATTATTACTATTGACCCATGTGCCATAAAGAACAGCAGGGGCTCTGCATTACTCAAGCCTCAGAATTATGCGGCTACTACTAAAGGGCAACGGTCTCATGGACACACAAATAAACAGACACTGCCCACATACACATTAATCATTCAGACTTGGAGTATATGCACTTGGTCAGATCTGACATTAGATTCCTCTCGCTGCTAAAATAAGACACATTTTTTCACTTGCAAGATTATTATGATTTCTCTTTTTTCTTTCCTTTTTTTTTTTTTTTTTTTTTTTTTACCAAAAATGTGAGTCATGTTGTCTCTGCATCAGTTCTAAATATGACTGCACCAGGGCTGGACCATGAGGCCATGCTTGAGCTCAGTGTCACAATATTAGAGTTCTTAGTCATAATATCGTAATGGTAGAGGCAGAGCTCTTCACACATGTAAAACAAGAACAGAACTTCTTTTCTCACTTCATCATTACAGTTTACTTACAAAAATAAATCTGGAAAGAGAAATTCTAAATAAACATGTTCATATTGTCAAGATACAATTCTGTTGAAAGATGAGCAATAGCAACTGATAAACATGTGTTAGCTTCACAGACAAATGGAAAAATGAGGAAAGCTGGTGAATAGATGTGTCAGATTTGTCACCAGAAAAAACAAACTAACAAAAAAACACTTTAAACCAGCACTCAGACAATGCTCTGGGACTATGTCTCTAATCTGTGTGTGTGTGAGTGCCTTTGTGTGCACGTGTGCTGGGGAGACACTTTGATAAATGGGCAGTTTATGGGGCTGTCACACTGAGGATGTCTATGGGGAAATACTTCCCCATAAGCGCTAGCGTGTGTGTTTGTGCCTGTGTGTGTGGACGAGGATGTGTTTATGTGTGAAGAGAGGTACAATGCTCTGGTCATCTGATTGCGAGCCTGTGGTGCGGTGCACGATTAATCAAACTGATTGGATTGGGCAAATATGGTTTGTGATAGCACAAAAAAGGGAGAGGGTCAGACAGAGAAATGGATTACTGTGTCGTCCGTGGAGATGTGTGTACGGGCGTGTTTGCGGATGTGCCAATGTTTGCATGTGTGTGTTGTGTTTGCGTGCAAAGGCGCAGAGGTAGGTATGGAGGGGGTCTGAAGTGAGTGCTGCTGTGTGTTTGAGGGTCAGGGGTCAGATAAATGGAACATGAAAGACTAAAAACACAGTGCTGCGCTGCTGACACAGCCACAGCCCAGTTAATATCTCACACAGGCGACGCGCTTACTTCGAGCACACAGGCTTTTTCTCTCTCACACACTTACACACACACAAACACACACATACACACACATAAACACAACAAACATGCACAAACACATACACTCACTTACAAACACATGTATCCCAGTGCGGTACACAGCAGTGTTTGAGTAATTGAGCTGTGCCATTGCAGCTTTGTAATCGCTGACGTGTCTTTACATAGCCTTTGTGCCCGAACAATAGAGTGCCGGGACTAAGTTGTCGCTGGTCATAAGAAAGGAGGAAGAGGGAGAGAGAGAGAGGGAGGGAGAGAAAGAGAGAGAGAGAGAACAGAGAGAGAGAGAGAGAGAGAGAGAGAGAGTAGTAGTAGGGGAGTAAAAAAGCAAACAAGCAGCTCAGGCTAAATGTATGGGCCTTAGATCAATGCACTGACACATGGGTCATTTTTAATATGCTTTGATCTGTCACCCCAGCTGGGCCATGTGTGTGTGTTTAGGGGTGTGTGGTGGGTGGGGTGGGGTGTTTGGGTGTGCTCCATCGAGCACATCTTGTTTTAGGACCCCAGACACGGTGTGTGAACTATCAAATTGTCCCTTTAATAGCCCCATTCTTCTTCGCTCATTATCTCTCTAACTGCCTCCCTGGAGAGGGAGAGAAGGAGACAGAGACAGACTGACAATTTCAAGGAGTGACACAGGAGCAATTTTATGTTTTTATTAATTTGAAATTAATTCTGCTCATTTATGGACCATTTCTATGCATATAATCTGATTATTCTTCCCAACTATTAAAGTTACACTTTTGTTTTTTGTAATTCCAGGGGATATTTGTCTTCGTAATGATCCACATCATTTTTGTTAGATGAGCTCTACCACAGCATTTATCACAGGCTTGAAACATAACAGTGAAGTTCAGATAAACATCCCTCAACAGTTTTGAACTTTTTCTATATTCACAAAAATACAAACCATTAATCAATATCAATCTTATGTCTTTCAACCTTCTCCCCTTGTACCACAACACCCTTGTCAATCATGTGCTTTAGAAAAACAACTACTCATTGTGAGGAAGTGGTGGTGGCATGTAAGAGCATCCCTGGGTACACTGACTCACTGCCCATAATATGCAAGATATTAAGATACTAATTTAAATCCTCCATCTTTCTTTGCTCCTACTTCAATTTCTCCTTTTTCGCCTCTGTCTCTTTCCTCCCTTCCTCTCATTAAATCTGTTCCACCCTTTAACCCTGTGGGCAGGTGCTACTGTAATTAGCCATTATTTGACTATCAAAAGTCAGGAGTTGATTAAATGGCCACGAAGCGCCGCGCAGAGCACTTTCCCTCTGAGCCCAGCCCCATAATTTCAAAAGCTTCTTGCAACCTGCTGAGGGCTTTTCAGGTCTGTGAGACGCCGCTTCCGACTGCTGGTAAGAGCCTGTTGCCGGCGGTAATCAAAACTGATAATCTTACAGGAGAGAAGGAGGGGTGGGGGTGTGGGGTAGAGGAGAGAAAAGAGAGCAAAAGAAAGAAATGGTCGGGGGCTTTCGGGAGGTTGGAGCTCAAGCAGAGAGCCTTCCATTAGAAATGTGTTGTGGCTCTGAGGGGGCCGGTGGCCAGCAAGCGGTGAAAAATGCTGTCTTCTTAAGGCAAGTGAATGGCATCTCTTTAGTGATTAGGAGCAGTAATAATGGGCACCCCCGCCTGTTACCCCTAAGTCCATTTTATTGCTAATTCATTTACCTGTTATTTCAGACATACTTGACAGGAGTCACCTGCTATGAAGTCATGTTTGTCAGGCAGGTATGCCCATTAGCTGGGGATCTTAAATCAGCCTCACAATGGTGCCAGTAGGGGAGTAGAAAGGCTGGCCTTGTTGTTAGCAGATAACACCACACCGCAGTTATCCTGACCAACATGGAAAATCTTTTCTGCTCCAAAAATAATTAGACTCCATCCCCGGAGCGATTCTTAATTAATGCATTTTTTTTTTTTCATTTTAAGTGGATTTTAAGCCAAGCTGATCTGCTTTTGTGCTCTGTTGTGAAAATCCTGTACACTCTGGAAAAATATTACATCTGACCTCCTGTGTTAAGGAAAAAACGCTGATTGAAAATGAGTTATGAAAATACATAATAATCTCTTTCTGTGTGAAATTAAATCGAGCTTTTGGAGACAAAGAGGAAATTTTGATTTTTTTTTTAAAATCTTTTCATGGCACAATCCTTTTCACTGAACAAAGCCATCAATATCCAAATAAATATTTGACTAGATATAGTTTATAATGCAATAAATCATGGGCTATACATGTGGTTATATTCCCCAAGGAAAATTGGGGGCAAAATAATCACTTTGACTCCCTGGTTAATGTTCTGAATAATTCTCCCTAGGGAAACACTTTCTATGATAATATCCTCATATGAGCATCTCGATCTGAAATGTCACAGCTGAGATTAAAGCGTGCTTGACACACTGTATGGTGTATTCCCATGGAGTGTGCAAAAATGAAATCAGCGTTGCAAACTGAAGAAGCACAACAAAATATGTAAATATATACAAAGATTTGATTGGAATATTACATTTGGGTATTATGTTTTCTGTGCAAGTCTATTGCTTGAGACAATAATCACCAATGAAAAAGAAAGGAGGGGTAAGAGCATTTAAATTGAGCCAGTGTCTAACAATCTGCATGTTGTCTCAGATTGCCGTCCCCTTTAGTGTCCGAGGCCACAGGCGCCGACAAATCAGGAGAGTGCAGGTCACTCTCTGTGAGTCTCAGTTCCCATCAGCTTCAGTGTTGTTAGCTGAATAAAAGGATTATCCACTATGAATTAGTACTAAGACACAGAAAACCCCTCTCTTGGGATGATGCTGTGTGTGTGTGTGTGTGTGTGTGTGCGTGCGCGTGTGTGTGTCTGTTTTGTGTGCCTCTCCTGGGATCCCCCACTCGGCCTAATCATTGTTTCTCTAACAGATAATTCTCCATGTCCTCACATGTGTCTCTGTGTGTGTATGTGTATGTGTTAATTAGCAGTGAGTGTGCTCTTCCTTGTAATCACTTAATTAGGGGTGACGGCCCCGATGCTTGTTTACTCAATTAGCCATCCTCTTTAATTATCTAATTCACAGCAAGTCAACTGTCCTTGTTAGCAAGCTCAGTGAAGGAGTCATACTCTGATCTGAGCTGTGTGTGTGTGTGTTTTCTGATTGTTTAAATGTGTACAGGCCCTTTCACCTGACAGAAAAAATATTTCATATTTCATTAAATGAGACAGTTGAAAGCCATATGCAGAAAATTATAAAATATTTTCTTCTTCTTTTAAGACAGCTCACACACACACACACATAGTACTTGCAAACACAAACGCACACATATGCTTCATCAGACACTAGGCCATGCTCATGGACTGCATATGAGTGCCTAGCCACATGCCTCAGATTACTGTCGCACCGATTCCCTGAGATTTAGTCATTAATGATAAAATCTACGTCAAAAAAAGAAAGAAAGTGAAGTCTCATGGTGAGTATGATTGATGGTTGCTTTAAATGGAGGCGTCCAGGGCCAGCTCTATTGTTTCTCCTGACCAGCACTGCCACCTACTCCAGTACCTCCACCCCCGCTCCTTCATGTGGATTAAGGCCTGCCGTTTATTTAACAGTTCATTTGAGCGAAGGGGCGACCAAGGTGAAGCCGGTGGGAGGCGGAGGGGGGTGGGGAGGGGTAGGGTGTGTGTGTGTGTGTGGGGGGGTGGTTGGCAGGGTGTCTGTGCTGCACTGTGGCGGGACGTGCCTTGCGGGACAGTGCCAGGCTGCGCTGTGGGGAGACGAGACAGGGCCTCCCCAGTGGACTAATGCCCTGTAATGAAGATTAAGACTCAGTCAAAGACCATACTGTTCAGCTGAGATCGGAGGGATGGAGCGAGGGATGGTTGGAGGGGGAGAGGAAAGGAAGTGAGGATAAAGCATAAAAGTAGGGATAGAGGGTACAGAAACCCAGGTTTCCAGAATGTGTTTGAGGACGGATTATCCTAATTTTTTCAGCAACAGGTACAGATACCATCAGCTACAGGAGAAATAAATGCATACAACACCATAAGTAACTGTGGAATTATATTATCCACATTTGAATATCTCCTGGTGCAAAAAATGACACAATCTGCTCAAGTATCATTTCAGCAACAAAAGATAAAAAAAAAACAAAAACCCAAAAAACCCATTCTACATTTAGGGAAACAGCAAACTAGGAGAAACAAAACGGATGCAATATTGGTAAATTCATTTTAACCCTGTACCAAATACACGTTTCCTCTGACTTGCCCAAGATCATTAAAACCATGTGTATCCAGATGTATACTAAGAATGGCTCAACTACAGAGCAGACAGGCTTTTGATAAAAGAAATTTGCCCACACATACTGTAGCAGTTACAGGCTGCACATAACATCAAAGTATATCTACTCCCTTTAAGGCTATGTAACATATATTATTATCTTTAAAGATGTGGACGCTAATGCGTTACTTGCCTACACATTAGTCGACATTCTTGACACAAGCATCAATATTCACTGCCCTTTTACCTCTGGTCTGGTCTCCCGAGCTCCTGAGAACAATATCTGTCTTTCAAAATGCCAGTTGCTCCACTTTCTTCACCAGTTAGTTGCTGAGCAGGTGTACTGGTGAGATGGTGAACTACACAAGAGAGGATCATTGTTTGCTGCAAAATTGATCATTCTCACACACTGTAGCAGTGTACTGTATCTTTCAATTCAGTCTTACATTAAAATATGTATTCTAGCAGCTTTTAATAGTGGGACATGTTCTAAGCTGTTTTAACTTTTGTAATCATCATTTGCAGTTTGTAGTTACTGCTGGGCTAAAATAGAAGCTGCTGCATTAATCAGGTTGAGGAGCCTGTATCTCACTGCACAAGAAACCGATCACTTTGCTTTTTGTGTTTCTCTCTAATTTCAAAGCCCAAATTAAAAAATGTAACTGCTGACAGACAGTAAAACACACAAACATGTGCCCGTGTGTATGTACGTGTTATTTGATGCTCCCATTCAAAGTATGAAGCACAGTTAACCAGAGCAGCCTCAACACACGGCACACTTCACTTACCACCCCGTGGTTAAAAGCTCCCCAAAGACCTGTTACACCCAGACACACTCCCACTGTCTCCCACCATCTCCTCATCCTTGTCTTCACTTCTGTCTCTCCCAGAGTTCCTTCTTTCCTTTCCTTATTCTCTTGTTTTGCCTCCAACCAATCAATGGCAGCGCATCAACAGGGATGATGTGCGAACACATGGATGGATGGATGGATGGATGGATGGATGGGTAGGAGGGTGGGTAGAGAAAGAGGGATCTTTTTTCACATGACCTTGTGTTAGCGGGGCTGGCCTCTCTCCCCCACTCCCTGTCTCTTCCCCAGACGGACTGTGTCTGTGACTGGGCTGGCAGTTCTTGCCTCTCTTGGGCATTCTGGCATTCCTCCCTGTCATGCCCCCCCATCCCCCTGCCTCCGGCTGTCTCCTGCCCTCTGAGGGTTTCCATCTTTGCTGACGCTCACTCTCTTGCTTTAAGTCTGTTTTTGCCTATTGATAGACTCTGTGTTATGTCAGCACCTTGGTATATCTCTTGCTACCTATGTTTCCTAGGTTTATACCTTTGTCCGTTTTGAGTTGAATAATGATCTATCTCTAAGATATCTTGTGAGATGTTCTGAAAATTTAAAGATTTTCTGCATGGTGCTCTAAGATGAAAATAGCTTTGAAAATCAGATCTGTACAGTGAGAGTCGAGATTAGGAGCACAAAAGCAATATTCCCCTTTGTGATGTGCAGCTTCAAATGCACAAAGCTGTTCTCACGCGTAGATGAATCTTTATCTCTTTATCTCTTTATCTCCCTTGTCTGACATATTTTTGACGAGCAGGACCACACAACTTTTGTTCTACGCCGCCCCCAGCTTCAGGGTCTCCGTGGCAACGCCATGCGGGTCGTCATGTTATTATCACCAGTGCTTGACCAGCCAGCCCTCTGCATTCACTCTGTCTGCCTTAATGGACTCGCTGCTTTCTTGACAGACAAGACAGAGTGTGTATGCGTGTGTTAGTGTGTGTGTGTGTGTGTATGTATCTATTTTAAAATATGGGAGCAGCAAATGTCCTTAAAAGCACAGAATGATAAAAATCATTTTACCAGTGGATGGTAAGGTCAAGAGATGTTGAGTAACTACTGCTTTGAATAGAAATACTTCACCTTTTCAAAAGTTCTTTCAAATGACCAGAAATAGGGGGGTCGTCAGAAGATGCCTTGATGGGTTGAAATTCTTGGGTTGCATTTTTTTTTCAGAACATTACACTGATATGATGTTTAATGCATTAAAGGAGAGATGAAATGTTTTTGTTGTCCACTGTCCCTCAATCTGCAGCCTCTATAGTCATTTCATTTTGTAAAATGAGAAATCATCAGGATGTGTTTCCAGTGGAAAGAGGCTTCTTGGCAGGATACATTCAGCTTAAATTTACAACAGAGGCTGCTGAATTTTATCCACCGCTGATTGTGGGATATGTATGCTACTGTTTGTGGGTCTTTTGCAACATATTTGATGAATGTTCAAAAAATGCAACTTCAGCTCTATAGTTGCAAAACACCTCAGTTTTGTTTTGCACAAGAATGAGAAAAATATTATACAAAATGACAAAAAGTGCATCACTCGACAAGAGCTGCCCACACAGGGAAATAAAAACATATAGCAGTGTACGTTTTTGTGTGTGTCTGTATGTGTAAGGAAACTCATATGACAGACCCTGCAACTGTCAGACTATCGCCCTCCTCCTTTTGTTGGGTGACTCTAGAGAATGTGGTGGGAATGGCCACTGGGAGAGAGATTATGGGAGAGACAAAGACTGCAAGAGAGGGAATGAGAGAAGGAAAGAAAGAGTGAAAGACAGAAGAAAAGAATGAGAGAGAGGGAGAGAGAGAGGGGTCAGGGAGCCAGCTGATGTGAAAGTGCCTCCGATCACCTCGTGCTTCTCCTCCGCCCCCTCACTCTGTCCCTCTCTATCTTTTCTACTCTTTCTTTCATTCCCACTTGAATTCCTCTCCCAGCGCTTCACTCCGATGTGACGTCAGGTTTTGATCTGCGATAACAACAGAGATGCGTCAGTCAAGGCCCACACACACACACACACAGTTAAAAGTGCCACTGCAGATTAAAAGAGTGGCACTCAGACACTCGGCGAACACATATCCACACAGACACATACATGAGCACAGTGACACACAGCAGTGGCCTTTGAGTGAATGCTCCTCACAAGGCATAATGACAGCATTCTGCAGTAACCATAGCTAGGACAGTTCCCACAGACAAGACAGACAGAGAGAGAGAAAGGCCATTTCTTTCTGTTTTCACCTCTCCTCCTACTCCCCACCTCCTCTCCAACAACCCTGACTTTGTCTGAACCATGTGACCTGCCACAGATCAACACTTTTGGCCACCAAACACTGGACATATGAGTCTGTGACTGCTGAGTACAGACACATTGGAATACTTAATGTAAATAAATATGTCTTTTTAGTATCAAATGATCTCTGCGCTTTGTTTTTATCTTGCTATCTTAAAAAATCATTTATAAATATCAATGGAAAATTCTCAAACCACTCCTGGAGCCAAATCAATAAATAATCAAAACTCAGCCAATCAGATTTCAGCTATGGGGTGGTGATAGCATGACAAAGAAAGTGTGTTCTTGCACAGCTATGTTATGGACCAATACAGAGCACTGAAAATACAGATCAATAGAAGTGAATTATAATGAGGGAAGTGGTTTGAGAAGTTATATGATCGTCTGTCCCTGTTGATATCCATCCATCCATCCATCCATCCATCTGCAAACTTTTCTGCATGCATCACTGTTTGGTCGGACAACTCCCTCTGGTCATTTTTAATTTAACCCTCTATGCACGAGACGATGCCCTGAGGCAAAAGATAAGCTCACAAGATTATCCTGCCTTAGAATCCAAACATTCCCCAACATACGTGATTTTGACCATGTGAGCTCAATCTCTGCATATTTTCTGTCTGCCTGCGAGAGACCACTCCCCATCACCCTGTAACCCACCACACAAACACGGAGGATCTCTGCTCACTGCCTCCAGCTTCAAACCACTTTGGTCATCACTTTTCTCTCATGCTGAACCTGACACAGTGCAGGACTTGGTGGTGTATATTTTGAAGGGGAAGGGGGGTGAAGGTGGTGGTGGTAGCTGGGGGTGAGAGGAAGGGTTGAGGGGGTGGGGTGTGGGGGATGAGGGGTACGTTTCAGAGCCAAATGAAAACATGTCACTCTGGGCCCAGCAGTAGACAGAGACCCACATCATCATTAAGTCATTGGTCTATCTACCTATTGCTATTATTTATTAATGATTAAGTCCTAATTATTTATTTTACAGAAAATTAATTGATCTGTTCAACAAAATTTCAAAGCACTCAACGTGATTTATTCAGACTTAATTTTAGTCCAGCAGGCATTCAATGATACTCAGTGTACAACTATATAAATAGGGTTAGAGAAATTCAAATCAAATTCTTATGCTTCAGAAGCTGGAACAAGCAAATGTTTTCTATTTCTGTACTTTATCCATTAAATGCATGCATATGGCATTCTGAGTGGAGTTTAAATCAATCCGAGATGTTTAGGTAAATCCTACTTTGTAAAGACAACAACATTAATTATTATTATTTTGTATGTGTATGTATGTGTGTGTCTGTTCAGACCTTTATGTGCTCTTTTGACTCCTCACTAAATAATCAAATCATGCAAAGTCATCATTCACACCCCCCATATACATAGATTCACACACACACACACACACACACACACACACTTGCATACAGGCATGCACACATACATGCACAGAGCCACCCCTGTAACCGGGGGGTATTTGTGACGTTCAGCATTATGAAAAATGACTTGCCCCCGTGGCACACCACAGTGGCAAGTGATTATAATATCCAGATAATCATTTCAAACAAATTATCATAATTATCAATCCATCATGAGCCTATTTAAGCAGAGGGAGAGGTGGGGACGTGTGGTGCTGTTGGCAGGGGGTAAACTATGGCCCGGAGCTCTGGATCACTTCTGTGACCCATGAGCCTCCCTCTGTCCATATAATAGCCCTCATACATTTAGGGTCATTTAGCTAGTGTATTTAGAGACTCAATTCCCCAGCTTGATACGGGAAAAGAAAGATACTCAGACAAAAGTGTGTGCACATGCACACAGCTGACACCCATTGGGCTCTTTAGTCTTTCACCATAGAGTGGGAAAAATCTACTTAAAGGTCAAAGTTCACATCAACCCCTGTCCTTTTCCCATTTACAACTAAAACACATGCTGTGCTCTTGGTTGGAACAGTAACAAGTGCTGGGGACTGGATAAAGCACATGAAATAACATTTTTGTCAAACACAGAAGTAAGGCTATGTCCCACTATCTGGAAAGCACCAGTGTTTATGGGAGAGCGTGTCCACCTTCACTGAGACAAATAAGAGAGGAAGAGTGACATCGACAAAGCAACAGAGACTTGATCGTCTCAAAGAGATACTGGGCTGTATCTTTTCACAGTAAATCCTCTGTGAAAAGCAGCATGAATTGATTCAATCTCAGTGGTATTGAGAGGTGCATGAATAGGGATTGGGGAGAGAGACAGAGACATGGAGAGAGAGAAAGAGAGACAGACAGATAGACACAGAGAGGGATAGAGATAGATAGTAGCCTTCAGGCGGAGATGATCGTCTTGGGAAAAAAGCAATCAGTGCTCATTGATTTTCTCTGCTGGTTGAATGGAAGGTGTCTATCTGGAAGTCATTATCTGCCATCTGATCTGCTGGAGAGTTTACACACGTCGGGATGAACAGCGGCCCTCTTCTGAAGATGAGGATTAACACACATACACACGCACACACAGCAATATACATACAGAGCATAGGCTGCCTTTTTTCCTCTGCTCACTATCTGGCTACCACTTTTAAATCCAAGGACTCCAAAAAGAAACACACGTCTTCCCGTACCCTATTACCTTACACACACAGACACACACAAACACACAAAGACTTGAGTATATGTGCACTGTGTGAATGGGAATATACGTAAGCAGGGCCTAGACAGCCAAACAGACAGATAGTCCTGTTTTGTACGGCCGGAGCAGACCAAACCAAACAATCCCTGATCCTATCACCAATAGCCTCTGATAGCAATCTATAGCTCCAACAACACCATCCTGTCTGCTTAGAGAGAGAGGGAGAGAGAGAGAGAGGAGGGTGGAGGGTGGATGAAGTAAGTAGAGAAGGGATTCAGATAACTGAGCCTCTTATTTTCTGTCTGTGGGTGGGTGGGGTGTGAAGATGCATGTGTATTTATGTGAGCATGTGTTTAAGCCAATATGGCTCAATCCACGTCTAAGTAAGGGCAGGATATGCATCTATGGACTTAAAACTCTCCCTTTCTCTCTCTTTCTCTTTCACACAGACAGACACATAGACACACACACACACTCAGCTGATAGCTCTGGGCAGCTTTCAGTAAGACGGCTGGAGAAGCTGCAATAACATCTTTGCTTCTGGTTTATCCCTGGCCTTAACCTTGATTCCTCCACTTGCCTCTATACTCCTGACTCAGCAGCGTCTTCTTTGTTGTTTTCATGTCACTGGGGTGGCGATTGCTGTAAGATTATTTTTTCCTAAAACATACTTTTTACAGCCCTTTCTGGTGAGTAAAATAAACAGGAACAAAAACGACAAGAAAGAAAAGTAAATCTCCTGTATGTCCTCCAATGCTTCCACTGTGCATCCCATTTCATCCATACATCCACATATTCTGTCTATATTTTGTAAGACCTGGCAACTTTGACTTAATAACCTGCACCGTAGTTGAATGTATAGGTATTTATCTCTGTATATAATACCCAAACAAATCTGTAATTTAAAGTGTATTGACCAATAAGAACTAATTACACACACGACCATGCAAACACACACACACACACACACACCTTTCAGCAGTGAACTAGTTTGTTCACGAGCTACAGCTCAATTAACATTTTGCCTTAATCAAGCATAGCAACAGTAATGACACGGTGGAGGCAGAAGTTAATGTTTGTGTGCATATGTGCGTTTTCTGTGTGTGCGCGCGTGCCCTGTGTTTGTGTGTAACTGTACGATGTGGATGAATGAGTCATGTCTTAAGGAATGGCTCATGCATAATTTCATTCATATTCATAACAGGCATGTGGTCTGCCACCACCCGATGAGGGCCCACCGCAACTCACACTCTGCATAATGAGATGTGGCCAGCGTGTGTGTGTGTGTGTGTGTGTTTTGATTTGATGTACTGTAGGTAAGTGTACTTTATGTCTGTGTTCTGTCATCTGTGTAAGCCCGAGTGTGATGATTACAACTGTGAATCTACAGCACTCTCTGTGTACATGCGTCCATGTACATGTGAGCATGTATGTACAGCGCAGGGCACGGGACGCTCATGTGGAAGGTGGTTAGGTAGTTTATAAAACCATCTAGGTTTTTCCACATTGTACGAACATGTGGGGAACAGGGAACAGCCCAAACCACCTGCGGTCAACTCTTAAAATAAGCTCATTGACTAATGTAGGATTTCAAATCAAACCAGGCAGTCAGTGATTTGCATGCCTGCCCGTTTACAGATGTTACAGCAACAAGACCCTTGACCTGAAATGCAAATGAGGAAATTTGCGTGATTTTGTTTTCCTAAGGGCAAAATTGGTCATAATTGTCAATTATGCCAGAAGAGATTTTAAGTGAAATATGTCTTGTTAAGGTTTCTCACAAGCCGATGTAAACACGCTCTCTCCCCTCACACACTGCTTTTATTAAGGGGAGATGAATTTCGAATGGAAAAGTGGTCCGCCATTCGTTCTGCCCCTCATGTTTTGACCGTCCTGTCATGTAAGATAAGACAAAAGCCACATAGAAACTTTGGAGAAAACGTCCAAATCTCTGTTCTAATTTCTTTGATGACTAAATCCAGAGCACATGAAAATGAGTTGGCAACATCCACATTATGCCACTCAGAGGACATTATGAAGGCTTTTAGCAATGCAGTGCTTTAAATCAAAATCCGTCAGTACTGTATGTCATCTTTTTAAGACAAAATACAAATACAACTTTTGAATTTGAAGTAGTAGAGCCATAGTGCATATGGGCTGCTACAATAAACCTTAAAACTGACACACACACAACAAAACAAACAACGGGAAAAAAAAAAAAATTACAACTTCTCCATTTTCAGCCATTGATTTGGGTTTCAGCTGCCACGTCACTGACTTGAGCTGGAGCTTCGCCTGCACTGCTTCACTGAAGCCCAGAAAGAGAGAGTGTCCCCTCTGCAGCAGCCATTGTTCTTTCACGGACAATTAGATGGACATGAACTCTCATGCTGTCCTGCCTTGACCCGGCGACACTGGCCATAAAAACAAACTGCCCAGCCTCCTCAGTAAATTTATCACCTCATAAAGTGGTCAGTGACTAGTCAATGGCACGTATCGGTCACAGTGTGAGCTGAGTGTCAGCGTTTTTGTCTAAGTGAAGAGACGGTTTCCTAGATTGCATATCATTGTCTGTTAGCTTTCTTTGAAAAGCAAGGCTTGTGAGTTAATGAAACACAAAAAATGAAAGTTTATTCAACTTTAAATCTATGATCATCATATATCAGTACATTTCAAACTAAAAGTATTATATTATATAAATATAGCTATCATTTATATAGCTGTTAATATAGCTTCCACCAAAAGACCATGTTTTAGCATCTTCAGACTCATATTGGTGTCACTGTCATTTGTCATTGATATTTATTTTTTACCAAAATGGTCAAACAGCTGTATGTGGATGTATTCTCAAACAAATCTGTTGAGTTTTGTGTTTGCGTAATGAAGCAATGCCAGAACAGAAACAGTCCTCATTTTTCAAATACAGCCTACTATTTGTGCTTGCGACAAACTTCCAGTGTATTACTGTACTTTCCCCTTTTCCAGGACTTGGAAAGCTTTGGTAGGTAGCTAAACCCTGCAGAGTAGTTGTCATCACACAGAACACAGGTACAGGAGTCAGGATTGGTAGAATAGTAAGCAGCCATAATCGTCCTACCTTTTTGACACAGCTGTCAGGGGAGGCCTCTTCATGGTCATTCATCATCTGCTCAGAAAAACAGAAACAAAATTTGTTAGGTTCTAAAGGAGACCAAAACCCACAGTTGAGAAGAAAATTGGTTAATTAAATCATTTGAAGAGCATATTGATTGGTGTGCTCCGCAGGGCTGCGGCCACGGCCTGTGACCGTTGTTGCTTGATGACATGGGCACAGGGTGTTCACAGTTCATCACACAGACCCTCTGGGCTAGAAATGTAACCAGAGGGATATAATAATGGACTGAGAGGTCACAAAAATACACACAGATGCAAACATAACACCACACACACACACACACACACACGCACACACTCTGATGAATGAATGCCCCACAGACTTGACGTTAATTCTCCGCTTCAGCATTGCAGGAAATTTTCGCTGAGACCGTTTCTGTGTGTGTCTGTGAGTGTCTGTATAATTAAGCCTTCAAGCAATATTTACTGGGGGCAGATGGGTGGTAGAATGCTCCCAGTGTCTGCCAGAGGAAACGAAGGAAGTGGGGGAATGATGAAGAGATGGGGCTGCTCTGCTGCAATGAGGGGGCATTTCACGTATAATGGCAACCCAGAGTCTCTCTCCGTCTGTCTGTCTTTTTCTCTTGCTCTCTAAAGCCCATTGACGGTAACTGAGGATCAAAGATGAGATGCAGACTGTTTTCAGAGCAGTTTTAGGTAGGGTGCGGTGGGGGGTGGGGTTGGCGTGGCACTTTACTGAGTTTAAGAGAAATTAGGCCTATAAAACTTCCTCAAGCACAGACACATGGCATATCTGAGCCTCCCTTTTCCTGCTCCCTATCCTCCCCATCTGCCCTTTAACAGTAGGTGTGTTGTTTGGGTGTTGTGACAGGACTGGCCTTTATATTAGTGCTGGCGCATTAAAGTTTGTATTTCCTAAACCAATGTGGCCCACCGTGATTGGGAAAGAGACATTTATCTGCTGTGGAATCTGACATGGAAACTGTGGAGCTATTCTTTGAATTCTGGCACACAACAACTTCTTTTATGCACCTCTCTATACAAGGCTTTAATTCACAGGAAGTGATTATGAATTGTGTGTATGAACTTGTGCATGTGTGGACTCACATTTGGCTCAGCATACTCGAAGTGCAGACTCTTGTCCTTTTAGCCAAACTATCATTCAGTTAAGACCTGAGGTGAGCATGAGGCCACGTTGGCTCATCTGCGATAAAGAGTGCTATAACAACACTATAACACATGCCTATCCTCAACAATGTTGTTCTCAGAGCTCAAAACTTCACCTCAACTTCATTTCAACCTACCAGCAGAATAATTATTAAATCAATTGAAACACAAATTTTTATAGTGACTAAAGTTGAAAACATATAAAATATATCAGTGTGTCTGTTTGGCCATTACACCATTTCTGTCGACACACAATGAAGGAGCCAGATGAGCCAGATGAGCCAGATGTGTCTCTTGTGAACCGACCTCTAGAGCTTTCAGCAATTTAAAGATTTCTATGTTTGTCCATAGTCCTATTCATTCATGTAGTAAACCACAAAACTGTTACCTGAACACAGACATTCACCCTCAATTGTTCTTTCTCTCCTATCGCTGAACTAGTGAACCAGATGGGCCATATGTGCACTGATGCACTGTATACCATGGCTTCCTACATTAAGCTGTCAAGGGATCTGTTTCCCAGCCTCACCAAATGGGAGCAATTACACCACAGATACTTACAAAACTGTTCTCGGCCTACTTACACATCATCTAAACCTTTACAGAAGCCTCCTCTTCCTGAAATCAGTTTCAAACAACGCAAGAGTAAACATGTCATCTCCCACAAGAGATGCAGCCTCCCTTAAGGCCAATTAAGTGTGTCACATTGTTTGGACTTGTAAATGTCTCTCCCCTAGTTTTGAATAAGTGCAAGATGCAACTCTGGGAGCGGTGAACTTCACTGCTTATAAATGTTTTCTCAAAACCTCACCCATGTGTGTCCAAGGAAATACATACAGCATATCCATGGTGCTGTGATGCTGAATTCACGTCTTGTGCATTTTCTGTTTACAACAGGTGCACAGTGATGAAAATTTCTCGACAGTGAAGACACTCAAAATATGTACAAGTGAATTAGAAACATATACATACAACACATACATTAAATTAAAAGTTGCTGTATAAAGTTTAAAGGGATATTCCAATGTAAGTTTAACCCATGGTCTAATGGGTAGCGACTTCAGTACAGACAGCCAGATAGCAAAATACTGCTGTCTTTGTAGCCAAGAGCCAACCGCGATCAAAAAAGCCACTCATAGCCACAAATAATGCTCAAAACAGCACCAAACTTCATCAACAGGACAAACAGGGTCCCAGCACATAATACGAGGCATCAAACATCTGCTAGTTTTGCCTGGTTTTTATTGAAAAGAGACGAAAACACAACTCACCCACTCTCCTCCAGCCGCCTCCTACTAATGCGGAAGCCCTGAGGAGTCGATTACCGAATACAGTAGAAACGTAAGGAGTCCAGAGACGTTTCTTTCCAAAAATGTATGCACACTTTGCTGACTGTAACAGTTTGAGCAACTCAACTCTGTTCATTTCCCTGTCAACACTCACTTGTTATTGTTAGAAACAGATAGGGAAGACAGATAGGAACACTGCTGCATTCAGTAATCGACTCGTCAGGACTCTCCCACAACTTGCAAGTGGCTTCAATAGAAAGCAGGCAAAGCTAGCAGATGTTTGATACCTCGTATTATGTGCTGGGACCCTATTTGTACTGTTGACGAAGTATGGTGCTGTTTTGAGCATTATCTTGAGCATGAGTGGCTTTTTTGATCTGGCTCTTGGCTACAAAGACAGCAGTATTTTGCTATTGTGTGGTCTTCGCTTAAGTTGCTACAACTAGAGAAGTTTGCGGTTGGCAAAACTGATCTCTCTAGGGGGTGTTCTACTTAGTCTCACAGTACAATGGGACCATAGGTTAAACTTACACCGGAATATCCCTTTAATTCATCCTGAGTATGTGCATTCATTTTATTTCTGAGAATGAAAGAACTAGTGCAAAAATGGCTACATGCTGATGTGCTGGTTTGAATGAACAACGGAGGCAGATTAAAAAATTGCTGTTTTACTAAAACAAACAAACAAACAAACTTTCTCATTTATTTTTCTTTGCCTGTCTATGCTTATTTATATACCCTTATATACAATCTATATATAACTCTTTAACAGTTTGGTTAGGAGGAAAGATAAAATAAATGAATGTGTCTGCTCTGTAAGTAAAAGTGTGCTTGTGAACTTTAAACATGGTGATTGTGGAGTGGATAGTGAAATAGAGAGAGAGAGAGAGAAAGAGAGAGAGGGAGAGAGAGAGAGAGAGAGAGAGAGAGAGAGAGAGAGAGAGAGAGAGAGAGAGAGAGAGAGAATGCACTTCCCCTTTCTTGTAATGCACAAGACCAGCTGCAACAGTTTACAAAACCAACAGCTTGGCTGCGTCGTCTAAAATGCTACCAGGCCTTCAACAACTATAAGACAAGTCCTGGACTTCCCCCTGCTCTGTTCAGCTACATGCCAAGTGTAAATATGTGTGTGTATCAAATTGTGCAAGAGTAACCTAAAACTGTAGAAAACATGCAAGCAGACATGAGCGGTTTTACTGATTCCTTAATGTCTTTCAACTTCAGGTGGGGGGTCAGGACTGTGTGGGCTCGCTATCATCCAAACCTCAGTTTTGGGTCTAGAACCACTGAGCTGACTGTCAGGAAAATGCTAATTGTAAAGCTTCTTGGCTTTGAATTCAGTGCAATTTTAATCCAGATTGTTTGTCTGTTGAAAACTGATCCAATGAGCTTTATTTTTTTTATTCTTTTTTTCTGTATTTTGAAAAGTAAAATTTAAAGACCGGTGGTTACCACGGTTTCCAGTGGTGAAATGCAGGGCTTGTGTAATGATGACAATAACTGTAACACAAAGGCAGGTGGAGACACTCTTTCAACACTGGCATACTGTATACGGGCACACGCACGCACATGCACGTACGCTAACACACATAGCAGAAAAATACGCACAGGCAGAGACACACATAGAATAACCAAGCTTTGCAGTGGAACCCCACCAAGCAAATAAATAAGCTATTAATTAGGGAAGGAAAATGTGATTGGCCACTGACTTGGCGGTACTATGATTTATTGCACGTGTCACCGTCATCTCAAAGTGACTTTTACTCTGTGTCAGTGAGACACGTCCAAATAGAGACTGGCCTATGTTGAGAGGGATAGATTTTCCACTACACTGAGAGGGGTAAAATTGTCCATTTGTTCTGTATCTAGCCTGCTCAATGCTGACATGTCAATATGTCTTATGGAAAAGAGAAAACACTGGAGTGAGGGTAATTAGAAAGTGTGTGCAAGTGTGTGTCTAGGCACACAAACTTCTCTCTCTGGCCCATATGACCTCAAACATAAACAAATCCAGTTGTGGCTTGATGAAAGTGCAGCCACCTGCAGAATCCTTCCACCGAGAGCTGTCCAGACTCTCATTAGCGTTACGTGTAAATGTGTGTGTTTGTGTATGCGAGAGTGTGTGTGTATATATGTATATCTTACCATGTCTGTGGTGTGTGTTTTCACACTAGGCAGGGAGGGAAAGCCCCGCCATTATTAGTGTTTCATAGCACAGCTTTTGTTATTGGACAGAGTCAGGACTTTTTCAACAGCACTTTAGCACCATTCGTATTGACATGTCATGATGACCAAGTGGACAAAAGAAAACACGAAATGGTGAGAGACACTCAGTGTGGACTGCCTCATTGTTTTTACAAGACCTGTCACAGCCTAAAACACATGACGGAGCAAAATCCTGCTCAGTTTATTTCCAGAACTCATTTCATATGAAAAAAACAGCAGTAATGTCCCAAGGGGGTTTTCTGACTTGGGCCATGAGGCAAATGCAGTGGTTTTGTATGCACGGCTTAAGATCAAGTCAGACCTCGATAGAATGACCCATACAGTAACCTAGTCATATAATTTACCAATGAGGCTGAGTAAGTAGTCATAGCAACTAGAGGAGGACCTTACAAAGCTTGCTCATCATCATCCTCAGGCGTGAGGAGCAGAAGAGGGCCCCACTTGGAGGTTTTCACTGTAGGAAAATGTTAGCATTCTGTTGCCAAAAACAATTCTCCTCAACTCTGGATAATATGAGGCAATACAGCAACACGGCCCAATGATGGCTGCGGATGTCACAAAGCCACAAGTTTCCAAAAAGAACCAGCAGCAAACAAACCTCAGGGCTTTTTGAAACAGGGCCCTGACTGACAACCCATTGGCTGCAACAGCCACACCAAGAAAGCCACAAATTGAAAGTTTTGCTATGCATTTATTGGGAACTTTTGCAGCGTCTTGGCACAATGACAGGATTTCATTGTGGTGGCAATGGCTGGATGGGTTATTGATCTTTTTGACGTATAGATGAGAGAGGAAGCGGTCTTTCACTGTGGGTCATGTTGAATAATAAACTGCAGAGAGAGCGTATTTGTGTCAGAGATTGAAAAAGAAAAAAGAGAGAAAATGAAAGGGAAGGCTCTGTTTCTCATTGCTGGAGCCTTTAAAATAGGAGCTAACCATCATGTCAAACATGATCTCAACAAATGGATCTGACTTCTCTGACTCCAGATACTGGCAAATCTGATCGGAATACTTCACAATCAATGAAATACATGGCTGCCCAAAAAAGGAAGAAAAAGCAATTGGGATATCAAGTCTCCAGTGTTATTCTCTGAGGTCTCTTGCTATCATTTGAACTCCCTGATAATGAACCTTTTACACTTTCCTGCCAGAATCTGTTAGAGACTGTTTGACTACAGATACACGTCTGATTTAGTCTGCTTTTTAGCATTAAGTCAGTTGGTGCCTGGTTGTACTTCCAAGTCCTTTCTCTGGCTTGTCCTTTAAAAGGGTGTAAAATAGGGCTATTTCGGGACTTCCCAGAGATAGAGGCTTTGACAGCTGACCCAAAACAAGACCAGCACTATGACTTGTTAAAAACATGCCTTAACAATGAGGTTGCTCACAGCGCTTAAGTAGGGAGGTGGGAAGACTAAGGCAGGAGAAGGAGAAGGCAGGGTAGAAATTTGCACCGCTAAATACCAGGAAGTTGGGCGTCCATCAGATAGAATATATTCATCAAGACTTTAATAAGCGGAAGACTTGAGGTGCTTTGGCCAAAGCAAACATCAAGGGGAGTGCTGATAGAAAATTTTCTCTCTGTCTCAGTCTAAGCTGTTCTACAAAGTTATTATATGAATATAATCACTGTTTGATTCCTTATCGCTATCTCCACTTCTGTGTGAAGCTTAATGTGAGAAAATTATACAGTTCATTAGTAAAAGCGAAAAAAAAAGAAAAAAGAAACTGATGCCAAAGGAATGCATGAGATGCCATTGTCTGAGAGAAAAGGGAGAGATCAGATTGGCTTGACACTTATCACACTGCGCTAAAGCTAACACGGTTACCCAACCCTACATCCAGATGGCTCTATACAGGGTGCGGCCTGTGACGGAACTGAGAACTGTTGGTAAGATAGAGCTTAGCGCACAAAGGTTAGATTTGGAAGGCAAACACTCAGAACTATTGTGTGACTCTGAAAAGTCACGGCCTCTTGTCAAATACAAACGGCTGATATTTACAGAATGAGCACTGACCCCGTATGTCCTTAGAGTCTTTACGTGATTTATGAAGAGAATACTATAGTGAATTATCCTGGCAGGGTTCACTTTGACCTCAGACAAACTTGTCTCATCATTTCAACGTCCTGTATTATTCGCAGGTCTTGCATAGACATGTGCGGTCTAGGTGTCATACATTATGCACTTGATTACAAATGAGCCGATCAAATACTTGTGTTCATAGGTTTGACAGTTGAGGCGTTTGTAGTCTTTTGTGCAAGACAGTGATGTTACAAAGTGAGGTTTGCACTCCGGCAAACAAACCTTGGGAAAGAAGCTCGCTTTCATGAAAAAGAGTGAGAGGAATGCAAAGGGAGGTGGAGGGAGGAGAGACGGATTTGGCAAATTTATTAAAAGGGTCATATTTTCATGGGGACCTTGTATGGCAATCAATCACCTGACGTCCAAGGCCCCTTATCCTTTTAAGGCCGTTGACTCTGAACTTGATATCGACAGACCCATACAGATAAATTATCTGCTCGGCCTCTGCTTTATTGATAAGTCATTTGGGCAGATGATCAGTAATAATCATAAGTGAATAAGGGGGTGCCGATAGATCTTCTGCTAGCAGATGTTGTGACAGCCATGGCGTTGAGGTCCAATAAATACCGTTACCTTCTTGCCTAAGAGGATTGCCTACACAGCATCAGCAGCTGCTGTGGCATGCCTTTCAGATAATGATATATCACGTACTCCCTCTTCATTTTGATAAAGGTTGCAGTTTATCGATACGTAGTAGCAGGAAGAAAAATAATATTGCCTTATTTCTAATGATCTCCTCTTCTCCCCATGACACATATTGCCTCCAAGCAAACAGGGGGTTATAGGAGTAAGATTTAGGGTCTTGACTTGAGGGCATATAGATTGAATCAAAGGTCATGGCCCGGATACTTTTAATTTCACATACCTCAGTTGAGCAAGATGCCTTCACAGTCTATGCATATATGAACGTTTACATTTATGAATGACATAAATCTCATATTGGCTTTTCAGCTCAGCAATGTCATATGTTTCATATCTCCATTTCCCCTTGCAAAGTGAATTAGTGTATTCAGAAACATACACTGGACCACACTGTCTGTCCCTCTGTCTAGTGCCAGAAAGACTCTCCAACACAAATTAGGAATTCCTTTAGGAAGGTAAAAAAAAGGATGCGGAAACAGAGAGAGGGGGATCTCTCACCGGACTGGTGGCTTTTCTGGACAGCTGCCAGGGAGATATTGTCACGTGACGAGGGATAACTGGCAAGTAAATTGCATATCGTTTACCAGGGTCCGGCTAAGTATTTACAACGTTTGCATATTTCAACATAAACAGAGAGGTTTTGGAAGCCTTTCATTTCTCTCCATTCACTTTCAGCAAATCAAATACACATACAGGAAGGGAAAGCTGGCTCACACAAGAAGAACTAGATGTGGACAGATGTTACAAGAAAGAAGGAAACGACAAGACAGAGAAAGTTAAGTGTTTGGTTGTGAGTGTTTTTTCTTTCTTTTTTGTTTGTTAGTCTGTCAGGCATCTCTTTGCAAATCCATCCTGTGGCTTTCCTGAATTTTGAATCACACACACATAAGCTCACACACATATACAAGTAGCTTGGGCACAGGCCCAGACATTGAAGTGAACAGTCTCCAGTGACTTAGAGGCTAAGTGCATGTACAGTATATATGGGTCAGTTCCCGGGACAAGCAGGGCTTTCTTTAAGGCTCCAAGGGTTTACACTGAGGTCAAGCCCTACACACGATGATGATGATGATGATGATGATGATGATGATGATGATGCTTGAGAGGGCCAAAGCTATGCCGAGTGATTTGCTGATGAGATTTCTCCAGCAGATAAACAAACAAGGCCTGACCGTGGATTTCCTGTGCAGAGGTATGAGCGTGTTTTTGTTTTTTGTGTGCAGGAGGGTACTTTAGAGATATGAGTTTGATCTCATTCATCAGACAGAAAAACGAACTGTACACATACTCTAACCATTACCTAATTACAGTAGTAACAGTAATGCAAATAAATTATCAGACACCTCCAGCAAGTTTTCTGTCCTCTGTTCTTGCTAAGTATCCACTTAGTTCTTTAGCCTGTCTTCACCCTCTCAATGGCCTTTTTGTGCTGGTATAGCCTCTGTGTTTACAGGGAAGACGTGAAGCTTAGATGTTAGGTCATCAGTAGGACAGGGGTGAATGGTGCGGCATGTGCTGAGGAAAGAGTAAACAGATCCTTGAGTTCATAAGAAACTCTTTGTTAGATAGGTAGTGTGTATTTTTGGCTGCTTTCATTGCACCAATACACTTGAACACACTCTTGTTTTCCTACATTTAATTAGCCACAACATACATGTAACTTTAGTGACTGAGATACACTAAATGCAGTGTCTGCTAAACATAAAGTTGTCATTCCTTTTACTGAAACAGATAAAGAGCGTGTTTCTGACTTAGATGATTGATTCAGCTTTTTACAATGCCACTAACAACTGAAGTAAAAAAAACCCAAAAACTTCAATATATTTTTAAGGCTTAATTCAAATGCAATTACTACTGAATGAAGCACGTACACGATATAAATACCAACAATAATAATGGCAGCTTAATAGTTCTAATAGCTGCTATTATGTGTATTATTTTGAGTATGATGTGGAGATAAAAGACAAAATGCATTTGTGTGTAACAAATGGACTGTAACTACTGCGCTGTTTATCCTCGTGATTTCTTTTGGTGGCCGATCAGATTATTTACACGGTGGAAACATATAAAGACCAGAGCAGTTAAGCCAGCTGCTACTGCCAAAAGATACTGTCTGGAGATACTAGTTACAAACGGTTTCTTTCACTCTGGTGGCCAATGAGGAACCTATTTTTCATAGGGTTTATGTGAAGGAAAGAACAAAAAAAAAAAAAAAAAAAAAAACAAAAACAAACAAACATCAGTGGCGAATTTCAAATAATGGCCCCTAAATCATGGTGGCTGGTTGTTATCAAATTCTCTTTTTCCATCTGTTGAAAGTACACGAATAATTAAATACATTCCAAATAATGGCAGAAAAGCTCCTGCAGTCCTTCAGACTATAACAAGTCAATATCAAACAATACTAATGTAACTGCTCCCTGCTAAATTATTTGCTCACAGTTTTTGTAAAAAGCCACACTCAGTGATTCATGGGGAAAAAGCTATGAGTGCAGTATTAAATACTCTACAGTACTAAAAGCAGTGGCACTGAGAAATGACAGGTCAAACTGTCCACTGTCTCTCCTTCATTTATTCGCTCAGTCTAAAGTTTGCTGCTGCATAACAACCTCGTTGACGCTCTAATGCTCTGTGTCATTTTTCTTTTCTTCACAACCCTCCCTCTGTCTTTGTACACAGCCGTTTTATCCTCACTCTCGAAAGATAGCAACATTAATCACCATGAGAGCTGTCTCCAAGTCCACAGGATCAACCCATCACCTCTACAATAAATGTCAAGCTGTCATGATTTATGCAGCTAACAAAATTGATTAGACGGCTACAATGTCCCAGAACATTGTAATCACATGATTCACTACTGTCCTGTTTACTCAACTTGCTTGAAAGATCATCTGTGTGTCAGGGATGAAAACAGCGCTGGGGTTTTAAAAGGATCTTCAAAATGATACAGTGGCATCTTAGAGAGCCTCAGTCATCAGTCTTTATGATTTGGCCTTGAAGACACTGAAGGAGATATAACTGAGTGCAGATAATGTAGCAGTCCCACTCCCTTGTACAAAGGCCATTGTCTGATGTTTTTGTCATCAAACTTGAGATGAGTAGAAGTGTCCACGTCTTTGATCATCTCTGGGATGGTCACTGACTTCAAAAGACTGCTTGGCAATGATGTTACAAAGGCGATGATAATGATGCTCCAGACTATTCCGAGAAACTGAATGGAAAATACTATGTATTACAGTGGACTTTGTGGTGTGAGACGCTGCCAAGGACGATTTTAATATCGGTCAGATTCTCCACTCACTCCAACGTCCAACCTCTTTTATGACACATAACCTGTAGAATGGTCACATCAATACCAAACATCAGTTTTTAGCACTCCATCATAGGTGTGTCGGACTATCCTTGTCTAGACTTGTCAAACACAAACACATTTGTATAATGCACGGGTGAATATGAATGCCTATTCAGTTGACCTTCGGGCTCATCACAAATGAGTTTATTAGCTGGGCCATATAAGGTGAAGGCTCTTTACAACCCTATTAGTGTGAAGCAGAGACTATCTCTGTCACTAAGATTGATGTTCCCTGGCTTATCGAGTGCTTCCGTTATCAGCAAAAACCTTCACCAAGGGATACTAAGTCCCATTTGCACAGCTCAGACTTAAGACGCATCAAACCTTACAGGTCTTTATCATCTGCATCATCAGCTGTTAGAACTCTTCTTACTATCTCCATTGGTCTTGGTGATACGGGTTTTATTTGTTAATATCAAGCTATCATGATCATCCTGGCTGTTAGAATAACAAAGCCGTGACAGGTATAGATAGGATGCGCTGTCGTGGTCTCTGAACCTTGGTTTATAGCTGTCTGTCTGGCCAGTCCACAGGATGATGACAGATGACTTTATTGGGGGAGTTGCATGGTCACAGTTTGGAGCCGGGACTTTCCATTAGTCATCTAACTAGAGCAATCAGCATGGAAAATGTTTGTGAACACCCTCTTGACCCTTTTTTTTGTTGTTTTTATATTTGCAAAGCCATAACGTACACTATTCTACGCCCACGCCTTAGTCTATTTCAATAACAAAAAAGAAAAAAATTAAGACCAACAAGAGCAGAGAAGAAACTGATTTTGGAGCCTTTCACTCATTAAATTTCTTCTATTTTGGCCCCTGCGGTTGTAATAGATGACTTAGGGAGAGAGTTATTGGACAAAGGAGGAGGGGTGAGCTTGGTGAGAGGAAACTTATCTGTCCTTGGGCTGTGGGACAGAGCACAGTGCCGGCTTTATTCAGCGTCTCGGCCCTGTCGTTAAGGAACGATGACACACTCCTCCAGGCCCACATTAATCTTTAACAGTGTGATTTCTAAAATAACACCAGTGTTTTCCTTGAGGCACGTGGGGAGGGAAGGCCTCGCTCGGTCCTGCCCAGCTCCGTCAAGATCTTTTTTCTTTTCCCCACACTGTTAACGTTGGAAAGCAGAGAAACAGGGGAAGAGGTTATGAAACTAAAAAGATGTACATGAGTTTGAACAAAGAGCAACGGAGAGGCACATAGCTCAGGAGTATGCGGCGCATAGAGTGGAGCTGGAGTAGGTTCGCTGCAATCTTACCAGATGTTAAAAGCCCTTGACCTGACTTATTCACCCTGACAGTGGCAGCTCCAGTGGCTCCCTCACGCCACACATTAGTGTTGTTAAGAGTGTTATCACAGGGCTGCCCTGGGCAAGATAAAGACTGTGGGCGCTGATGGGCCTTAAGTGAATGAGGGACTGGCTGCAGACACGTAGCCTGAGAGGAGAGTGACAGTCAGCTTGCCTCTGGTTAATGACAGTGGAGATATAGAAGCTGAAACAACAACATTTTGTGGGGAGCTGTGTGTGTTTAACAGCGGGATTGGAAAGGGAACATTGGGAGAAATAGGACAGAGCCACTAATGTTGTTTGGGTTTTGGGAGCCTGACAGGAATGTCTCTTCTTTCTCTCCCTATCATGGCAGAGGGAGGTAGCTTGGCTGCTCGCTGGTGACCATTACACAGCATGATAGCGCTGTAGCTTCGAGGTTCCCCGTCAAGCTACGTAGGGGGGCTCGTAAGGCACAAAGGAAAAGATGGAGGATCGTGTAAGCTGATTCTGACAGATAACTAGAGCCAAAACCACTGGCTTATGAAGCCAGTGGATTCCTGTGATAAAATAGCATCTCTCTCCCTTTATCTCTCCGTTCTCACCCCCCGTACTGAGACAGTATATCTTGTTTCACAGAATCTTCAATTCAGTAGACGTAAGAGTGATGGCACTGTTCTCTTTATAAGACTTTTTAAGACTTTTTCGAGCCTGTTAAGCTGTCGCAGAGGTTTATCCTTTTTGTAGTTTTCAATAACTTCCATGTGCGTTTCATTTCTCAGCTCCTCCCTCCTTCCTCTGTCTCCTTTCCGCTGAGTGCTACACACAGTGTACAGAAGGTCGAGCCAAGGCTAACATGTATCTATAATGTGTTCGTCTCAGGCAGCCCCCTGAGGAGCGGAGTGCTGCTCTGGCTCGTTGGCACAGCGGACAATGTGGGTGTTGTGTGGAGGAGCTGGCTGGCTATCCACTCACAGACGAGTCAATCTGGGGCCACTGCTGAACTGCTGCCTGTCCTGCTGCTCTAGTGCCTCAATAAGACCCCTCTTCACTGACTTCTTTTTTTTTTTTCTTGAGCGCTTCTCTTATTTGTTTTGCATTAATTTTTTTTAAACGTCTTAACTTTTTTCTTCCACTCCACATGCTGGACTTGATCTGTTCTCCCCCTCATGCTCACTTCAGCATGCTTTCTTTCATGGGCTTGTGTGTCTCCGTAAGTGTGCGTGCATGCCTACATGAGAGTACGCCTTTTCACAGTGCTGACACCCGGGAGATTGAGACATCAGACTCCTGCTTGCTGTGGTAAATTAGCCATTCTTCTCAGGGACTAATTGGAAATCTAAATGTTTTGCAGGGGGAGAGAAGAGCTGAGGAGCCGTGGTCGGCCAGGGAGCAGACATTTAGATTACTTTTTTTTTTCCCCAATATTTTCATTCAGTTTTATTTGGTATGAATTAATTCTGATCATAAGTATGTTGAAGAACAAAACATATTTTGTCAAAATGGATACTGGAATGCAGTAAACAATGTTTATTAAGAAACCTTTTGTGGAGATGTATTTGCATCCCGGAGCCTGTGCCACATTTAATGAGAAAACACTCAAAGCTCTGAATTAGAGGCAAATACATTTCCATGCATAATGACCCAACCACAAAAAAGAAAAAAAAGCATTAATTACAGTGGCTCCATCTACATAATTCAGAGTAAAATATGAAACAAGAATGCCACTTACACTAATTGACTAATTCATCATAGGACCTTGTTGGTAAATGTTCTTCCCTGCTTCAGTAGTTTTGGCAAAATGAAAACATTAGCATAAAGTTAAGATTTGAGGCCCACCAGTAAACACTGGAAAGTGAGACTGAACAATCGAGTATTTAATGATTATGACTCCTGTCTTAACCCTGGAGTAATCAGGCTAAGAAAATGTTATGCACACAAAGCAGCAAATGTAAAAAGAAGCATGATAAATGATTATGATTATTTGGTCCATTTTACCCTAAAAATGTATAATTTCAGAGCCGTTGTGTGCTATTTTAGAACAAAAAAAAATAACACATGTTTACAATCCAAAAATCTCTTGGCAAGCATCACTGTCAAAGTCTCTTGACAAGTCAAACTGGTGTGACTTTGTTCTTTTCGAAGCAGACAGTCCTGTGAATGTGGCCAGAGGCTGGCCCGTGCACAGTTATGGGCGGTACTCCCCGTTGATGGGGGTGAGTTGGAGGTGCTGGGAAAAAGTGATGTGCATTCACAGTAAATGAAGCCGTGTGAGTAACCGTGGAGAGAGTGCTTCTTAACTGATGAGCCCAGAGACAACTTCCCAGCTCTTCTTTGCCACACGGAGACACCCACAACGCTAAAGACCTACTGCCATTTTTGGAGACAGAAAGACAGTGAATGGCTCAGTTTTAGGCTCAGCCATGAAAACAAATCTAAACACTGTGAATTGAGTTTTGTTTCACTCTTTTTAATTGGCAACAGCAGGTTTTTGCCTCTTTTTCTTCTCCGTTCAATATGAATAAATGCGACAAGCTTCTGATCCCGGCTTTTCAGCCTATGACTGTTTATTTATCTATTTCAACTACACCCAAGGGAACAAAAGGCATGCAGAATGGCCACTGACAGCCATGTCGAATATCTCTTTCTGCCAAATCTGGCTGTTTTCTCTCGCTGCTGTCACTTGATGTCTTTATGCAAGGCTGAGAGTTCACCACTATGAAAAGGGCGGGGGGCGAGCTGAGTGAGTGACCCCCACAGGAGGGGAGTATTAAAAGTAAAAAAGAAAGCTAGGGCAAGGGATGGATGAACCAGAAGGCGGGAGAAAATTAGAAGGGGGGGTGGGGGGGTGGGGGGGCACCCCTGCCGGGTCCCAGGCATCTCGGCTGGCAGTCCCCATCTTGGCTTCAGACGGCTTTTGTCAAAGAAGGGAAAAGAGGGTCTCTTCTTCACTTGGGCATGGAACAATAGACGTTTTGTCAGTCAGGGAGGGGGTGTCAGTGGGGGAGTATGGAGGGATGCTGAAAGAGGAATAAAGCCAAGGACCCATCTTCACAAGGGGTGGGGTGGTGGCAGTGGGCAGCCCTTTGGGACTGGGCAGATGTTGAAATGAGGATGATTTATTAGCCCTAGTGTCTTTGGTGGCACTTGGCCACCATCCCAGATTTAGGAGTGAGAGAGTGACTGAGAGTAGGAGACATGGAGAACAGGAGGAGGGCAGCTATGTATCAGAGACATCTTAATACCTTCTATGGGCATGAGGCGCTTCTTGCTCTCCGACCGTCATGGTATTTTTGCCCAATTCTTTCGCAGAAAAATAACTTGGTTGGGAGTCATCTGCATCACTGAGCTGGACCTTGTCACCCCCCCTCCCCCCAGCCCCCAACCCCCCACCACCATCACCAGACCCAAACACACAGACTGTGTTTGCTGCCCTCGCTGCTCCACCACCATCACCACCATCCCTCCCCTGCTTATATAAAACAACAAATTACCAAATTAACATTCCCAACAGCCCTCACTCTCCCTTCACAGCTCTGGGCAGAGACACTCTCAAAGTTGCCAGAAAACAAGTGTAAAAGAGAAAACATTCTATGAGTGTGTGTGTGTGTACGTACGATGGGTATTTGTGTGAGTGGATGTTGTGCATGTGTGTGTGTGGCCGGTGAGATCTCCACACGTCCCCTGTCACTAAAAAAGTCAAAGAAATTAGTGAAAAACATGAGGTGTGTGTGCGTGAGCGTGTGTGTGTGTGTGTGTGTGTGTGTGCGTGTGTCTCAGTCAGCCACAGATCCCTATAGCCTTATCCCTGTGCAGTGCTGTAATTGGGAGGTGTCACATGTTTGAAGTCACAGCATGTCACCCTGTTGTGCCACCCATGTAGACCCATGAGCTGAGCTGAGTTATGTGTGTGTGTGTGTGTGTGTGTGTCAGAAGTTTCTGAACTTAAAGTGAGTAGAAATAGGATACATTCCTCTGCGTAAACCTTCCTTAACAGTTTGCCATTTTTTATAGCACGAGGGCCTATTTCCATCTCCACAGCACATCCCCCTGCTCTTTACTCCAAACCCTGCTTCCCTCCGATTCTCCTCGCACATACACACATTTTCTCTCACACTTGACCTCCCTGTTTCTCTCCCTGCTTCCTTAGGTCCTCTCCATCTTTTCCTCTCCTTGTCTCTCTCCTCCCAGCAACATTTAATCTTGCGACTTGTTTGTCCACCCTATTTCCCAGCCCTCTGCTGACAAACTGTAGGAGGGTTACTTAAAGTAGTGGGGGAAAGTTTGGACAGCTTTCATCAAGGGTACCCAGGGGGAAGATTGATTGGCAAAGTAATTTACTGCCCAGTGTCCGTTCTGCACTCCTCGTTCTCTACCTCTCTCACTGCCCTTCTCCTGATCGGTCTATCCATTCATTCATCTCCAGCTCTTTACGAATCCATACCTGCTGCCTGAAGGTAGAGGTCTCAGTGGGAGTGATGGTGAGTGTATGTGTTGGTCTATCTGTGTGTCGATGACAAGGTCTGCAGGTCTGCTTGTAAGGGTGAGAGGTTGCAGTCTTGGTAAACACTAGCGCAGATGAAAAAGACTGATTGTCTCCGGGTCGACGAGGAGATTGACTGGACGGCTGTGATTGTGTGTGTGTGTGTGAAGTGTGCGTGCATGTGCACATGTGCAGACAATAGCCTTGTAACTTTGGAGGTCTGGGGGGCAAGAGCTTTTGACATGAATGAGAGGGAGGGTCATCTATCATCTAGAGAGAAGGGCTCGAGGAGGGGTTGGAGGAAAAGGCAAGAGAAAGTAGGCAAGGTTGCGGCGTCAAGTCTCCATCACTCTCGCTGTCCTCTGTTCTCTCACTGTCAACCACATGCCGACTGACCACTCTGCACAGTCCACTTCAGCTCGCCACAGTTGTTCTCCCTCACACACTGTTCCCCTCCTTTCCACTGGGCCCCCGGAAACTTTTGTTCCATTCATTAGTACAACAAATACATACAGATGCTCAGGGAAGGAGGGCACAGAGAGAGAACAAGATTTCTAAGCACATGCTTCCCCCCAAATGACTGCTGATTTGGAGACAATCTGCGTCTTTGTAAACAAACGACATGCAGAGGAGCTCATGCGAGAAGTGGCCTCATTATTCAATGTAAACGTGGACAGTTAAGTGTTTAAACAGGGTATTAGTGATAGGATGGTCTGTGATTTGCTTTACAGGTTAATAGTGGAAATACAGTATGGAAAAAAAGGGAACTGCAGCACACAACAATGAAAAGGACACCGATGACTAATGGTAAGTGACCCGGGGGTATTTAGAAATGCTAGAGATGCTTATTTGAAGAATTGTGTAGGTGAGTGTGAAAATTATGCGAACATGTCCGAGATGTGTTTGCATGGACAACGTCAGCATCACCTCACCTCACCTAATCAAGTTTAATTTCATCAAAGCCCTGCCCCTCCCCTCTCTCCTCCTTTGATAGTTACAGTACATGCAGGTTAATGACTTTTTCGTCTGCGGCGTCCATCAAAATTTCCACATCAGCAAAAAAAAGAAAGGAAAAAAAACAGCTATGAAACGATCTATTCCCCAGTTTTGCCAAGACATGATGAAATTATTTCTTTCCCATGGAGACATGTCTTGATAGGAAGAGAGGCGGCCGACTTACACCAGAGGTTAATGGCGAATATGGAACAATGGCTGTGTGTGTGGGGAGTGGTAATGAATGGAGAGACATGGAGAAGATGGGTTTGGGGGCACAAAGACTGGCATAGATGTTCCTCCACCCCCCATGACCACTCCATCCAAACTTTTTTTACTACTCAATGGGCCGTTTTCTCCTGTGTCTGCCATGAATTATGTAAACGACTGTGGCATCCCTTTCTTCCCCCGGCCGGAGGAAGGCAGGGAAAGAGAGAAATGTCTCCTCCTCACTTTTTTTGTGTGTGTGTCTCCCTTACATCGCCACTGAACAACCTTTAGTGTCCGCCTGGGTTTGGGCTCTGTGTCCATGTGAAAAGATGATGGTGGCCGCTGAGTTGGTGGAGGGGGAGGGTCAGGGCACAATGACATATATGAGAAACAGAGGAGGTAGGCAGGGGAAGAATGTCGGCCTTGTTGTTGAACGGCTTGACATTGATTAATGAGAGAGAGACAGAGAAAGAGGAGAGAAAATAAGAAGAGAGGGGTGGTATTGGTATAGTAGGCCAGACGGGGGAGAGCTGGACTCCGGTAGGGGTGAGAGACTCCGGAAGAGCCCCAGGCTGCACTGCTGATCAGGAAGAGGGTAGCTGCAGTGTAACGCTGCCCATCAAAAAACGTGTGTTTGTGTGAGCTGGTGGAGACTATTTAGCCTGAGGGATGGGTCTGTCTTCTCTAATACACAAAAATGCATGTAGGCGCACACAACTCAACACAGGTCACATCAATCCTCATCCATCAAAGTGCTCCTAAAGGACTGCCACGATCATCATCATCATTAGGAGTTTTCTTTGGTGTCACTTTGTCACACATACTAAAGAAGTTCAGCTGTGTCGTGGTAAAAGAGCAGCACAAGTCAAAGCTGCACCTCACTGAGCTTCTGTTTGATTGAATAGATCGCCAAACCGTCATGGATGCCATGTAAATATAGGATTTGCAAGTAGAAAATAAAATATTAAGCTAAGTGAGCATGTTAGTTGCACAGTGCTATGCTTCTGAGGAAAAGTACTTCACCTCAACAGATCACAGTTTGAGTGTTGAACAAGAAGTAGATCATGGTGCCAAGTTTAAAAACATGTTAAAAAGTACCATGTCTGAGGTGCAGTTGTATGAAATCATCGACACTCTCTAAAACAACATATTTAGTTGATAATTCAAATGAATCAAAACAAATAAAACCACTGTATTAAACAGACGTCAATGCACTGGTACTTTTTTATTCAGTGTTGTTCTAAATAGTCTTGCAAACTCTCATGTTAAATCTCCTTCCATTCTGTGTTTATGCTGTTGACCTTTTCTACATCAGGAGCTACTCCAGGCTGCCTCCGTCTCCAGCCAAGGGGGATTTCAAAGCCTCTCCTGGATGTCCCAGGACCCTTTGTCTTCACTCTCATCTATAGGTAAGCACAGTGTGCAGCCCCCTCCCCACCACCAGCCTCTTCAAAACTCTGCACAATAGCCAGATTTCCTCCCAATTTGCTGGTAGAGAATAGGAGGCTCAGGAACTCCTTTCACTAGTTTTGAATGGTGGGCCTAATTCAGACTCAATCTTTGGGTTTGCCAGGCCTCACCCCAACCTTAGCCGCCCTTACTTTGGGGCTCCTGACTTTGGCTAATGCTAAGGGCAATCCCACTGTTGAAGGACTTAGCCTTGTGCACATTTGTGGCTCTTCTGCAAAACACGCCGGCTTGCTTTTATACTTTTGTGTATGCCAGTTGATATTTTAAATCTTACTTGTCAGGGGTAGGCCGGCAGAGAACAGAGGCCCTTTCTCAGGGATCAGTGATGCTATGCTTCACACACTTACATTCATTTCCATCTAGGAGCCTCCCACTACAAACCCACAGGCCTTTACTGTTACTATCCCTGACTGTAAAGGGGAACTGGCAACTTTTTCCATCACAGCTTCACCTTTCTAACCTCAAAGTGACCAGTATCGCTTAAACATACACATATATGGTGAGTGTCTGTGTGTTTTTTTTATAGACTCTGAGTTCACGGTGCTGACCATTTGTTCTACTTGACCTCACTACTCCTCTCTGCCCCAATTATGCAAGCGCACATGGCCACTTTGCATATTTGCACTTCTTTTTCTCCTGACACTTTGGAGGTCAGTTCTAATCAACCACCCTTTGCTCGTACCCACTGCACACACATATACACACACCATGCTCACCAGAGTTCCTTAAAGACGCCCACCTTCCAGATCCAAGGACTGCTATTAAAGCAATCAGGAGCTTTCTAAGCAGGTCAAGAGCAAGGTGCTCACATGGGGATTCTGATTTAAATTATGCAGAGGGGAAATAAGAGAAGAAGGAAGAAAATAGAAGGAGGAGGGACATAGAGAGAAAGATGGGAAAGAAAACAACTAAGAAAAACAACAAGCCTTCGTAGTCACACAGAGGTGAAATCATGCAAACAAAAGAAACAGCAGAAGAGAAAATGACAGAGGTGGGCAAGTGACTTCTGATGAGACAAAGAGACTGAAACAGTGAAGAATTTAAAAGATTAAGTCCAAGACCCTGACCTTGGGACCTGATGAAGCATTAGAAAACACAGTGAGGACCTGAAATGGTGGGACCACACGCAGTGTGTGTGTGTGTGTGTGTGTGTATGTGTGCATGTGTGTGTGTGTGCGAGCGTATGTGTGTGAATATGTGTCTGGTGGATCAGCTTTCCCCGTGTTCCATTCAGTGTCTAGTGGCTCAGGATACTGAGACAAGAGGACCGAGAGAGAGAGAGAATTATCTTGAAATACGACTGGATCCTGTGTGCGTGCCTGTGTATGTGTGTGTGTCTGTGTGTGTGCAAAAGAGACAGTGAGAGAAAGAGTCAGTAAGTGAATAGAGACAGTAAACATGGTAACTGTAGAGTTGATATAGTGGCAAGGAGGGAAATAGGACAGGCAGCGTAAGTGTGCCTATTTTGTGTGGACCCAACACTGTGTGTGTGAGTGTGTGTGTAAAATCAATCCATGGTTTAAGTGTAGAAAGTTAGATATATAACTTTTTAAATACCTAGAGACAGTTCATTTTTATTTTATACTTTCTTACTTTCTTTTTTTGGGGGGGGGGGATAAAAACTGCCTTACTGGAGAACAACCTGACAGCAAAATCAGATTAAATAAAGTGCAAGACTGAAGCTACTATTAATAGTAAAAATATGTGGAAAACACAGGCCAATAATTGGTATGGTGTCCACATATGTCACCATATGTGTGTATGGCTGAGCGTCCTCTGGCCAAGTCTATCCTGTGGTGAACATAATCATGGCCTTGTTGTCCCCAGGTTAAAAGCTCACTGCTGGGTCCTCTGGCACTAATGTAGAGCCAAACTATAGGGGTCACATTATCCCAGCTACTTCAGCAGGCATTACACTAGAAAGAACTCCATTCTCCATTAAAAGCCACCAGCAGGTTACGATGTGGGCATACCTGTGATGGGCTAAATGAGTCACTTAATGATAGCTGTGCTGCAGGGAAGGAGAGCTCAGACAAAGAAACACTGATTGGACACTGATTTTAGTGCGAGGGTCAGAGGAATATGACTCATATCAGTTCTGTCACTTTTGTCACTTCAGAATTAGCAGGGTTCCAGGATTTGAAGGGTTATTATCAGAGATCAAATACTTTACATACTTTCTGTTAGTTCCTGTCACATTAACACACTGTGCACTGTACTGTCCATGCTGTGAAACTGGAAAGACTTTTGAATTTTCAAACACAACTTCTACAACTTGTTTTACATTCAACTGCAGCAAAGAAAAACAGCAAGATGGAAGGTGGTGGATTCACTGAATGTGATTTTTTTTTTTTTTTGTCTTGATCAGTGGATTATTACATGATTTTCTAATGATCAACTGACTGATTCACTGGCTACGCATTTCAGCACTACTCAAAACTAATGGCTATGCAAGCAATGATAACACTCACATCTAACTACAGTTTCTTATCCTTCACTATACGTCTACTGTGTAATTTGTAATGATTAGTGGGGCTCTGTTCATCTGTCCGGGAGTTCATCTATTTATCCAGCAGACCAGGGAGAGGGCACACAACATCCTGGAGAACAGAACTCCACTGCTGCTGTTCCCCTGGGTCTACCAGCAAGGTCAAGTGCACAGCAAATAGGTTCAAAGCCTCCTTGGAGTCTGGGGCCATATGGCTGGTAAGCAGGATGATTAATGAGAAATCTGGGCTCATATTAGGTTAATTGACTATGTTAGTCACCTCTTAGATATGAAGTTTCTTGTCCTTTGCACTGCTAATGTTGACAGCAGAAGTTAGCAAGCAGACATGGGGATTTTTGGAGAGTGACTTGCATTTGTGCTTTCAGATAGATTTTTACTTTACGACATCTTAAAAAGCATTTTGCTATATTAAGACTTATCCCTCTTGCTTCCACTGCCTGGCTCTTCCTCTGTGTTTTCATTTCTTTTTCTCTAACTGTAGCAAATAGCTTGGCCATCACAGAAAACATGGGAATCTTAAGGATGTTGCTTGTTCAAATTCAAATCTTTTTTTTTGGTTCATTTAATGGAGAAACTGGATGTAAACATCCATGAAAACACTCAGTGTATGTTTGTAACCTCACTAAGGGGTGTGGGAAGAGAGGGCGAGTGCGTCCCAGCCGTGGAGATATAGAAGAGGGTAAGTGAGCCATGTGGAGGAAGCCAGAGGGTGAGTGGTGATCTGTAAGACGATACCCTGCTACCTTCCCTGACCCCCCTGTCGGGCCACACTGTTACCTGGACAAGATGGGAGGTATTAAGTGGCCCGCTGTCCCGCTAGGTTGAGTTGCTGATCCGCTAGCCAGAGAGGAAAGCCAACCCCTACTCCCATCTTCACTTCAGTGGGAGCGTTTGTTTTGATTTTTGTCCTCTCTTTCTCACAGACAAACCTGAGAGGCCCAATTTATCTGGGATAGAGTGAGGGGAAATAGGGCGCCTTGCCACTTGAACACTAGAACTTTAAGCCGGCAATGGTTCGCTGACTCTCTCTGCCAATGTCTTCCTTGACTGTAATGCAATGCTGACATACACAGAACAACAGAGGGCTTTTGATAATACATTAATGACAGATGAATAAATAATACACCATGATATAATCACATTGTTGTCGAAAATTGGAATCAATGACTGAATATTCTGGTTCTCTGATATATTTGGCAAAAAAAAAGGCAGATGAGAAGTGGGCTCAATCAAAATCCATCACTTCCACCATGATTTCTGTTTCAGTGCAGTACACCTCTAGGTTTCCTACAAGGAGTCATCAGTGTGTGTGCGGGTGCCCACCCACATCTTTAGGCCGGGCAACACAGGCACCGCCGAGAGAACAGGAGGAACAATTTGCTCATTCTCAAACAAGACATGGGGGCTTTGGATGAAGGGAAAAAAAAGACACCCAATATCCAAAATCCCTCTCTCAGGGCCATCATGTGAAGAATTCCCCCTCTTCTCCTCCTCCTGTGCCCTCCCCTCCCTCCTTTCCTCTTCTCTTCTCTTCTTTTCTTTTTTAATCAAGCCGTCTGGGGTTGTCAGGTCTTTTGAGACGAGGACTCCCAGCCATGTGAAAAGTTAATCCCTTGTGGGCCTTCTTCTCCGTGGCGCTCATCTCCCTGGGAACACTGGTGGTGGCTTGTAGGCAGGTGGTAGCGGGTGGGGGGTGGGGGGGTGGAAAGGAAGAGGGGATGGATGGAGGGATGAAGGGTGGGATGAACACAGGGCCACCCTGACCAATGGATAAAGTGGCACAGATTCTCTCTAAATCCTCCATTACTAACTCTGAATCCCACACCTGAACTTGGAGCCTTGTGTTACCCCTGTACTTTGCCACATGCCCACCCTCCAGCCCCACACACACACACACACACCACCACAACCACCCCGTCTCTACTCTACACAAACAACACTACTTCCCTCCCCTCCTCTACACCTCCCTGCCACCCTCCACCCACTCTCTCTCAGTCCCTAACTCCAAGACCTTTTGATGAGGTTCCCTGCCTGACCGACAGACGGCTAGAATAGAGAGCAGAGAGGATTTGCAGCATGGAGAGCTGGTCGAGTGGCTTCTGAAGGATGACAGTGGTTCACAATGGAGAGGGTACTCCTGCTGCATTGTGTCCGAAAACCTCGCCTGCACAGCATCAACCCCACCCCGTCCACCCCCAGCCACTTGGCTTCAACCGTTCCTCTTTAGCCGTTTCACTGTGTGTCAAAGCAACAATCCCGACAGGCTCCTCTCGGGCCCTCTGCCAAGAAATGAAGGACATGATAGATAACAATGGAGAAATGAGGAGTTGAACGGCGCTTTTGTCAGGATTCGCTCAATGAACTGTTTCAGGGACACCAACAGCAAGTACAAGGTACTGAGGGACCAACTGTCTCTTATACGTCAAAGAAATCATATTTCTGGTTGAATGGTGGAAGACAGGAAGGTCAGAGAATGTGGCTCACAAAAGCCTCCTCTAGCAGCCTGAAGGAGACAGAAAAATGCACACTTGAATGCTTTGCTTGCAGTGCACTTTTTCTTCCTCTGTCTCCCTCTTAGAGCGAAGTGCCATTGGAAATATAGACAGGCTCAGTCAGCCATCTTAATCTCTCTCTGCTGTCCATCTCACGCTCACTCAATCCACCATGACCCCACACACTCCCTCTCTCTTTCACACACATACAAATGCACGCACACTCTCATTCGCCTTCTCCCCTCCTGCTACCAAAGCCTCCCCACCCTAAGAAAAGAGCTCGAGGCAGAGAGAATCTCTGTTGGTGGGGTGTACAGGGCGAGATTTGGGAGTTTGCAAAGGTCAGCACGGACTTTGTTCAATCTGAGGGTTTATCTCAGCAACAGCAGGGCAGGACAATGGGGCCGCTTGCCGCGCGACAGAAACCCAAGCTGTGGCGGCTAAATTACTTCACTGATAAGGCCGAATTAGAAGCACTGGGACCCCGGAGGCCAGGAAAAGAGGAGGAGGGGGCAGCAAAAAAGAAAGGAAAGAGAAGAGAAATAGAGAGGGAGGCCACATAAGGTTGAAAGAGGCAGTTGAAAAATCAATGAATCACAAAAGATTTTAGGCCGGGTTTCATCTGGGCATAATTAAAGCACACGTTTAGTATTTTGTCCTAAAAGCATGTGATGTCTATTTCACAGAGATTTTAACGGGACATAAACATATTTGTATATAAATGTGCTGCTGAACACAAGACTCTGTGAGAGACCCTCAAAGGGCCCTGTGGTGATCCATCATGTTAGAGAGGGAGGACTGTGATGTGTGTGTGTATGCGTGTGTGTGTACGAGAAAAGGAGTAAAGCGATAAAAAGGGAAAACAGGAAACAGAAAGTGGCGTAAACACAGCTAGTGTTGGTGACTTGTACACTCTCAGGGTTGGAAGGGAGCTGACATCCTCTACTTGAGCAGTTTGATGGGCACCATTGTTCAGGCGAGTGTGCTGGTGTGCTATGATACTTTGCACTCGTATGTTTTTCTACATTAGTGCTAGAACCTCTCTCTCTCTCTCTCTCTCTTGCTCTCTTACTCTCTCTCTCCTCTGAGGAAGCAACATCAGTTACACAAGGTTAAATGCACTTAGCACTTGTTCGGAAAGTGGCATTGTGAGCTCTTGGCCAGCAGAGGGGAGCAGGCTTTGTTACCAGAAAACACTCAGGTCCAATAAAATAACAGCAAACAGAATAACATCAATAGAAGCAATAAGGTTTTGAGTATTTGATATTTCCTGTAGAATAATGGGTGATAGTGCATGACTTTATAAGTTATTAGGAAAAAAAGAGGATATAGATGATATATTGCAAATGAAACTGACAAATGCTACAAGGATCTTTTCCATATGATTGTATAGAAATACATATAACAAATATATACTCAGGTGAGGGTGGGGTCAGTTTCTCTCAGTGTATATATGCACACAGTCACACTCCCCTCCGCAGTAAGACAATGCTTTTGTTCTGCCGTTTGGCAAATCTTCCACAGCACATGGCTCAATCCTAAGAGTCTCAAGAGAAGCCGTGGTACCAGGTGGCATGCTGGGTACCGCTGCGTACCAGCTACACAGACATCAGCTCACCAAGGAGTGACACAGAGCAGAATCATATGACATTATAGAGAGACAGAGTGACTGAGAGGCTTGCACTGCACAGCTCTGGTCATTAGGGAAATGTCCTGGTTAGCCTCTCTCACCTCCTCTCTCTCACTGGACATTCAAATGAATAGTCAGGTTGCTGTTCCCCATGGTGAGAATAAAGTGAGTAAAGTGAGTAGAAAACCTTTTGTGTTCTCATGATCATTTCTTATTTCACTCGTTTGTTTCTCTAATTAATTCATCTGTGACATTCCAGGAACATAAATTTTTATTTTGACAAAATGTGGTTTTAGTTTGACTTCAAGTTTCAAGTGACTGATAATCAATGTAGTAGCCCCTTATCGCTCACACAGCTGTCTGTCTTGTAGTAGCTGATATGTAGTAACTGCATATCAACCCCTTTTCAGGGATCTGCAGTGATGAAGCAGCATTTCTAGCGCTAAAGATTTTTTTCTTACTTCAGGTCTGTAGAGTCACTTTCTGTCATCACTTGCTAGTTATATAATTTTACATGGTGTCTGGAGTCTTGCTAGGAGAAGACTAAACTAAAGATCAGCATGGTGCGCTTTTGCTCCCAAGAAACGCTACACTCATATCACAGTCATCTTTTAACAATAAAATCCCAGTAAACCTCATTCTGCTCTATTATATTGTACCTCTGACGACAACAAAAAACGAAAAACATCAAAATCAACTACCATTCCCAGGCACCACACAACTATTAAACATCAAACGGTACTGTCACAGTGACTAGTGTGCAAAATAACGCAAACAAATTGAATGAGGCAATGATATCTCATAAATGAAGTGTCTGGGAAACATCTGTTTCAACTGTTATTTGTCATCTTGACACGAGCACTTGTTCTAAATTAAGATATTGCTCCAAACTCCTGGTGAGATCCTGTTTTAGTTGGGAAATCTGGCAGATTTAGGATTATGTGGAGGGTGGACAAATGCCCAAGATGATTAATGAACAAAAATGTGGACATGTGCGTCTGTGTGCATAGACACACAGGCGCACGCACAAACCCAAATATGCACACCTCTACAAATCTTGACTCTGTCAAAACCTCCTTGTTGTCTCATGCAGACGAGACGCCAGGTCCTGCTCGCAGTGACAGTGGTGGAGAAAATGAGCGAAAATCACTCGAGCGATTCCGGAAACTTTCCAAAGTAAAGACATCCCGGCGTGTTCGACACTTCAACGATTCAACACTGTTTTTACATCTGATGTCGTCATCGTGCTCAGCTTCTCACTCTCCCCTGTTATTCTAAATGACCGAGTAGAGGAAAGAATAACATGGGAGAATGTCTTTTCCCTGCCTGCCCGTGTCTCTTTGTGTTTGCGTAGATGTGTGTGTATGCGGTAATGTACACTTTATATGTCTGTACATGTCTGTGTGTTCAGCACAGGATTAACACCTCATCTATCTGAAGCTTTAAAACAAACATAAATGCGTAAAAGTAAGAGGATAGTACTATCTCTCGCTGTAAGATGACTGGTTAGTCTGCTTACAGAACCAGTAATATTCTTACGAGGGCCCTTCAGGCTGTTTGAAAGACACACAGTGTGATGCAGCGTCAGTCCCTGCACCTAATAAAAAGTAATTAAAAGGCACAGTCTTGTGCTTCAGATTCTCTCTGGGCTCACTCCTCATGAGCTGAGGACTACACAAGAACTGCAAGGAATTAACGAATATAGATATTTCTACAGCCAATTCTTTTGGGCCGTGTTGTGTATCTGATTATGGAAAATGGCAATCACAACAGCCACGGGAACCTGATTAATAGGTCACCACCTCCTGCTTGAGGCACAGAAATGTTAAGCGGCACAAGGGATTGAGATTTAATGTGAGGGAGAAAGGAAAGTGAGTGAAAATGGAAGAAAGAGTGAGTGATCTGTGACTAACAAAGGTCTTTCATTAGAGGGCTTGCACTTCTACACTTCTGGATACACGAGTAACACATGCAGATATTTCACACAAAGTACAACAGAAAAGTCAGAGCTGAGGTAAGATGAGCCTTGTTCCGTGACTAATTTATAAATATCACCCTTGCAGCAAGTACAGGGAAGGCCGAGGAAGGTATTTCAACATAAGAGCATAAATCTAATCACAAGCATAAACTGCCTTCGACAAATGTCATCATCTCCCACAGTGCAAAGACCAGTATCACTGTCTGCTTCTGCCCTGAGGCCCTCACTGATGGGACTATTCATCAGAGCAATCATGAACGATGAGGTTTCACTGGACACATGGTGAAAGAGTGGGGGAGACGAGGAGCGGACAGGAGTTACCTGTGCTTTGCCACAGAGGACTGATGGGTCAATGTGAGGGTTTTTAAATTAATGTTTAAAGCAATTCTGCGAAGAGAAACCTCACGCAATAAAGGACAGCATTGTGGTGGAGATGCGTGAGGAGACTGTGGAGGGGTTATTCAGGCAAACAAGAGGTCCCATTGAGAATGCTTGGCTGAAGTGGCTGAGGTCTGAAACCAATGACCAAGTAATAACAGCCCAAATCCCAGGGACAATATTTGTTGAGTTCCACTCTCTTCAAAGATGGATGACTTTGCCCCATGTACTTCCTCGGGAGCCTGCGCACCTTTCATCTGAGCCCTGCAGATTAATTTATTAACTAATTAACAGATGTTGGTAATGAGTTATGAACAAATGATAAGGCATCAGGCTTCTAATCAAACCTGACATTTAATTTGCTGCCCTGCTTCCTCGTTATCAATTACCGTGCTCACTGAAGATAATTGACAATGGTTTGCACTGGGACACAGGAGGCTTTTCTTTAACAGCTTCTTAAAAAAGCCCCGTGCTGCCGCGGTGTTTCTAGGGGCAACAGCGACCATATGTTTAATATTAGATGGAATCTGTTCCACTGGAGTGCTCCGAAAGCTGGGAAAATTGGATTAAATTGGCTAATGGCATGTTTAAAACCTACATAAAATGAACGTGAATGGAAGATATTACAACACCCAGGCCCAGGACTTGTGGTGTTACGCTCTCTCTCTGGTGTTTTCGCTCTGTGTGTAAACTTGGGGTTTCTGTCAAAGTCAAATAATGATGACAGAAAACCGCACACTGTTGGTCAATACTGTTATTAGAAACCGCAGGTTTGATATCCCTTTCATTACATTGTGGGACTATGAGCACATGTGCCAGAGTAACTCCTTATGTTAACACATAATTTTATATATCAGATCATGAAAAAATGCAGTTTGGTGTAAATACATATAAATTCATGATCTGCAAAATCTCAAAAGAGTATGCATTGCTCTTATGCAAAACTAAGAAGCTTCCGGTAAGAGAGAGTATGTGTGTACTTGAGTGCAATTTAAATATTAGGGGTCTTGTCTGTTAAATATTAGTCATTTTTATACTAATCCCTCGTAGTTGATAACTATGTAGATAGTTTCTCAGATTCATGTTTTTATGAGTTATTTTCTTATATGTGAAAATGTGAAAAAAGCATTCACCGTTCATTCTCTATCCATCCGTGATGCACAGGGGTGGCAGCAGCAGCAGTCTCAGTAATGGATATCTCAAAACTTACTCCGTAAACTACTGTGGCTAAGTGGAAAAATATGCTTTTTCTTTTGGACCTTCTATTTTTTTTTTTTATTTGTTAGGGTGGGCGATTTAGGCAAACTGACCCTTTAATATACCATTATCCTCTACTTTCCAATGAAACTAGGTCTGAGTAGGTAAAGCCAAGAAGGCCTGCTGTTTTTCATGTTAAGTGCTTGCGGGAGAAGTACTCTCAACTCAAGGCCATGCTCATCAGACCATGGTCCTGATTTGATTACTAAAAGACATGATAATGACCCCATTTACGTGAAAAGCTTCACTCATGCTATACAATAGCCTGCACAGTAGGGGTTAAAGTTAACTGCGAGTAATGTCAAGACTGGGTCGAAAATGGATGATGAACAAATGGATTTTGTGAAGGACTTGAGGTTTCCTGTGTTATGGTTAGTGGGTGCTTAGTTTCTCTGACCTTAACCAGCACTCATAATTGAAACATCAGACCATGACTGGCACTGTGAGAACACTGGAAAGCAAATGAATCAAATCAAGTAGAAAGTGACTCTATCTCTCATTATCTCACTCCCTTGCGTCTCATACTATCCATTGGCTCACTGTGACTACTGTCCCTTGGCAGTCTGGGAGAGTTTCTGCTTTATCAGGTCGGTACCAGTCACCTCAAGGGCCAAACATCAAGATAAAAAACACCTTTTCTGTGGGAGGCAAACAGATCAGACAAGTTGCAAGCTGCACCTTGAATGCCCTGTTGGGATATCTTGCGGCATAAGTGCTTGGCCATCCGCCCTCCTCAGGCAACATACAAAAGGCGAGCAAACACTTTAGGAGGCAAGAGGTGGGTCGGGATAGATAAGTGTCAGGGTGTGCCAGTACTTCTTCTCCCCACCGTTTGGAGACAAGGACATTAGCTGAGCTAAGGGATTAAGTGGAGACGAAAAGGAGCACGAGGGGTGAGCTGTCAGGTCAGAGGTTTAGATCCTGACAGAGGGTGAAGGAGATACCATGATGCCATGACTGGATGGGCATGTGTCACGTAGGACCTTGGCGACATGAGAGTGCCCGCCAGACGTCTTAGCCTATCACTAAGTCAATAGGAGGGTAAACAGAAGAGCTAGCATACTTTTCACCTCTTTCCACACATCACTGGATGAATGATGCTGATATGGAAAATCACCCCACGAAAAGTAAACAGAAAGAGAATGAGGGACGGAGAGACAGAAGTTTGCCAAGCAACAATGACATCCCAAGGTCCACTGCTGCAAACAGACAAATATGGCTGGAGGGGTGACATGGACTCTTGTATTGACCTTGTTCAAAGGATTTACATCAATGCACATCCCTAAAATCAAAATGCACATTTTGTCCTTGTCATATCCTCCCTTGTGTGAATATACGATACCCCCAAGGTACTGCATTTTGCAACGTTAACATTCTATAGCCAAGCCTGTTAATTACAAGTTAAGCAGCCTCTAAACTGTGCAATACTGACAGGGAGGTGAGTGTGTCTTCTCACAACCGGTGAGATTTCAAGCTGGAGGTGAAACACTCAAGCTGGTGAGAAAAGACAAAGCTAATAGGAACCGGAGGAGTTTCAAAACCCATGATTCAGAGGTGCAAAGACACACCCAGTGGTCATGGGCTAAGGAGACGTGAGAGTAAACACCATTAATATCGCATCGGAAAGGCTTGGCCACATTGTTTGCTCGCTTCACGAACTTTCAGAATACAAACAGAGATTTGATTTTCCTTGTTTTTCATTCTCTACAGATCAAAGACAGAGCTCCAGTCGGTTTTATGCATCCTCCCTCCTTTACGTAAGGAGTCATCTTTATTTGTACATTCCCTACAACCCTACAGTATATAACATGAACCACCCCAGCTAACCCACAGATGTGTTGCCCTCTCTCCTGCCATCTTGACACCCAAGGGAGTTAGATCAGTGAGTCCACTGAATGCCACTCAGTAAAGAGCACAATACCTCCAGTCATTGTATGGTGACATGTCTCTATCAATGAACAAGTTAGGCCAATCTACCAAGCAGATAATAGCAGCTGTCACTCTGACAGTAGATCCCCACACTGGACTCTCTGAGGGCCTCTCCTCTCTCTGCTTGCTCAGGCCTTCCTATCCTGGGGGACTGGCAGCCCTATACACACAACCAGACAGAGACACACGCGCGCGGGCACACACACATACGGTAGACCTGGGGCCCTGCCGTTCTATCATGTTGTGCTAAAGGGGAGCATAATGGTTTTTAAATGGATGACTTGGTGCTGGCCCAGAGAGGGAGTCTGAGACAGAAGAGAATGGCCATGGCCTGCAGCGAAGCAGCTCTTAGATTGAGCTGTCCGTCTCGCTGAAATGAGTATGAGTTAACACCTCTTCCAGTCCCCTACGCCCCGGGACAGACAATAGTAGGCTTCCTCTTTCTTCTCTCCCTTGCTCTTACTCTTTCACTCTCGCTTTCTATTATTCTGTGTTTCTCAGAGACCAGCAATCTACACCTCCACTGACATATCCAGAAAGCACTACAGTGTCCGCCATGAGATTGTTAGAGCTGTTTGGCTTCGTTGGTAGACCGCGGTGCTTGCAAAGCCAACATAATGAGTTATTGCCAGTCTTAGTAAAAGATCCACAAAAATGCAGTCGATGTAGTTAAACTGTTTTGGGCTCAAGTGTACTACTGCAGATGGCATATATCATTGTTGATGGGTGAAATCCTTGTAACTGTAATTTTGGTGATTTGGTGTTGTTAAGGATTACAGGGCTACAGTAACATGTGAAGGACAGTCTCCCTTTGAGTTCAAGATAATTCAAGGCTCTTTAACTATTTGAGGCATTTTGGGAGGAAACTGTTTTCACACATCTTCAGAGGTTTATTCTAATTTGTTATAAAACAGAAGCACAGGCAAACTAATCACTGTGATAAGAAAATGAAGCACTGAATCAAATTCCGTCTCCCTCCCAAGACGGGCTGAGCTGTGATGTATAATAAGAGGTCTTGGTCAGATACGATCATATTGACACCTCAGATGACATCATCTCTCATAACACTTCCCCCCCTTGTTTTGGCAGGAAACCATCATAACACAGAGATATTAGCAGAATTTCCATGAAGTGTTAAACTCCTCCTGTGTTTCTGATGCTGTGAGAAATATGTTTTTTATTCTTCTTTTCTTCTTCCATCCATCCCCATTAATCCTCGTAACTCTCTCATTTCTTTGAACATCTTTTTTCACTCAGCCAGACTTTTGGTGCCCCCTCGCCTGTCTATTTGTCTAAGACCAGAGGCAGTAGATGAGTAGAGGGCTAAATTGTTAAAGGGGGGAGAAAGTGGGTGTATGAGACTCCTAGGGGAGTCTCTTGATGACTATCAACAGGCTGACTGTTATGACTATCTGTGATAAGAGTCTGGGAGAGGAGAACCCCTGAAGGCTTCCAGCCCCAAACCAGACAGGATATCTTAAGAAAATAATACAGCCTGAGTCGGAGTCAGTCCTCCAATGACCATTAAGGAGGAGAAAGAAGAAGACGGCTCAATCGTTCCCCTTTGACAGGTTGCAAGACCAAAGATTTCACCGTAAAGGTAAATGGGCAAAATGTATCCTGACACAATCTGAAACTAAAGTGTCTTGAACCAAACGAGGTGGCACGTGAACTTAAACTGATAAACAAGGAGACAAACAACTTCATGGGGAGTTAGGCATCCTACCTAAGAAGTGCTGAGATATTAATCTTAAAGTAGCCAATAAGACTTTCGTCATTTTAATAGTGCAACAATATGCTGAGCCTCTCCCTTTCTGAGGCAGTGTGTGAGTGCACATGTGAATAGATCTCTTTAGAGCTGAAGGTGACTTTTTTTTTTCTCCTTACAAGCCAAAGAGCTAAAGCTTAGATAATGAATATGCATTAGTCTGGTGTCTGGAGAGACAAAAGGACGGAGGAAAACTGAGAGAAAACATGCAAGCAACGGAAAAAGTGTAGCTTTTGGAGAAGTGCCCTTTGCACCCTGAACGGATAGCCATAATATGAACTTTAAAAAAGGAAAATGTTCAGCTTGGCACTCTGCCATATAGCGTGTGCCTGTGTGTGCTAATCTCCTGCATGCTCCTACAACTGTTAGGAAGAAAACAAAACAAAAAAAGACGGAATTGGAGTTCTTGAGAGTGAACCTTGCAAAAGGTTTCCTTTCCTTTATAAGTTTCAGTGACTGATATGGACAGTGAAGACATGTTATAAGAATCTTTTTTCTTTTCTTTTTCTCAGGGAGAAACCTCAGGAGAAATACTGTTGAAGATATAACCACTAGTGTCAACTGTAAAAATCTTTAACTCTGAATTTTATCCACCCACTACTTTCAAACTCTGTTTTACTCTTTACACCGCTGAACTCGATTTGTTTTTATCACAGTACATCAGTAGCAGGAAACAATGATGTTTTGAGATGTCATTTCATCAAATTTTCCTGCTCTACAAGTAATTTTTTGTCTCATCAATTTATGCGGTCAAACATTCAACACAAAACATGTTCTTAAAATACCCAAGGTTTCGTTTTATGGCTTTCTAAAATCATAGTTACCAGAAACTGCATTAAAAAAACAGTGTGAGAAATCCCTAAAAGTTGCTGCATGACCTGTTGATCATCTCACAACTTAATACATCAGCTGGTGGTGTCTAATTAAAGCATGCCACATCTTTTCAAACACACTGTTCAAATGATTAAGTCTCTATTCTTTATTACATACAAATGTAACATGAGTCTATGTGAAAGCCCACCACCCTTAAAATGAGGAGTCAAGGAGTCAGTGAAATGAAAAGCAGGCCAGTATATTTCATCTCTGATTAGGTATATGAGAAAGAGAAAGAGGCAGCGAGAGAAAGAGATCAGGAGTCCCTTTTTTTCCTAATGAGCTTACTGAAGCAACTTCAATATCCTCTAATGTCATGTTGAAATGAAAATTAATAGTTCAATATGCAGCCACCGCATTGGGCTACGCTTCTTCCATTTCCATATCGAGTGGCGTGACCAAATGAGCGTGCTCGCTCGGACTGATGCCCAGAAAAGCTGATACCTCCACTAATCAGCCAGATTTTTCCATCTGACATTGCTGTGCTGCAGGAATTCTGCACTAGTGTGTTTTGTATGTGTGTGCACATACATCTCTGTGTGTGTGCGGGAATCAAAGATGAGGTCCAATCATTTGGGGGATGCAAACGGAGCAGGCATCTTTGCTGATGAAGAGGTAGATGCCTATGAATAAAGAGTGATGGCTGGAAATGTGAACGCATAAATGAAGAGTAGCCAGTTGGTTCACTTACCCTCTTCTGTGTCGTCTCATTGTTCTATCGCTCTTTCATTTCATATCTTACTGTGCATTTGTGTTTGTGACAAAACATGGGAGTGATGGACAGTTACAGGAGAAATGAAAGGAGAAACTATAAAACAGTGGTTCCTACCTCCCATCCGTAGGAACTTTCTTTGCCCGTGGCCCCATGATGCAGCGTGTTGTGCAGACCGAACCTCTCACCAGCAGCAATGCGGGTCTTGGCCCATACGCCCAGGCCGGCACCAGGCACAGAGGACTCCCGCAGCTCCAGTTCACTGGGAATGGGAATGTCGTCAGGAATGTAGACGGGCGCCTCATAAGGCGAGCCCTCCTTGGGTGTGGTGAAGTCCTGGTCATTGCTGCTGCTGTTGCTGTTATTGTGGAGGTGGTGGTGGTGGTGGTGGGTGGCGTAGATGTGGGGGTGTAGCAGGTGGTGGTGGTTGTTGTTTGGATGGGAAGGAGTCGGTGAGGGCAGGGGGGACATGTTCATGACGCCGTCCTCTGCATCGTCGTCTGGACTGTCGGCGCCACCTCCGCTGCCGGCTGCTAAACCCGGGAGGTCAGCCTCTGTGTCGTACATGCTGTCCACTGGCTCACTGTCATCTGGTAAAGAGACATATGGAGATGATTGTTAATACTGTATACAGGAGGTGGAGCTAGAACACAACATACAATGTCTTTAGAGATCACACCAACCCTAAACACATCCAATGACTCCTTGACCCTAAATAAGAAAAAGAAAAAAAGAAAAAACACCCGATGTCCAAACTTATAAACTGTCAGAAAACCACATGGTGTAATGAGAAAATGTAGGTGTTTTGGAAAAAAGCACCTAGCACCATGATGAGGGCCTTCACCAACAAAATGCAGACTTGACAGATTTTCCACAGGCTGTGTGAGAGGGCAATCAGATGAAGAGAGGAAGCTTCAGGCTGGCCAAGTCCTGGCTGGGAAATATTCTCAGTTCCATCACAGTCACACAGTTTTGAGCCAAGACTCATCTTACAAATAATGGTTCTGTCTATCGCTGACCTGGTTAGCCTCGTCACCTATTATTATTATCATGTCCGCACACTGACAACATGATTGTGCCTGCACTCCAGGATCCCACCACTCCAACACAAGTGAAAATGATGATGAGCATTGCAAGTGTGTGTGTGTGGATGCTGCATGTAATATTTGGCATTAAATTTCATCCCATTTCTCTGTGTTATTAAGGATTTATTTTGAGGTTGAGGACAGTGAAGGTTTGTAAAATTGTGCACATGGAAATCTGTCTCAGTCGTTGACATATAAAGTCTGTGATGGGTGAGCATATTGTGTGTGATGAGGTGTTTTTCTTCGAGCAGCCTTGCAAGACCTTTGTGGAATGAATATGAACTGGCCAAACTAGGACATAAATGAAAAATAATGAATGAGAAATCTGACCGGACATCCAGAGCTTTATTCACTGCGACCGATACATTTCGATCAGTGATGAAGTGCATTAGCTCAATACTCCAGCTCTAGTCTTCATATACAGTCTGTGTTTGTGTATGTGAGCCTCTTGGTTTTCTTCTCGGGACAGATCCTGGTGTCTTTAGTCAAAGCACCACTGCAGTTTTACTATTTAAATGCAGAGATGGGCAATCAGCGGGCTAACTAGGCCCAAAATTGCAGCAGGAGTGGTTCCAATCAAGCCTTCTCCCTCTGCTAGCCTCCACGCAGCCGGCTGCCAAAACTGCCATCGCATCCCAGGTTTCCGCTGGAGCTGCGACACAACACGTTAAAATCTGCTTGTTAGTATGTGGCATTTTATGAGCGCACAGTGAAAGGTTGTGGGTTGAATTTATTCCAATAACACTTTACCTGGGAGTTATCCTGTACATCAATAATCACTTCAAGCAAAAATTAAAACATTTTATTTCTGTTTTTTTCTTACCGTGTATGCCTGGTAATGTGAGGCAGGGTTAGAGTGATTGATTGTAAATTGGAAATTTATAAGATTGAATGAGCTAATCAAGAACCCCAAGTGAGTCCTCACTTTTGTACAAGAGCGCATTCATCGTACAACGCATCAGTTTTTTGTTCTTTGATAAATATTTGGGTTTCGGCCCAGTGACAGATGTGGACTGTGAAAGCTGTTAAATTAACTGACATGTAAGTTTTAAATGTGAAATGTGAAACTATGAAAGCATGCGACAAGGGGTTTTCAGCGCCTGGCAAACCTGCAGTCTGTCCGTGCAGATCCGGGAAACTTATCATATAAAGCTGCAGCAGTAAAATCTAGCCTTTTATGACTGATTTTGCGTCATCCAGTGATTTTGACTGGAAAGTAACCCATTTTTTTAATGATCACTGTTTCATAGGGGCTCAGACCAGCCGTGCAATTAAGCATTGGAACATGCGAGCCAGCAGTAGCTTCCACTTTTCACAGATCAATTAAAGTTTTATAACTCGGCCCTATCTGCTGCTCCCTCTGCACAATCAAAAGTGTTTTCAGGCCGTTAAACACTTTTTTTTCTTACACTCACTTTCTCTCTTCACTCTCCCACTCTCACTGGCACCTGACCCACTGAGAGCAATTTTGACAAGCAGAAAGACAGCCCTGGAAAATCTATTAAATACCATGTGGCTTTAAGAGCCTCTGTGCACAAAAATGCACAGATCACTACGTCAAATAATTGAGTAAGGACAAGGGGGAAAAAATCCTTAATTTTAATGAACAAAACATCTTTTGTAAGATACATGAGGCAGTAAAGCGAAGCAGAAATTGCCTGGCAGTGTGGTGTTAAATAAGTTCAACTCTCAGTCATTACTTTGCTAATTCATAAAAAAAGGTTGCCTGGGGGGAGAAAAGTGGGAAATTTTTAGATTATTCACCATTAGAGACAAGCTCTCTCTGTCTTTCCTCCCTCTGTAACTCAAGCTGACCATGTTCGACCAGTGGTGAAAAAAGTTGCAGATGAGAAAAGTAAGCAGGAAAATAATGAAAGGGGCCAGGAAGAGGACGAAGAGGTGGAGGCGAAGAGTCTAAAAACTGACGACTGAGCTGCTTTTAAATAGCTGTATGTTAGCTCTGGGTCTCAACAGGCCCAGAAAGAGATGTTGGGTTCATCTCCCTGAAGACTTCTTAAAAAACACCCAGGCCAGATAGTGCCTTCCTCTCCCTGGCTCCTTATGTTGTTCTTTCTCTCTCTGTTCCTCTCGCCATCTCTTTCTCTTTTACGGGGAGCTATTTATCCTGATTACATCAGGGGTCAATCATTAATTCGCACCTTGGGGGTCCCGGTGCTGGCTGCGGCTACAATGGGCTGCTTGTTCAGCGGCTGTTATTCCAGTGGAAAACTACGCTGCTCAGCCTGTGAGCCGGGCCCAGGCCACATGAAGGCATCCCATTTATTTGATAAATTGTAAATGCGTGCCATAAACGGAGCTCTTTGCTTTGTAGCATGGCTTGCAATAACAAAGATTTTAGGGCACGTATGAACACAGATGCAGGCTATCACACAAACACACATCTGTTTGCAACTGCAGGAGCTGTTACCATACTCTAAACACATGTGCAAGAGATCAGATGGTGTCGGTGTAGGTAAAGATGATATCTCATAATTACTGCATGTCACAGTAAAATTACAAGATATGACATAGATGTGACATTTATAGACAATGTCCCCTAAAGCACACATTTGACAATGTGAAAAATTAGCACATAAAGAAAACGTCGAGCCATGACAGAAGAATCGATTAAATTTCCTTTCAAGAGTCAAGACTGAGAAACAGAAATTCTACAAAAATATGAAATGCTGATAACATTGTAATCAGCGTTGCCATGGCAAAATAACTTGACACGGTGCTGAAAATCAGCGGTTTAATCGAAGGGCCTTACAAACAGGCAAATTGTTCTGTGGTTGTGTTTAATCAGCGCACTCTAGACTTAAATGCAGAGAGATAGAGATCTGGAGTCATTTTCTGCCGTCTGCCTGGGCGCGCACAAACACATGTGCCTTGTGGCATATAGACTTTGCTGTGTTGTCAGTGTAGTCTGAGCAGAAAGAAACAACAGTGACTGCATGCAAGACTTCTGAGAAGGAGCCTATAAATACTGCATCAAATAAAGACCAACTAATTTCTTGCAGAATAAGCAGTTGTGCCTTCATTGAAAGAAATCAGGAATTTCTGTAAAACCTTTTTTTCCTATGTACAAAAGATGCAAATATTGGAAAACACTGCAGACCACAGACTGGAAAAAATGCCAACAATAGCTTTAGTATCCAGAGCCAGGTGAATGGTAGACAGCTAGCAGCAAAAGTGGAGTCACGGCCATGGCTATGATAACAAAAAAAAAGAAAAGAGTTGGAAATAGGACGTGTTTGCCAGTGATGGCCATCATAAAGCACACATGTCCTACTTCTCTCTCTGCCTTCTCCCTCCAACGCACACAAAGACTGTATCTCAGCCTGGCCGTAAATTGATCTGGTTCAATTCAAAAGGAAAGTCAGCCACTGATGAAAAGACAGTATCCAGGGAAAAGGCAAAACTATGCAAAAATCTGCACTGGCTCCAAATATGGGGAGAAAGGATCGTCTGGTGAAAGAAAAAAAAAAAATTGTATGCACGGGGAGAATGTGTGGACCATGACAGATATGAAAAATGGGTGGGTGGTTGAGCAATAAATGACCAAACATTTTGATGTGGGAGCTTTGTGCATACATGTGCGCACATGTGCTTATAAATCTGTGAGGGGCAGCGCCTAATCTGCTGTTTGTGGCACTATATTGTACCAATATGGTCCCACTTAGCTGCATTATTGGGCCACAGAATGATATTGGTACCTGTTTTTCTGTAAGCAGGCCTTTGATGATTCTGTCTCCACACAAAAGAGCTTAAACACCCTGCACTTTGAAACAGGGAGAGCAGAGGAGAGGCAGCTGTAAAACTCAAACAAGTGCAAATTAAAGGTAGAGCGAGCGAGATTGAGAGGTGAAAAACTGTACAGTGGTGCGTTTTTACATGGTGGTGGCATTCGGGGTACCCGTACACTCAGCTGCCAGAGGAGGGAGAAAGCGTGTGTTTGGTGCGTGCGTGCATGCGTTTGTGTGTGTGGCAGCAGTGAGGAAGTAATGAGCGAGCAATGAGGGCACAGTCAGCTACAATACCAGCAATCCTCTCCAAGTGAGAACGCCACACTGTTTCCCCTTGTAAAAACACCGGGGAACATTTCCAAGCAACACTTAAAATTACAACATGGCTTCTTCAGAGCAGGGAAAGAAGCGTCACGGTGCCAGGAAGAAAAAAAAGAGAGAGGAAGAAACAGAAAATGTAACTTCTGAAGGCCTTTATACATCAAAATCAAATATCATGTTTACGACGATGATGCATATGTCCTGCTGCTCTACATGACAATTATGCAACTATAACATGCTTCAATTTATGCTTCACAGCTTATATTGATTATGCCCCAGAGACAATGCATAAGAAAAGCTGGCCTTTTTATTGTATGACCAAAAATTAAACAAAGCTCAACCATCAGTTCCATGTATTTTCTATCCACATAGAGGGTTGATACCAGTTTAGATTTGCACATATAATATACACACTACGTATAATGTGTTGGTGTGTGTGTGTCTTTGACTGGTTGTCAGTAGATATCTGTCTTTAACACCTGATGGGGGAGCTCTCTCTTGCCTGTTCTGTTCTCTATGCTCGCTTCAGAGCAAAACAAACATGGAGGTCTGTTGTCATCGGGGCGCTGCTGCTAGAAAACACAATAAAACACGGTGGAGTTGTGGCTGAGAGGAGGGAGTCACCACAGACTTTGCAGCATGAGTGGGAGTGGGCAAAAAAAAGTTACTATTGTTGGTTCACAATATTTCCCGGTCAAGTCAGTCTCACTCAGTTATCCTTTGCTACACACATATTTACAGATTGATCAGTCAGTAACATTTCCAAAAAAAAAAAACAAAAAAAAACATCCACACAACTTTATGTAACTTGGTCATTGCAGCTGAACACAGAACAGACTGTAGCTTTAGTCAGTTTTTATATGTGAGTGCACACTTTTGTGTTTGTGTGTAGTGCCAATACAACACGGCTGATGTATTGATGTGTTATTTGTGCTGAGCAGCCTAGAGGCATTCTGTCCTCCAATAGCACATGTGTGTTTGTGTAGTGTGTGTGTTATGTGTGTGTGTTTGAGAGAAAGATCAAGCCTCCAGGCAAATAGAAGACAGCAGGCAACCTCCTGCAGCTGAGAGCATTGTGTGTGCGTGTGTGTGTGTGTGTGTGTGTGTGGTGGCCCTGTGGTCCCAGGGGCTCCGGGGCCCAGGCTGCTGCAGACATTTATTAACAGGGCAGATTAATAGCACTAGGAGAAAACATGTTCACAAACATGATAAATATTAATAATAATCAATACTGAGTTACATTTGCCAAATTGAGTTGCAAACATCCCCCAGGGGAGAAGGGAGGGGAGAACGGAGAGAAAGGAGGGGGCAGGAGGATGCAACAAGAAAGGAGCTTGCAGGAAACAGGAAGAAGAGAGGGAGCGTAGGGATCAGCAAGGAGAAATGACAGAACAGATGAAGAGGGGAATCACATGAAGAACAATTAAAGACAAGAAAAGAAGGAAAAACAGAAACACAATTTAGCAACAGCGTTCATGTAAACCACGGGCTGCTTACTATACTTCAGATGCTATAAGAGTCGTGTTCCTCACTGCTGAGTGGCATGAATGAACAACCAAACGTTTATATGCCTCGCTTTGTTTGTGAGTATGGGGAACAGTCTGACAAGTGACACCTTCAAGCCATGAAAGCAGTCAGAGTACATTCACCCAAACAAGGTGGTGCAGTGGAGTTTGAATGTCCACCACTATAGTCAAATCTTCTCTACCATGTAAAACATTTCATAAATCAACTTTATCGTGTCTGTCCTCTTTGAATGGGCTTAGGTTTGTTTTGCTTTTTTTAAAGGATCAAATGGAGAAAGAAATCACATCCTGTCAGTGGGAGAGGCAGGAACTGTGTCAATATCTAGAGAATTGATGGAAATCAATAAAAATCTGTCGGGCATTATTTAATTTTAAGACTGTTTCTGACAACCTCTGTTCCAAAGAAGGGCGGAGAGTTACAGTAAATGAAATGTCAAAGAAAGAGCTCAAAATCCAGTTGAAACATTCACACTATATGAGGTGAGACAACAGCATGAAGAGAACACCTTCCAATATGCAGCAGCACACTATTCTTTTTTTCTTCATTTAAGTGTCTGAGTGTGTGTGTGTGTGTGTGAGTGTGTCCATGTCCCCATACCCACTTTTGAAGCAGCTTCATTTACTGACCCACTCAGGAGGCCGAGCAGCCAGTTAAGGGAGCACCAAGGCCGACAGCGTGCAGAACAAGCCCATCCATTCTTATTAACAAGGGAGGAGAGAGGCTGATCTTGTGCATGTCATATGTGTACGGGCAACACTTTTTGTTTTACTGTTAGAGGGAAGTAATGTTTTTTATTATTTTATTTTAATCAGTAATATCTGAACTCTATGGTTTGCTTTGTCTTCTGTTTCTTTTATACAGTACTACCTTATATGTTTGAAATAAAGCTTCATATAAATGAATTTGATCAACTTCCTGTCACACCCTCCAGGTTGCTACATATCTTCAGTCTTCTCCATCATAAAAACATCAAATATATTAACAGCTCTACATGTGTGACATGTGTAACTTCTAATATGATGTAATGTGCAGCAGATATGGCAAGAATAAACTCTTTTGTATGTGTATTATTTTATTTATTTGTACATTTAACTGTGATCTTGTAAAAGCAACAGTCCCCTGCAACATTTGCAAGCTGCATTCATTTTTCTCTTTTTTTTAGTTTTTGGAGTTTCTGTGCAAATGATGGTGACAGTTTTACCGATCACCACAGTTGTCCACATAAAACTAAGGCAATTAAGAGCCACTTTAAAAAAAAAAACCACAGTGAAATGAGGATCTGCTAAGCTAAAGCAGACATGCCTGGCAGATTCCTGGGCGATGAAGTCTCCTCTCACACCATCTGTCCTTTCAAATGTAACACAATGTATCTCAGAAGAATGGAAATCGGTTATTATCATTATCAGTTATAATCAGTTCAGTATTTAGGTCTATGTATTGAGTCACAAACTGTGTTCCATGTGATTAGGAGTTACATTGAACTGAATTTGTGAAGATTTGTTTTCTCGTATGGAAAATCATGTTTACTACACATCTGAGTGAGTGTGTTTTTCTGATCACCGTGTACAGCGGCTGCATGTCTGAGGCTGCGCTAATGTGTACAGAGGAGTGCTGTTGTGAATGAGGAGGGGTCTGTGAGGTGATGATATTCACCTCTGCCACTGGAAGCGGCCTACACTCATACATCAGTCTATTACTCTCCAGCCTCTCTCCGCTCTGCTCCTCTCTTCTTCTCACCCGCTCCCTCCAGTCATTAGCCAGTGAATTAACGACAATCCAGCATGCTATTAATCACCCTGACAAAACTGTTAGCATTGCCTGGCTAGGCTGCAGTGAGACTTTGGAGGAGGAGGAGGAGGAGGAGGAGGAGGAGGAGGACGATGAGAAGGGCGGTGGTGGGGTAAGATGGTGTGACAGGGAGTATGAGGTGGGTCACGGGAGACTAGTGAGTGTGTGCAATATGAGAGAAGAAGAGAGAAAGGATGGGAAGGTAGCGTAGGAGAAGATGAAGTGTGAGAGACACAAATGACATGAGATAAAGAGAAGGCAGCAGTGTAAGGTTTAGAGAAGAGAAAAGCTGAGCGAGAGAAAGAAAGAGAAAGATGGAATATGTCCGGGTATGCACATTTTCAACATGACTGAGTGATTCAGTCAATGTTCATGAAAAAGTCTAACACAGTTATTAACACGTGTTTAATTTGGAGGTTCTGTAAAATAAAAGACTAGATGTATCTTCACAGCCATCTTGGGTGAGTGTATGCTGCACTTTTTAATGATAGTAAAAGTTACTAATATAAAGTATCTGTGTAAAAAAGGATAATACTGTATATGTAGAAAATACACATTTTATGATTTCAGTATCTTAACCGGTCTTAAATAACCAGACACAAGCAGCAAAAATAAGACCTATATAATAATAACCAAAAGTAAAACACAGTTTTTCCACCATTAGGGTGAAAGTTTGCTGTTAGCCTCAACTAACAGGTGCTGACTTTTCCTCTCCTAAACCCATATCTGACTCACTCTACCTCTCTATCGTTCTCTCTCTCCCTCCCAGAGTCAGACCACCTGCTGGGAGGCCTGAGCATGGACGTCAGGTGGGTCGCGGCCGTCACACAGTCCCATGTCATCAGGCTGTCACAGTGAATGGAGCTGACATGGGAGATATGCTAATCCACTTAGCCTCAAACTCAGCCAGGAGGCCAGTGTGCAGCGCTGTCTCCCAACGAGCAGAACACACACACACACACCTAACGTAGATGCATGAAGGAATGTAACACTGAACATTCAAGAATATCTACTGTACATATATTAGATTAGATCGGGTGGAGTTTAAATGATCCCCACGTGGATATTAAGCTAAGATATTCAAGAGGAATAGGCTGTACAGAGGTGGACACATTAACGCAAACATACATGTAAGTCATTGGATATTGGCTTTGTGATGATTTCAATTCACAGTCTTTGTTCGGATTATGTCAGAGGAGAGTTGTTTCCACCATTTGATTCTAACAAAATTAAACAAAACATAACAGTGATTTATCAAATGACAGAAAAACTAGCGATTAACTGATAATCATTTCGCTCTACAGATGTGAGGAGGCCTCACTCTACTCAGCTTTATTCTTTTTGTGACACTTCACATTCAGTCTGGAAAACTGTTCAGTGTCAGTGAACCTGAAGTGTGCCATGACACAATATTTTGATAATAAATTACTAATTCATTACTTGTCTAATGTATTTATCTGTTTACATGTTCACATATATGAGTAGGGCCGATCTTACAGTGGTTATCTTACTGAACAACTTGGGAAACAAAAACAACTTAAAGATGAGAATCTTTATTTTAGGAGATCTACTTACACCAGAATAAAGGTTACAACCACATAGTATATCCTGAGTTGCAGACACATACTGTACACACATACACACACATTGCACCGAAGTGATCAAAGTCAGCCAGCGAGCAGCAAGGTGTCAGAGTTCAAAACTATTGCGCCACTCAGCCAGATGATATCACAAACCGATCCATCGTATTTACCGACCATGACTTCCCCTATTAGGAGCTGTGCCGGTGCTATTACTAATCTGTTCACTATCCCACAAAAACAGGAAGGAAGAGAGGGAAACAGATGGGAAGGCAGGAGAATGGCGAGCGAGGGACACAATGCTTACTGCTCCCTTCCTCCTCCTCATTCTCTCTCCCTGCGTCTCCCCTCTCTGCTCTGCTCGCTCTCTGGCCCGTCCGTGGAGCGAGACTCACAATCAGTCTGACAATACTGTATACAAGTGGCGCTGAACAATGGAGGCCAACCACAAAGAATTCTGGGAACAGGGGCACAGCCTTCTTCTCCTTCGGGTGGCTCCTGCATGCCGGACCCATCGATACACATCGGCCTGCTGAGACTGACCGGTGCCAGAGAGAGAGAGAGAGAGAGAGAGAATAGAGATACAAGGAGCTGCGAGAGGCCTTTGTGTGTGTGTATGCATGTGTGTGAAAATGGCAATAACGGTTTCCGTTTGATTTGTTGATGTTTCTTAAAATTAAATACATATACAAGCACACACAATTAAAATCACACCCACACACAGGTTCAGAGTCAATTCTTCCCATAATTAGGCCACTTAATTAACACCAAAAGAACCACAGAGTGAACTGGGAATAAAAATGAGGTGTGTGTGTGTGTGTGTGTGTGTGTGTGTGTGTGTGTCTGTGTCTGTCTGTGTGTGTGTGGTTGGTTGGGCAACACACTGGGAATCCTACAACAATAACTGCAAAAGTATTTCTTACTGGATAAATAATGATGAAACAAGAGAAAGGGAAAGAAAGAAAAGGAACGACAGAAAGATGGTGGTACTGAAGAGCCATGGAGAGAGAGAGAGAGAAGGACAGAGAGAGAGGGAGAAGCAGGCAATTTTGTCTCTCTCCTCTTTAAGTGTGCAGGGTGTGGGGTGAATGCAGCCCATTTGGAAATAATTGGCTGGTAATTAGGCGGGGGTCGACAGGTCGATTTGGGAACAAATGGCTGTCTTTAGCTCAGGTGGCCCTCCACGCAAGATAATGGGACCTTTACCTCCCCTCCCTCTCCACTTCCATGTCCTCCTCTTCTCTCCCTGCCTCTCTTCCTCTGTCCTCTCCCTCCCTTTCCCTTTCTTTCGCTCCCATATGAACTAGCGCGTGTGTATCCTGACGCGGATGTAAACACCTGAACATGATGCAAATACAAACACTGCACGGATACACAAACCCTGATTTTTGTAGTGAATGCCGTACTCATATCTATAGTGCTGGAGCTTTTAGGGGAGAGTCAGAGGAGGGAGGGCTGGGAGGAAAACCAGTTGATCAGTGGTTGAGTCAAAGAATAGACCATTCCCTGAGTTCATGTTGACAGACAAGCCCCCCTTCGCCGGCCCTGCTTTGCATGCATTTGCCTTTATTTTACTTTATTGAAAAGGTAACAATGACACCCACATGGACAATAGGTTTGATTGGGCTTCACGAGATGCTCTGGAAGTTTCAGCTCTGTTTGCAGTGAAAAGAAAACATTTCTGCCTGTTTTGTGTTTTGTGGCCTAACAAGATATTTTACATCAATGGAGACAAATATTGTAATTTGATCTGATAAAGACGTAAAGATAAAGACTTTGCCAAATCTTTCAACAGCAGTTGTGGTTATTTATAGAAATCTATTGAAAATGACAAGTTATGACCAAAGTTCACGTTTAAGATGTTCAACCTGAGAAACTGAGACCATCTCTCTAATAAAAGCATCCGATCCTGTACTGGCAAACAATGAACCAGAAGTGTGCCAGTATACACACGCCTTTTTTTTCTATCACAGAAAACATGCTGAGGACAGAGTCTTACAATAGAGGCAAGTCAGCAAGTCCTCCAACCTGATCGAACATATAGGTCGTTCACTCTAACCATTTGCCTACCTTGTCGCTATGGTTACAATGATAAAGACATGGCTAAGTTAATGGAATGATCAGTGTTTGGTTACGTTTTGGCAGTAAGGTACATATAGTGTGTACCGTTAACTACAAAAAACAACAGTAACTGTTGGTCTTAAATAGGGAACATAGGTCTCCTTTCTGCCCACCCTCCTCCTGCTGCAGACTTTGTCAAACTACATCACCAGAGAGCTTCCTGACTGGCAGCATCACAGCTTGGTGTGTCAGGTGCTCTGCCTTCAGCCTCAAAGCTCTGCAGAGGGAGGGCAGACCAGCACATAGCAGCAGGACTGAGCTGCCAGACATCCAGCACCTCTACAGCTTCTGTCTGACCAGCAATTTCATTAGACCTACTGGTAATCATGTTTCATGTCTTGACTCTACCAGCAAAATGAATAACTGTGGGTTGTAATAAGCTGCTTGTTTGTGTTTTTTAAGGGACTGTCATCTGGCTGTCATCATTTATTTTTGTATCATTCTTGATCTCATCTGTTGAGTATCTTTGCTGTTTCTTACTGTATGTCTATTTATAACTACAGAGTAGTAATGGAGAAACCTGATTCATATTCCTTTTATGTGTTCATGTTCCTGGCCAAAAGAGCAGACTGAGATTCTGAATCTGACAGTATAACAAGAGGGCAAAGTAAGAATAAATGACAGTAAGTGCAGTTCACATAAAACCAAACAGAAATCAAGAATTGAAATGCCTCCACAGTAGTGCTCCCTAACGCTCTCTCTCTCTTTCTATTCCCTGTCTCTCCCTCTCCCTCTCCCATCCTCCCATTCAGCAGCGCCGGGGTCTTGTTTGGCTTCCTGCTGTTTGTGTCCAGACAAGGCCTTGATTTGAATACTGATTCCCCATTGATAGGCCTGCACTTCCGATCTAATTAACTTGTTTTGTCTTTGGCTAAATAGAAACGTCCGAGGGAGGGTGAGAGAGAGAGAGAGAGAGAGAGAGAGAGAGAGAGAGAGAGAGAGAAAGAGGAGCTACACCAAACAGACGCGCCGTAAATAACAACAAGTAAATACACACAGGATGGAGGTTAAGGAAGGACATGTAAAAAAAAAACACCTCATTGTTTGCACATCAAAAGGAATTGCAATCACTGAAAGGACACACATTCATCATAAAATAAAACAGGAGAAAATGATCTGAATTCAAAGCATCAACAAAAGTCAGCAAGCAAAATAAAGGCGGGGGGGGGGGGGGGGGGCAGTCAGTCAGGATGTAGGTGCACACTGGGTGAGCTGAGACTGGAGCAATAAAGACTGACTTAGTGCTTACTACAAACTTCTCCTAAAACTGTGATTAAAATAGTAAATGTCAACTTCTTTGAAAACATGACTATCAAGCTGAATTGCAGCTGTGTGGCAGATTTTGGACTCATGAGGCCTTAGAGTTGGGAAAGAAATCAAGGAGAATTTTCACTTATAATAATAAAATATAATCAATTTATCTAGGACAGATTTCACTGACTTATTGGCCAAACTTTCAGCGCACATTAAATCAGCATACCCTTTGATTTAATGTCAAGTCACACACATACATTTATACTCGCACCACAGATTTTTATATTTTTGCTATGTCTCATTCATCACTAAATGTTATAGTATCAGTTAATGTCTGGATTACATAAAATAGTGGTACATCATCAGCTGCAGACAACAGCAAGGAAAATGATTGTCCATGTGCTTTTTAATGTGTACTGTCCACTGCTGTTTGTGTAGAGGACACTGCTCTTGCAGCCATTTAGCCGCAGTCAATGCATAGAAGGAAACGCTGGCAAACAGGGCAGCAGAGGACAACACAGAACACACAAGTGAACACATACATTGAGGAGGAGAGAGCTCTTCAGGCCGAGACGTCAGCGCGCTCTGAGAGAATGATAACGACAACAAGAGACTCCACTGACAAGAAAAGGCAGGAAGGCGGAGGGGTGGGTGGTGGTAGTGGTGGTGGGGGGGGGGGGGTCAGAAAATGACATATGACCTAAAATAAACTGCATAAACAAAAGAAAGAGAGGCTGAGATGGGCTGAAAAGGAAGAGGAGGGGGGGTGGGGAGGGAGCGGAGGGAGGATCAAAGGGGATGTCCGCCGCTGATACAGCACCTCAGATAATGTGTGGCGCAATTAGCGCGCTGTGACGATTTCCATTAGGGCTAATCAAATATTTATACTGCCTCCTGAGCATGTCACAATGCTGCCCTGGCCCTTCATATCAATGTGACAAATGCCTAATGAAAGAGCAGGTGCAGAGACAGTGAGAGGAGGTGGAAAGAGAGAGAGCGAAAGACAGATAGAAAGGAAAAGAAACGGGGAAGGTGGAGAGGTGTCTCTCTCTCTCTCTCTCTCTCTCTCTGTCTCTCTCTATCTCTCTCTCTCTTTCACATTTGGTTTGCAAATGGTTAGGCCTCTGTCATCAATTACAAGGCTGGTATGGTGGCAATGAGCGGCTCGGTGTGTATGTGTGTGATGAAACAAGGACGAGGCAGCGCTGATGCTGCCTCACCTACAGCCATTAATCAAACTGAGGCAGCTGCAGAACCAGTCCAAATTGGGCTCATCAGTCTGGGCATAAGCAGGAATCAAGGTGCAAGGACGAGGAGAGGGAGAGAGAGACAGAGAGGAGAGAAGAATAAGGATAGAAACAGTCTCACTTTTATTCTGCTCTTTAATGGCATATTTTTGTTCTCTTATGATAATTAGGATCAGTTTCATCCTAGGAGGAGAAACTTGCTTGAGCTGCGGCGAGTGAGTGAACTGACTGAGGTTAAATTTATGTCTGCGCACATACGACATTATGCTGTAGCATATCAGATATGTTAGTGCCATTGTAAGTCCTGCTGCTGTGTTCAAAGGAGGGAAAGTGGGATAACAATGTTATCTCATGACATGACATGACTTTTCAAACTCTGAACTGCTCGTTTAATATGATTTGAGCCAATCCCGCTCTGTGGTATTATTCTACGCCCACTCCATAGCCAAGTGCAGACAATTTATCTTAACATTTACACAGGCTACTTTCCTGTGTTTTTAAATATTATGAGATCCTAAGTTTAGTTTTCACACCGAGTGTTTTTCTGGATGGGACTTTAGTGTTGGCTTTTCACATTCACATTCTCTGTGAAAGGTGTGCGCTATGATTTTTCTGTTCAGGGGGAGAAATGAGACACATTAACCACCACTGCTGGTCAGTGACACAATCAACTCGAGGGTGAGGGGTAACAAGATGGGCGGCCCTCAGGAGGTCAGAGGTCAAGTCCTGGCCTGACAGACAGATGGAGGAGAGTGGTCAGGACTTGAAGGATGAGGAGGGAATGAAGGATGGACCTGGTTGGGTGGAATGACAGTCAGGGATATGGATGACCCACCCCACCAGTTTGACAGAGCAAGGGTCCCATGTTAACAAGGGGTATTTTTTTCCCATTTCAGTGGTGTTTGAAACACTTGTGTATCACCAAGCTAATTAACGGCACAGTGAAGCACAAAGGAAGGGATGAAATGGAAGGAAAACAGCCATATTAAAAATAAAATATTTAAATTCCCACAAGTAAGAGACCCAGAGAGACCATTAATACACAACTCAGATTGAGGAGAAAAAAATACAAAAACAAAAACTGACTGAAGGGCACATACACTGTGGAAATGCATGTAACACACTAAACAAAACAACACTAAAATGCTGGAGCTTTTTTTTGTCTGTTTGTTTTAAACTCCAACTGTATGTGCAAATGGAAAACGGGCGACATTATCATCTCAAAAGGCAAATAAGTAAAGACAAAACAAAGCCTATGAAAACATCTGCAAATACTCAAAGTAAATCTACAGATGATAGAGAAAATAAAAGAATATTTTACATTTCTTAAACGAAGCAAGCAGATCATATAAAAAGACTGGGTCAACAAAACTGCCCTGCAGCTCTAAACATTGTTTCTTTAGTCTGAGGCCACTGGGCAAGTATAGCCATGAGAAGACCTCCTCCTCTTTTAACCTACATAACTCAGGATAACAGAAAATGTCAGGATAAGATGCTACAGCGGCTAATCTCCGACACAAGTGATAACATTCAGTGGGTGAAACCATGACAGATGACTATTGATCTCCTAGTTGCTGAAGGAGGATAAAATAGATAACTAGAGCACTTTATTGGTATTGATTGAAGAGTCAAAGAGGTGGAAATAACTTCCGCCTAAAAAAAAAAAACAAACAAACATGATAACACAATACACGCGGTTTATGTTCATTGGAGGAAAAGTCCGACATGGTTAGTATGCGACAACTGTAAATGTTAGCAATTTGCTACGGGAGAAACCCGCATGTAACTGTGTGTGAGTTATGTGTCATGTGTGTAAAGATTGTGACAGAGAAACATATTTGGTTTTATCCCAAGTTGTGCACATCTAAATGTGAGATGGTCGCCCCTCAACAAACACCACCACAAGATAAAAACGACAGCAGCTCAACACAACCTCAAATTCAAACACGACAACGCACCAACCCTGATCTTGTACAGCGCTATGCTTCAAACATACGTCTTCAACACTCACACGTGTGCTCATAACTCACCAAAAGCCGACATATTATCTCATAAGTCTTCTCGCTACAGCGCAGTCGAACTATAAGTTCCCGGCTACCCATAAACTCTGGTTACCAATTAACCATGTGTCAGTGTGTGGGTGTTTGTCTGTGACAGAGATACAAGGGGAGTGCAGGGGGTGTCTGGCAGGCCTATCTGCGGCGCTGCGATGCGCTAACGTGAAAGAATGCCAGTGTCAATGTGACAGAGATACGGGAAGTGCATGGGGCCGATGGGCTGGGTGAAGGTCGATGTTGAGGTCAAGTCCTAAAGTGGTGGACACTCCAGTGACTGCCACATGTTCGGGGAGGTGCTGAGAATCCCCACATCGTGGTGCGTCTTGAAAAGTGCTAAATCTGTGGGGATGTTACTATTCAGCCCTGAAGTAAAGGACTTTTGTCTAAACTGTGTGACTTCTGCCGTTGGTGAACCTCCAAGTGAAGGGTTACAACGCTGTGTCATATTCATTGGATCCTTTCAACACCATCTCCTCTGGATACCCCCACTTTCCTTCAATCCTTCCTTTCTCTGTCACTCCTCCGTCACACTGTCTCTTCACCAATCTTAACCTGATAAAGTATCTGCTCCCTCCACTGCCACCAACCCTCAACCCTACAAGTCGTGGTGACACCTGTCAGTTTTTAAGTGACAACTCAGGTTTCAAGTCACTTAGGAGAAGATCCTGTGTTATTTGAGCTACTGGGACAAAAGTGAAAATGCCAAAAGACCAAGGTGCCACTAATTGATTTGGTAAATACCAAAAACTTATCAAAAACATGCATCAAATATTTGACAACTCTTGCGCATAGTTTAGTGTGGAAACGCAAAGTCTGCCAGGCATGATCTTGTTTACTTTTAATTGTCCCCCAGTTTAACCGGTGTCCAACATGAAATTTGAATGTCCTTTAGCTTCACAAGTCTCACAACAGTCAAGTTCACATCACAGGTCCTGATTTTTATGACATGAGTGTGAAGACCAGGAGGAGAGGTGAGGGAGGGCAAGAGCGGTGGGTAAGTGGGACACTGGAGCTGGAACAGACCTTCATTCCTCATGAAGGGATGATACTGGCCAGGACGGAGTGATGTGGTGGTGGTGGGAGGGGTGGCAGAGGGTAGGCACAGAGCGGGGGAATGAGGGTGGGGGACGGAGGGGTCATTAGCACTAAATCTGTTCCATATGACACACACTCACATGGCCCCTGTCTGGACTCTCTCTGTCTGTCTGACTGTCTCCCTGCCTCACCCTCTCTCTCTCTCTTTGGGCTGGCGATGAAGGAGAGGAGGTGGGGGCGAGGTGGATATTTCTCAGCCACAACAGGAGCTCTGTGATGACAGGGGCCAGGCCATGTCACACACCAGGGACTCTGGTGGTTCTCCTTATCGCACAGAGAGGGCTTCATTAAATACCCCTCTTCCTTCCCTCCCTATCTCTCTTTGTCTCTGTACGCCGACAGAAACAACACACACTACCGCTGAGAACAAACACACTCACTGTGAGTCCAGAACACATCCAGCGTGGCTGCACAGAGACACACCAACATGTCTATGCATCAACAGTCCACGAGCAGTGATTCCCACATATATTAATCAACTTAAAAACTTCTCAATCCAAACTGCGGCCTTGTATCTCACTGTTCTGGGTTCAGTAGTTTACATTGGAAGGTGATGTTTTTCATGTTTCAGTGCTGAACCTCAGCTGCATACCTTTCACCTACACTAGTAAGAGTCAGCCTCCTGGGTGGCCACTGTGTTCATCCCTTTCACTCTACTCATGACATTAAATCTCCATTAAAATCCATGCTACTGGATATTTTGTAAAAATGGACGTTGAAATTTAGAGACATTTTTTCTCTGCAAAAGGTTACAAATAAACTACCACGATCAATATTTTTTTTAAATGGAGGACACAACCTGTGTAACCCTGTTAGAAAATCTGTGTTAATGATGATCTGTTCTTCTGGTCTTATTTTATTACATCAGTACAGTTCTGTTTAGTATTTATATTCAAGGCCTTAGAAGCCTGTAAACATCATTCTATGACTCTAAGTTATGTCTTATATGTAAGCTTTCACATAGTAACATAAGCAGGTACATCAGGCTTAGATCAGAGGTGTCACAACATTGGCTAATAGCTAATGTAATGAATTTTACTATTTTCCCATTTTTATCACTGTCCTTTCTCCTCTAATCTTATTTTTCTTACCTATGTGTGTAGTGTATGAGTCAAAGGTGAGGAAATCACATTATGACTGCTAATTCCTAGCTTGATAGTTATGCAGCCACCACATGCGCATGCACGCGCACACACACACACACACAGACCCGGATCAGTTCTGTCCCCTCATCCTGTACGCCACAGCCCTGATGACTCTCCACCATCAAATACTCACACACACACACACACACACACAGAGTCCTCCATGCCTCTGCCTGTGAAACAAAAGCAGGCCTTGTCTGACCAGGTCCAGCACTTGTACAAGAGGCTTAGGGACATTTTTCTCATTTTTGAACAGCTAATATCTTGCAAAAGTTGTCTAATCTCTTTGCGTTTAAGTTGAGATTTGTACGCCCCCACCCCGCACCACCCCCACCTCCTCCACATGCCTACCACCTTCCCCTACTAGGCCCTGACACATGGTGCTTAACCGGGCCACTTTAATTAGGTTAGGTGTGTGTGTGTGTGAGTGTATGTGAGTGTGTGTGTGTGTGTGTGTGTGTGTGTGTGTGTGTGTGAGCATTGGGGCCCCCGTGGATGTACAAGCTGATATAATGAAACACAGCAGGTGATGAAAAGATCACGGCCACTTTGAAATCAACCAACTCAATTTGTATAGAGACTCAACTAATATGAACGAGATCCAGGACAAAAACTATTCCCTATAAATGCTTATGTGTTGCCTTTTGGTCTTCTTTATTAAACCTTTCCTGAAAATCATCATCCACAAGTGTCTTGCTAATTGATTAACTTGACTAGATTTCTGTCCATTTCTCACAAACATACTAACACTGCGCTCCAATATAATGCAACGTACACAGCATTCCCATTAACATGCTGTGGATCAAAACTGTAACTAAAGGTGAGAAAGAGGAGGACGGCTGTGCCAGTTTAGTCTCCAACAGCATGAAAGAGACCACAGACACTAAAGCCAGACAATGCAGTGGGAGCTGCAGCGCAACTACAAACTAATTCTCTCAGTGAGCGGAATAAAGGCTACCAGGGTTACAGGAAGTACAACCAAGTTGGAGAGTGACGAAAAGAAACAGAAAGGAAGAAAGAAAATGAGAAAGAAAGCGAAGAAGAAGAGAGAAGCGGGGCTGCTTTTGAGAACCGAGAGACGGACGGGCTGTTTTCCGACAGTTTGCCATGCCAGCTCCCGAGTGTGCTGACGGCTGTGATTTCTAACAGGCTTTAAAAGAGGGTCATTTTCTGGGCCCTGCTTCTTTCTGTCCGTCTGCCTTACTATCTATCTTCCTCTATTTGTCATTCTTAATGCCATTCTGTCTGCTGTGCTATCTCACCGTCTGTATGTGCACAAGATTGCTTGTGTGTATCTATCTATATCCGTGCCAGTGCTGTGATAGAAAAGGCATTCTTATAAATGCTCCAAAAAGTGTTTTTCCCTGGCGTGTGTGCATGTGCATGTGCAGCCAGTGTGAGCCATGTTCTGGTGTTGGGGCACTGCACTCTACAAAGGCAGCTGATTAGAAACAGTAGGTGAGCTTTGCTGACGATTCCCGGCGAATGTAGAAAAAGAGACTGACAGAGATGGGAAGAAATAATGAAGATAGAGAATAAAAGAATGACAGAATAAAAATGGCAGGGATACGCAGACATCACAGCCAGATGAGAATGAGATAAGTTTCTCTCTCTCCAGGCTGCTCGGAGCGATTTCTACTGCAGCTTTTGATCTGAGGCCTTATATGGCATCATTTCTCAAAACAACCTGGCCTCATACACACACAAACACACGGACGGACACAGACACGGTGTGCAAGCCAACAACCACACAGATACATAGATACATACATACAAGTGCAGGACTGGTCGTCATGACAAAACTGACCCATGTGACTGGGATCCTTCAAAATGACCCAAGATGCAACATTCCTGATGGACAGTGAAGAAACTGAAATATTTACTCTGTCTGTTCTCAGTAAGAAGACTGACATAAGTTTGACCATTTTATACTTCATCTCTTAAACATGCAGTGTGCTCAAGTATTACACTGCATGCTTAATTAGGCTGTATTAAATCAAATGCACATGGGAGAGGAGTGAGCTTACTACTTGTTTGCTCCTCTTTGCCAAAAATTACATATTCTTCTGTAATATTCCAGAGAAGCAGGAAGGTTGCTGATGTGGAGTCCTTTCCAGCTGAGGGTCTGATCTAAACTGATTCCAGAGCAGCACTTACACTCTCAAGAGCTTAACTTCCATCCTTATTACTAGAGTCAAGCACTGGAGCTGGCAGCCATTCCCCTCTTCTTAGACAGCTGCTGAAACACTGGAACTGAAATCATACAAACTTGTATATTCAGGGAGTAACACTAATATCTGACCTCTTTATTACCTCCGCCTGTCACATATCTCCTCCGTCTTTCCCCTGTGACAGAAATTAACTATCCTCTGAGCTCTGACTCCTCTCTTCATCATAAAAATACCATTTTTCCCCTCAGCTTGGGAAGTTGGCAGACTGCTCCAGTAGACATTCTCTTCCTGTTGCTTCATGTTTTTGGATGGGGGCAGTGTGTACCCTTGACTCACTGCCTTAGTCATTCTAAATAAAAAGTGTTTGAGCTATTTTGGTGACTGATATGTTTTCGCCCCCTCTTTAGCTCGGTCACACAGGTCTAAGGTCAACAATAAAAAAGGGAAGTTGGAGATAAATGAGGAGGGAAGCTGGGTAAGGAATGGGCGATTCCTCAAATGAGCACATATCCTTTCTCATAAAAAGCTCAACGTGTGCGCATCTGCGTGCTCGTGTGCATCTGCATGTCTCAGCGGGGCACTTGTATTCAGGGTTGCAGGGCCTCTTATCTTCAGCTGCTCTGATTAGAGCCATAATTAAAAGCTGTGTTAACTGGTGTTGAGGCCAATAGTGGCCACCCAGTTCATTAAGGACCTCTATACAATTCTCCTTTTGCATTCAAGTGAATAGCCAAAGAGCCAGCATTATTAATTTGCTGTACCCGGGGGACAAGTCAAGTGTGAAGGAGAGAGACTGTGATCGGAGCAGAGCCAAACAAAGGAGAGTAAGAGAGAGCTCTTTCTATATCGATCAAGTTGATCCCTTACTTGATCAATGTTTAAAGGCGAAGGGTCCACAGTGATAGATTACTGATGAAAGATCAGAGGAGAGGTGAGAAGTTCATTCATGACTTGTATCAATAGTTACACTGCAGGAAATCTGAGGGCACAACAGCAGCCCATTTGACTCAGAGTACACCAGGAAATGCAGAGAACCCTGTTCTTAACTTCACAACTTTTACCACAGTATTTTAGGGGATAGTTTAGCTACAAGTGAGAAATCACCCATCCTCTGCTGTTGTTCTCCTGTCATCTATGTTTATGTTTCTCCGTGGTTATTTCTTTATCTCTAACCCCTGCACAGCACACATCAATCTCTCCTCTCTGTCAATCCACAAACACAAGAAGAAGGGATAAAGTCACAACAGCTTAAGCCTGTTAGCATGTAAGCTAGTGGTAACAGACAGACTTCCTACCTGGTTTTGATTTTTTTTAAGTATAGATGTGATGGATAATTGGTTTTTCAAACATAACGCTAAGTCTTTTCATTCTACTGACAAAGTGACTGAGCACCTTGCAATGTCTATATTAACCCCCATCTGATTCTGCTAATTGCACTAAAGTGCCAAGTTACTGGCAGCCTCATTATCACCCTTTCCCTTAAATTACTAATCAAGATCCAAGAAACAATTACTCTTCACAATTTAGCTGCGGTGAGAGCTAAGACATGTGGCGCTGATAATGGCATTTTTTTTCTGCCCACACCTTACTCATTCGGGTGTGTTTGTCTAAGTGTGTGTCGCAGGCCGGGTGGGGTCTGTCTCTCTATACAGATGTCTCACGCTGCCATGCCTTCCAGGAGCAAGCTCAAGAAACGCATTCATGCTACAAGGAATGCTACTTTCTGCCAGAGACCGACGATGTTTAGTAAATGTACCGGTTGAAATCTGTGATACATGAAAGGTTTGGTCTTCACCTCCTCAATGCCAATATTCACAGGGTCTAACATTAACGCCCTGTTTGCTACATCAATTCCCTGCCCTCCTTAAACTTTTAGTAGGAACAATGTGTTTTTTGATAGCTGTCTCGTGAATGGGATACATCTGCACAGCGACATCACTGTGTGAAAACCTAAGAGAGGAATCTTAGCACCCTTCCGTGACAAAAATGTTGTTTTACTGATTAGTTCAGCGGGTGCATGTAAAGGTGAACTGTACATTAAATAACTCCCCTGTACGCTGCTCCTTTTGTCAGTAAATAGTCTAGACAGTGCCCCCTTTTCCCTTGTGGAGCTCACCAGCTAAGATGTTGACACAGTGAATCCCTCGCAATAACACTTTTGTTTTTGCGCCCTCTCTGGTAGTGTTTACTTTCACCAAACGCACAGACAAGGAAGCTGTTCAGTGTCCAATGGCCAAAGGTTTTTGTATGTGTGTACGCTGGAAGTAGGAGGAGAAAAGGGGAGGAGATGCAGGAGGAGGGTCCTGGTACTTTCCCACTTTTTTTTTTTTTTTTTGACATCATGAAGGGTGGACCGACAGGTACAGAGGAGAGAAAGAGCAAACAAACAGGAAAGAGCAGAGGGGAGGAGCTTCAGACTTTTTCAGGTGCCCGACATTTAGATGTGGTGGAGGTAACTCAGGTTTCAGCCGCCCGTCCCAAGGTCAGACGCTGCTTTTCATGCAGCCTGGCCTGGAACAAACACCTGGCACGCTCAAGAGACAGGCCACTAGCCGTGCCCTGCATTCGTTAGTCATTACTGGCTGGGCAGCATTACCCCGCCATTCTAATGTAAATATCCACACCGGTTGGCATTTTGCATGGAGGTCTGTGATTAATGATCTGCACCAAAAGAAAAAATGGTGCTTCAGTAAGTGCAGTGTAAATGACAACAAATGCAAAAGTAATTATAAACAGCAAAGATAAACAAGTTGGCTGCATTGTTGTGTTTAATGCATCAGTGACATGTTTTGAGGAGTATGCAGCAAGGCTGCCACTCCATCATGTTTGAATCAAACGTAAGCCAGAGCCCTTCCTCATACACTAAGCAAACACAAGGCAGCATTCCTCTGTGTCTGCCATTTTAGCTCCAGTCAAACCTCATGTCGACGCGAGGGCATTAAAGCATTAGTGGCTAATGTTTTTAAAAGTGTACGGTATCTTGGAGGGATTCAGGAGGTGGGCGCTGAGTGTGTGTGTGTGTGTGTGTGTGTAATGGTGGATGAGATAGCTCCGCACATGGCAACCATTACACACACAGCCCCTCTAATCGCTGCCGACCTGCCTCCTCGCCTGCAGCCATCCCACCTCTGACTGGTGTGTGTGTGTGTGTGTATGTGTGTGTGTGACTGTGTGTGTGTGTGTGTGTCAGGGGGCATCCCAGGTTCAGGAGGGCAGAATGTTCACATAGATGCATATTTTGCCACATTAACACACCCTCTACACACACACACACACACACACACACACATGCTTTGAACATTTGAGACAAAACTTTCCTCAAAGACATAAATATGTAATAACATACATAAATAAACATAACTCTGATCCTCCACACAGGTCTCCACTCCAACCCATAAAAAATGGACAGAGGGAGTTAATGGTAAGTTAATGGTATATGATAAATGAATAAATGATTTAGAACTGCTTCAATGTCTCATAAAGGGAAGTTAAGAATAAATGAAGATAGATGGATGAATTTCAGTGCTGATACTACAACGAAAATATAAACTAAAAGAGTTCATTAAGTCCATATTTCATTTAAAAAAAGGCTAATGCACACAATATCAAATGTTGGATGTATAAAATCCAATATAAAACCGATGAAATTATGACTGAAAGACAACGATCAGAGCACAAGTCAAAAATGAGAACAAATCTAAGCAGAATTCAGGGCCAGCTTTCGATACTTTGATGTTAAACTCTACAGACACATTTCAGTGAGGACCAAAACATTATTGAGGTCTGAGCCAACCATCCAGCCATATGGATGGATGCATTTAGGATTGGCTGTCTTGAGTGACAAAGCACTAAAGCTGCTGTGTACTTGAAGTCTCGAGTGTGTGAGAGACTGAAACAAAACCCGATACCAAGCCAGAAAGAAAGAAGCAAGAACAGTGTGTGTTCGTGTATATATTCATGGGTGTGCACATGGCTGGAGTTGTGTCTGTAGGGAAATATCTAAATATTATGGAAGATTTTGTTGTATGTTTATGTCTTGAATCTGTGTATGTGTGTGTGTGTGGCTCTCTGTGTGCATTGATGTACCGGACATCGGTGGGAAGAGCAGTGCACAACCAGAAATTCAAAAAAGATTTGTCGCATGTCAAACCAACACCTACTTGTCTCCATGTAGACGTACACGTACACACACATGCACGCGTGCACACTTGTGCACGTCAAACATACATGCACTGCCTCAGGTGAGCGTGTGTGTGTGATCTGGAGGGGGATAACTCTGTGGCGAGACCACACAGGAGACAGCTTTCAACTGAATAAACACCACATCAAAAACACACACGGTCTCTCTCACACACGCGCGCACACACACTCACACACACACACGCAGAGCTGGATACAGTTTGCTTGCCTCCCTCCTGCGTAATTGAGAAAAGCTGCCGTCCATTAAAACTTGCTGACATCACTTAGACAGCTAAATATGCAGGGAGCTAACGAGCTAGTGGGGCCTTTGATTGAGCTTCCAAACAGGTTCAAACTTTATCGCTAGTTTCCCGCAGGACAGGACACAGGCCTGCCACACACTCGCAATTGAGCATCTCAAACAAACAATCCCAGACACCAGCAGTGGAGGTAAATATCTGTGGAGTGCAGAGCGGTGTTTCCCCTCCTCTATACATGCGACCTAGTCTGGCACACTGTACCCACTCTAAACAGCAGGCAGCGTCACAAACTCAACCTTTCTGTGGTTGTGTAGGTTCACTGCAGGCATCTGTGTGGACATGCTCAAGCTTTACTTTGAGCATTTTATGTACTTTTTTTTTTTTAAGAGTGCAGGCAGCCAACAAGCAAAAGGCCTGAGTGCAGGCCTCTGTTCCTCCCCCACTTCCCTCAATCCCTCTCTCTCACTCACTCACTGCATCGCCCTTCATCTCAGATAAGAGGGGAGAAAGATGTAAGGTTGGCTGGAGCCTGAACAAGCCTAATTAAGTCTGGTTAACATAGCTCTGAGACTTCTATTACACACATACGCACACACACATCGACACACAAAACACACACTCACGCACACACTCTTACTGTGGCTCTCTCCTCTCTCTATTAACACCTGCTTCTTTTCCAATTAGCCCCCCAAATAGAGACAAATGGACCAGAGGGGTCTGATTAATTCACTTCTGTCAAGGACTCTGCTGCACAATGGCATCAGGGTGCTCAGGCAGGCATGGACTCCTGAGCATGAACACACACTCAAACAAGAATACAAGCTGCACTGAACAGAATCAAAATAGAGGACTGATAACGCACACAAAGATTTCAAAATGCATGACAAAAATAGATAGTCGTCCATGATCGTATTGATAGTATTTAAATCTCAAACACAGGATTTCCTCCATCTGGCATCCAGGGGCAAATAGAGAGGGGTAGAGTGTGTCGTCAGCGACAGGGACTTTTCCATCTTTTCATCCTCTTGTACAGATCACCAGTCTATCTCCACCACTCCTCTTCCGGGGACAAATTCCTCCAGTCTTTGCTCGTGTTCGTGTGTCTATACACGTGTGCGTAAGCTGCATGGATCCCATCATTAGTCTTGCTCTCCTGTCCTGCCCTGTTTGTTTAAGAAGAGCTCTGTGTTTGCTTGAAGCTGCATGTCCTCCAAAGAGACTGCTACAGTGCAACCACTTCAAAACCCAACCTGCATGCTTGACGCACACACACACGCGGAAAAATCAACACAAGCGCGTAACACAGAGACAGGCTATGGCTTGTTAATCCATAACTTTGACTTTAATAAATAATGACAAAGAAGACATGTGACATGACAATGATATCATGGTGTAGTGTCAGGATACTAATTTGCTGCAGCTTCTTGTTACAGTGTGTCAAACTTGCAGAGGCCATACAGAACGGGTGGAGAAAATCGCATCGATAAAAGCTGAATTTCTAATTATTTGTTGTTCTACGTGTAACTGTGAAGACATATCAATCAAACTAGACAGAACAATAAAGCCGACTCTGTGAGCTGGAGACAGCATGGAAATGTTTGATATATAGTCACAGAGGAGAATAGGACAATCTTACCTTTGAACTATGAATGATGAAGACAGATCTTCTTATGAAGATTACTGCTATTGACTCAGTGGGCGGAGGCTTGCATTTCTCTCAAAGTGATGGAATGATGCAATGCTTTCCACTTTTCAAGAAGGCAGGTGCCCACGTTCATGTGTTCCTCGCCTAAAAATAGAATGCTTGAACTGTTTTGAAAGAATATATGGATTTAGGGTTCAAAGTAAAAATGGACGAATCTTGTGGGAGGAGTAGCCCCAACCGAAAAATCTTGGGATTTGTCCTTTAGCCATAACTTTATTGGTTTTCAAACAGATGACAATTTAGTCAACCCCAGTTGTCAGCGGTATTGAAACGGTATTACCGCCAAAGTCTGCTGACCAGCAGCTTATCCAAGCACACACAGCAACTCAAACATAATGCTAACATTGCCCCAAATCTCTGCACAATGGTGCAGCCACACATTAGTTCCACACCAAATAAATAGCTGCTGCTTCAGTTCATAAACTCTGGGTTCAGAGGTTGAGCTATGTCAAGTAGGGCGCTGAATGAGACGCCATGGGATAAAAGAAAGACAGAGAAAGGGATTTAGACGAGGAGGTAGGTGGGGGCGCTTATAGAATACCCTGCATCTCCCTTTCTCCGGTCCACCCGTTGAGTCTCAAATGCCACTCTACCGTTGGCTCTATTGTGCGTCCGTCTCAAAGAGCTTGTCTTCAATTAGCCTGATAAGAGGAGAGAGGATGAAGGTGGGGCAGAGTTGTGGAGGGGAGGGTGGGGGGGGGGGGTTACCTGGGCAGCCACTAATCACTTTGATGGCATTGGGCCCTCGGTGGCTTTTGTCGTCTTTGCCCCCTTTTTATCTTGTGGATGGGGCAAATGGCAGTTCTGGAGGCAGTCACCTAACCTGTTGTTTCAATGATATCATTTGACATCGTGTAACAAAGTCAAGAAGCAGACAGATACCTGAGCATCATGGCAGAACAACTGTGATGTGTATTTTGTGTATTTTTTTTTGCTCAAAGAGGAGTAGGAAACAAAAACAGAGGTGGTGTGGGTGAAGTTCATCTTATGTCTTATTTAGTCCTCCACCTATAAGCTATGTTAAGTCTATACTACATCTAAAAAACATCTTTCCTCTTTCTATTATACTCCTTCCTTTTCCTACTCCTCGGTTCCCTCTTTTACATTCATTTGCCGAAAGAAGGTTAATTTTAAGCATGTGACTTATCATGCAAGGCTGGAGAGCCCATTCATTTGGCCACCATTGTCCAACGGAGCTGGTAGGTAGGATATAATCAGAGGCAGGAGAGGTAGGGGATGTGAAAGAGAAAGCGAGAGCATGGCAAAAAGAGAAGACAGAGAGGGAAAAAGTGTATGAGTGAAAGTTATTACCAGCGGTGTCTGCTGATTGCATTCGGCAGGGGATAAGAAATGGGCAGCCAGTGAGCCATCTGAACACTGTGCCCTGAGATCCTACTTAAGTTAGAAGAAAGAAGACGACAGAGAAACAGCATCAGAAAGATGAGCTTTAAGAGGGTTTATAAGGCAAGGATAAAGACAAAGTCAGGCCACACAGTGTCATCTATTGCCAAAATATCCACAAACACTATACCTTTGTTGACTGTATAAATATTTAAAGCATAAATTATTTTGTTTCCTCTTGCCACAGTGACCACTTTCTGTCATTGATTCTCACTGATATCTCTCTCTGTGGGGAAATAAACTCTTGCAGACAGCTTGATGAGGATCCATTTCTGTTGTGTGTAGCCACTCCTAAGATTCTTATAATGGTTCCTGCTAATGTCTGTGGTTTATGTGGACATGGTGTGTTTAGAGAATACATCTCGCATTACTCATCTGCAGCTTTGCACTGCCTCTGAGCTTCACCTGCTGATGGAATAAACTGCAGTGATAATCCACCAACACTGTCTGCCAGTATCTTGTCAATGTGTTATCAGCATAAGGCCCAATTAGGGTAAGGCCACAGACTGTCACAGCTGTAAACTCTCTCACACACAGACACACACACCACCAGTCGCAAGTCACATGTAGCAAACCCCTGAGCCCAACACTTCATAGTCCTAACCACCCTGATCCAGTTCTCATTATCCAATGTCCAAGCATCAAAAGAAAACATATATGTCCATTTTCGTATCAGGGTATTTATAAAGCACTACAATGGAAGTATACAGTAACTTTTATTCTACAAAGATCAAATGCACTTGAGAATAGCATGCTTATCTAACCAGCTCTCATCTGTTACTCACACACAATCTGCAATCTGAGACACAAAGAAAGTGTACTGTGCTGCACACTAATAACGGAAAGCAATTAGCTTAGCTGTTTGCTAATACAGGTACGGAATGTGCTAAGCCAGGGAGTGTGTGTGTGTATGTGTGGAGGGGGGGGTCAGAGGGGAGCGTGCGTACGTGTGTTTCTTAGCCTTTATGTGTGTGAGTGTGTGTGTGTGTGTTTGATGGCAGGAACCTACAAACATTATGCGTGTCCTGCCTAATCACTGTCATATGGAAGGATTTGAAGTGACCACTAACACGCACTGGACTGGACCACACCAACTATCTAGTGTTGACTGTGTGTTTGTTTGTATGAATTATTTGCTTTAAATGCTGATCATTTTGCAGCTGGACAGAGGTTCAATGTGTTGCTTCATGCTGAACATGAGGCTTTTGATATATGTAAGATATCTGTTATGCGACTATTGCTGTGACCTGCATGTGTTCTACAGTACATGTGCATGCCAGGGTTTGCCAAAATGACTCCCATCCCAAAATAATGCCATAGAGTTTTTCTTGCTCCAGAGCCTGAATGACATTGGTGCCAACACTACGATGATCCCCTATTCAATACAGACACTAACCTGAATTCTGTGGCAACCCTATCGCACGGAGAAGAAACACTTCAGTTCATGTACACATGCAAATCTCTTCCACGTGTTTCTGTCTACAGACACACAGAGTGCCATTTTACACAAACTTCTGAAAGGGAAACAAGTCGTGTGCGCTAGCCTGACAGGGATAGTAGAGGCCCATCTGTAAGTGCTTATCTTGATGGATCCGGGCCTCTAACCGCACAGCAAGCCGCTTCGAGAGGGACAGAGATAGAGGGACGGAGAGAAGACTGAGGTCATGAGAAATGAGACAGATGACAGAGGACAGCCCAGCACAGGGAGGAGAGGCTGGGCAAAGCTGAGGCCTGTACATTTTCATAAACCCCTTTCCAAATAAAGAACACATTCTAGGAGTGAATCGATCAAAAGTGAAAATTATGTAGTCACAATAATGGATGGGAGAGGTGGGTGGATGATGATCATTTAGTCAGACTTGAGGACTCACAAAGCAAAGTGTGATGAATTCTGAAGGTTGTTTGATGCATAAATCAAAGTATTCACTATTCTGTACCTCTATTTCAAATTTCCCTCAATTTATTCTGCCTTTTTGAATATATAGCAAAATTTTTACTGCTTTGCATTGTATTGCTCAGTATTATACACCAGTGCTTCCATCCCTCCTTTCAACACCTAACCAAAAGTTGCATGTGTTTGAGCAATTTTGTCTTCTCTGTCTTCTATTTTCATAGAAATACTTTTGGGTCTGAGGAGTAAAAATTACACAGTGTTGCACAAGAGGAAAAGCAAAGATTGAATACAAAAAAATAAACAACAGTAGTCGCCAGTTTGGGCACCACTGCTCTGCATACACTCTGCAGTGCTGCTGAGCTCAGGAGCCAGAATGAACAGGAGCTATGACACAGGAACAAGCAGTAGAGTTGCTGTGGTGTAGACATGTCGCCACAATGGCGGCTGTCACCTCTGACCCTGCACACCCAAACATTGTTCGGGAGACCATTTGTCCCTACAACACACCAACCAGACTCCCCATATCTTTGGCCAACCCCATTTCCTCCACTGGAAACAAGCCATCACCCCGTCTTCCAGGCACTACCACCCCCTCCACCCACCCACCCCAGCATCCGGCAGAACATGAGGCCCAGCACCAGCCACCAAGCTGCCCGCTCTTTATTGTGCCTTCTTCCTGCTGTACTTTTCTCCTGACCCCCTGTTGTTGTCCTCCCTCTGCCACCCCCCGCCTCTTCTTCTTCACCCCCCCCCCCCCCCCAACACACACACACACACACCATCACCACCACCAATCCCTGTTTCGTGCTAATTAATTTAATCCTGTAAGCAGGTGTAAGCCCCATCATTAAGAGGAGCCAAGTCACAGTAAATGGGGGGAGAAGGAGGGATTCATTGTGAAAGCGAGGACAGAGTGGGCATAAACAACCAATGTGGAAATTGGTGCTGAAGCGGAAAAATCCTGTTTTTTTTTGTTTTTTTTTATACAAGGGGGCAACAGGAGGAGGGTACGGAGGGGCAAAGAGAGAGTCCCAAAGAGGGGAAGAAATCCTTGTTCTCACTTTTTCTAAGGAGAGGAGTGGTATAGTGAAGGGGCATTCAATGAATGTTATATCGATATCTCTCCCTCTCTCACCATCCACTCCTCTCGCTCTCTCTCCTCTCTCTTTTTGTCCCTGTTCCCGGAGATAGCTCCAATGGGGTAGAGTGAAAGAGAAAAGAAGAAAGGGTTGAAAAATGGAGATGTGGGGCTTGTTTTTCCTCCCTGGGCCAAACAGAGAAGGACTATGGACCCCGAGTCCGCACAAGTTCTTTTTATTTGCCAACCATTCTTTCTCTGTCTCTGTCCATCCCTTCTCATGGGACCAGGGGGTCTGAATTGAATCAAATTGAAACGAATTGAATTGTTTGAGGGGGGTACGGGCCATCCAAGTGTTGTGAAGCAGTGAAACTTAGCAACTGGTGATGCCCCCTGGACTGCAGTTACAGAAATGCTGCTGTGGCAATAGGGGGCATAGGAAAAGAGAGGAAAAAGAAGGGGGGAGAGAATGGAGGGGGTTGGTGTTAGGTGGCATCCAGACCACATGCCAGGAGCTCCCAAGTGGTTTCTTCCGCTGTGGCTCTTCTGTCTGTCCTCCAATGCGGCAGCAGTTTACCATGCTGCTCGCAGCCCCCCGAAGAAACCGGACTGAGCGGGCTGCTATTCTTCTGCACTGGCCTCAATCCCTCTGCAGCAGTCAATCAATCCTGCTCTCCCGTCCCCTCTCCGTCTGTCAGCTTCTATCGGCACCTCAATCTGCCTTCCAGTGCACATCCTCTGGCTAAATAGAGGTCGCAATTCAGACGCTCACTTTCTCTCACTCTCTCTTTTTTCGCGCCCCCCCCCCCCCTAATTCCTTTTTAACTCAGTGAGCGGGTGTCAGGGATACAACTCGGTGCATTCCTGCCTGGCTTGTAGCGCAACAAGCTATTGAGCAGGAGATAAGCCTCTCTTTTAGGAGGGGTTGAGGAGAATTGAATTCAGGCCCTGAGTGACGGGAGGAGGAAGATTTATCCCCGTTGGTGGACAATGCCGCCTTTTCGGGGACTTTAATCTCCCCAGGACAATGGGCCTGGTTTTCCTCCTACCACCAACTCCTCTGCCACCACCACCCCTATTCCCCTGTTCTTTTCCCACGATGGTCGCTGATTAGCACCACGGGCCGATTGGACATAAGCCATTATCTCTATCTTGTTTTTTTTGTTTTTTGTTTTTTTTTTGTCGAGGAGACTCATCTGTGTTTTTGTCAGGAGAGGAATAAGGGAGCTTGGCGCAAGGTGATAAAAAGATGGTGAGAGGGCAGTAAAGGATTTGTAAGGCGATGAAGAGAAATGAGGAGACAGAGAAGAGAGAGTGAAAGGAGAATGGTGAAAAAGGTGGTGTGAGTGCCAAGTTCATTGAATGTGCCCTGGACAGAGGGTGATTCCACTCAGCTGGGGAGACACTCACACAAACAAACACACACACACACACACACACACACACACTACTATGAGTCGTGCTACTTAGAAGAAAACAGGGAGGGTTAGAAAAGAGACAGTCATCTCTAGGACAGAAAGGATTTTCCAGGATTTGGGGGTGGGTGGGGTTCAGATAAGGTAACCTGCACGGATGAAATATCGTAATATAGTGCGACAATAACCTCAACTGGAAAAATTCCACACAGAAATTTTGAGAGTGCCAGAGGGGCTGCTGCCAGGGGTGTCATCTCTGTCAACATGGGAATCAAACCCACAACGTTAAGGTCAAGACAGAGCTAATCAGACAGCCTCATGTAATCATATAAAGTTACCTGTGTGTGTATGAGAGAGAGAGAGAGAGAGAGAGAGAGAGAGAGGAGTGCATGCACATGTGCCCACGCATTTGTGTGAAGGTGTATGTTGTGTTGTGTGTGTGTGTGTAAGAGACAGAGGAGTGCATGTGTGTTGGTGCGTGTGGCTGTGTTTCACAGAGACTTCATATAAATGTATGGGAGATCAGATGTAGACTGAGTGCAGAGATATCAGAGGAGTCCCTGATTAATGAATTGGCCTCAGCTGTGGCTCTGGCCTTAAGCAATTTGAGGGGGTTGCTGCGACGATAGACGCACCCACGACTGAAGCTGACAGAAACGTCGAGAAAGGGGGCGATTTTCTGCCACGGCACTGGACTCACATTTGGACTTATTGGGACAAAATGGTAGCACCTGTCAAATATATATTTTAATTATTGATCTATCTATCAATTTGCTCTTTAACTAATCAATTACTTATCGAGTCTATCAAAGCTAAGCTAAACTACCAAATGCACATCACAGTTTCTCAGTGCTGCCTGTTCTGTTGAATGTTCGCTCTTTGGCTCATGTGAAGTGTCTTTGCATGGCAGCAAGGTCTGAATTTAAAAAACATTACACATGAGGTTGTCACGAAGCCAGTCAGATATTATGGGTCAGGTCTTGAGTGTTATGTAATGCAATGAGACATTATAATATCAAATCCCACTCTCTTGGCACCGGTGAGACGCAATCTGTCGAGTGTGAAAAGTTACAGCCTCATTCCCTTTCTCCTTTGCTTTTGCATTCACAGCTGTGCACAAACACTTATGTGCACAGACACACACACATACACACACTCAAAAAAAAACACAGCCCACACTCACATTACATTAAATCTCTGAATTATGGGTTACCAATTTCTAGTCAATGTACTGTGAGCCCTTTTTTCTGCTAAGCTGGATGTCTAGAGCGGAGTGTGTTTCCATGTCCAAACCACACCACGGGACGCTCCTAACCCAGCGGGACGATCTGAAAAAATAAATACTGCCATAATTACAGAAGAGAGAGACATGGGCCATGTCTGACATGACAAACCCCAGATGGATATCTCAGGCTGACCCTGCATGTGTGTGTGTGTGTGTGTGTGTGTGTGTGTGTGTGTGTGTATGGTGGGTATGTTTGTGTATATGTTTGTACCCCCTTTTTATGTGAGCTGCTGTGTGTGTGCCTGAGTGGAAACATGACCTGTGTTTCACGTCTGCATGGGCCCCTACTTTGCTGCGTATATGTGTGTGGAGAGGAGGAAGAGGAGGAGGGAGGAGTGATGGTGAAAAGGAGAATGAGGGTTAATGGAATAATGCAGAGGTAAAGACAAAGAGAATCAAAGGGGGAACAGGACAAGACCAGGTACAAAGCAGAAGCAGGAGAACAGACAGTCGAGAACAGAGGGACAGAAACAGAGGACAGCAGAAGAAGAGACAGAGAGCGCAGGGAGAAATCTCTGGATGTGATTTGGGGAAGCTCAGAGTAAATATTTATTTCCCATCGCTGGGCCTGTCAGTGGTAACGTGATGGATTCACCGCCTGATGCCTCCCAACACACACTGCTGCTATTCGAAGACGCCTGTCGCCCCTCGTGTTTATGGTGGCATGACTAGTGCTGGGGCAGGCTGCTACACAATACAGACACAAAATGAGATAGTTACACCGTGGGCGTGCCAATACACAGTCACAGCCACACACATTTACACACACACACACACAGAAACAGACAAACACACGTGTCTCATAAATGCATTCCTTTGTTGTAGGAAAGATTACCAGCTCAGCTTATCCCTGCTTGTTTTGCACTATTTCCCTTTTTGTGCGTGTGTGTCTTTTGCATCCATTAATACCTGTCTTTGTGGCAGCACAATATGCTGCATTCAAGATATTTCCACCCAACTCTCTCTCTCACATATACACATGCACTGTGCTTGTGCGATGTCTTCATCTTTGCAAGTTAATTAGATTTGGAGAAAGAAGAAAAGTGAGATGTGAACGGGCTCGTTTTAAAATACAGTAGAGAAAGTTCTGCTTATTGGTGTAAGAATATAAAATATATATATTGTTTTTAATATAATATAATATGAAGTATATTTCAGCCACCAGTACTGTTCAAGTGTTTTCTCAGTGTTTCTCACTGGAGCAGAGTTGTGAAAGTCCAGAAAGCCTGCAAGGATCTCAGGAGACCATTTTCCGGGACAGAGCCAGATCTATGGCTCATCTCTGGTGCAACACTTTGCAACTGGATGGGCCAGTCTGTGTGAGCCTGCGGGCTCTCTGTCCCTCTGCACACCCCGTTCTGGTCATCCTTCTCCCCTCAAGCCCTCCATTTTTTTTTCCTCCCATCTTCCGAAATAGTCTTTCTAACGAGTGTTGGCCCATCCCTGTTCCCAGCTATAAAAACAGGCCCCGGTGGCCGAAGATGCTTAGAGAATGTGGTTATTATTGCACATACACACACATACGCAGGGGCCCCTCTCCAGTAGTTTGGTAAATGATGCCCCAAACTTAGCTTGGAGCAGGAATGAGTCCAAGGTTTCTTCTCATCATCATCATCATCATCATCATCATCATCATCATCATCATCATCATTCCTCGGCAGGCCCATGACTCAGCCCCAGTCACATTATTTGTTCCAGAGAAAACATCATTTTTTTCTGTCAAGCCTCTCTCTCTCTCTGTTTTCTCTCTTGCTAACTTGTGCTGTTATTCTTTCTTTTCATATCTTCCTACTTCTTTATCTCTTTTGCTCCCACTGTAAATTATCTTTCGTTTTCCAAATTCTCCATGTTTGTGTCTTGCTTTTCTTACTCAATACATGCTTTCTGCCCATTTTTTTTTTTTTTGTTACACAGGGCAGACTGTTCTTTAAGAAGCAGGCCAGAGTAATTCAAACAACATGGCTCTAATTTGCTATGACATGTTTCATTTCTGACCTCACTTCAGATAACCATCTTGCTCTTTCCCTTTCTTTCTACATGTCTCTTTCTCTCGCTCTCTCTCTCTCGCTCTCTCTCGCTCTCTCACATTCAGGGATATGCTTTGGATGAGTCTGGCCTATTCATGGAGGATTCCTCTAACCATGCGCTCAGCCTTACGGTTTTGTGGGTACTCAAAAAGACCAAAATGTTTGCTTTTGCTTTGTAGGTCATTTAAACAAATGTGTTCCTCAGGAGCCAAAAATGTCTGGACGCTCCATGAGCCGTCCGTCAATTCCTTATCTGGATTCAAGAGGTTTTCAGCGATCTTGTTCTTGGAAGTTCACTGTCTTTATAAATGTCGGCGACTGCTACGCAGGGGAGAGGGTATACCACGGGACATGATGTTTTTTACACTGGCGGACTCAACAATGAAATTTGACGTTATTGGCAAATATGTGGATGGGGAGGTGGTTGAGGGGGATGACAGGAAATGACTGAACAGTTCAATTTGGGTGCTGGGGTAAGTCGCAGTGAAAAAAACTTGACAGGCGCAGCACACTCTGCTGCCAACCCCAAAAGCCACAAATATGAGCGTGTTCCCTGAGAAGTCGGCCATGTGAAAACAAAAGTGCCTGGCAGTGGGCAGCGGGGAGAGGTGGAGGGAGGAGAGGGAGAGAGCTGTGGAAGTTTAATTTAGGTGAGAGGTCAACACGAAGCCAAAGCCAGACAACGCTCACCAACGATGACATGTCTTTCTGCCAGCGCACACGCACATATAAAACACGCTGGTGCCATCTATCACCCTCTCCAACACATGCGTACACCCCTTTAGGGCAATCATCATGATTGTGTGGCCCACTCCTGTGTGTTTGCATCCCTGAGGGAAGAGCCAAGGGAGGGCAGGTCAGTTTGTACACACTGTGGAGAGGTCAAAAGAACAGTCACACGCACCATTATCACAATCACAGGGGAAGGGGGGGCATCTATATTAAAACATTCCTGCTGTGAAAAGAGAGGCTGCTTTATGACAAATGATTGTTAATTGAATGATGTTTTCCTCTCTCAATTCTGTTAGGAAAGAAAAAGGAGAATAAAAACAGACAAAGCTGATGATTTGTGAGATGTGAATGGCCCGTTCAACAATACACTGTAAAAATCATTACGCTGCAGTCTGTGAATGTTGCTGTTCGGAGCTCTCTGGACTGGCCAACTTTTACGACCGAGCTGTGGAGGGGAACTATTCATGAATTTACAGCCACAGATCATAAACATGCCAATTGCTGTGTGTGTGTGACACGGCCGTTGCAGATGAGGCTGTTGACGGCTGTCACACAAAAGAGTCCATCCAGAACATTGGTGTGGATCGTGTTCATCTCTAACAGAAGCCGTATTATTTCCTTATGGAGGTGCCTTATGGTCGGGGTGTCTGTGTTGAAATGTGACATCAGGGTGGCCTGGTGGCTGCGGAAAGTATCCCGCAACATTAAAGTCACCTCTGACTCCACAGTGAGCTACAATGACCCACAGCCCTTCAACATCCAACATCCGTCTGCTTATTCTTTGTCAGCAACTCAGTGTAGGTCACTCTGGTCAAAAGTGTCGGCTGAATGAATCAAATGTATGTGAAGCTTCCTCTGAGTGGGCTCCACATGGTAACTCATTTGTCATTTGACACAGTTTTTCCTTACAATGTCGAGCAAAAATTTCAAGCCAGGGATTTTTCCACAGCATGTAATCTACCCCACAGAAATGTAAATCCAAACTCATTCTGACAGTGCGATTCCCATCCAGAAATGAGCACTGAGACAGATGCTCAGTATCTATCATGTCCCCTGTATTCCTCGTAGCACTGCATATTGCTAGCAAGCCCAACAGCCCGCCCCCTGAACCCTACACACAGAGTCAATGCAAACCTGCTGAACTAAACCAGCTAACGCTTCTGGCTGCTTCAAGATAGCTGCACCACCCTCCCTACTGTGCACCAACAAGTGATGTCAATCATATGTCATGCATATGTTTTTTTGGGGCATTTTGTGCATGTGTGCATTTACTGCACTAATGTATGTCTGCATTACAGCCATTTGCATAGCGCAGGCCCCAAGAAAGACTCTATTCACAGCTCGTGTGATGTTAGCCAGAGGCTCACCTCAAGATGTTCACACTCCACACCTGCCAATTGTAAACAGAGTCAACTCTGTCCCCTGGAATTCATTCACTCTCCCGTTGGTTGTTTTGATGGGAAGCCTCAGAGTTCACTAAAGGAAGCAGCAACATTTTTAAAAAAGCTGGCAAAAATAAAGGTGAGGCTATGTTTTAATTAACCGCATTTATGCAAATATATTTAAGAGGAAGTGAGAAGACATTAGGTATTAACTGTGCACCAGAACATCTGATCAATCTTAGCATTCATTTGCTTCTTTCCACCTAAAATGTTGTTTTGGTTGAGTTTCGGTTTTGTTTTGTTTTGTTTTGTTTTAATGTACCTGAAAAGAGAGAGATGGTACGCAAACATCCAGTGGCCTCATAGTTGAGGTGCATATCTCAACATCAATAATATCCACTTTGTGATTGCCGTCCAGAGGAACCTCATTACATGTCATAACCCTCTCTGCCCTTGTTTCCTGTCTAGACTGTTCGCTGTCAAATAAAGGCAAAAATACCATAAAAACAATATTAAGAAATAAAAAGAGAGAGGCGGCATACGACAAGCTTCACTGTCTGAATTTGAAATAGAGGTTGCAAATACAGCTGTATTTTTGAGGCTGTCTGATGGAGTGGAGGTAAGCTACTGTATGTAACAGTCAGTTACAGCCTGGTGATAAGAGCAGTAACACAATGTATACAAGCTATATCTGGAAAATCAATTTCAGTCTTTTTTTTCTGCCTGTTGCATTTCTCCACATAAAAACATGTAGCTGTGAACGCACCCAGTACTATATGTTGCCTGAACTGAACAGCCTGCCACTGGTTTTTCTTGAGGTTATATCAGAGCATTTTTTTCCCACTTCATGACGTTTTCTTGAACCCTATCGTTGAACCAATGACCCCCCAATGGCCGGCACTTCCTCTGATGGCAGAAAACCAGCAGAGTCAATTTGATTAGCTGCCACTCTTTCTTCCAATACTGCCTCAGGTAATGAGGGATGTCTGGAAGTAGGTGGAGGGGGGCAAGATAAGGTGGAGGTATTGGGGTTGAGGGGGGTTGGGTGAGGTGGGCATGTAGAGAGCGAGGGACCCTTCAAACTTCAAAGGTTTCAGATTGGACACAAAACACACGTTACAAGGAGGGGGAGAAGGAGCGACCACACAAATCTAATTTTCCTAAAAAGGGGAAATGCAGACAATGAGGGGTTGGAGGTAAGTTTTAGGTGCAGAGGTACTTTTGACCCCACTTTTACCTGGTTACCCCCCACCTATCTGTTCCTCATCCCTTCCTCCCTCCCCTCCTTTCCAGATCTGATTAAGCCGCGGTGGAAGGGAGCCTCCACTCGTTAAAGAACCCTGTCATGACAAAGAGAAACACAAAGCATGACCTGCCTTCAATTGGAAACGGATCCACAGTGGAGGGGCGAGGAGGGAGGGAGACAGAGGAAGAGAGGGAGGGAGAGAGATGGAGATAATTGAATCAAGGCTGTGGGGGAAGAAGATAAATCTTATTATTGATACTTCAGTTGAGCAGAGAGACAGAAAGAGAGAGAGAGAGAGAGAGAGAGTGAGAGAGAGAAAGAGAGAGAGAGAGAGAGAGAGAGAGAGAGAGAGATAAGTCTCACTTCATTGAGACAGCTAATATATCTGGATCATTTAGCTGCCTGCTCAAGTTTACAACGTGTGCTCATGGAGCATAAGTGTGTTTCTTTACACAAGCCTGCATTCCTACCAAGCAGTAACCTCCAAGGCTCAAAATGAAGCACTGCAGTTCCTCTAATGACCACTGGAGTGTGGCTCTACCAGACAGTCAGTCAGTCCGTCCCCAGAGACTCCCATGTTAAAATGACCAACTTGATAACCATGCTTACAGCCTGATATGAAAAACAGTTTTAGTCTCTAAAATTTCCTCCGTCATGACAACAGTATGAGGGGTAGCCACATTTTACATCACCAACCTGTTTACATTTCATGAAGGCTTAAAGAGCTGTGTAACTGACAGCATGCAACTTTGAGTGACGTGTGGGTGAGTGTCTTGCAACAGGTCAGCATGGACCCAAGCCTCAGCTCCAAACACGCCCCTCCTCTTTGCCCATTTTTGGATTAAATGGGATGTCAATGGCAGAAGAGCCCACTAGTGTACCAGTAAATGACATCACAGAGGCTGACACTACAGCCTTCTGTCTATGCTGACATTACATTTACAACACAAGCTACCTCTCAAAGAGATCTAAAAAGATTCCTAACACAGACAAAAGAAAAAAAGACAATGGTGGAGAGCAAACTTTTTATTTTCCTGAAACAAGCTATTCTCTCCAGAACAAACACAGAACAAATGTGTCATTTTTCCAGCTTCCAACTGACTAATTTGTTGAAGCCTCATGTTGTTATTCTAATGTTCCTCTTCACAGAAATGCCAGCTAAAACAATTGTTGTCTTGGCAACAATACAATGTACAGTGTAACTTTGAGTGTAGAACATAGTGTTCATCTTTGCTGCAGTGCTAAGGAAACAACTTAGGCCAACAAATCTGCAAATTATCCCGATGACAGTTTATACTCTGCAGTGGTCACCTTTGCCACAATGATGACCTCATACCCACAGACACACACACTTAGACACATACACACCTGCAGTCAGATTATATCATTCCTTGGAGAGAACTGGGGAAAACGAATGTGCTCTTCTCCTTACAAAGCCACACATTAAGTGTCTGAGGTAGGAATATAAAGTTATATTGGACGTGATCATTATAAAAACTACAGTAAATGAGTTCATGCTGTCATTGGCCAAAGTAACTTCTTTTTTACCCAAACTGTCCAGCTGCTTAGTCCAAGATGCAAGTTACTTATGCCTGTGCACACAGATAAAAAAAAAATCAAAAGATTTAATATTTCTCTCAGGACCTGGGCCTGTGTAATAAAATCTAACTTTAATACTTAACTGCTGAGATCTGAGTTTAATCGATGCTGTTTTACAGAGGAATTAGTGTGGAGTGCACAATGAGACCGGTAGCCATTTTCAGCGGCAACATGACTGCGTACAGGACTGTGTCTGACAGAGGTGTAATGAGTTCTAGAGACTGGTGTGAATGAATGTGGTCAATAATGGATGAAGAGGACAGCAAGGATGACTAGCTACAAGGAAACTCAAGAGGCTGTTGAGCCGCAGACACTGTCTCGTTCACCTCGTCTCTTCTGTCTCTCCGAGTCATTATCTCTCACGCGAAAACATACATAGGTTGGCAAACAGAGCGTATATGCATTCAGGCACACACAGATGCACAAACGCATGTACAGAGAGAGGGAGAGAGCCAGCTGCCATTTGAAACAGTCTGATGTGTAAATAAACACATGAGCGCCTTCCAGCCAAACAAAACCAATTTTCAAAGCTCTACAAACACTTTTGGACCAATCATGACACTGGCCTTTCTTTTTTTTTTTTTAGAGGAACTGCTCAATTAATGTCACCACAAGTCTTGACCACAAGACCCTGCTAAAATAAGCAAGCCACTTCAGCCCCTGCCTCTGGAGAGAGACGAGAGAGAGAGGGACATAAATTGCCCTATTTAGAGTAAAGGAGTCATCCAAAAAAACCAATAACCTGTGAGCAGGCACCTGCGGCACTGAAAATAAATACTTCTTTTTTTTTTTTTTTTTTTTTTCCCACCCTGCTTGCACCCTCACCACCTCAAGAGCAACCTGTGAAAACAATCCTATTTATCCACTTTCACCAGGGTTCCCCTCTACCTCTGCAGCCAAGGGACGTTTCTGACCTCCATCATACACATGAGCAGCATCCAAACACACTCTGATGACCTCTGATTGAGTTTTTTCTGAATACTGTGGAACGGATGGAAACATCTCCTCTGAATTCATCGCTGCTGTCGATGTTGTTGTTTTATCATCTCAGTTTCTTTGGACATTGAAGCCTCAGCGAGCCAAGAAAGAAAAGAAAATATTCTTTTGCATTGCACAGGAACGTCAGATTTTGTGAAATTTTGTCTCTCTAACCAAAAGCAAAAAAAACAATAATCCAATCCAATACCAATAGATATCAATGTGCCATATCTCAGTGCAGCAAACATAGCTTCCTTAAGCAAAAGGAAATGACTTTAAAAATGAGATTAAAACGATCAATTCTCTTCAACAAGTGCAGCACAATAACAGCACTTTTTCCCAGACAGAATAAACTCTATTGTTCCACATACACACTGCGACTGCAGGTGAAGAAAGAGGAGAGGAGCAGCTTTGAGGAGCACACTGTCACTGTCACAGACACCACGTTGGCTCGCTGCTACGCATCGTTGCGTTGTCCCCCCGCTACACCTGACACTGCCCCTTCCACCTGTAGAGTGTGTGTGTGTCTGTGTGATCTGATCTTGAACACAGTGAAGGTATGAAGAGAAGAGGAAGTGATCAAAGTGTCAACCAGAAGCCCTGATACCACAAACCTGCCCTCTCTGCTCAGAAATGCCACCTATACGGGTACGTAATTTAAACCCCAACCTAGACCAAGACAAAAGCTTTGATATTGGTTTAATGGAAGTTCAAAGTTTTATTAAAACAACTATAAAAGCATTATCACATATATATTTATCACTACAAGTCATTAATATGATCTCTAACTAATCGAATATTGCTGTTAGTTTTCAAAACAGTTTCATAAATATGCATTTTAAAAATCTTTCTCTGTCTTCATAGCCTTAACATTGTAAGTGCAAGAAAGCACGAGAGCCACTTACTGTAGATCTTTATATTTTCATAAAAGGATGTCAGGCTGATCTCAGGCTCCTTATGAATCTAATAGATGCAATTTAAACGTTGATCCCTCTGAGCCTCGACATTATTGCCATGGAAATAAGCTGCAAACGTTTCAACTGAGACTCAGAAGACATTTCCTTGTAAGTTTAATCAATGGGAAAGTTGTGAACAGATGTGCATTTTTCAGTGGTTGCTGTTTTGCATTTTTCCAAATCATATTTTGGGGATCATTTCCTATAATCTGTCAAATCTGTTTAAATGTTTGGAAATCACCAACATCAGAGTGTGATGTGAGCCCCTCAACTCTGAGCGATGTTCTGACAGAGGAAACGGCCTGGTTCCTTGTGTCAGAATAAAAGAGTAGAGAGAAAAGGCATGAGAGGGAGTAGATGTGTTTATTCCTTTGCCTCGGAGTGATATTGGTTTCAAAGGTGCAGCTGTGAGTGAGAGAGAAGGGCTAGAGCATCAAGACTCCTATACTACCTATTCTGGATGTGTTTACGCGTGTACATGTGTGCACGTGTACACATGTGTGTGTGTGTGTGTGTTTGTGTGTCTTGGCAGACCCAGATGGCAGGCGGGCAAGGGGAAAGGTGGGCCAAGAGGACAGGAAGCAGTAAAGGATAGTTCTGGTTACGAGGATCAGACGGCGGGACGAAGTGCGCTCAAAGCTACCGCCGCTACCGTACTCAAGGTGTGGGTTACACCGCCGGACACAAGGGATACCCACACACACACACACGCACACAGACACAATATCGTATATATGCTCCCAAAAGGATACTGCTTTGTATGTGTGCGTGTGTGTGCGCATACGCGCATGTGTGACTATCGGTATCCTACTTAACATGCAAAGGCAAAAACGTGCACACGTGCGCGTGTGTTTGGTCACACACAGGCTCTCCCAAACCTCACCCCACCCCCTCCTCAACCGAGCAGATCCACTTAAAAGGGCTCGTATCAATTGTCAACGGCCATGTTTAGTTGTTTAGGCCCCGTCTCTCCACTGATGAGGACCAGACCATGGAAAATGCAGTCACCCATTAGCCACATGTTGCTTCTAATACTGACCCAATAAAATACCATTGCCCCCCTGCCACAGAGAGTTCATCTGGCCTACCACACAGAGAGAGGACGGGTGGAGAGAGAAAGACAGGAAAACAAAACTTTAAGAAGCAAAAGGAGCGATACCGTGACGGACGGAACAGGAGAGAGCGAGGGAGAGAGGAGAGGAGGCGGCGCTGGCGAATAAAGATGTAACAGTGTTAAAGACACAGGGAAGCGTGTGGGCCTGCTGCTAATTTCCCGCCCTTAGTGCAATAATCTGAGGGGAAGATTAAGGTGAAGGAGTTATTCTTGACTATTTTATTAAGAGGTGCTTTAGGCGATGGAAGAAAGGGCTTTAGCACTCCTCCAGCAGCGTGCCATACAATACAAGACAAACATTTGCTGTTATTTCACCAAAGTACTCTCAGATGTGCTGGGTCGGGGCCTTGCCTTTTGCCGCAGAGGAACTTGGCATCAAAGTTCCCTGCAGTGCTCTGAAAACAAAAATCTGCCCCTCTCTTCTGTGGGTCCTGCCCTGAGCCCGTGTCTGGCAGATAAACACTAGGTGTCAAAAGAAAGGATGGCAAACCTCACACCTAGTTTTAATTAAAATGGGAGAGAGCGGTGCAAAGAGAGATGCATAAATCTGCAGTCAGAAAGGCAACGCTTCTATAGACAGCGGCAGTATTTCAGTTATAGATAAAGTCTTATTCTGCAAGAATGTTTCAAGACAACAAATAATCCAAAAACAGTTTGTCTGAATTGATACCTCAGTCTCAGGAAAGCTGAGTTTTTCGAGTGTTTAAAAAAAGAAAGAAGAAAAAACCTCTACATGGAGCCAAGGCCAGCGAGAGGCCAGCAGCAGCCTCACCCACCTGCCTCTTTTGTTTGCCCCGTCATTGCTTCACTGTGCCATTCTTAAACACTTACTGCTCTCCAGTGTGGTTGAAAAACAAGATGCCTCCGTCAGTGCGTGCATGTGTGTGTGTGTGTGTGTGAGTGCATGTGGTTGTCCAAGTGAGCTTTTACTGCATTCAGGAGCCAAAGGTGGTGCTAAAAGACAGAAGTAACAGTAGCACAGAGTGTAAACATTTGTTTGGAATAACATCTTCCCAATTAAAACTGCTTAATTGACGTGTCTTAAAAACCTCAGGAACTTGGAGCTGAACGGTCAGCGCGGACAGACACAAACCGCAGAAGTGGCCGTTTCAACCTCTCATAAAACACAATTCAGAAACCGGATCTTCCTCTTTCCTTTTCTGTATTTGAAAGAGAGGATGTGGCTAGACTTGATGAGGAGAGAGGTGGAGAGTGAGGGAGACATGAGACTCGGGAAGCCTCTCCTTAAACCAAACTATAGAAATACTAAATGTAGCATCTCAGGCTTTTGAGACAGTGACGTCCGAGTGATTGAGATGTGGTGCACTACTAAAAGTGCAAATGGTAAGCTTGTGTTTACATCTTAATCCAGAGATGCTTTTATAAGAAGTGAAATCTTTTTTGTTTTTTTTTTACAGTGCAGATCAGACATGAGACGTGTCAACTGTTAAACAAGACTAATGCTCGTCTTCAACAGTTGGATTCATATCAGTGGAACAAGTCCAAGCACATTCCCTGTGAAAACACTTCCTGAGAAAAAAAAATTAACTCATGGAATTCATCAAATTGTCACAAATTGCTATCTAACAATGTAAAAGTATCCAAGTGTGGAATATCACTTTAAAGCCTGGATGATCCAACATAGACGTAACATCCAAATGATGGTCGTTATGGTTGAGGCCGACAAAGAAGAAGCGGCCCAGCTCATGACATCATCCCAGCCCTATAGGTGATGATGTGTGAACTGTACAGAGAAGGGCAGCTGTGACTGGGAAATGGCAGCAACAGAGAGATACTTAGGATGTCCAGACTGGATGGCAAGACAAGACTGAATTCTTATAGAAAGAATGTAGGATTAGGTTCTTTGTGCTTGAACTACAATAGTCTTCGGTTTTGGTCGTCAGTTAAATCAATTGTCTTGTGGTGTTTATAAGATCAGGTCTCAGGTAAAAAAGTCAGCTGAAAGTTTTCTTAAGCTTGCTGGCATGTTTGTCTTCTTCAAAGTCTGTGTGATAACTGAGCTAATCCCAGTCTTACAAACCAGAGCCAAACTGAGCTACACTAGTGTAACTGGTCTGGGTGTGTGCAGCTCCTACTACCACCCACTGCTTCTGCCTGTGTTGTGTTGACACTCCATACAGGAGACGCAACCACTGCTTGGCTGAACAGGGATTTATGAGTGTGTGTGTGGGTGGATGTGTGAGTGTGTTCGAGTCCATCATGCATGGTCATGAGCTACAAGGAAGGTTGATACTCAGCAATGAAACAGTTTCAAACCTTTCAAATATGTGACTCATTTCACATTACCTCATTGAGCAGATCAAGGTTATTCAGTTCTCAATATCGGAACATAACAATATCAATCAAACAATCAAACAGTATTATTCTTCAGTATTATGTCTATATTTGACTTGGGTAGAAATGAATTATGAAGTGCCTTGTGAAATAAACTTAATGCTCCACTGACAGTTCTGTGAGCTTCATCTCAGTAATCCAACAAAGCAGCTGAAAACCCACATTATCTGAATATTCATTGTATTTAATTTAAACAGGATCTAAATTAAACTGCAAAAGCAATTAGCTGAAATGCTGGAGGATTTGCACGCTAGCATTAATTAGCTCAGTGATCAACACTCTTCTAAAAAAACTGAAAACAGCATGTTGTTATGAGTAGATTTGCTGGTGTGACTTATTCTAATTATAAATTATAATTTCCTATACAGTAATTGCAGAGCTTCTGGGCTCAGCCAGGTGAGCGTGTGTTAATGCTGAAAACCCATCCTCTTCCTGTGCGGAGAACATACAATTAATACAGGCCCAACACTTTGCCTTTGGGACACAGAGCATCACAGGGACGCAGGCTCGTAATAGAGCTATTTGTTTTCCTCAGAAAGCTGTCCAAATGCCCTCGCTGGGATCGCTAGACCGCACAAAGGCCAGCTATGAATTGGCCAAATCCACTGGGGCAGGTTATTGATTAGGCCCACGGCTAGTGGAACGCAAATACGCAACTAAATTAGAAACGTGTGTGTGCGTGTGTGTGTGTGTGTGTGTCTGTGTGCCTTGCTGTTGCAGTAAAGTCAACTTAATCTGCATCAACCAGTGGTCAAGTATTTTTAACCACAGAACTCTATGTGCAATATCATTTTAAAACCTTTTTAAACAAAGCCAGTTGCAAACCAAGTCTCTTTGGAATGAAAGGAATCAGTAATAAAAAGTTGTGTTTTATTTGTATATTTTTATTTTAGCCATTCATTTGACATGGAAGACAGAAATACTGTAAATAAACCACCAATCTTCACTTCTGTCTTACTGTAACTCTGCAAAACATAACATGTTAACATGAGCTAAAACCACCCTGTGTAGTTAAAGGTTGGGTGAGAACTAATCTGTGCACTCTATATTGTGTTTTTTCTGACCTTTTACAAAAAACATATCCCATCTTCACTGAGGTCAGCTGGGGTATGGGACAGATTGGATACTCTTTAGCTTAATTTACACAGTCCGACAAATTATATAATGGACTATAGATATATAAACACATAAAGAATTTACCCCCCGCCCCACCCCGCCCACTACCCCACCACACGTCCGCTGCCCTTCCTCTTCTCCCTTTTCAACAAGAGTAGTTTGTCAGGGTCAGAAAGCAATTTAAAACCTCTATTAATGAGAGTCAGTAAGAGAGAGAGAAGTGAGGGAGGGAGAAGTTAAAGGGAGGGAGAGAAAGAGAGATGAGGTAGTGGGGCAGAGAGAAGAGGAGGATGAGGAAGGAGGGAGGGGTAGGCTGGGGTGTCAGCCATCAAAGCAGGCCAGGAGAAAAGAAGGCCAGGTGCTGGTTGTGGGAATGTGCAGTCCATGGTTCCAGGGACCGGGGAGCCGGTGGGGGCTATATGTGTATGTGTGTGTGTGTGTGTTGGAGAGTTGGTGGGTTGGTGGTGGTGGGGGGTGGTAATTAGCCAAGCCTGGAGGAGAGAGAGGGCCCTCCAGGGCCTGCGGGGATAGCCCCTCCGAGAGGATACCATTTGCACTTCTACAGGAGCCGCCAGCCCCAGGCCACAAAGAAGGGGAAAAGGGGAACTATGGCATCCTTTATCAGGCCGGACAAAGACGCCGCATCTTTTCAAAGGAGACCGGAGAGAGAGAGAAACTCCAGTGTTCCAGAGAAGGAGGGGAAAGAGAGAAGAGAAGAAAGAATCCTGGACTGGTCAGAGGAGCGACAGAGAGAAATGCCAGTATGTGGGTTGCAAAGCAAGACAGGAGGTTACGGTCATAGTTTGACCCAGCCAGTCTTCTGAGACATCAGAAATTCACTCATGCCCCCCCACACACACACACAGTCTCACACACACACTGAGATAACACATGGAGCCGAGTTACACAACTACCATATTCCCAGTGTATAACAACAGAAAACAATGCCATGTTATTTTTAATCATTTCTATCATTTTCCTTCCCGGTCCCTGTCGGTTTTTGAGGCATGAAAATATGAAATGTCTCCTCAACTGAAAGAATGGATTTGCCACAAAGTGGTAGCTCAGTATGCTTCTTACTGCATCTCATGGGAGCTAAAGTGAGGCAGTGGATAAGGAGCCAAAATGGCCACTCTGTGCCTTTGACATTATCAGGGAATCTTAAGAGTTTTGCCCTCCTGTAGAGTGAGGGAAAGTGGAGGTCACTGACATTACTTTTACCTATTACCTTTGGAGTATGGCTACACAGGGGGGTGAATGGTGGCCTTTGAGGCTGTGAGGCTTTGTGTTCCCCGTTGGAGAGCAGCCTGACAGCCTGAGCTGAGTGGGGGCCAAAGGTCAGACAGGTCATGTGATAAGGCATTTCAGACCTGCATATAGGGCCCCAGACTGAAGAGGTTTGAAAACCCTCAAGACTCTCACTCCCCCCTCTCAGTGTATATCTCCTCTTCCTTTCTTTTCTCTCTCCCCTCTCTCTGTCCCCTCGTTCTCTCTCTCTGGACACAAAATGCCATTTGTTGTCCGTCAGTCAGTAGCACAGGGCCCGGGTCAGGCCCAGCGCTGAAAGCTCCATTCACACACCCTCTCACCCAGGGATGTTTTTGCAATTCAATATTTTCACACGCAGGCAGCTTCATCGTTACTTTGGAACCGTACACTTGGCAGGATGAGGATGGGGGCCTCTGGGACAGAGGGGCTGAGAGGTGGAGGATTGGAGGAGAGGGGGTCAGCACAGAGGAATCCTAGTGTCGGGAGGGGACGGGTCTGCGCCGACTAATGGGCCATCTTGAAATGTTTTAGCCAAGACCCCTCCAACACCTACACACACGCAAACAAGTGTGCACAGACACTCATGAATGGTTACACACACACACACACACACACACACACACACACACACATTCCACCCAACTCATCACTTCACAACCAATCTGACTCCAGGTTAACGAGGACGGCTCTTATTTCCCTCATCAAAATCTCTGGACTAATACAGTCACACTATCCTGCCAGGAAAAGACTTTCCTCCTTCTCCCTCACTCACTCATACCAGACAGCCTCTCGCTCAGCCACATCTCAAATATACAGCCCATACCCAGTAACAGCCAAATGAGAGTGGTTCCTCACCTATTAGTTCAAAGGTACTCTGAAGCATTAATTCATCATAACAAAATTTAGGACCTGCAGCACTGGCTGATTAATAGTAATAATATATATATCTATATATATGTATGTATAAAAACACCTTGAGATGTATTTGTTTATCAAAGGGCACTTCACAAAAATTACCAGGGCAAACAGGAAACTACAGTTCAAAAACATCCAAACCTCTCATGGAAATGTGGCTGATTTTAACCAAACCATTTCAGGAGATTTACTCCAATTCCTCAACTGCATCACCAAAGGATTTGTTTAGCATACAGAGTGGCTGAGGTAAATGCAGGACCTGCAATAAGAGGGAGCTCTTAATATATTTATCCCGTGCACCACACTCTACTTAATGAAATTAAACCACACCAATAGTGGCCCTTTGTCTCTGGGGAGTTCAGTAATCAACATGCCACCAGTTTTCATTTTGTATGAAAATAAATGGCAGCCGGTGATACGGGCCTAATTGTGAGAAAAGAAACTTACAGCGGGGATGTAGTGGAGCCAATTTTCATGGACAGCAGCACTCAAGAGAGGTGGTCAAATAAGCAGAGGCATTCATCTGGGGACCGGTACCCCACTTCCACCCTCTCCCCCTCTCCCTCCTTCTCTTTCTATCCATCATACTCACAAAGAAAGTTAGCCAAGTATTAAACAAATAGAGAACTGGTTAGCCCTACGCGCTAGCGCCTGGCAGGGTCACTGAATAATGACAGCTCAATTACTGTGAATCTCCTTGTACACCGTCCCCCCCTGCCCCCCCACTCACTCCATCCCAGTACAATCCCCACACCCGCCCCACCCAGCACGGCAAATTTGTCAAACTCACCAAAACGATGGGTCTGACAGTGTAATCGCTAACCGTCCCCACCGACATGAAAGAGGTCTTTATCTGGCCAAATCAAAGAACCTGATCTCTGAGAGAAAAGGGTGGGGTGAGGGTGTGTGTGTGTCGGGGGGGGGGGGCTAGAGAAGAGAAACGTCCCGCTTGGCCCCTGTGAGACGTGGAGATGTCTCTAATCCGCTTTAATGAGACACTGCATGCCCATCTTTGTGGTAATGACGAAACGCAGTGAGAAGGATGGTGAGGAGGGTGGGAGGGAGAAGTGGGAGAGATAGAAGTGAAGATGGAGCCAAGACTTTGAACTGGCGGCCTGATGAAAGGGAAGCCAGGCAAGAGGAGTTTAGAGCCACACCGCCTCTACACACCACTGTCTGTGTCGGAGACCAGCAGACAAATAGCCCAGGGGACAGAGCAGTTTGTCTGCTTATCATATCTGGACAGGATGAGCCATCATCAGCAGTGCCAGATTTAGAGGAGGGTGTGTGTGTGTGTGTGTGTGGTGTGTGTGTGTGTGTGGAGAGAAGAGCAACAACAACTGCAGGAGAACAAAATGAAATGCTCTTCTTCAATCTTCTCCTCTGAGAATGAATTAAATTCAACTTTTCACTTCACATATGTAACCTATATATCAATTACAACTATGGCTGTCAATCGATTCAAATCAGAACATTAGTGTCCAAAGATCATCACATTAACTGCACATGTTTTGTGCGTTCAAAATATACCCTAAAGGGATATCTTATAAGTGTTATCACATTAACTTTGACAGCCCTTAAAAGCCCTAAAAACAACTCACTATACCTTGAGTTAGCCTTCTGTGACCCTGTCATTAAAATGCACGTGTATCACTTGTATTCAACACTAGCTGATATTACATGTTACAATATACATGATGTTAGAGCAGTCGTTTGCAGAGCAATGAGATAAACTCTGTACAAAACATTTTTTAGTACAACTCCCTTTAATTAATTTGCGCAGCAGAAATGCAAGATAATATCTGTATCAATACATTTCCTCCAGAAAAATACTGATCAACAATAATTGCCTGCTGAACATCATTACCCAGACATTCATTATTCACTGAAAACTGTCCTCACATCAAGATACAAAGTCTTGCTGGACAGAAAAAAGGGAGCATGGCGTGCATGAAAGCGAGGACAACATAAAGGACAGGAGGTTCAAGAATGGATAAAGGGAACAGAGCAGGATAAGGACAGATGAAGAAATTAAAAGAAAGACTGGGGGGGGGGGGGGGGGGGGGACGCGAACAGGCTAATGCCAAACAAATCGGGATTAGACCCAGATAAGACTAGTCACAATGCTGAGCAATCCCGGGGATATCACAATGCAAGGAGGAATCATGAGGGCTGCTTAAGCAGGCTAATTAGGGACTCGACACATTTGCCCCTTGTTTTGCAAACAACACACACTGTTTAACAGCGGGTGGTGCACAATCACACCAGACACACAGAGAGATAATCATTTAGCATTCATCAGCGTGCTGAAGAAGTAAAGATGAGGTATGGGATGACTCCGGCAGCCGCCGTGTATTCTTAGCCCTGAGAGGCTGGATGGAATCTTCTAGGCTCGGCCCAGCAGTGGTGAGACGTAACCTGATAAGCAGCCACAGGTCAAGACAAAATGCATTTAACTGCAGTGTAATGACTTTTCATTTTCTGAACCCCCTTTTTTCGCCAACACATACCGCTCTTCCAACGCCGCCCGGTTATTTTTAAACAAGACCCTGCCCCCATCTGCAGGCTGAAAATGAAGGGTATGAGGAGAGACGAAAAACAGGGGGCTGCTAAAAAAGAAAACATCAGGGATATATCTTAAACTCTCTCAGGCATACCACGGTCTCCTTTGCCAAATGATTGGGAGATTGCCGTGTTTTTACAAACATGGTGGATGAGGTCATGGTGCAAGGCGGGAAAGAGGCATATTTGCCAACTGGATAATGTGAGGTCAACGTATCAATGGAATGAATGGGATTTAGAGCCATGTGCAAGAGCTTAATGCATTGGTATTTGTATGTCAACTCAAAATTTGACTTAGCCAGCATGAGACCAGGCAGGAAACATGAGGGAGAAACGTGTGTGTGTGTGTGCGCATGTGTCCAGGTGTAAGATGTGCCCACCCATCGCTGTGCCAGACATAGCCAAGGTCAAAGCTCGGAACAGTGACAGGACCTCCAACAACTGTACAAAATGGCACACACACACACACAAACACACACACACACACACTCACACACACACTTAGCCAGCCAACAGTGCCAGCTCCTGCTGTTTGGGTGACATTTACACTCAACCTTTCTAGTCTGTGATTGATTGGGGTTAAATCATACCAATGTCCAAAAATCTGTCACCACTAAGGTGTGTATGCGTGTGTGTGTGTGTATGTGTGTGTCCATCGAGGATCCAACTGCATTACTGTGAATGTATGGGCTCTGAAGGCGCGTGCATGTGGATGGAGCTGTGAAACCAGTCAAAGGTTTTAAAAATCTAGCATTCAGCAATCTGCTGCCCAGTCATTTCCCCTTCTTCTTCTTCACACAGTCAGCTCTCGCAGAGCGAGATACTGTAACTGTCTCACACATGAGTGTATCAGCCAGTTCATGAATCGAGGCAACACAACGCTGAATATGGATTACTAAATGAGCACAAAAGTCTTAGATGTGCGGCCTTCTAACCCTCCTCTCTTCACCATCACATTCTCCTTTGCAGTGGTAAGATTAGAATAAAACCATGTCTCTTAGATGTTGTGGTGGAGGTCAATATAACAGACAAACAGACACTGGCTGCAACAGCTATACGATGTATATAAATGATCTACATGGGTACAGTGAGCTCCATTCAAGAGTTATTTCAACATCCACATTTATCCTATCCAGGTTTATTACATTTTATGGCTCCTGTATTTGTTCAGATGTTGGATCTCTCTTTTCAGAGGCATATTTAGGCAAAACAGCAGCGCGATCACAACAGCACAAGTCTGAACTGACAGCAGTGAGAGAGAGGAAGAGAGGGAGTAAAACTGTAGTTAGAGAAAGAAAACATTAGAAATTTGTCAGTGGAGCAGTCATAAAACAGACGATTTAAACAAACAGTTGTAATATATCAGTTGAATATCCTTCAGTAAATTAATCTTACCTCTTTACAGCTTTAAAACCCCAGTAATTCATAGAGTAACAAGTTCCTTAAATTTTAAGTCTTTCTTCAGTTTGTTCCCCACACAGGTGGAAGAGATCATGGACGTTTTCTTTATTGGCTGACTGTTTCAAAGATTTAGGACAAGTAAGCAGTAGTGAGACTTCAGACTGCACTGTCCTCCACATTTCAGGGTAATAGGAATACTTTACTGGAAAGAACATTTTTCAAGAGTCTGCTCTCACAGCAAATTTGAAGATATGGTTACAAAAGGCAATGCATCTTTATTTGTACCATATTATGTGAACCAAATGTGGACCATATGTTACTGACACAGACAGTGGCTTGACACTGAACTAACCATAACAATGCCCGAAACCTTACCCAAAGAAACTTCCCATCCAACAAATTAATGTGTTACAAACAGGAAAATTTATGGCTGCGTTATGAATAAATGAGCCTGGACGTCTTCAGTGTTGTGACAGAAAAAGTTTCTCACTCACATAAGATAACACACAGTATGTTCAGAGGCGACAGCTGCCTTATGTGTACAGTGCAAGGATATTTTACTGAACACACAAAGATGAGGAACCAACCCTAGAAATCAATATGGAAAGAAGAGCAAGAGCCTGTTTACTGATGCTGCTGACAACACACACCGAGGTGTATCCACAGCACAGCGTACAACTATGATGCAAATAACTCCCATGATCAACTTCTGTAGCATAATGTATGCGCCCAATGTAAACTGATCCAATTAGTTATGCTGCATATGTTTTCATTCCTTCAAAAAATTGACACAAAAGTTGCTTAAATCAGATTAAATTTGCCAGCTACATGAAAAGAATGTAAATGAAGGCACACGGCAGCACAAACTTGATTTTACACATCACTGCAAAGCAGGTTGTCTCCATAAAAAGGATGGTGAACAACATCTGTAGAAATTGGAAAAAAAAAAAAAAAGCCACTTAAACACAAAAGCTACATAAACAATCTGATATCACATGAACTGCTGTGGCTGTGTTTATCAAAGCAGTCACACACAGTCACTGCAGACACATTTAAAACGGTAAAACTGGTGTTGATTCGGGGAGCGGCAAAGCTCTTTCACATCATCACATGTGAATGCAAATGGATTTCATGGAACCACAGGAGTCTCAGGTTTCCCCCATGCACTCTTATCTTTGATCGGCCTACGGCGATAAGGTAAAGATTTCACTGGTATTTTCATTTTGTGCTATCACCAGTCAGGCTGAAAGTCAAATTCAACCTGAATTATTAAAAATGGCTCAGTGGCACAGTTGTCAACTTAACTACAACACAAAAATGTCTTCTAAAGAGTCCTCAACAAGCTTTCTATGATATCAGTGGTCCTCATGCTCACTGGTGCTCTAATTTCAAAATGAAAGCAACTGAAACTGAGGTTTACAGTTTCATAAAGGCACAAAAATCAGCCAGTGAACTGCAGTCACGACCGTACGTTACATTTCCTTTTTGTTTGATGATCCTATCATTTTTATGTTCGGGCTCTAATCTGTGAACATGAAGGGCCGCTATCTGACACACATTACAGCTGCATATAGCACTTATACATGGGAGCCTGCACGAGACCCTGAGCGTTTAGCCAGAAGTTCAACATAGCTACCATTGTTGGTTTTAAAGTGTTATGGGTTGGGTTTTATTACTTCTGTCAAAACATCAGAAGCTGTTGAGCCAGGCCAAGTTCATGACTGGGAGTCCATCTAATAAGGGCCTTTAACACAGAGATCAATAGAATATCTGGCAAATGGTGTATGTAGGCCAAAAAACAGGGAGAGAGTCAGAGGAGGGTGCATGAGAGGAAAACTGTCATAAATTGTGTTCGTTTGTGCAGAGTGGAGGGTGTGGGAGTGGAGGTGGAGGTGGAGGTGGGAGTAGTGGTGTAGTTTAATTCTGTGCAAAATCAGCAAAAAAAAAAAAAATAAAAAAAAAGAGAGCGAGAGAGAGAGAGAGAGCTGGTCATGACAAGAAAACACGTGGCTCTACCTTTCATTTTATTGACTTGATAAGGCAGACGGCCTCAGAAACACAGGTACAAGCCTTTAAAAAATCGTGTTAAATTGCGGTTTGAATCAAGAGTGGATTGAACTCTCACCAGTTTCTCCGCACGTGTGGAAAGCTCTCACATCTTTCTATAGGAATTACATTTCTTTTTTTTTTTTCTTTTCTTTTTTTTGGTGCAGAAGAAAGCGTGTGTGTGTGTGCGTGTGTGTGTGTGTGTGACCTGTGGGCTCCGGTGAAAAATAGCTACCGGGTAAAAGAAAAAAAAAAAAAAAAGAAAGAAAAGAAAGAAAAAAATCTACACTCTCACAACCGGAAGTCTTAATTGATCTAAAGCCAATTTAAAGCTGCATATGGGCCGAGCAGAACAGAAACACACAATCCACTCAATGGCGCGCGCGCGCGCGCGCACACACACACACACACACACACACACTCACACACACACACACACACACACACACACGGAATATAGAAAGATCGTCAGTGCACTGAAGCATTTGCACCGTGTCTTCGCTGCAGTGATCTCTAACACTGCGTGTGTCCTTTCCCCTATCACAGCCGTTATCTTGGATAAACTTACATGTGATATCAGGGCTCGCGCGAGCCAAAGGAATTCTCCATTTATTTAAAAAAAAAAAAAAGAGAGAGAGAGAGAATTAAAAAAAAAGAGAAAACATTTTAATCCAGCAGTCATAATAAAACCAAGTGTAATGAGAATCAGTGACGCGTCGCCTTTCAGCTGAAATCAACTGCTCATCCCATAATAAATTCAATAACAGAAAATACAAACAGCTCAGGAACAGAGCGAGGACACTGATATTTCTTTTAAATGATGATATTAATTATGACAATAATATCAAAGCCCACGTGTGACTTGCGAGGGCGATATCACGTTATCATCCAAACACGCTGACACTCACTTAATCGTGACCCTGCAGCCTTGGCCTGTGTAAATAAACCAGTGGAACTGCGTGGACTAATCAATGCGAGCCCTATTAAAACACAAGCCTTAGCGGTCTAAGTGCTGTGGAGTCACCGCTTTCTACAGTGTCATGGTCTTACAGTGCAGCCCATGTGTGCAGGTCCGCCGTGTGCAGGGCCCGGGCCTGCACATGGAAGTTAAAAATAAAATGATAAAGCAGCTGCTTGGATATCACTGTGGGCCTACTGTGCACAGCTACAGGCCAGAGCAGCCTGTTTTGCCTAAGCGGCAGAAAAGGGAAGAAAAGCGAGAGTAGAATATATTCCCACGCGTTGTATTCAAAAGTTGTGGGCCTGCATGTTTTGAATGTTAAGAAGAACAAGATATTTTTCATGCCTGCTGTTTTTTTTCTCCCTCTCCCCCTCTTTCTCTCTCTCCTTCTCTCTCTCTCTCTCTCTCTCTCTCTCTCCTACCGCTGCAACACAACAGATCTGAGGCCTGCAGAGACTTCCAGTGGTCCGATTTGGAGAGTGCCACAAAGCCAGGTATTTGTGTTCATTAGCACCCGGATCAACAGACTATCAAGGCTGTTTAGAGATCAAGACCAAGTGCAATTACTGGCGAGAAGCAGGATCCTCGACATGTTTAAGTATTTTCACAAAGTAGCCCAATTAGCGTTTTTTTTTTTTTTTTTTTTTTTTTTGCTTTTCCTCTCTTTTCATTAGTTTTTCTTTTCCCTTCTTTCTTTGTTTTAAACCTGACCCCTGTGCACCAAACACAGAGGACCTGCAAGAGTGACAACAAAAACATGACTGAAAAAAAAAACACAACACAAACCCATAAAATCTATAAACAGTGTTGATTATTTTGTTTATTGTTGTCTTTTATCTGAAGACACGAGCGCGTGACTATGTAATAATGATCCCATCTCCAGGAGGAGGAGGCAGCATTAAAAAAAAAAAAAAAAAAAAAAAAAATCAAATCAACACGTTTCAGACTGGGATGTAACTCTGTGCTCGAGCACGTATTTATCTGAATGGTCTGAATATAAATTTGAATATTTTAATGTCTGGTGTTAAAATCGAGGTTCGTGTTGAATGAGGGAGGCCAGTGGCTTTGGCAAAGTTGCAAGGTTTTTAAAGGCCTGTAAACATGGACTGAAGCTCAGCAACAAAACTTTGAGTAACTCCAGCTCGCCCTGAAAACAACACAGACGCCTTCCCTGGGCTCCAGCTCTGCGTCTACACGACAACAAGCACCAACCCACAGCCGCTGTGGATTCAACAGAACCAACGACACAGGAGCAAATGCAAGCAGAGCCACGTGAATGTTATGCTGTTACGTCGTCTTACAAATGAGTTGTGAACTGAAAATAAAATGGGTGATTGGCCCACATGAGTATCCGTAGAAAACAAAGTGCATTCATGCAGCAGGGCTTTAAAAACAAAACAAAAAAAAAAAGAGAGACACACTGGAAATGAAGGCGATTCATAAATCAACCCACCAACAATAAACAAATGTCAGACAATAAACATGCTCCATTTCCAACAACTGAGTGCTCGTGATCACAAAACTGAATACATGAATTTTCCATATGACGCGAGCAGCAGTCCACTAAGCAGCAGCAGCAGCAGCAGCAGTAGTTGTAGTTGTAGTAGTATGGGCGCTTTCTTGCACAAGACGCATTATTGATTGGCATTCCCTGGAGGAGGAACCAGTCTGCAGCAGTCCGAGGGCCCTGGGACTGAGCTAAGCTGCCGTATACAGCGATACCTTCTGCGGTGAAAGAGGGTGGAAAAAAAAATCTGCATTAAAATATTTGCTCTTTCTGTCTAAAATTCACTTGTTGGCGTGTCCGCGCGCGCGCAGGCGAGAGAAAAGAGTGCGCTCAGCTCGCTGTGAGCTGTGGAGCTGTGGAGCTGCAGCAGCAGCAGCAGCAGCAGCAGCACAGCAGTGCCACAGCGCCCACTATTTCAAAAGCCGGGAATATTATTTCACAAGACTTGGAAGTGGCTCTAAAAAAAAAAAAAAAAAAAAAAAAGTTACTATCCATTTCGACAAGTTTCTTGGTAACTTTCGGGGAAACGAAATCTTCCGCCTCACACTGAACCTCCGACAAAGCGAAAAGAGCAAATTAACAGATGGAGCTCAGATGTTGGACGGTAGTGTTTCTCTCTTTTATAGCGGTTGAGATCAGCGAAAGCACCAGCGGCGTTTCTCATCACACATGAAACTTTCTGACACGGGGAGAACCAAACGAAGCCAAAGACCGCAGCATGCAGAGGGGGAAGCGAGGCTGTGCCGCCGGAGCGGGACACGCTTTCAGCAGCAGAGAGAAAAGTTATCTCTGGACAAAGAGTCGCCCCCTCCTCTTGTTTGTTTTTTTTTCCTAAAGGATATGACAAATGACAAGGACACACAGTGGACATCTACAGACCCGGGGACTGAGGAGCCGGCGGCAGAAAGCGATAAGAAGGGTGAAAAAGAAGACCTACTTTTGGCCAGTTTTCTCGCCCTCGCCTTGGATCTCATCTTGTCGGCTTGTAGATTCCTCTCGTCGTCCTCCGTGAGCCCAGAAGCAGCAACAACACTATCTTCATCTCACCAGCATTGTCAGTTTGGACACCTTCGCACATGCGCACAGGCCATTCAATCTGACACCCTCGCCGGGGCCAAAAAACTTTCCAATGTATTCATCATCATCACTTTTTTGTCCTATCGTCTCCCCTTTAGATCACTTATCTCTTCCCCTCCTCCTCTTCCTCCTCCTCCTGCTCTCTCCTCACAATCTCACCTTCCCTCCCCCCCACCCCCCCTTACCACCGTCCCCCCTCCTCACCCCCCCCCCCCCACCACCACCCACCACACCCGCCCCATTCAGCTCCTGCCAGCACCTTCTTGGATTTTTTTTTTTTTTTTTTTTTTTTACCCCTTTAAACAGCGACAACTTGGTTTTCTCCACCCGGCGATGGACACCGAGGTACGGCGAGGTCAAGTCCTTCTATAACAATGCATTCATCATTACCACCATCATTATTATTATTGATAGGCCTGTTGTTATCATTATTACTATTATTGATAATTCTATTACTTTTTCATGTTGCACATGTGACCGTGAGATTTGTGAATTTGCACATTAACACGGACTGTGTATTTAAGCTGTTGGTGCAGTTCAAACCTTATCATGTGTTGTGCCAAAAAGTGCTCCAATTGCAGGGGCTATTTTTAACTTCATTAATTCACATGCAGGCGTAAATAGGTGCAAGGCTCATTTGGAAGTTGTACTTTACAGGGTGTGTGTGTGTGTGTGTGTGTGTGTGTGTGTGTGTGTGTGAAACCTTGTTGCCCTCAGGACAGGCAGCGGCCACAGCAGCTGTTTGACACATGCACGGAGCCTCCACCAGCGCCGCACCGGGGAGAAGTTCACATGTGTAACAGTCGTATTCGCAGCACTTATTTCTTGGAGAAAATGTTTGTGTCTCACTGCTGGCGCGTAAAGTTGAGCTCAGATCAGTGAGCTGGAGAGGCTGCAGACTTCGTCTCTGAGAGTCTGACCTGCACCTGTTTGTTTGTTTGCTGCAGGGAGGAGGAGAGCGTGCGTCCAGCAGGCTGATGCAGGCTGGACCACTACAAGGTAATTGTTTTCATTTCTATTTATCAAATATATGATTCTGCAGCACTATGTCATTGTATTACACCGTCTATGTTAAGATTAACGTTGCAATTTGTATAAATGTATTTTGACCACACAAGGAGAAGTAGGACCCTAAATCAGGCCTATACAATTTATTATGCTTGTTGCAATAATGCAGCATGATTTCTAATTTTTTATTAGGCTGTATGTGGAAAAACTGTCAGTATTGTAGTATTATTCATAATGTATTATTATTATTATTATCATCATTGTTACTATTATTATTATTATTATTATTAAGGTAACAAACGATATACTGATAAATAAATTATAAATATATATATACATATATATATATATATATATATATATATATATATATATATATATATAGGGTTATTCTTATTTATTTCTTCATTTTAGTCGAAAGACAATAATAAGGGGCCTATAAAGACCAAGTAAAGAGGCTTATTATATGGACATGAAACATGCTTGTATTTATTTCTATATATCGATAACACGCACGTTATAAAGAGGAGCTGAGTATAAAGTGCCGTCAGGCTGATGGAGGCAGGCTGCTCGTCATATTCAGGTGCGTCATGCCTGGGCCTTCAGCCTTCTTGTCATATGGGAATAGTTTCTGTCTAGTTTGGCTGAATAAAGGCGGCTCTATGTTGGAGCCTATTAAAGATCGGTGGTGATGGAGCAACTGCAGCCTGCTGGGAGGAGCGGCATCAGTTCTCCGCACACCAATCACACCGCACTGTTTATGAGATAGGCCCACTTCCCTTAACGATCCATGCAGAGAGTTAATACTGGCCTAAGACACTAATAATAATAATAATAATAATAATAATAATAACAACAATGATAATAATAATAATAATAATAATACAGGGTCAATATTCAGGGCCTGCCTGACCTGTCTTCGGGTCTCTGCTTTGATGCTTTGAGCTGCAGCTTGTTGCTCATTATAATGCACATGAACTAACTACTGATTTGAATAAAGGCTCGAGTTCATCAAACACCTCTGTATTGGACACAAATTGCCGTGGGATGTTTTCCCATAGGTTGAGGTAAAATGAATGACGTGATCATTAATCAATAATAATCAGCTGTAATCAGTATATATTATCTGTATATTAGGGAGTTGGTCCTGGCGTCATGAGGCCGGGTTTTTTTTGGTTTTTTTTACAGGGTGCACGGGAGCGCGTGAGCCAGGGCTGGGTATGTTTTCATAGGCTACCTATTGGGAGCGTGAAGTGTCAGAAAGTGGTCACCTTATTAAACAGCCTACCTATGACTTATTTTCTGCGTCCCCTCGTGTCAAAGAAAACACCCCTGAAAATCATATTCAATTCAAACGGAGGCTGGACACGAGCTCCGCCGCCTTCACACGGCGCGACGAGACAGTGACGCAAAGAAGGAAACAGGTCAATAAACAACAAATTATGCGGTGTGTCAAGATTTTTTTTTTTTTTTTTACTTTATTCCGTTGTGTCTGAAGGAAGCCTGAGCGTGGCCACAAACTATCAATAATCGATTGGTCTATTGATACCAAGTCCTCCCACCAGCTGCAGCGAGAGGAAAACTGGAAGACACACACACAAAAACACACACACACACACACTGAGCAGAAGTCTCTCCTGTTTGTCGACATGATTTTCATCAGCCTGTTCAGGCCCGTGGATGCCTCCTGCACATCGGGTTGGACAGATGCTTTCACACGGTGCAACACCTTTTTTTTTAAAGCAGCAATTAACTGTGGTTGTGCTGTGCAGAGAGGAGGAAAAGCGCTGCTCCCCGACACTGGCCCGTTGGGGGAATACTTTTCTGCGTCATTTAAACACCGACCTTTAACGGGTTGTGGACACGTGGAATGGCTGCGCAGGAAAACCTGGCTTTTTTTTTTTTTTTTGCTTTCCAGAAATGTGGCTTTTTTTCTTTCTCTCTCTCCTTCTTTTGTCCCACCGCTTGCGGAGCGCAGGAAAGCTGTGCTGCTCTCCTGCGGAAGAGAGAACCGCGTCGCGCCGCGCCGCGCTGCGCTGCGCTGCAGACCCGCTGCTCAGACATCTGCACTGGACCCCTCTGTTTTAATGATGAGTCTAATCACATGCAATCTATAATCAAGTGAAATTGTAAACAAACAAACAAAACGAAACAAAACAAAAGCATGTTAAACAACATGCAAAGAACTGGGCGACAATTAGCCTGTTTCATTATTAACCTGCAGCGCGTTTAAAGGACACGCGCCACCTCTGCAGCAGCTGGTCTGGACACTGTAGAAGGCAGCGCTCTATACGTCTGCACGCTGCATTGTTTGCATGTCCACATATTGTCCGCTCAATATAGTAGCCCACAGGTCCCTTATATTCACCAGGGCCTATTTATGCGCAGTCTAATTGTTTGGCTGCACATACAAAGTAAAAGGACACAATTTGCGTCAAGTTTCTTAATCTCATAATGATGAGGTGATTACAACGCTCTGGCCGCTTTTCCCCCCAGATAACAACTGACCCTTGATGGAGGACATTTCATAGACTGCAGACTGCACGGGCCTGCACCAGGAGTCGTTCATAAAAATGTAGGCTAATGCTGCTGCATCTGAAAACATACAGGTTTTGGGCGGGGAGGGGAGGGGAGGGGGGGTGTACAGAAGTTTGTAACGCCATGGACTGGTGTGGTCAGACTGCGGTGACTGTACCCCCCACCTTCCTCACACACACTCACACTCACACACACACAGGCTGCTGAAACCCAAGCTTTATCCACGGTGGAAAGGGCTCCGGGTCTGTGGATTAGACGCTGGGCGCAGATAACATCAGCGCACATTAGATACGTGAAATGGAGCACCTCGCGGTCCGGCCTGCGGATGACGCGGGCCAGGGGACATCAAACAGCCGCAGCGGCCACTTTTTCTGTCCGCGCTGTGACCATTGTAAATTTGCTAACTGTAATTCTGCCACAGTCGATGTAATGGGAGCGTAAACATGGTAACTAGCTGCGGCGGAGTGCTGCGACTTGCTGTGTGTGTGTGTGTATGTGTGTAGGATAGGCACGCGCTTGTGCGCACCAACACACGCACGCGCGCACACACACCCTTCACTGTAGGCGTAGGTGTAACGTGACGAGGGAGACGATGACCCACGCGACTGTGTTACCTCAGACAAGAAAATGATGAACACAACAGTAATCACCTGCACTACACACACCACACTGACTGATCGATACCTACACACTCTCCCCCCACGCAGCAGCTAATCAATTAACCCCCCTCTTTCCTGAAGTATGAGTTTGGAGTGGCTCTCCACAGGCCGCTCCCTCCTCTCCTCTAATGAAGTCCCCAGAAGCGGTCATAGTGATGTTGCCTTGGTAATTATTGGCCATTAATTGGGTTCAGGACCTTGTGCGTCTGTGGGAAATGAGAAATCTGACCGCTAATCCAAGACGTTTCTTTGGGGCCTTTTGCAGTGTTGTTAACATGCTGTCAGGGACAGACGGGCGCTGCGCCACAGCTACTGATAGCGGGAATATGACTAGGTTAGAGGGCAGAGACTGTACACACACAGCCTCTCTCTCTCTCACATACACACACACACACACACACACACACTGCAGCCTGCAACCGTGTCTAACTGGCAGTTCACATCTGGAGAGCTAAATTAAAAAGGAAAAGCTAAAATACATAATGTTTAAAATGTGTGTGTGTGTGTGTGTGTGTGTGTGTGTTGGTTTTGAAATAAGTCGATTAAAAATGTAAAAAATAAATAAATAAAAAATAAAAAAGTGCATCCATTAAATAAAAATACATCCCAAAAACACGATGTCTGCTACATATTGTAAACTACATTAATCGTCATTAAAACGCCTTGATCCTCGTGCAACATATTGTGTGAGTTCACCTGTCAGCTCAGCTCAGACACTGCTGACTCACTGTTATCGACCAGGCCAGAACCAACCCAATAAAGGTATTGAATCTTCTTCTTGTTTGTTGGTTTTTCCTCTGACTGATCTCTCTGGCCTCATTTATTCATTCTCACCCAAATCTTTTATCTAATTTTACACAATGAGAAACTGTTTTAATGGAAACAATGTAAATCACAGAAAAATCCGTCATAACATCTCCCCGCAACAAATAATGGACGAATGTTTTTGAGGTTTTATTCTAAGAAAACACAGATCACGTTAAAACAAAAGGACGCAACAAATGGCAGCAGGGCTGGCGGTCAGCTTGTGAACATGTAAATAAGAAACATGCAAAATCTGAGTGGATGTGAGAGGACTCCGAGTGTGGCTCCGAAAAAAAACAAAAAAAAACGGCAAAGCATCCCGGGCCGCCTCCCATCCCATCATCATTAATGTTGTTGCTTTTAATTAATCGCTCGTTAATGTCGCCATCCATTTCCCCGCAGATCAGAGGAGCGAGGAGCCGACAACCGCGCCAAACAAATGCACATTAAAATATCGCCGGGAGGCTTGAGTGAAAATTACCCCGATGTAGAAATGACCTTAATATGATGTAATCAATCAAGCTGTCTGCTGGGACACTGGGAATCACAATGTTAATCTTTTAGTTTGAAGCGGAGGGGGGAAATAGCCTGTCATATTTTACAACTCAGCCAAAGAGCACACAGCTTCATGCAAGTTCACTGACACATACGCAGACAGCACAGCAACAGTGTGAGCTGAGCGCTGCTGGAGAAAATCCACCAACAGAGAATTCACTGAAAGGTCCAAATGCATTTTGTGACACAGGCCTAAAGGCCTTTGGGCCTGTGTCACAGTTTTATAATGTATATGTAAGTGTTTGTAGCTAAATGTTATCTAATAAAATAAATTAATAAACATAGCGTGTGTGAAGACTGTTTATTCTAATGTAATAAAAATCTATAGTCTAAAGTGAAATTACAAAATTGACTCCACAATTTAGGAAGAAATATATTCACAAACTACAAAGTAAACAGGTTGATTCAAATAAAGAAATGAATAAAACCTTTGATTGTGTTTCATTTTTTAAATAAAATGCACTGTAGTCACAGGGAAATAAATGTGCTCAAAGTGTATGTAAAAGACGCAGACTGAGGTCTGACAGGTCTTCTGTTAAATAAGTGAAATACACGAACTGGGAAAAAAAAAGAAAAAGAAAAGGCTGCCAATCAGAGAAATACAGGCTGCTGTGGACAGCTATTTCCCTCTGCTAAACATGCCCGGTGAGAGCCACTATGCAGAATGAGTGCAGAAGGTACCTAACACGGGTGCAGAAGTATTAGCACTAAGAACATACACACAATTTGTCATTTCACACCAGGCTGGCATGGCGGCCCACAAGTGTCCAAGTTAGGGACTCCAGAGAGCCGGCTGCCACCCCTCAGCAGCCCTTTGAAGCACACACACCGGCTTCTGGGATTTCTGGTTCTCATCTTTGAAACCAACCCCCTTGAAGGTCCAACCTGAGATTTCTGCTCTCACCTCCTGCAAAGATCCGATCTAGGATTTTGTTCTCATCATAGCAGCTTCAGTGACCCTTTCTCATTGCTACTGGGCTTTGATAACACAGTGGGGCTGAGGGAAACGTGTAATCACAAGGTACAATGGCCAAACAACGATTGCCGTGTCCCGCACTATGTCATTTACATACATTGCCATCAGGCTGTACAATACCTCAGGCAAAGGAAGTGGCTCATGAATAGACTCACTGAACTATTATTGTTTATTATTAACTAACCCCTCAACTCAACTCCTATTACAATTATTAATGATCTGATGGATAAATTAATATGTACACATATATTCAGATATGTGCAATAATTTGTACTGAACTGCTTCACTGCATTAATCTTTCAGCTGAAGTGTTGCAGTCACTGCAGTAGTGGTAAATATATTGATTTAATAAGTCACAGATTTACAAGATATACACAAACCACAAAGCCAATTAACTAAAAATAGATGGCTTTAAATCCAAAAAAGTTGATTCCTTTTCAGATTCTGTGAAAAGAAAATCCTTCCTCAGGAACATGGGGCATATATAACAGCTCCAGATCCCACAGCCTCCATCTGAGCACTGAAACTGCCCTGGTGTATTATAATACTGTATGAGGGGGAGTGATGTCACTGCAGCCAGCTATAGAGGGGCCCCACAACACAACACAACACACACATACATACCCACAGCCGTAAAAATGCTTAGCAGGAGGGATGAGGAAGGCTCTGTGTTCAAGTATTTTTTCCTCACATGGCTATGAAGCAAAATCAATGCTAATGTGCAGCATAGATGTCCGGTATAGTATTTATGTCATATGTAATGATGCGCTTTCAGTTTGCTTGAATGCATAATTAATTTGGTTGCAGAGTTTCCATCTCTTACCCAAATCTAAAAGTCTTGCTAGTGTTCTTAAAAAAAGATCTGCTTTCCAGTTACATGTTTCTATGGCCAAGGCACACACATCCTCAATCCAAGGGGCACCCGAAGGGATTTCAGTAAATCACCCAAAAAAGAAAAAAAACACTTCATGATACACATCCACATAGTTAAACACTCCTCATCATGTACACACACACCAATCCAGAGCTGTGCGACTAAGTGCTGCCGTGCATTGTACTCCGTGGCAAACATTTTCAAGTTAGCTTCTTTTCCCCACAGGAGCGGATGACTTCCCATCACGAGGAAAAAATAACTTAGGCCAAGCTGCACACTTACACTATAAGCCTGACATCACATAGGAAACAAACCATAAAACACCAAACACTCTACAACCCAACAAAGGCCAATAAAGGTTTCAACGACTAAAGCACAAACACTGCAAGTAGCAAACAAACCCGGCAGCTCTCCTGCACCGTTTCCATTTCCATAGAGATTATTTTCTCATTCTCCCTTCAGACTCCTGTAGCCTGGCAGTGACCAGCGACATTATTTATTTGTTTGTTGTGCTGCACAGTGTATATGTGTGTCCACAGTGAGAAAGCAAATGTGTGTTGCCGGACTGACAGGATGATTAATAGGAGCTAAAGCCAAGGGTGTCGGGTGGGGAGGGTTGATGGTGCATGGAGGTGGAGGTGGAGGTGGGGGCGGGGTGGGACTTCGGCAACACATCAAAAAAACGGCAGCACTTCCCGGGGTTTGCTGCCACTTCCTCTGTAGGGCCACCCCACTCCCCCCACCCCAAAGAAAATTCTCCTCCACCTCTGCATGTGAACCTGGGGCAGATCGATGGGGATTCACACAGAAGAGTTAATGAAGAATTTCTCTAACACACCTACAGTCTGCAGGAGGAAAGAAGAAGAAGAAGAAACACACCAGCACTGCATGCTGTTGCTTGAGGGGGCACAAGTGCTGAGGTGACAGACAGTTTCACCCATAACCTGTCTGATGTTGACTCTGGACCTGTTTTAGTTTGTGACGGCTCAAAGAGTTGAAAGCAAGCTGAAAGAGTTGTAAGTGTTGAAGAAGGGTGACACGGGGACAAGTGATGTAGTTGTGGTGAAAGGAGGAGGTCGTCTACTTTGAGTGACTTTCCCGAACTTGAGCAAAAGTTGGAGAGGAAAATGGCAAAAGAGGCAAAGCTGGAGGTGAGGTTTGTTTCCCCGAGTGGAAGCAGCACACATTTTCTTTTCTTGACAAAGACGAAGGGTTCAAACGAAGATCCCTGATCTGTTCATTAAACACTTGACATCATATGAGAAAAAAAAAAAACCACAACAACAGCAGACGTGGGTGTCCAAGGGTTCAGTGCAACCAGTCAGCCTGTCTCCTCCACAGATGGAGGGAAGCGTTGAAAGACTGCCCTCCTGTGTCAGATGCACAAACACATGTTGCACAATAGACTTATACTCAGCTCGTCTCTTTCCCTCTCTCTCTATTTACTGACAAGGCCTCCTTTAGCAGGAATCTCTTCCGGCCAGTCAGAGCAACACATTACACCATGACTGGGGTCACTGGATCAGGATGTATATTGAAGATAAACATTCATTTTTTCCTAATTTGTGCACAGGCATAATGTATTTATACAATACCTGCCTTTGCATCAGGACAGAAAGCCTTTGTATTTACTGTATGAATTAAGAGCACCTACATAAACCCTGCTTCCTGTGCACGCTCCTTGCACTACCTCATGATGAGAGAGAAAGAGAGGAACAAACACTGGTTTTTAACAGGTTGTCATCCTCCACTCCTTCTCTTTTCCAAGGGGAGCCGGCTGCCAAATCCCTGAGCATGCTTAACAATTCCATTACCGCCGTGCAGAACACCCACACTACTCTTTTGAAGCCAGGGCATTTTAGCGGAGAAGAGTTTATTGACTTCAAATTGTTACCACTTGGGCCTTCTCTTCTCATTTCAAGAAAAAAAAAAAAGAAAAGAAAACAATGAACCTACATGTCAAAGTTCAGCATGTGTAGCTCCCAAATGAATTTTAAGTGATGTTTGTTCAGATGAGGTCAGAGAAGCACGAAGAGTGACAGCTGCTCAGTATGGCGCCGGCGTACAAACGTTAGCCCGCACACACAAATGCTGATTGCTCATCACTGGAAGGATTTTATTCGGAAGTGTGGTTTCTGTTAACATCCAATGGCTTGTTTTACAGCGTAGCTCATCTGTGGACCAAATGTGTCACATAGTAAGATGGGAAAGATTCTGTCTTTCTGGCAATGCTAATAAAGTATGACAGACGATTGGATTCGCAATCTGCCCTGTCCTCGCTTGCCATTTTCATGAGCCTGTATATGTCACGCAGTGACATTTGCCATGTGGTAAAACTGGACAAGTTGCCACTCTATTTTGGGGATTTCTTTTCCCTCCGTCATCATGTCACACATATGCTGAAAATAATGTTTTGTTGTGACCCATTCAATGTAACCTTTGAAGTTGTCAGTTGGAACAAGGCTACTGTGGGACACTTATAGCCTGTCAGCTGCTGAGACTTCAGTGTGTGTAGAAGACTGGGCTTACACACACCTGTAGGCCTGAGGTCACGGTGGCACCTCTCAACTTTTCCTCTGGGACAGTCTACTCTGCTGTGTGTGGGTGTGTATGAGTGTGTGAGTGTGTATGTGTGTGTGTGTGCTCCTGTAACTCTAAACTACAGGGAATTACCTACATGGATGTAAACAAAACTCAAAACTTAATCTCCAGAATCCCTCTACAATAACATGTTTTTTTCTGAAACATAACGGTCACTCTCTGGTCTTCACTGTCAAATGTGTTTTTATTTAACTAAAAGTTACTGCCCTGCAAAACTTTGTTTAATCATTCGATCATTGACTCCTCAGTGTTCGATCATTGACTCCTCAGTGTTCCCACCATCAGTCACCACATCACAGAGTTGTGATTTCAATGACTGATTTACAGTAATTGGTCGTTCATGTTGTGCTCATGTGTGATGTCATCTTACAGTTCAACTACAGTCGACTTTCCAGAGCCAGTGAGGAGGAAATGAAGTGACCATGGTTAATACCAGCTGACGTCTTTGTGTTACTTAAAAGTAAATGGACTTCTGGTTTCCTGCAGTCTTCAACAATTCCTGATTGTCCAAAAACTGGCTGTTCTTTAAAATGCTGTGAGGTGATGTTGCACTGACACGCTGAGTGAAATAACAAAAAATGGGTTCATCCTGACAACTTGGAAAACAAACTACTCTGTCAATTGTTGCAGGAAAAAAAAGAATAAAATTAACTTTGTTACTACTGACGTCTGAGGCAGTGTTTGTGGCACGAAAGGAAGGGAAGAGTTTATTTGTTGATGGTTCAAAATCCATTTTGGAAAGTAGGATTAGCTCAGGTTTATCATATCTATGGAATAAAGATGACTCAGTCTCTAATTATGAAGACAGGTTTTTTTTTCCCCTAAGTTTGGAGCCAAAAATGGAAAATACTCAATCAAATACAGACACGGAGAGAAAATGCTTGACTGTACACTGGACATATGTACAGGTACAGTATGTGTGCTTGTGTGTGTGTGTGTGTGCGCATGTGACCACACACACATCCTGAGAGACAGGTGTTGATGCAATGCCATAGTCATTCACACAGGAATATACCATTGCGCTCGTGGCCTCACATTGACAATGGGCTGCTGTCTGCTCCCAGCAGTTTAGTCCTGCTCTGTGTTTCCTGGCTGCCTGGCAGGGCAGGGAAACTCAGGACTGTCGTCTCCAGTACACAAACCAAAAGGGTGCAATCAGACACTTTGTTCCATTATGTGCTGAGGATTTGATAAAGACAGGAGAGATGGAGGAGGGGAGGCTCACAATATAGGAATAAATGTGCATGTATGGCTGGGGGTGCTGGGGTGGGGATTCTCTGCCACTGGGTGAGCTTATCCAGAGGATCTGTTCTGCTTCAAGAGAAGGAGAGAGAGGTCTGATAGGAACAGAGTGTGCCACACACTTGCACTGAGACACACACAAGCCAGGACTTTGTCAGCCTTACCTACCGCTGAGTGTGTGAGCAACCCCGCTCCAAAATCAGAGCTCCAATAACAAACTCTACTGACTCTTCTGATTGGTCGTGACGAATGCTCTCTGCTCACTGCACTCTTGCAATGTCTGCCAAAAAGAGGCCTGATGCCCCATCACCTTTATTTCATGTCTAAAATAAAGTGTGCATGACAGTGTGTGATTATAGTATGTGTGTATATTAGGGCTACTTTTGTATATGCATTAGCTCTAAGTAAAGCTTGTGTGCAGCATGTAGAGTGAATGAAAGTAATAGCGAGACAGCAAAAGAAACAAAACAGCGGTGTAAGAAAGTAAACCTTAGAGAAAATTAGGTCCAACCATTATTCAAGCTGTTTTGCCTTGGATTTAATTAAAATGTACTTTGTCTTTTATCAGAGAGTGGGCAGGGGGTTGTGGCGGACTTGCCCTTTATTCTGTCCTCCACCGTTTTTTAGTGAGGAAAGTCAGTGGGTGCCAAATGGCAAAGCCTGCCGGATCATTATTTGAGTGCCAAAACGGCGGGAGAGGAAAAGGCAGCAGAAAGCCAGTCATTAAAATTCCTACCACCTTGTTGACTGCATCTCCACAACCAGCTTTCATTTCCCTCCCAGGACTTGGAGGCGAGGGATGGCGAGGGAGAACAGCTTGGCTACAGACAAGAGAGGCGAAGCTTAAAACGGACACGGAAGAGAGGTCCTAGAAAAAAAGCTCTAGACGCTTAGATCTATCGAACAGTAAAACAATACTGAACTGAGATTGGTCGAATATCAGAGAAACCTTCTCAGGGATGCTAGCCCGGCTCTTGCAGATGCTCGACACAATGTTAAAGATTAAAACAACACGGTGGGTGATGACCTGGTTCACACTAAACGTTTCCATTCTCTGAAGAAGAAACAAACAAAGAAACCAGTCTCTAATCTTAACTGCCTCTGAATCTTAGACTTAGAGATACTTTATTGAGCCCAGGGGAAATTCAAGTATCCATTGGATATAATATAAGGGCAGAGCAGAGCAAAATAAAACAGATAAGAAAAGTATGTAAGAAAAATATATACACTATATACATCCTTATACGACAGATAAGAAATAGGTGACCGCCTGAAAAAGGACACAGTCTCAGACGGACATGTCAACTCTCTTTAGCATTTCCTTTTTCTCTTTGTTTAAGCTCAGGCGAGGACCACACAGAGAGTGGCGGGCAGATAGTCACTGTGTATCAGGGGACTAGTTGGCGCAGAAGAGGATTTGTGCAGCGGACCTTGAAGGCTCTCAGGGGTCTGGTGGTGGCCCTCAGTATTGGTGACAATGTCTAGGTCATGAGCCACCACGGGGAAAGGGAGAGACCATATGCCTCAACGGTTGACTGGCCGGTGGGATTTACAGTACACAGGGGTGAAAGTGTTGAGGAATTTAATCTCTGATGTAGATACATCACATCACTCATATTTATATTCTGACCTGCATGTCACCAAATCAGTGCTTCGCGCAACGTCAATCATATGGAAGAAACACAAAAATGTGTGTGTGTATTGGAGGGATGGGTCTGGTCTAGATTACCTGCTAATGGACAGGCCGACAGCTGTCAGTGAAGGATGTGCTGATGGGCAGGCAGTGACGCACTCCTCCCTCCCCTGTCGCCACCATCAGCTGCCCCTCCCTCCTCTTCCTCCCCCTCCCCGATTTCAGTCTTCCTCTGTGCCCCATGATGCGCTGCGGTAGGTCAGGTACGTGGAGACGCTGAGCTAAAAAGAGAGGAAGGGACAGAGGCAGAGAGGCACACGGGGTGAAAGGGGAGACTTTTATTATCACCATTGTTTCAAGCTAGCTGCCCCCCCACCCCCCCCCACCCCCACACCCCACACCCAATTGTTGACTGCTCAAATGTCCTGTCTTTTCAGCACACCTGAGCTCTCCCTCACTCTTCTAACCCCCAACACTATCCTCCTCTCACTCCAATCTCAGTCCTGCAAATCCCTCCTCGCGCCCACACATCTCCTCCTCTCCCCATTTGCTCCTCTCCTGTTTCTTCCTTCCCTCTCAGTGGGCTCACACTGAGCGTGGAGGGTTAGGGAGAGGAGGGGGGGCCGGGAGGGTAAAAGAGGGTGAGAGTGGTGGAAAGGGAGACAGAGGGAGAAGGAGGGAGATCGGCAGGCCTCTGGCTGTAAGGGAGAGTGCACCTGGATGGGCAGGCTTCCTGGACACACTGTGAGGGGCTATTGTCCTGCATGTCAGCAGCCCCTCTCTTTTAATGGGGCCCGTATATCATCGTTCTGATTATGGCAGATGACTGGGACTTCGGGAAGGAGGGGTGGAGATGGTAGATCTGGGGGAGACGTACATGTGTGTGTGAGAGTGAGAAAGAGAAATAAAGAGAGCGTGTATTGGGGAGGGAGGTGGGATGAAGGCGAGGTTTGGGGACAGAGGCTTAAAAACGCAGGGACCCCCAAATCCCCCATCGACTGAAATCCTAGCACTTAACCCCAGCTATGGCATTGTATGCTGCCGTGGGGATTTTTTCCTCTTTTTTTTGTGGCCGTCATTCTTTTTAATGGACTCTCTCGCTCCATCTACTCCTCCCTCTCTCCATTCACCCTGTGGATTCTTTAGCTGAGAACCTTTTTTTCCTTTTGGTTTATGACTTGTTTTCTTTTCAGAGGTAGGAGGAAGGGAAGTGAAGGCCAGTCACCTGTCCTCTCCGCCCCGAACACCCTCTCAGACCAGAAACTGTAAAGAGGCTCCACAAAAGAAAAGAAGCATGGAGACTGCTGCAATGAGCTGTCCTTTTCAGCACAGATAGATTTTTGTAAACCAATACGTCAGTGAATGACAAGTAGGTGCTGCTCTACGCACTGACCTTATAAAATACAGCCTATTAACCCTCGGAAAAATCTGCTGCAGAAATATCCATACTCTAACATCCCTGACAGAAAACATGTGTAGAAAACATTCACATATTACCTACTAAATTCAAATTGATTAAGCTCTGGCCATTTACTCCCAGGAAATATAATACAACGCAGTTTTGTTGCACTCATCATAACTTCACATTTTGTTCCCCTCTGTAATGAGGCACTAATTGCAATGCAACTCTCAGTCTGTACAAAGTTAGATCTAAATATGTGAATCTCAACAAAAAAACATTCGATGCATTATTATAAAAGTGTTGTTGTTTTTTTATAGAACACAATTTCTACAGCTAATGGATTTAAATAACTTATGCATCCATAAGAGTTGGAGTATGTGACGTGTGGAGGATGAATCTAATGCAACAGCAGATCAAAGACTGAAGAGAGAGAGAGAGAGAGGGAGGGAGGAAAAAGAAAGAAAGAAAGAAAGAAAGAAAGAAAGAGAGAGAGACATTCATTTAACAGGTACAAATGGCAGCTAATTGAGTAGGTGTTGTAAGAGCTTGTCTGGATACCTTTCAAATGAGTAAAGGGTCATTTCCCCCATAATTAACTACCTATGTTGGGGATTTTGTATAGTGTGTGAGTCTGTGTGTGTGAGTAGATGGGGTGTTGCATATATCTGGAAACATAATGTGTGTGTGTGAAACAAAGGGACAGAGTTAAGCCATTCTTAATTAGGTTTCATTCCTTTCATCTGATGTTTTTCAGTTGCTCTCTGGATCTGGAAAAATAACACTTATTTAAACTGGCACAACAAAAAAAAAACCCGTAGTGATGTTTACTGACCACAGACAAGTAGAAGGTTTGTTCACATTTATTACTACATCAGAGCTAGTGTGTGTGTGTGTGTGTGCGCACATGTGACTAAATTTGTGTGCCTGTGCATGTGTGCCCATTTCCCAGAGCTGATTACGCGACAGCAGCCATACATCACACTGTGGTGACCTGTGGTGCTGAATCTGGAACAAATATTTACACAATTACCACTCCTGGACTGAAGCAAGACCTCTGCTTTCATCATCAAAAAAAAAGAAAAAAAAACTGTTTTAACTACATCATGGTATTAAACAGTACGAAAACCAAATTCATTGCTATTTTAGATTCACTGAAAGTCCGACATTAACTGAAAACATTCTGCTTTGAGGCTTTAGGCTGGAAAAGTTGTGTACAAGTTGAGTAGTCTCCTTTGAAGCTGCAGTCAGGATGACATTACACTGAGCACAGTCTCCTTAAGAGGAGCCTGAAGTTCATCGTTTTTTCTGCACAGACAAAACCTTATTCGATTTCCGTACATTTCTTTAAATACAGCACTGTGGCTAACTGGTCACCTGCAGTAGATCATATATTCTTTCTTATTTTTCCAAGAAGAAACATGAGGTGGTAGATTTACAGGGTGTGAGTGCATGTCAGAGTACTTCCTATTTGGATGGAGGTAGCTGTGGAGAGGGCAGAAAGAAACCTATAATCCCTCTATGCTGCTTGAATAGAGTCATTCTGAAAACAGTGAGTCAGTGTCCGCTCGCTGCTTGGTGCGTCAGATGAGAAGCAGTTAATGTGTCAGTAATTGGACAAGCCGTATATTTTGGGAAAAGCCCTTTATAAAAATATCCACCCACATACTTGGTGAGTGTGTGGTGCGCAGGCAGGACCTCCTTGCAACCCTGAAGAGCAAACAAACAAACAAACAGAAAAGAGAAGATGGTGAAAGTTGAAAAGAGAAGGTAGAAACAGTCACAGCCGCTGTGTTCTTCTGGTGTGTCTGGCTGGCAGCTCTCGGGGGATTGGCGGGATTAAGTGAGAGCTGTGGATGACATCACGGGTAAGGACGGCCGTTTGACTCGTAAACTGCCCCTTGGTTTGTGCATCTACAGGCCGGGTGCCAGAGCCAGGGTGTGGACGAGGGGTGGCGGGGGGGGCGAGGGGGATCATTAGTGAGGTTTTATTGGAGCACTGGGGAGGAACCGCTGGTACATGGGTGCAGACGCACAGGAAAACAGGATTCAGACGGGCTGTGTAGTGCAGCGATTTGATTGCTCCCAGACCCTTCGCTGCACACTGTGCCTGCATGTGCGTGCGTGTGTGTATGTGTGATGGAAACAGAGAGCAGATTGAGTGTTCAATACATGATTGATCCACACTTTGCCGAAGTCAGCGAGTGTGGAAGAGTCTTCACACTTGTACTTGTGTTTGAGTTTCATAGGCATAAGCAAGCCCAGTATGTGTGTTTGCAAGGATTTGTTGGCACGTGTGTATAATTGTCTTTTAATACATGCTCATGCGTGTCTGTGTCTGTGTGTGTGTGCGCACGCGTGTTTCCTCGTGATGGAAACCAGAGATATCCTATAACCATGGGGGCCTGATCTGTGAGTGGGCTGTCCAATGACGTTTGCTCCGAGTTCTCATAAAACGCACGAGGCAAAAGCCAGAATTCCTTTTTCACCGCCTCCCCTCCCCCTTTCGCTCCTCCTCCTCCCCCTCCTCTTTCGCCTGCTTCTCTCCTTATGCATGTATAAAAGAAGACAGCAGGGGTATCCAGCGCTGGGCTGATACAAATCCCACTCAGTCACCTCCAGATGGGATGGCTGCCTTTTACATTGAGAGCTCAGCAGTAGCCCGTCCTGACTCATTGTTTCACTCCATATAAAATGAAATCAACCACATCTTCTGGGGGTGGCTAAACACCAGCTACCTTTTCCAGTTACGCTGGAGGAGATCACCTCTGAGTGATCTGTGACTGTATCTTCTGTGGAGAGTCGTCACACTGAAACAGCTCATAACGACCCGTGCGGTGTTCGGTACATGGAGCAGGGCTAGCAGACAGTGGTTTGACACACTCTTTGAGATTAGCTCTGTGTGCGTCTCGTCACTGACAGCCCGGGGGAAAAGGCCAGAGGAGCCGTATCCTCCACATCACGCCACAGCTAGGAAATGAGCCATTCATTCTGACCGCTGCTGTCGTGCCGTCTGACCTCGCAGGGCTGGAGGACCCAATGTGGTCTCATAAAAAATGCCAGTCATAAAATAACCGAGGGGGTGGGACACTCTGGAGCTATTAATGGTGATATTGGATGAGATTTCAGTTGGTGTCAGGGTGCAAGGTTTGAGGAGGCTAAGATCTAGGCTTGTGTCTCACAGATGAGCACATCACAAGCTGAAGTTATTCATTCCATCTTTACTGCGCCTGCGTCAGCCTTTTGTTTACACTAATGCCCATTTAACATAAACGTCCTGGCAAAAAGAACAGAGGTGGCCTTAAAATTAACCCTAATGGTGCTATTAGTTCACTTTCTCAAAGTCTGCAGTCAAACAAAGCATGACCCACACACAGTCTCAAAGCACTAAATATACTTGTTATCAATGGAGGGAAAGGCATTATTACCTATTAGCTGTTTTAATGGTGCAAACAGGGGCACACAAAGTAAATACTGAGGTTTACGACTTCCCGTACTTGAGAACAGCATATGTTTGATTGTGGTTGCTAATGTTAAACTAATTAGTGGGGTCTGAGCTGAAATACTGTGCAGAACATTGATGTTCACTCAGTTGTGACTAAATGCTGGTTAAGTGTGAGCAAAGAGGGAGCATCCATGCTTAATAATGGCCTTAAAAACACATCTCAATACTTTCTGTATTTTACTCCTCTGGCTCACACAGTGAAATCAATTAGACAGGAAGTAGGATGAGGTTTTCTTAGACATTTTTGCTCTATTGTGGATAAATGTGTTTTGCATACAACATTAAGTAACATTTGTGAGGGATAAGTTTAGCCAGTAATTTCCCTGTAGAGATAAAGAAATAACAATACATTTAGAAAGCCATTAGTTGCTGCAATGTTTTGAGCATTAGCTATTCTGCCCAGCTTTGCACCACAAATGAATGAATGTGAATAACACATCACGTTTCGGCACATTTCAGTTCATTTCACTATTGAATGATTCATCACCATTTGGAAAAACACGTACAGTATAGGCTGACCGGGGACACACTGTGGATTTAATTTCTTAAATTTTGAATTTTCAAAATAAGGTAACAGCCCGAGAAAATGTGAGAAAATTAACTGAGTTGACTTAAAGTCTGATTATGATCTGGCTCAAAAAGAATGAATTATTGTTAAAATAGTGTTAGGTGTGTACTCGCCCCTTTATATGCCTATTAAGGATTTTTATTGTGGTTCATATAACTTTGGTCATGAAAGGCCTGCCCAGAATAATGTTTCCATACACAGATAGGGTCCTCTAACACAAACAAGTGATCTTTTTTTGGGGTCTCTTGATATGAAAATATGGAAACATTCTTTTCAAACATAGCAATGCTCCTGAGTCGTGTCAAGAAATTTGACGTTATCTTAAAAAGCAGCACAAAGTCAATTCCTCAGCTGGACTGGATTGTCTCAAGAAGAAAGTAGAAAGAGACACAGCTGCAGCAGTGGTCTATGAATATGTGCAATATAAATATATATCTAAAGTGGATGGCCATAAAACAAAATCAACTTCTCTCCGTTTTATTTTGCTCTCTGACTCCACTGACAATGACATATTCCCAAAGGATCTTGACAACCTACAGGAAAATCAGGTCCTTACGGGGGACATTTTATTGGGGACCAAATGTGTGTGTGTGTGTGTGTGTGTGTGTGTGTGTATGTATACAGTGTACAGTATTAGCCTGGTGCCCTGAAGGAATGACAGAGAACAGTGCTGGCATTTATTCATAGGCCAGTTTCCACCAACCAGGAAAGAAAATTAAAAAAAAAAAAAAAAAAAAATCAACACCATTTCCAAAACACTCCACTCAGCAGAAAAAGTGACTGAGTGATATATCAGCTGACCCCCATCAAACACTTACACACACACACACACACACATTGTTGACCCCCCCCCCATCCTCTTAATCCCATAAATGTTTTTACAACTTGGTGTGTCACTGAGAGCTGGACATTGGGATGTTTACATTAGGCTAGCCGTGCTAGCTAGCGGCACTGAACAGGGCATGGTCATCTATCAAAATGAAAGTCTTCTCATAAACATACTAATTAGACTCTGCTTTATTGTTATTTAGCCCACAGATCGTTAACTTAGTGTAAACCAACATATTAACCTCTGATTAGGCTGTGCTAATGCTGTGTCATCACTGCGCCACATTTATCATAGCGCTCAACATACCGTTTGTCACAGGGTCATTCACCTGTAGCAGCAATGAAATGCTCATTAATCACATTAATTACCAAATTACAATTAATGTGGCAAGGCAGCCCAAAATGTTGGATGGTAAAAAGAAAATGGTAGAGCTTCCTTTGGAGGTAGTGAACTGGCTGACGGTGCGCAGTGTCAGATGCATTTACAGGACATAATAAATGTAGATGTGACTCACACATCTACATTGTCGAACACTGTACACTATAGTAGCCTCTATGTCGTACAGAAGTTTTTAAAAAAAACTTTTAGATGTGCTAATAACACATATACATACTCATCAATTACCTCTGGTAGGAGCCATGAATCTTAAGCTGTATTTACAAACAGGTCAAGAGTGTTTAGCAGCAGAGATCTACAGTGAATGATTATGTGTGTTTCTCCATGGTAGTAACCAGATGTATGAGACTACATATGATGGATAACTGTCAGCACCAGTGCAGGCCTACAAGATCCAGACAGGAAAACAGTAGTGGGAGCTGAAGCAGCAGGGAAAAACAAGAGGGGAGAGTGATTCATCTGAGGTTCAGCTAGATACTACTATATATTATATTATAGGTGCCATTATAATACTAGACTTTGAGAAAAGAGGCTGTCCATCAGATCGTGTTACCATCAGACTCCAGCTGCCTCCTGCTGATTTCTTTCAAACAGGAGCCATGACAAGCAGTCCTGGATATTGTGAACTGGCTGTATAGTTTTATAGGGAACAACTAGGCCTGTTATGTATTACAGGCGAGATCATTTTCTTCTTTTAAAGCTGGAAGGACTACTTTCACTCAATATACTTGAGGTAAAAGGCCAATGAAAAACTAAAATCAGGGAAATCTGTCCATTGTAGCTTTGAAGACCCTGGGTGTGCTTCCATCTAACACCACAGCATCTACACAATAATGTGTCTGAATGTAATCTCCAAAGCAAAGCAAATAACATAGGCGAAATTGTCACTTTTTGGGGAAAATAACCCATCATCTACTCAAACGCCACACGATTTCAGGAGAGCTGAGATGTAGGAGTCAAGTTGAACATGGACAGATTCATGTTTTAAGAATTCAACAATAAACATTTGATGAGAGAACTGGTAAAACAGCCTGTAATACCCATCACAGAGATACCATCGGGACACTTTAAGCTGGTGTTATTAACTTGTGTACCCCTCTGACATGACTGTGATTGTTCTGTAATAACAATGTTATGAAAATCAATTGAACGCATGTTTAAAATAGAGCTGTAGAACTTGACACAGCGGCTTATGGTATTTTACTAGCATGAGGGAAGCAGAGAGCTTCCCATGGTTTTGTAGATGTCACTATCTAGAGCAACTGACTGTGTTTCTCTTTGCTTCTGCTGCTCTCCACAATGGTGTTCATTCATGGGTTGTCTTTAATTAATTTGGTGCTAATAAGCGGAAACTGCTGCTCCCTCAGAGTCAAATACAGGCTCACCATTGGCTAACTGTCACTAAACACCAACTTTTCACACTGTCGAGGTTTTCCTCTGAACTTCTCTCTGGCACAGACAAACACAACTGCACATCTACACATTTCTCATATTTCCTGCACCATGACATGTGAGTAAATGGAGTCTTTGCTGCAACCACAGCCATGTGCATTTGTTTTCATTTCCAGCACATTCACATTACGCCTTGATGTTATCTGCATATAGCTGAACTACAATAACAATAAACTGGTATATGTTTGTTTTTTGTTTTTTTATTGGAATGGTTTTCAGAACATATTCATTCTGTTAGCCCAAAATAATGAATATGTTAAAATTAACCTATGTATTTTATACTCACTGTCAGTCATTCTCTGGCCTCTGTTACACAAGTAGTATTTAGTTAAAGTTGTGTTCAACAAAGCCAGCGAGTAAGCAATCCATGGAGCAGTGGATAACATTATTTATCATATATGCTTTATGATGTGTGTATTTGTGTAGTCTTATCTGTCATAAAAGAGAGATTACAAGTCGGCCGAGACGAGAGCTGGAACACCAGGTTGGAGGCACTGATCTTGCAAAGTTGATTTTCAGCCAAGAGACACTAGGTGGAAGGCAGAGAGCCTCCATTCTGCCTGTAAAAAGTTACAAGTCATTTATTTAACCATCACAATTACTCTTAAGCTGTTTAATTGAGGTAAAAATGAAGCATAGTTCAGGTAAAAATCCTGCATTGTTCCACTTTAAGACCATCTGTACAAACTGAAAAATGTGTAGTCAGCATGACACACAGTTTTTCTGCGTAAAACTGCTCTCTGTTGACTACAGAGCATTATCAGTTGTTGGCACATGATGCCTGTTGTGGCTTTCCTTCAGGGTGTCAAAGCCACATGAGATGCAGGAAAGGTCAGTGCTCTTACAAGAATGAAAAAAAGAGTTGCAATCTGTCTCAAAATAAAAGTTAACTAAAGTAAATTCAATTACATCCATCACATTCATCCTGTAGAAAAACTGTGTGCTCCCTTTTCTCGTCACAGCTCGCCTGCTCTGTGTTTATCACACCACTCTCAGTGCTGATTTGGCCACAGGACTGTGAATCACTGTTTCCACTCTTGCTTATCTCATACATACAGCATATACAACCGTGAATTTACCCCATTTATCACATTTGATTGGAAAGGTCTAACATTGCGGTGTGCTTGTATTATTTTAGAAGCAGAGTCATTTGAGATTCCAGAGGAGCAACCTCTCCAATGCACTTGGTTTCCATCTATCCTGTTACAACATCTACCTTTGCTTACAGTTTGTTCCCGGCTTTAATTTCTGAGGTCAGAGCTTGTAAATACAGTTCTGTCTGCAATGGAGCACTACAGCAACACAACACCAAGACAAACACAATCATACAGAGCTTGCTGTGCACATGTTGTGGTCTGTTTTCCAACCCTGACTAGTTCTGCTACAAATTTCCTCACAACCAGTCCCCAAACAGGACATGATACCACAGTTTTAATGCTTGTAATAAATCAATAATGATCAGAAGTATTATGTGCTAGAGCAACACTGATAATTAATCAAAGATGGAAATGGGAAAAATCAAAGAGAAACAGGAAACACACATGAATTATCCAGTTTTCAGATTTCAGAAGAAGTAAATCTGGGACAGAATGAATATTCACCCTCCAGAAAAGTAATAAGACAACACTTAAAGCACTGTTACTAACCATTTATCTGTGTCATCCTTGATTTAAATCCACAAGAGCCACAGTGAGAGCTGACGTCTGTTCAACCAGTTCGAGACAATTTTTGCAATTCTATGATTAAGTGCCCACACTGGACAACGCTGGATAAAATATAATTTTAGACATGTTTCCCATACATACTTATGTAGCCCATTATCAAGTTCACATCTTCCCTCCTCTAAACAATGAAATCCAAAAATCTGTAGACAGATTATGTTAAATCCTGAGGACGGTTTGGTGATTACAATAACGACTTGAAATAGCACATAATGACGGGTGCAGTGGAACAACATGCAGCAGGAAAAAAGCTGGAGGGGAGAGATCTTTCAGGGGAGTATTATTGCTGACATCACACCGCTAATGCTTTTTTATGGACATCTTCATTATCCACCGCTGGCATTCACATAGAGAGAGCAGTGGGAAATAATCCAGGTGGGTGAAAGGCCTTCAATTTCATCTTATGAGGATTATGATTTTTATCAAATTTTAAAAGCATGGGTGGAAGCAGGTGTGCGTGCTTGTGCGTGGAGATGGATGCACAGGTACGTATGCCGCATCTCACTGCAAATTCGTGTGTTTGTGTGTGTATAAAGAGGCAGACTGTGAAGCTGAGCAGATCTTTGCGTGAGTGTCTATAATTGGCGGCAGAGGGAGAATCTGTGAACTGACATCTGCAGTTGATTTTTGGTGATAATAAATCAAGTTTCTCTCTCTGCTGGTGTGCTTCCACACAGCTCTCCCCCTCTCTCATCTGTGTTAACCTATGTGTTACACACACTCTCTCTTCCTCTCCTTCTTCTCATTTCCTCAGTCCCGTGGAAACCCAAGGCCTAGCTGTAAAGTTCCTGCGAAACTTTGGACTCGGCCTCACTTTTTGGGTGGCCACACAACTTGAGTTGTGAAAGCTCCTTCCTGGCCAAAGGTGCAGTGAGAGAAAAAGGAGAGGAGTGTAAGAAGGAGAGAACTGTTCTGTGATTATCAGCGAGTGGAGGTGGATGTAGACAACGAGGTGTGAACAGCCGTAGCTGAGGGGAGCACAGTCTGGCACAACCTAAAACTGCTTGTGTGAAGCCCAATTTTTGCTGACTGCACCTATCTCTACCATACATGGCTGGGTTTGTAGCAAAGGTTTGCCAATGAGCCATTTCTCTCTGCATCAATTTCCTGTCTAGCCACAGCCTCAGCTCCAGATTTAGGGGCCGAATGACTGGTGCTGTTTTGATTATCCTACTTCTTGTTACATTAAACATGATCTGGAGTCAGATGGAGTGAAAAAATATGGGAAAATCCTTCTTGGAGCCCAGATGGAGGTGACCAGGGCTGTGAAGGTTACTTACAATACTTATTCCGCTGTCAATTACAGAACTCGCATTCTAGAACAGTCCAAAAGATTACAGAAGGTAAACACTGAAACATTCTTGATTACTGTCATTAAGTCACTATAAAACAATTTGAGGTTGTGTTTACTTTGTGTTTTTCATGTTCAGATGCATCCTATTTGGATGTGGCTAAACTGAAAATAAGAGTGCATGATGTCTGCTTTAGGGGAAATCTAGCTTTATTCAGAATATTGTCACTGCTTCAGATGATGTGGAACCGTGCTCATTCATTTAAAAAAAAAGTGGTGTCTTTCAGTTTTACTGACAAATTTCTGATCTTTTTCCTGTGTTGTAAAAGTTTTAGTCACTTAAGATGTTTGGATTCTTCTCAGTCAGGCGTCTGATCAGTCCCAGATTGATTGTGCAGCATAGACAGCAAGCCCAAACATACATACAGCCAGTGCAGTGTGGCATCTACTCCACAGATCCTTGATCTTAATGTCATGCAGCCAGTCTGGGATTACAGGAAGAGATAGAAGATACTGTAAAGATAGGTGGCAAGTTCAAGATGCTTGGAACAACTTCCAAACCATGCTCCTTGAAAAACTGTGCAAATAATGCAAATATATATATGTACTGCATAAACTCTGATGGATTTCATACGGGTGCATAAGGTCACACAGGATGTGATGCGTTACATAACAGAGGCCTGATGGATGCTAATGCTAAGGGAATGATCCAAACAAGAAACTCAAAATACTATTAATTTTATCTGTATAACCACACCAGCCAGTTTTACCTAGCTAATGCAAAGTGTGTTATTGTTTTATGACAAAGTGTATCCTATGTGTTCAAGTAGAAACCAGCCACACAACTGAATTCTGACAAGGACATCAAGGAGTTTGATGTACACGTCATAGTTTTAGCTGCCAGGTGAAGCAAGAGTTATTTAGTATGTAGCTGTGGAGCACTGTCCAAAAGCTACAACAGATTCTCACATCAGATAGTATTAATCAAAGTTAGACCAAAAACAAAAGAAACAAAACACTGACACTGACACTACCCCTCCTCACTTTCCCTTTTAAGAATCAGAAGAGTTATTTAGTGATTTATGTTTGTGGTAATGAATAACAAAACATAACCATGCATATCATAATGTGCAATACGGAGCAAAGCCTGGGTGCACATACAGGAATAAGGAAGGGCGGTTATGAACATGGAAGTGTCTATGTTTGCACAGTGTGTATGTGTAAATGAAAAACATTGCTGAACCTAAGGGACACACTGGGTTTCGGCTAGATTTTCAAACCAGAGGGAGAGTACAACATTCCTCCAGTACACTGAGACTACAATGATCCTTGGATCACTTCCATTACAGCAGTTTTACAAATGCAACTTTCCTCCTCAGAGTAGCTGAGGCTAGACAGGTTAAATGATAAGGCTTTACATCTGGCTGACTTCAGACCACTGAGACAACAAGTCAATGTTTGGGTTAACAGATGCCTGATGGAATACAACTTCCTACCTCATCTTTCAAAACAAACAGGAAGAGTGAGGTGGTTCCTTATTAAGTGAAATTATGTCATAATAATTAAAGAACCGTTATGCAATGTGAATGTTTGCTTCTCTTCGTGTCAGCCTTGTGATCAACTGGCAACCTGTCCAGGGTGTAACCCACCACTCCGCTGACTAATATCAACTGGGATGAGCTCTTGAATCCACTTCAACACAAGGATCTGTGTGGGAAATGGATGGTTCAAAAGGCCGAGATGAGATGGAACAGGAACACTACCCATTTTAATCTTCAGTGAAGCCAGGGATAAGACACAATATCACACATGAGATCGAAAAAGAGTCTGTGGGATAACGAGTGGCTCTGTGCCGTTCAAATGAAGAGTGTTCTTTTTTGGGGGGGTTACTGTATTTTTTATTACTGTCAGTGAGCTTGTGATACAGAGAATTTGGTACAAATGAAAGTTAACATTTTTCTTTGAAGGCAAAATCAGAGGCACGTTACATGATTGATCTGCAATCAAATCCCAATTAACTATGGCTGCCATGACAACCGACAATTTTGTGCCAAGTCAATGCCAAAATTTTGAAAACGTGCTGCTGCTGCTTGTTTTTGGGGGGACTATAGGTAATGAAGGCAATGTTAAGTACCTGAGATGTGATTCTTCCAGATCTGACAAGAACAATGTAATAAATCTACAAGCATTGTCTGACATCAAACTTGCAGAGAAGAACGAGACAGACACAGTAAACAATAATACATGGAATGGCAGCAGGATCCAGGTCCAACAACTAATAAACAAACCCCCCCAAAAAATATATATACAGGGGGATTGGTGTATTGATGTTTTGCATCCAACACGGATCAACAGCTACAGGTTCTACATGACCAGTAAAAGTCAGTATGCAAACAAACTCCACACAAACTCAAACTTAAGCATGGTGCTCACAAAATTAGCAGTGGACCGTCATTGCCATTCAGTCTGTCAGAATATGACACTCAAATTTTTAAATAAATTTTTCAATTACCATAAGTCTGTCACCTTACCCGCTGATTCACACTAACTACATGAAGGAGTATGCATGTGCCTGTGTGTGCTGTGTGCAATAGACTCTGTTGCTTTCTGTTTTTTGCTGTGGTATTGAGTTTGGTATGGAGAGCTGTGGAATTTCACCAGGATTGGTACTGACAACAAAATCTCTGGTATCGGCACATCCCTAAAATTAACATTAATTGAGACGCACTGAAGTCCCCACTGCGTGTCTACACACAATGTGCTTCTAATAGACTTCCACTGAGAAACTATATCTGCAGAGGGCGCTTTTTTTTTTTTGTTTTTTTTTGCATCCAATCATCTTTTCCTCACAACCATGGAGCAGCATCTTCCCCTGAGGCAGCTGTAAACACTGGGCCTCAGTCTGTCAGCACTGTTGTTTGTTTGGACATCTGTTTCGACCACAACTTCACACTGATCGTCAGTATCATATGGCTATAGTCTGGAGTTACATCCACACTCCCCAATACATTACCACATTACCACATTTGGATCTAATTCTGAGGAGTGTTTAGTGGTTGCAGTGGTGAAAGACCTATCTTCTCTTGTTGTTATGAAATTTGTAGGCAATGGTTAGCATCAGAGCAGGCATGTGGTGCAGTGTTACAGAATTAGTCATGTTTACTCCAAGTGATAAAAGGTTACAAGTTGTCCTGGCAAGAATACATAGAATGTGTCATCACATATGTAAATTGCTCTGTAATAATTTCTGTAGCACTGTAGTCATTTTTATTCAAATACACATTCAAGTCTTACATGTATTTCCACTGGAGGAAATTCCTTTTTAAATGTGTTAACTGCAGTTCAATTTCATTCAAGTTCAGTTTACAGTCTGACAGACTGAGAACCTTCCAAGTGTCATAAGGTGGTCAATCAGACTTCAGCCACCGTGGTGACATGTCTCTTGACAGCCTGGAGAATGTTTGTTTTTCTGAAATTATGTGTCATTCAATAAAGTTATTCAAATATGATAAGCATGGCAGTGATACTATCTTAGCATGTAAATCCATATATTTACATTAGACCCGTAGTAGTAGTCTTCTACTTGTGGAGATGGTACTCATTAACATACATACAGTACATCAAACTCACCAGCTGGTCCACAACCCTCATCCCCCTACCTTTGCTTTTTCAATCTCATATAAGCAGAGAAATATATGACCTGGTCCGGTGTACCATTAAAGTATATGGAGCATTACCCATACTGCACATAGGGGCCATGCCACAGTTTTATTGCAGGTTTACAACTCGCTGGTGGAATAACAGCACCTTGTTTCCTTAGGTGGAAGATGGGAAAACAGAGAGGAGTAGAGCAGGACCAGGTGTAGGAGACTTAACAAAATGCCAGGTAGCTGAACGTAGTCATCCTCGAGGCAAAAGACTCATTTTCTAAAGCTCATTAGGAAGTGTTGCAAATCCAAACAAAATAGAAATTGAGACCTCTGTCCTTCAAAAACACTGAATGTCTCGACCCCCTTCTGTGTCTTCAAATTGTTAACAGCTCTTAGCTATTCACAAAACAAGACACTCATGAATGGAGCCACTTGTGGTGTCAGTGTTTAAAAAATTAAATCAAAATGATGGTAATGATACTGTAAAGGGTTAGGGTCAGGGGGTGGGCTGTACTTTTGTTATGAATTAGTAAACAACATCTCAAACTGCATCACTCACTGGAATCACCACCTTGTAGTTTTGGACTTCTGGAGATATATATATATATATATATATATATATATACACACATATATATATCTTAACTATTTGTGAGAAAAATTGCTACCATTTCTGTGTGTGAAGTTGTGGTACTAATATTTGACTTTTGACCACCAAACTGTAACCAGTTCACCCTCCTTTGAGTGCAACTCAAGATTTCTACCAAATTTGTTATACAAACCTTCCTTCAAGGCGTCACTGAGATATCACATTAACAAGGCCAAAATTGCGTTTTGTGAGGTCTCCATGTCTGTGACAATTAACCTCTGACCACAGAAATCTAATCAGTGTGTCCTAGGGAACGCTTGTGCCAAATTTAATTAGTTCTGTTGAGGTGTTACTCAGATATCTTGTCCACAAGACTGGGATAAATGAACGGATGTGCAGGCACATGCGTATGTACAGACGGACGACAGATGTAGAACAGACATGCAGACATGGAGATGTTCTTTCAACAGCACAATAGTGAGTTATTGCTTCCCGCCTCTGTCTGGATTCTGCAATCACCAAAAATAAAAGAAGAAATGATTTTCACTGGGTGCAATTATTCAAATATGTGCAACTGCTGACAGTTGAATAAACTTTGTGTTTCCATCCTGTTATTGTTTATCTTATGAACATTTTTGAGGGTTTGACGGATGCTTTGGTGTGTGGAGCCATCATCAATATCACAACCCATGACCACAATAAAAGAAAATGACAGACAGACACATATTTAAGTTCATGCAGACATGTGAAAAAGGACCCTGAGTATAAGACTTAATTTCACTGCTCGTACAGTAGGTAATCATATTAATCTCTCTAATGTCAATAGATCTCAAATAACCTGAGTGACTTGGAAAATAACACCTGTTAAAAGCCTTTTTATATCTACACAATGCAGGTCTTGCAGCTTAATCGCACCACCGAGGCTGATAATCTATACAGAACTAAATCAATACTGGAGGGTAGTGTTGGGGATCAATTCCCTGAGGGGGAGGCTTGCCATTGAACATGACACCAAGGGACGAGCGTGCCTAATCCACGTTTGAACTTAAAGTGAGCGTGGGCCTCTCTCTTCTGAACATGACCACTGGACCCCTCCAAAGCTGTTGAGAAGACACGGTCACTAAGATGATAGTGCGAGAGCGGGTGCCCATGTGGGAGATGTTGACTGGACCCGCCTCCGCTATACATCCACCCATTCACTCCAACGTCTCGCTGCTCCCTGAGAAAGGCGCATTTTCCCTGCACACCCATACTTCCAGGTGTTTTGGTCATTAGGGCCTCTGGCTATTAGAAACACCGTGGTTCTTGCTTAATGGTTATAAGGCCAACCATCGTGCTCAGATCACACCTCCACAGCTGTAAAGAGCGGTGGGGAGGGGTGGCAGCCGGGGAGGCATGCGCAAGGGGGGACCAGGCCAAAACGCCCGCTTTGTTCTCTGGGGGCTCCGGTTACACCCGGCTCTCCCCACAGCCCGCGTGACATTCAATACTGCAACTGTAAATTTTACATTAAGCGTGTGAAATCACAGATGCACATGTCACAGCAGTGTCATAAAGTGAATTTACTTAGCTCGACTACAGCACGCACCTTAACTCTTTAAGTCTCTGTAGGGGGGCGTTGGGGGCGGAGATGGTGGACAAAATTACAGCAATTAATTCTTAAAATGGCCCCCAGAACGTGCACTACATGCTGACATGTTCACGATGCACACCTGGCCCTGTTCACCTTTTTAACAACAGTCCGGCATCATTACATTTTCTTTGGTATTGCAAATTAAAGAATAATTGATATTTCGGCATGGCATACAGCTTGTTAAAGGTTTAATGGTCTGTGAATGTGAACAATAGCTATGGGTGAAAACTAAGAGAGTGAGAATGACCTTTACAGTACACATAAATAGCACACAAGTGTAATATGTATACACACAAACAAACACAGACCGAGTACAACTATGGAACAGGATATCAAACCGGAATATGAAGCAGACTAAAAGTTTATGAGCTATGGTAAAACTGTAGCACTGTCACATCTACCAGTTACATTACTAGATTTCAGTCTAATGGCATTTTATACATTCACAGACAAGTGAGCTGCAAATCTGTCTGCTTACTGGTGACAGAGCCCGAGTCCACCTGTTCACTCTCAGATCATCCCTCCACTAAAAATACAAAGAGAGGAATCCAGACAAGTCTCAGTCGTAAACAGCAACCGAGGGAGACCCATACATAATGTGTCTCCATATTTCTGTTAAGCAGCCATGACTGTGCGACTGCCAGAATTATGGTTTAGTTATGTTTGGAATAAAAGAGAGCGATTTCACCCATTGCAAAATCTGGACATTCACCAATATTTGATACGTGGATACTTCAAATTCCTTTAATACATTATTAAGTCAGTAGTATCCACCATGTGAAAGAAAGAAAGAAAGAAAGAAAGAAAGAAAGAAAAAACAACTTATGAGGTCAATCCCACTTCCTATGCATAAAATGCTGAATATGACAAATTCATGCATCCCCCCCCCCCAGTTCATTTGGCAATGGCTCAATAAATTCTGCAGAGCACCCGTGCTGCCCCGTCTACCCCGTCAGAGTATTCCCCTGCTCTGAGGGTGAGGGGGAGCCAACATTAAAACTGGTGGTTTGTAAAGTGAGCTGGGAAGTTTAATTGATCTAAAAGAATTTAATGTGGCGTAGTGAATCGCAGCAGACAGCGAGGATTTATATCACAACCCTGAAGAAACGAACATAATATTGCCGGAGTTTTACAGCCGAAGGGGGATTTTTTTAATTGTGCCCACAAAAATGATTTACTTTGTGTTGAGTAAAACTGAAGTTCAATAACAGCCCTGAATGCCCACTTTAATTCCCACTCTTGCATAAAAAGTTGCGGAAAGTCTATGACAATTTATTTTGCTTTAGCCCTGAATAAGATTTTTTAGACAGATACATTTGATTGTCAAGTATTAATTAAAGCCATCGCGCTTGTAGAAAAGACTTCTTTTTCTTGGCGCTGACCCATTTCACACATCACAAAGCAATAATCACGCCTGAGCTGTATCATTTTAAACTAAGCTCTTGTTCTCTCAAGTGTTAAGTCCATCCTGCATGGACGTCTTTGAAAACACAGAGAACTCTGCAATGTGTTAGAGATTTTGAATGTAAAACCAAGATTACCACACAGCCACAAGGAAAGGGATTCAGTACAATCCCCAGAGGATGTGTCGTGGCCAAGTCAAACAAGAGAGCAGATATTTACCAATATGTTCAGGATACTGTGGCCACACAGATACAGAGATGTCCACAACAAAAAACAGATGGATGTCAAATAATGTTGTTTCTTTTTTTGTTTATTATTTCTGCTGTTATGTTGTACAGTATGTAGTGTTGTGTATAGCTTTGGTTGATGCTTAAATCTGAAGTGCCTCGGGACTGTTTGAGTCTATAATTTCTAGCAACTTGAACACAAGGATTAAAAAAAACTTGAATCTGATTTATTAATAAATAAAATATGAGAAAAATGATGAACCTTCAATACAGACTGCTGGTGCCACACTTGCAGTGCTGTGCATGATTTGGTTGTGTTTTTGACACAGATGAAATCTGAAAGCTGCACAGGGAAGACACGGAGCTCAATCTGTGGTGAGTGGATGCTCACCTGCTGTGTTTCTGTTCCCTCAGAGGATGATGCTTTCTCCATTTATTTGTATGGAGGGTGTTAACTCCTTGGTGTGTGATAATCCTAAAGAAATCCTAAAGATAATCCACAAGAAAGAATATCAACTTGCTACATCTATTTTCTAGTATTAGTGTGAACAAATTCAGGTTAGTTTTTGTATTGTTGAGTAGTACTTGACTTCATTGTATTCAGAGGCTGTGAATCAATAGGCTACAGGCTCTAAGAAGGGTTACCATTTCAATTCAAATGACTTAAGATTACTAATCATACAGTAAGACTCTGCAAAAGAAGGTATTTACCTTCTCACCAGGAAACTACATTTTAATGGCAGTGGATAATGAGCTCTGCTGAACCTGGTTTCAAATGAATTAGACCGAGAAGTGGCTGATGTGTGAAATTTTAGCGTGTAACTAAGCACAGTCTGGAGCTCAACTAATACTCTTGTTGACTTAGCCGAGCCGTCGTATCTGAGAATAACCAGAGAGACCGCAGCTCAGCAAAACGTATTTACATTACAGTAGGGAGCACCGGATGAAGAAGATTGAGTCAGGGAAAATGTACGATGTATCATAAAAAATGTGATTCTTCTCCAAGGGAAAAAAATGTTCCACTGTGACTTCCCGTTGGAGTGATTTTCAGACAGACACAAACTCATGGGAGGAAACCAAGCACTCGTTAAACCTACCAGACCTGGCTCAGACCACACCTAGACCTGGCCATCCATCAGACTGACTGGACAGAATTTACAGTGTGACCTGATCGGTCATCATTTATTACTTTTACTGGTCCTAAGTGGAGGCAATCACCGGCTGGTGTTTGTGTAAGAGGAGACCTCCACCTGCGAGGGTCTCCCATTAACACAAAACTAACTTGGGGTGAGATATGTCATCTGTCAGCGTTCGTTTTGCTCTGGGCCTCAAGTTTATCCTGACACAATCCTGTGGGGGATTTTTCTCCGTTAAATGAGCTGCTGTGTATCTTCAATCAGAAAAGACGGGCGACTAATCAGAGAGTGTAAAACTGCTGCCTTTAAACAGTTCCTTAGAATTATGACTTCTCTCTCAAGAAACCAGTCTTCTGGAACACCACAGCAGACAATGATGCATTGAATCACCACATCTTAGCATTCAAACCACTGCAAACAAAGATCAATACCAAGGAACTGCAGAACAGTAATCAAACACGTGTGCAAGACAGCAGCTTTCAACCAGATCTTGCTGCAGTCTTATCTTTGGGATCAGTTAAGGATCTAAGAGGGGTTTAGGGTTAAAAAAAAAAAAAAAACTCATACTGGATGATTGTATAACTTACTGGGTCCAGTAACACAGCCCCCCTGGAGCTACTGTCACCTCAGGGCGTATAGGTAGCTTGTGCTTTTGAAGTGCCGCTGATACTGGCTTCTGTTCAAGCTCATGACACGTCCTTAGCACGCTCCATTGAACTTGATCAGTCACTCAGCAAATAAATGTACAACCAAAGACTGGCGTGAAGACGGGCAGATGAAGAGAGCTAGAGGGAAGCAACTGTAAAATAACAATGCACAGGTGACGCAATGGAGGAGTTCACGGAGGGTCAAGACAGGATGCTTCCACAAAGTGTTTGTTGAAGTCGGATCATGACTGGGTCACGGTGCTAATGCTCCAAATACAGGGCGGAAAGAAAACAGAGACCTTATGCCAGGGCATCTGACTGAAATATGTTTGGCTCTGCACCACATCCCTGTTTTGGATGCTCATCAATTAGTCAAATTTGATCGAATGCCACAGGTGAAGCGCTCCAGCGTGTTCACCCCCTAACTCCGCAACACACAGCTAATTCTGCATAATGGGCCTCAGGGGAATATGTGAGAGGCTGTGGTGTGTTAACAACTGGGTGAGAGAAAAAGAGAGTAACAGAAAAAGAGAATAATGGACAGAGTCCATCTGAGGCTCACCTTTACTTCCCTGTCTAATCACTACCACATGCTGATGAGGAGAACATGGGAAGTCCCACCAAAAAATACACATTCTTTTTCTTTCACCTCACTTTCCTGGTTTCCAAGGTTTGGGATTTGCTGAGACATTGTTGTACCAGTGTGTTTGTCAGCATATGTGTGTGAAATCTAAGTTATCTTTATAGTCGGAGCTAACATCTCATTTCAAAAGCTAACATTGACCAAAAGGAGCTAATAAACGAATCCAAAGTCAGAGCTGGGAATTGTAATGTTGAAATTGTACTGCTAATAATCTGTGTGCTGTGCAGGTCTTAACCGCTAAAAGGAGGAAAGTATCTCTTCCTGGCCCAAATAGAAAAACCAAAATCAACCTTAACTGTCCCTGGGAAGGTGTGGGAACCCAAGCCACAACCTGGCATGACATGGCTGACAAATAAATAGCATGCCCTACCTCAACTCTCATCTAATTACAGGAATGGTTTACCAGCTACGGCTTATTAGTGTTTCCTTAGAAAACTATAAAAACTAATGACACCATTTTGTAGTTGCCTTGGTTTTCTTGTGCCTCCCTCTCTTTCCATGTTCTTGGACAGCACGGATTATTTTTAGCCCTGACTGGTGAGAGTTAAAAACTCACAGCCAAAGCTAACGTCTGTTTTCTCCCTGGGTCAGCATTTAACATCCTGCAGAGTTTTGCTTTGAGTTTTAAGACACTGCAGCTGTTTTGAATGAAAACTTGACGGCGCATATTTGTAATAAAATAATACCTGTATGTCCGCTGTGGCAGACTCTCTTATATTCTAGAAAAATAATCAGCTCTGTGTTTTGATTGTGAAATGATGATGATGAATTTTTAATAAATGAGAAATGATTCTCTAATAAATTCACCACAGTAACCACCACAAATTCACCGGTGTCCTCCAACCCAGACCTCTGGTCACACACAGCTCTGACATAGCTGTCCACTGTGGTGAGCACTTCTAGGAGACTTGCTCCCCCTAGTGCCAGGGGCTTTAAATTCAGCCAAAGCTTTCTAAATATGCAGCCTGTTCCTGTGCTGTGTGCCTGTTTTTGTCCCGAACCTATTGTTTTCTAAAGGTTTGTTCATCACGTAGTTATTTGAAATTAAAATAATCAACACACAGAGCATAGAGAAAGCTCCTTGTTTTTGAGTTTGTCTTTTTTTTTTGAGTACATTTGAACTTAAGAACATCAAGCCATGGCTGTACAGAGAAAGTATTTAAAAACTGTGATACTTTGGCCAGACATAAAGTCAAGGACTCCATGTCAGTGATCAGAGACCACAGGCTTGTACTCGGTTTCACTGCCACAGGTCATACTTGAGTTGTGTGTGAGTATCAGGGTGTCCGGGTGACACTAAAACAGGCTTGAATGACTTTAGTGCTGTCCTCAGGGCAGCCGGAGAGCTCTGACCTTCCTGAGCACACTTCACAGACAGTGCTGCCGAATACTCTGCAGGCATGTTTGCTAACATTCAGTTCTGCTTGGGTGGGTACGGACACAACACGATGGCAGGAAATGAGACTAAAGGTTGCCATAAGTTGAATGCATTCAAACTCAAATATAAACCAAGGAATGGATATTATCTGAAAAAAGAGTTTTAGCACAATTTGTGCACGCAGCTCTGCGTTGAAACACATGAATTTCTCATGCACAGATGAGCAAGCCTACCTGTGTGAGCGACGAAAAGCACGTTTCTAAAATACATTAAGATTAGTGAAACATCGTCACTAAAAAATGCGAGCTAGCAAAACTGTCACAGCCCTTTTGTCTAGAAAACCATGTGCACGTTATTCTCGCATCCATTATCAAACATTCACCACCATCCATTAAAATCTCGTTTGCTTGTTTGTTTACTTGTCTCTGTAGGAGCCCACGGGTCGTCACCACCTTGTATACATTCCACCCATTCAGCGGTGTTTCAATATTCACAATGATGTAAAACATGCATATCTAATATATTATTTAGTCACATTCCCCAGTAATAAAACACATTTTTGACTCTCTCTGGTGTGATCCCGACATTGTATTTCCATTATTTTCTCTTTAAACATTAACCACGGTTTCGTTGGAGATGCATTTCATCGTCTTCTTCTGCTTAAAGATTCAAATGGCCTGCTGGTCAGGATAGGCAGGCCATAATGTTTAAACAAAGCTGACAGAGGGAGCAGAGGAAGGAATGTTTTGCCTAAAATCTGCTGAAAATTCACTTTTCAGGTCTCTCTCTCTCTGTCTCACTCTCTCTCTCGCTTGCTCGCTCCCTCTCTCCCATTACACTACAGTGCTATGGCTGCAGTTTATGGCTCGCTTGGTGCTGAGGGAGGATTTCTTCTCCACTTAAACTGATCATAACCTCACAAAACACACACACGCACACAGCATTGTATGCTCACTGATCTATATTGTGGCACATTTCAAATGCTTTGAAAGTCGATAACAGCTGACGCTTGTAATTGACCACCACAATATATTACAGATCATCATAAACATGTTCTGTTTCTTTTTGTATTGTGTCTGTGAAGGTTTTTGGGATTAATGTGTTATATCTTGGTCGTCTAAAGCCACATATTGCACCAATCTAAGAGAGGAAATAACAGAATTTCTTGGGATAAATAACTTTGAGGTTCCTTGAGTCTAATTGTCACAGTAGAGAAGACTGTTGAAAACTCACAACCTGAAATACATTGCTGTAATCGGGGCACAGAATAACAATGGTTTAGTCACCGTGCATGGGCGACACGCACGTTAGTCAATCTGTTTTGTTAATTCTTAAAACTGAATTAGATGGCATGGTCTTATGTTACTGTTTATTCCCCTAATGAATGCAGAACTCATTAAACAATTCAACATCCCTTAATTTAGTTAGGCCAAATATTTGGAAACAGCTTGTTCAAAAGTAATTTCAGAAGATGTGTTTTTATAATTGCTACACTTAATCCACAAGGACATTATAAAAAAGGAACAAATGAGCCAGTCATTCCTATATATTTATTTATTCTAATTAATGAGGCATTTGAAAGACTGAATAGCGACGAGTGACTTATAGGCATATTTCTGAAAAAGCGGGCTCCTTTAATTAAGAATCTATAACTGAGTTCATACGAACTCACAAACTTAAAACATGTTCAGATTGTGACACTATATAGTATCACTGTATTTGGATATCTGGGTTTTAATGTCAAAAATTCCCAAATGCATTATAAAATGATGTTATTTCCTGGATCACTTGACTGAGGTAGACCTCAAAAGTGTGAAGAAAAGAGTCTTGTTATCCAGAAGGTTCCCATTCTGTCAGTGATTATAGAAGCCATGGGTCTCCTCCAGGAACACTGGATGTTCCCTCTTGCTGCCAGTTCACTGATTGGCAACCTGCTCTAAGCCTTTCTCACATGGTGTCCTGACTGAATCTGAATCAGACCCTGATTAGATCAAATTGCGGAGAGAAACATGTGTACCCCTGTGTGCCCACCTTTGTATCACCTCAGTACTAGCAGTTAAATTGGACCTATGAAGGCAGGGAAGCCCTGTCTCTGATTATACACTGACATCTTTGGAATATTGAAATCTATGGCATTTGATATAAGCGCAGACTTCTCTTGTCTGAGTTCGGTTCCTACTGGCTCACCACCCATTTATTCCCAGCTGGCAGTGGACAACAACAAGGAAGTATGTGATTAGACTTCTCCCAGTACAGATGTCAGCATCAGAAATGCCTCCAATACTATCTAAAATATTAAACCGAATATCAGTCACTATGCAAGTATATGCACCGATCTGATATGACATCATTTATTTCTAAACTTCATGACTTCACATCCATTGCATGGAAAATCAATTCTTCTTCACAGCTCTAAAACATTAGCGTACGCACAAAGTCAACCACTGGCAACTGCTGGTTTAGAGTGGTGAAGAGGAATTGATTTCTGGTAAGTCCTGTGACGTTAGCCATTTGCAAAATGTCAGCAATTTGCCAACTCCTACACTGGATAGTCCCACGAGTTGAAGGCGCATTGTGTAGGCGTAGTGACTATAGTTTGTTTGTTTTTTTATATGATGATAACAGTCTAACTACAACAACAGATACATCCTTGGATCATTTAAAAGGCTTAACCTACGTGACAGTGATCGCAATCATATAACATCCATAGAGATTACGGTATAAGAACATTTCTGGACACTGACTACACACCTTTGCTGAATGAGCACTGGCCACATATTCCCCATTCTGACAGTCATGCATCATCAAAGGGACAGACAAGCTAATTTTGCAGGCACTGAGGGGAGCGATAGCCACCTGGCTATACCTGGTTAACATTTCAAATGAGTGACATGTGTCTCTGGCTCATTTATCTGACAGGCCTGCTCAGAGCGCGAGCAAAAGGAAGACCTCAGTGAGTTTAAAAGCCAGAAATGCTAATGTATATCTGAGAAGATGGGAAGAGAGACAGCGAGGGGAAGAGGCCTGAGGTGCAGGAGTGACTTTGCCCCCTCTCTATAATTGTTTTATTGTAAGCGCAGCTCATTATTAGCAAAGGAGACAGGAGGGTAATGAATGACATAAATAGACGTCCTCCATGGCTGACAGCTGTGACATGATGAAGGAGCGTCTCCTCAGGACAGAGACAGGGAGCAGAGGAGTGTGGGTGGGTGTGTGTGTGTATGTCTCCCACCATACCTCTGGATCTTCATTAAATAAAACCAACGTGGCTGTAAAACTGCAGTTACAAAGCAACTGTCTCCTAAATGTGTCTAGTTGTTTATCATGTGTAAAGGTTAATAGGCAAATGAGGTTGTCTTATCTTCACAACATTATAATATTTTCATGTACGTGTATCTACATGTGTGCACATACTTATCAGAGAGTGTGTGCATGTGAAGGCGAGAGAAAATGAGCCATGGGGAGAAACTGGAAAAAAAGAGACAGGAGTGGAGGAAAAAAGATGATGATCATTAGCTTTTGATGGATCTAATGACCATGTGGATTTATGTAAAGCGGAGCTGGATAATGGGAAAGAGGCGAGAGGAAGGAGAAAATCATTTAGGGGAAGAGAGGAGGAGGGGGAGTATATCAATGGCATGCTGAGGGGGTAACGACAACAAGCTGAGAGGCATCATGACCAAAGATATAGATCAATAGCTCCTCCATTATGTTATGAAGAACAGGGAGATGAGGAGAGAAGGGGTGGCAATGGAGGAATAATTTGCTTGGTAAGTACACTGGGGACAAGAGCATTTATGTGTGTGTGTATGAGGAGGGGGGGGAGATGACAGGGTCACATAAACAAGTGGCAGCATCTCTCCCCAGAGGACCAGCAGTGATGATGAGGAGAGGAGGCGCCGCTGGAGTCTGGAGGGGTGAACGGCGGGACACGCTCCAGCAGCATCTCTCTCTTGGCAGGTAAAAATAAAAGTCAACAGGAAAGGCCTGGTGCATGGGTGCTGGCGTGATAGCTGCCATCCGTTACGGGTAAATTGAACTGTCAACCCCTCTGTGTCATTTCCATGGCTGGATGAGAGGGAGAGGCAGAGGCAGAGAGAATTATGGGCGATCACAGTGTGCAGTGGGAATGTTCTGGGAAATTAACTCCCAAAAGAGAGAGAGAGGGGGATGTTAGGGCTGTCAAAGAGATAGAAGGATGGGAGGATAAACAGGCAGAGGAGAGACGAGAGAAGAAAACAAGTGCCAGAGTGTTTTGAGAAGGTATCTGCTGTGTTTTCATTTGCTCACTAACAGCGTTAAAACACATTGTCAGAGGATGCATTTGGTTCATGTTAGCACCTTGTTTGCAGCTAAAACACGGATGTTGTGTATATTCTACAAGTATGAATGCCAAAACTGGGCTTGCATTGTTTACAATGAGCTGTGTGGATCCAATGTTGATTGCCTTTGATTTCAGACACACACTTTGTGCAAACGTTATAACATGTAATCATTTTCACTTAGACGACTCAAGTCTGCTCAGAAAAAGTTACAGACGCACGTTCACTTCTTTACACCCATGAAGCCTATTGTTATGCCCCACGTCTGTTTTTCTGCATTTCGCATACATGCCTGCAGCGTGTATTAGCCCAAAGTGGGTCCAAACCACAACTAAATTCTTTGCACGAATGCATCACGTGCAGACACACGAGTAGCATCTCAGCTACTACAGACAACACTGTCTGCGTCAGTGTTAAAATTAACATATACATCTGCACATCGACTATGGATTAGCCGTATGTGCTGTGTACTCACAGAGGTCCTCTTATAGACGTCCAAAAAGTGTTTTCACAAGTTTAATGACATAAAGCAGACTACACAAAATGAGGGCGAACTTCTGCCTGCTGTTTTCACTGTTCTGAGTGTGCATATGCAGCACTGTTACTTTATGCACTCGGCAGCACACACAGCTCCTCTGACTTCTCGCCCCCACCTCCACTCTGTCTCTATCCACTTACTTAAATATTTATAAAGATTCCTATTATTGTATTAACTATTTATTGATTTATAATTTAAAAGATTTATACCAGGCACCTAGAACTCCAGGGTAGAGTGACTTGCACCTATAGGAGGGAGCCATCTATGGCTATTTATTGTCTTTTAATGTTAAACCTGTGCCTGTTTGCCTCTTGGCCTTCAGAAACAAGAAGAAAAAGCACACTTGAAGAGAGACAGACACACAAAGAGAACCAAAGAAAGACAGAGAAAATGAATAGAAAGGACAATCTGGCTCAATATTGCTCCTGGTTAGATGTTGGTGAGCTATGCTCCGTCTCCTTCTGGAGCAGGTCACGCGCTGGCAGTCCAGGCAGAGTCTTGACAATGAAAATGTATTGCCTTGCTCCATCTCTTATTGATTTACATCTTAGGACTCTTTGAATGCGAAGTGATTATGGCATCTACGCTCACCTCTGCTGTCAGCAGAGTGGATAGTAACTAAGTACTGATATTTGAGTACTGTACTTTACAATATTTTTCTCACATGTGTCATTTTCTTTCATAAAATGTTGACTTTTACTCCAAGATATTCACTATATTTCTATAAGAAAGAAGTCTTAATTTGAAGCAGATCTTTTAGTCGGTGGAATAGATTTTACACTGTGTTTATCATTAGAGAACAAACAATCAGAGACAGCACTGTCGGTCATGTTTGAATCTGTCAGTGTCCTTACAATGCTACAGAAGCAGGTTGTTTCAGAGTCATTGGGTTCTGTAAATGTGACATTTTGCAATTCACGAATCAAGCAAAAAGGCATAAGGATGCTCAACTTTTTCAACTGGCACGTTGAATGAAAATCTCTGAGATGAATGTTACTGCAGCTGCAATTCAGTTTATTACATCCTAATTTTTTGACACGGGGATATTGTGAACTTTGATATCATAAACAAAGATGTTTCAGCTAGTGTGTATTTAATTTGGTCTAAACAACAGTTCACTAATTAGAGTCTGTTTGGTGAAGAACAAAAAAGAAAGACTATTATAGTTAATGTAAATGCAGCCAGTGATTAGTTCGTACTCTCATTAGGGAGAAGTGGGATAGCCTCCCAGAGAATACCAGGGGCAGATTCATAATTCACAGGCTCAATCAAAAGACAAGGGATGGAGGGAGAGAATAAAAGAAGAAGTCTGTGGTGGTCAGCAGGAGGAAGGATGCTTGGATATGGGAGTGGTGAGTTAGGGAAGGAGAGAAAGAAAGAGGAAGGTGTTGGGAGTGAAAAGCTGATCGTGCTTTTATGCAGTGCCTGGTGAGTGACAAGGAAACCATTAACGGAGTAGCACTGGCCAAAGGGATTAAGTCCACACATGCATGGCTATTATTCAAGCTAATTAAAGGCCGCTTTTTCTGGGAGGCCAGGTTTACCTCTACAACAAAGCCGGCAGAGAAAGAAGCAGGAAACAGCTCAGGCGATTTTGCTTAGCTGGCAAATCTTTAGCATACGTTGATCTGAGGGGGACAATGACTTGAACAATCTGGAGAACCTTGTCTTCACTCTGGCCGTACTCTAATAAATGACGAGCAGTTTTAAACGCCCGCTCCAAAGGACACATCTTTCACTCAGACCGTTCTTACAGATTTTCTTTCACCACTTCACAAGAGGTTAGCTAATCAACTGTAATGTCTCTCTGCTTCTGCTGGTCGGTTACACAAAAACAGAATATGTGCAACAGATGCTGCCAAATAAACATATTAAAAAGAGGTTAAATGTAATTATTAACAGTAAAATGCATGTTGTGTGCTTACATTATGCCAAATATTTCCTGATACAGGTCTGAACCCAGGGAGAGCTATGTCAAAACTGTCTTTATTATCCAGTTTTACACCACAATTCAATTCAATTGAGGGATCTTCATCAAATGTTCGGGTCTTGAGTTGTCAGAGAAACAAGATGAGCAAATGTTAGCAACCCGCTTTAATGTGTGTTCACAAAAAATGACAAATTTTAATGTGAAATGGCTTTACTCTGTGTTTTTTTTTTTCCAGTGTTAATGGATTTAATCACAGGCCCCTTTAAAGAGGAGGACGCCTCTGCGGGTAACTGACTGAATGAATCCTTGGCAGGAGAAGCTGCTTCAAGCACAGTGGTGAATATATCTCACAGGATCAGACGCAATATTATCAAGTCTGTATTTTGATTGATGGATCCCTGTGGCAGAAAATGGCATACTGTGTGTTTAAATCAAGAAATAAACAGTAATATATGACTGATTTGTATCTGCTTAGTTAGTTATATAATTGCATTATAGTCATAAAATAGTAATATCACATTTTAGTTCATCCAGAACCCGGAAATTTACTTTTCAACTTAAAATAACTAAATAAAATATTATTTTCTACAATTATCAAATATTGTTGACAATACCTGTCTGAGTTGAGAGAAGGGTCCTATTGTCCCACACCTGTCTCCTGATCAGACCCAACCCTTCACTGCTGGCTCTTACTGTGGAGTGGGGCTCCATGTTGGCATGAGGAGCTGGAGGCAGCAGGCTACAGGTGCAGGTAATTGACCTAATGAAGAGCACAATAATGAATAACTGGCCTCTGGATGGGTGAGCAGTCATTTTTTGGCTTAGGTCTTTAGGCCTTGATTGGATAGTGTGATCCAGGAAGGATTTGCCCCTTGACTATTAAACTGATGAAGACAACGGAGGAAAGCGGGGAATGAATTAACAGCAGCCAAGCATAACATGCAGAGTGATACATTATGAGTGAGCGGCGGAGTGTTATGAATCAGATTCTTCCTGTCTATTTTCATTTTATATTAAAGTGAAACTGTGTTTAGAAGTGGAGCAGTGATAGCATTATTAACTTCAGAGGCATTATTAAAAAAGGATCATTACATGCCACTTACTTGTCATGAGGGGAAATACTAAGCCTGTGAAAACAGCTGCATAATGTCTTCTGTGGATTTGGAGGAGTTTTGTCAAACCATGCTGATACAATCTGGAGCCTGCATCTCAGCTTCCCCTGCTACAATTTTGATTATTCTTTGTTTAAATCTGTCACTCATGTGCTACATTATAATCTCTGGAGAGCCCTTACCTAAAGTGTCAGCTTTATTATTACTCATTATTTAAGCCCTGTATTCCAATACCACTTTCCTACAATAGTACAGCTTCATTTATCAGTATCATGTAAAATATTGGGTATCAAAAGGAGATTCAACTTTAGTAATGAACAAGGTGCCGCTGCCATACACGAGTCAATCAAACAACAAAAACAAGTGAGACAGCAAACACTGCTATTCACCAACAGTAGCGGGATCAGTGGAGGTTCTGTCCCTGGTGGCTGTAAATGGCTGCCAAGTATCTTTGCTGGGGGGATTTCACCCTAACAGCTCCTTGGAGACTGCTGAGGGCCTGTTGGCCTCGCGACAAGCACCGGGCTTTAGCGATGCAGACAGCTCAGGGGACAGAGGGAGGGATGTGGGAGAAAGGGAGGGAGTGGGAGACATCACTTTACTGGTTTTACACCCACGTGCACGCGACAGTGGATCAGTCAGTTGGGATTGCACCTGACATTTGACATGTAGCCAACAAAGCAGACAACCATGGAAGGATAAGAGAGCGTGTGAGAGAGAGCAGGAGGAGGAGGACAGCGGGCAACGCAGGAGGGAGTGGACGTTAGAGTGCAGTGAATGACAGACAACGGGCTGATGGGAAGAGGCGGGTGTAATGGAGTGTGAAGTGGAAGACCTCGAGAGACAGCGAGAGAGACCATCTGCCTGTCAGCGCAGCGCAGCCTCGCATCTTACCCTCTTTCTCTCCATCTTTCACTGTCGGATTGAGTCATTCAATCAGCCACACATACACACACAGAAGCGCAAACACACCACTCAGGGCAAGAGAAATAAATTAACGAGAGAATCCCCATTCATCTCCTTAACTAGCTGACACTTGTTGGAAATAGGTTGCCAGTCAATAAATTGCCACACATGAACAGCCATTAAGACAAATGATAGAAGTACTGAGAGAAGAGTCAGGGGGAAAAAAACTACTGGAATTTGGATCGGACAAGTGTTAAAGGGGAGCTCTGCAAGTCCGGTCACTTTTTCACTGTTTTGTTCTGTTTTTCTCTACGGAGCTCCCCCTACGGTTTCGGAGTGCATATTTTCCCTGTCGTAAAATTTCACCTCTAAACCCGCCCTCGTCCGGCCATGTGCATTTGTTTTTAACAAAGCCGAAGTGAAGGCGGTCCAGGGAGCGATGTCGGTTACAGGCCATGTTTGTGTCGTAGTGCCTTAAAGCAGTCCATGTCCAGTCCAGTCCTAGATGCCTCAGTGGAAGGCAGAGAGCCTCCATTCTCCCCATAACAACTCATTTAACCATCACCATAACTATAAAGCTGTTTAACTAAGGTGCAAATTTTGCATAGTTTGTCTTTATGTGAGAAGAAATTGTTACAGCAACATGTCCATAAAGGGAATGATTTATTTGCTGTAAAAATTTCAGCATTGTGCAACATCATGTGAGTAGCTGGTCAGCATGTATGACTCTTTAGTATGTCTTCAGCAATTTCACATGAAGTTTAGTTCATCTCTGCCAAATTTAACACTCAAGGCACCTGTAAACTGACTGAACCTATAACATAATGGTGGTAAGGTTGGCCTCATTTCTGCTTTTTAAATAGTAGGGTATTGATATAGATTGTTGTGGAAAACCTCTGTAGCTGATATCTACAGTGAACAACCATGCCTTATTATGCCCCCAACTATACCATCCTTAAGTTAGAGGAGGTGTTGTACACCTACACATTATGTGTGCAAGCAAGCATCTCCTGCAGTGCTATGTGTGTAGATGTGTCTCCACTGCTCTGCCAGTTTATCTATTAGGATCCCCATTAGCTAGGCAGCAGCAACTGTACCTGGGGTCCACTCAAGTAAACACATACTAAAAGAATATACATGAAGAGGATATGCATGAGGGAGGACTTAGAGCAAGTGACCGGACTAACAGATTATTCATCTGTCAACTATCTGTATCATTTTGAGTAACCCGTTGTCTCTAAACTACATCATGGCTCGTACCTGTAGTCTAACAGTTCCCAGAATTCCACTGGACAACGTCAGAAACATCTTGTGCATTTCAAAACATTAATTTAATCACGTAGCAAGTATCTAAACTTCTAGAGCCATGTTATCAGACTGTCCTCACAGGTAACAAGACTAACCTGCACTTTTCAGTTCTGCGTTGTCAATATTTTGTTATAAAGATTTTAGAATAGTAAATGGTGGTTCCAGGTGGTTCAAGTAAATGTCAGGCAGATGTGAAAAAAAGTAGCTGTATCAACAAGTCAAGCCTAAAATCGTACTCTAAATAGCTATCAACTGTGCAACAGTTATTGTAAAGACCGTCCTAATGACCATTACCAGATTTCCAGATAATACTTGTGTTGGTGTAGGGGCAGTAGTTTTATTGCTCAGCCACACACCCAGATCTAGAGGAGAGGACGGGCAATAGTTTCCTCTTCTCCCCCAGTTAAACCATCCATCCATCCATGGCATCTACTGAGGGGTCTGTTTTTGTTGCCGAATTACCTCTCCCTACCTTTTAGGTCTCTTCATCTATCTGCAGACTCTCTCTCTGACTGTGATAAAAAACAGTAACGCGGGAGGGGGAACAAACTGCTTCTTAATTTTCCTTGACAGCCTCCTTTAAACACACAGGCCCAAATCCACACTCTAATTGAAAGCACATTCCTATTCCAAACAAATTAAGCACAATTAAGGCCCCTGAGTTATGAGTATCTATCACTGTGCGATGTTTTTGTAAAAATCACTGCGCTCTAGATCAAAGTCTCTCGACCCCTCAGCTTAATTGCCTCATTAAGAGCTCCCTTCTTTGTGCTACGGGCTTCATAAATACAGGGTCTGCTCGTTTCATTTGGGAATTACACTAAAAGACGCCCCTTAAACTAATCGCTTCCACGTTTTCAATAAAAGTTCATCTGTTTTTAGGTAGAGAACAGAATGAGATTTTCTTTCATTTATAGAGCATAATTTGCAAGGCCCTTTTAGCACAGAGTGTGATATATCATTTCATTGTGTCTGTGACAAGGCACAAACCTGTAACCATGTTTAGCTACTTTATAACACATGTTAAAAAGGCTTCCATGACTATTCAAAAGTACGGTAAAACTAGAAGAAAAAAAAAATCAAGAGCTCATAACCCTGGATACATTAGCTGAGGTCTTAGGTGTGGCATTTGACACATCATAGCAGGTGACAGGAAGAAGGTGTCACCACCAGGAACCAGCAAATCACATGACAGGAAGATGATTGTGTGCAGCTGAAACTGTTCCCTCCTCCCATAACCGCCCTCCCTTCTCCTCATCATCACAAAATGCCATCCGAGCATGGCTGGCTTTTAATTTAATCTTATAAATGAGGTGCGCACTCCTAGACAACATGCTGTTCCAATTTGAAATGGCTGCTTTATTGGGGGACAGCGACACAGGGGAGAGAGAGAGAGAGAGAGAAGGGGGGTAGAGAAAGAGAGAGCGAGTGGGAGATAGAGTGAGGGGGGGGGGGGTTGCGGAGAAAAAAAAAAAGAAAGCCAGGGGAAAGACGGTGGTATGGAACATTTGTTAGTAATCCAATTCCACATACCATATGGCTTCATTACCATTATGCGGGAGAGAAGACTTCAGTCAGTCTGAAAATAAAGACCTACTTAGCCCCATCCAAACTGACCCCAAATGAGACATGTTTGTCTCCGTGTGACAGTGTTAGTGTTATTGCCCTGCTCTTGCATTCTTTGTGGTTGGTTCAGATTGAGCCTGCAGCTGTGCGTGGTTTCAGTGTGTTCGTGTATGTGTGCATGCACGTGGCCGTCTGTGTCTGGGTGTGTGTAAGATAGGGATCGGGCGGTTTCCCAGTGACTGATTATTACGGAAGAGAGTCCTTAGTCATTACTGGAGAGACTGCAGAGAGAGAGAGAGGGAGAGAGAAGAGAAGGCCCATAAGCCAGCTCCATTCAGATGTGAAGATGACTGATAATGCAGGAGCAGCAGGACCCCTCGCTGGGTTCATTGGCCCCTAAGTGCTCCTTTGCTGAATGTGTCCCTTATCTTGCCCTGACAGCAGTAATAGAATATGCATAGCTCTATTAGCATACAAGGTAATGGCACCCTTGAGGGAGGGCACTGACATAAAACTTTAAGTAGAAATCAAAACATTGGTGAAGGCAGAAGCAGAATAAAAGGGGTTATTGTCACCCAGTGCAAACACGGCCCGAGGCCGTGACTGTGGCTGTGTGCAAGGTATGCTGCCTTTACGCTTCTATGCACATCTGTCTGCACACACACACACAAATTCACCGAAAATTTAATAAGCTCGGTATACCCATGCACACAAATATGCATCATTTTTATCACATATGAAAAACACATCATATGTTATGTTCATATTTTGCATGTGGGCATGCACCAACACAGGCTGAATCATCCTCCTCAGGGCATCTAAGTAGATGAAATGAAATGGGGTGCAAAAAATGGCACAGTACCATCTCACCTCAGAGTCTCCAAATAAAGGAGAATAACAGCAAATTTATGGCAAGAAAAAAACATTTGCCATTTTCATGAGCATTCACACAGTATAACAGACTTGAGAAACCTCAAAACCTCTGCTCAAGTGCCAGAATGAGCTGTAATGAAAAGGCATTTAGGAGAAACAAAGCAGTCCTCGAAGTAGTCTGTGGAGAAGTTTGGCTGAAATGAGAGGCTGACAAGAGGAAGGTGGGGAGGCGATGGGTAAAGGCAAGGCGATGAGAGGGTTTGCACACACATTATCTGACTGCAGTTTCCACCGAACCCGAGCCACGGCTATGAAATTTTAAATCAAAGCAGGTCAGGCAAACAACACAAAGCTGTCCGCAGAACAAGCGCTCAGCATAAGAAAGCAATTTACTGCTCCTCACACGTCACCTGAAAAAATGATACAGCGAGAGGCCGCGTCCAGTGTGAAGTCTAATTTAGTCTGGTGGGACAGACCAGGAGAGTGTTAGCTTTTCCACATATTAACTTTTATTAAAGATATTAACCTTGAGGAAGAGGCCAGGGAAGTTGTGTCAGTAAAGGTTAAGAATTAGCGCCACCTCGGCAAAGCAGTTAAAGAAGTATAATACTGCTCACATACAGCGCAGTCTCTTTCTTTCCCCCTTTTCTTCGTTCAGCTTTGATAAGTGAGCAAAACAAAATCAACACTAATAAGGCAATAATATCAGTAATTGCATCCTCAATTGTAATTATGGTGATTATGGAGTCCTCTTTGATATGCAGCTCTGCTCCACTGTCGATACAAGCCATATGTGAACATGGGACAATTATGCTCATAATTCCACATCGAAGCATGTAATTCTAAAGTGAAATAAAGTTCACCACCTTGCATAGGAAAGCCCAATGAAAAATGCCCCCCCCCAACCCCAACCCCAACCCCCCACATACCACCATGTTGAAACTTGGACCAATAAGAAATAAAAAAATTAGGGTGAGGCCAGTCATCAGTGTAGGTCTTTATGGAGACCTTAAAGAGTGACTGGCCAGTTATTGACTGTTTTATGTTAATTACCAGGAAGACGTCTAACATCCATATAACTAAAGAGCATTGTTGATGCATTTCAAAATACTTTATATAAGACTGGCACATAATTAGACTTGGTCCAACTTTTATGGGCCATTTTGGACCCTGCTAATGGCTCTGTGCTCGGACTCAAACAGACCAATAAAGCATAGTCTAGCGTTGTAGACTGGGCATTATTAAAAAGAGGCAGACACTATTAAGAGCCATCAAATCCATCTCAAACTGGGCAGGACAATTTCTTTGCTGTGAGACCGGTAAAACAAAAAGACAGGCTTTTCTAATCTGTGGTTTATTTAATATGTTTATTGCATGGGTGGCCAGTTTAATGAGCAGTCTCTGGGCTACATCTCTTCGGGAATACAATAGAAATCCGTTCCAGCAAGAATCCACCAGGCGAATGCAGCACAACAACTGTGTAATGTCAAAAATATTTTGTCTCCATGGTAACCCCGCAGCATTCATATATGCAGTGAATGTTCATTGAAAGTGGCTTTTTTTTTCCACTGTGAAGGATTTCAACATTCAGTCCAGGCTGTGAGGTCCCACTGGTAGGTTGCTTCCACTGGTTGGTCCGTTTAAAGATGGATAGGAGTAGAGCAAACACTGTTCTGAGTTTCCCTTTGGTCTATACAGATGGTTTGGCAGGGTGACAAGACAAACTGGGCCTGGCATCAAACCCCAACCTCTATTTCATGGTGGCTTAACACTTTCTCTTTCACTAGATTACACTTGCTGTGACTGACTGATTTACCAATCCACTGACCAATACATTTTGCTAGGCAAGTCAATCCTCAACCTTCTTTATTCAATGCAACTGCAATTCATTTTGAAGGTGTGGCATTGATATCAAGAATGATCTGTTGATTAGAACCATAACTGCTACATGAGTGTGAAGCCAACTGAGAGCGCGCAAGCTGCATAATGTGATATATTCTGTGCGAATGACTAAGAGCTTCTCCTCCAGGCCCAGGCTGAATGCCACTAACACTAGCACTAAGAAGCGCACAGCACACGAGGAGACACACAGAAAACACATATCGCATATTTCAAGAAATGGGACCAGAGTCTAGGATTTCCTGGATTTCTCTGTGGGCCTCTTTCTCCACCACATAAACACATGCATGGCCGCACACGCACAAACCACACACACGCACATAGACAGATTCAGTCAGCGGAGGGACAAGCCGAGGAATGAAGTTACTCATACTGGTCTATTAACTGTAGTGAGAGAAATGATGGTGCCTCAGATCAGCTTCCCACTGACCACAAACCAACAGCAGAGGGTTATGAGGGTTTAAAAATGAGACCAATAAGCACCACTAACATCTCAAACATCATACCTGAGGAAACAGAGTGACAGTCTCCCTACAGTACCCGTGTCTACTGAAAACAAAAAAGAAAAAGACAAAAGTACTGATTCAATTCTTTTATGCTGTCTTATTCAGTGACAACCTGCAGAATAACAGAGAGCATCTTGGTTAGTTCTGCCATGCTGCATCATCCATATATGCATATAAAGCATTCTGCATTCAGCAATGTTCTGTCTGTCTGTCACACAAGTTAACTGACGTTCATCTACTAAAAGCTAAAGCAGCAACAAAACAGCTGAGAGCCAAGAAACCATGCAGGTCAGCACAAAATATGTATTAAAGGGCTAAGTTTGTAAATTTGTGTTATTAATGCAATGCTGATATTACTTTGAGCTTTCCCTTTGTGTTACTATCAAGAGTCATGTTTCAATTGCAAATCTGTAAAGTGAATTTTTATTAATGCAGCAAAAGGAATTGCACATCACCACACTAATTCTCGATTCAGCTGCCAATCTGCAGGAGAAAGAACACTGCGCACACAATGACATCATAAGTGTGACGACAAAAATGTAAACAAAAGGGAAAGCCGGTGGTGAAAGGAAAAGAAGGTGGCAAAAGAGAGAAGATAATGGAGAGGTTTGAAAAATTTATATTCCAGATGTGTGGTCTTGGAGGAGTTATAGTAACAGACATGTCTGCTTACTTGGCCGTGTGGGGAGCAGTTCAGTGAGGTCGGAGAGGGCAAACGGTTGCTATGGCACCTCATCGCCCTCCCTATATAGGGGGAAAGTAGGTACATGTCATCATTTGCACAGATAACCTGTTGGCTTATCCATTTCCATAGTACCAAAACGCATTTATCTGTATCGATACAGCGAATTTTCCACCTCCTCTTTGTGCAAAAAAAAGTGATGCGCATTGAGAGTTGATGTGCATTTTTGGCAATCACTCAGGTTTTCTGAAGCGCAAATTCAAAATGTGCATTAAAACAGGTGGATGACTACAATAAATGGTCAGCAATCTAAAACCACTAGATGTTCACAATGCTCCACTGTTGTACCTTCCCTCTAAACCCAAACGAGGAAGAATTATTGTGCAGCACAGGTGAGTGAAGCTAGCTTTTGAATCATTAGCCACTCTGCGGTGACCAACGTGGGCAGCTGTGTGATAAGGCAGGTAAAAAGAGATTTACGTCTCTAGATGTGTCGACTTAAACTCACACATTTTCATCAAAGGAATAAAACAAAAACGATTCACGTTGGAGGGAGAGGGAGGGCTACTAATCAAAATCAGACGCAAAGATTAACACTCCATCAGTGTGTTTTTTAGCCACAATAGTTCTGCACAGATCAAATGTCTCTTTCCTGGAGGCAGCTGCATAATTAACAAACCGATAGAAACAAAGACTTGTAGAAAAAGACAGAACCCTAAACAGTGAAAAAAGAGTTAAACAATTAGACAAATTCAAAGAAACTTTTTCCATTCTCCACACAGGTCTCTGCCACAATGCAAAGAACTGATATAGTGATCAGTAATTTAACACAGTGTCTGCTCTGATAAGCAAGAACTGTTTTCTTATTATGTTACAGACCACGTGTATGACCACAGCATCTCAGATCTTGCTTTCCATTATCCAACTGATTGGTCAATTTCTGTTTAAATGTTCATCATCAAATGAGTTTGAGTTTACTTGTCGATGTATTTTCAGTGAGGCTTTATATAAGGCTCAGCACATACTGTGTTATTAATTAGTGGACAAAGCTGGGACGAGCCAGTGATATGAGCACCCAGGCTGAGCAGCAGTTACTATATGAGCAGGGCAAACACAATAAGAGCACTTCATACTGTGATAAAACAACCAAGTCACCACCCACTGCCATACTCCTCGACCACATTCCCTTTACCTCTTTGTTGATGTATTCATCAAACTTGCCAGGTTGTCCAAAGGGGATTAACCCAAGTACTGCTATGGCTCACTTAACCATGAGATTGAGTGGAGAATGCATACACACAGAAAGAACTATTTTGATTACTTATTACTTAACCTGTAATGTATTCTGCCCCTTTTGTTGTCTGCATGTCCTGCTTCTCCCCATTCCTCCCCCCACCCTCAAATAAATGGAAAAATATTCACTGCCCAGGGCTACTGGTGAACTTCTCACTCTCTGCATCCAATTTGAAGTGGAGCTGCTGTGATGTCACCGGAGCGTCCAAACAGAGAGAGAGACGAAAGGGGAGGAGGCCGTGAGGGAGGGAACAAGAGAGAAGAGCTGGCAACCTTCAGACCTCCAAGGTCACACTTCTTAACCCCACTGCTAAAAATCCAATAACACTTTATGAATGTTTTAGTTAGAAGTCATTAATGCAGCTGAGCATCTGTTTCGAAAAGAATACAAATGAGGTGCTGTCCTGCTCTGCACTTTCCCAGCTTTCCCTCGCTCCCTCGCTCACACACTCACACACACACACACACACACACACACACACACTCTGGGCAAAACATCCCTGATGTTCAGGGAACAAGTGGCCCCTAGGACCTGGACTCCACAGTGCTAAGCCAGAACCATCTTTGGATTTGACTGGCTGCATATTTAAAATCACTGGTCAGGTTAAACATCTGGTCCTTCAAAGCTCTGCAGTCACTCTGTTACAAACCAACTTGATGGCTCGCATTACCTCTTACCGAAGTTGCAGCTCAAGAACAAAGGGACTGCGATGTATTGACTGTTTAACAGCTAATGTTAAAATGACACAGGTCCAGACGGTGCCATTACATATATAGACACACACACACACAGTACACAGTGTAGTTACATGTACTGAGTGTGAGCTTGGGCTCAATGTCAAGGTCAGCAGAAATATTCTTTGGTTAAATCATCCCAGAGGTTCTGGTGGCACAGGCTTCCAGCTGAGGCCTCAGTGGTGCAAACCTCAGAGTGGATTAACCAGTAGACCTAGAACAGTCTCTCAGGCATGACTCGATACCAAACAGCCCGCATCACACTCTGCAAGCTACATAATAAACCCAGTTGCTAGAAATAAATTCAAAACAATACTAGAAGACCTGCATTAGTGGCCTTTGGTGTGTCTCTGTGTATGTGTGTTGTGCACATGAATATCTCTGTGGCACAAAAGTAAGTAAGAAGGCACAGCAGTTTAATTAAGCCAACAGGGTTGTGTACCCTCCTATTTACCCATGTGGGAGCTCACGGTCACAGGAGAAAAGGCCACGGGGAAGAAGGGAATAGAGGTGTCGCAGTGGCCATGATGATGATGGAGTGTCTACAAATATGACTCCAAACAGGGTCATTTTGATTTAGCGGCAATACGCAAAGGCTGGCCCGTTAACTCCTGACCTTTTGAGTGTGACCCGTGGGGGAGGGGTCTATCCGCCAGCAGAGGACAGAAAGAAAGGGAGAAAGAGAAAGAGAGGGCTGTGCAGTGTCAGGCCCATTATGACCCGCTAAAAACTCGGGCCGCTCTCCGGCGAGGAGCCATCCATCATCGGGGCCTCTCTAATCAGCATGTTTGTCACTGTAACTAAACAGTGGGCTGAGCCACATCGCCACGCTATTGGCCCTGACAGGGAGAAATAAATCTGCTGCCGGCCAATGGGCTGCAGGCAGCCGAGCGTGACAGGAAAGGTGACAGACTCTTGAGGTCTCAACTAGTGCGAGATTAAGGGGAACTAGCCCAGACTCTGGGGCGGAGGAAACATTTGAACAGTTTTACTGGTCTTTAGGCAGCAGCCGAGGCCGGGGCTGCAGTGGCGTGGGTGTTGAAAGTGAGAATGCCTTTGTCCCACTTTCACACAAGACAGGTCCATTTGTTCAGTTAGAAGGAGCTCTGATTCCCTTTGTAAAAGGTAACAGATAGGTGTTCTGTTTGCTTTCCACAACATCTCAGGAGTGAAAATCCTTTCTGTGGTGTTCACACAGGATTTAATCTGGCAGCCTGGCAAAGTGGATTATACCTTAATCAATGAGATATTACGATGTTACACAAACTCATAACTGTGGTCTACCAGCCCCCCCGCCCCCCCGATTTTTTCTCCTCCTCATTTTGGAAAAATGTATAATATGATGGAAAAAAATGTGTATTTATTTTATGTGTTTTCATCAATATTGGAGGCTAACGTTTTCAGATGAGCATCTGACTATGTTGAAACAAAATGTTGTGAGATTTTCAGTGTAGTGGTTCCATTGAGCAAAATGTTTCTGCTTCACATGCACATGTTTTGCAAGTAAACGTTTTTGTGCTTATTCGGTACATAGGCAATTCAGTTTGTTGAGCCTGCTTACTGTTGTTTTGTTTGGTTTTGTCTGGCCTTTGCTTACATCTCAGCAGGCGGGCTGTACACAGAAGCTGAAAAAGCTGCAGTTATTTGACCACTTGGAGCAGGGATCTTTTTTCCACTCACAACAGCTAACAGCCCAAAAGGGGGAAAACAAAGTTTCCTGACGATGCAGTGCCGCTTACTACCAGCAGCTTGAAACACAAATTCTGGGAAATCTCAGGAAATCTCAACTGGCAGTGTTATTTTGAAGGTTTGATGACTTACATCATAACATTGTACGTCTTGCTTTCTCCTCCAGTTCTCAGCAAGCTTGGCTGATGATTGTGCTGATCTGAATCCAACGGGTCCTGGATTCCTCCGAAACATTTTACTTGCAGCCTTCTGCATACAGGCTGAGAACACAAATGCACACCGCCTTACAGTGTATGGGGTTTCTACTCCCAAAGTACAAATGCCAAAAATACATTGTGTGGAAAATATAATTTGACAGGATAGTTTAAATATATATGGTTTAAATGATGAAGACATTAATGCAGAGAACAGAGACTGTCTACTGTTCTGATAATACTAATGATTTAATTTACATGTAATATTTTAGAAGCAAAAGGAAAAAAATGATTGAGTTACCTAATAATATCTTCTTTTGTTAATTATCATATACCTTAATATTTCAACCTTAGATGCTAAAGTCTTTGAAATTCCAGAGCTAATAAAGCATTATGGTGGCATGACAGGATTTTTATCCCAGTGTTGTTCATTATGTGTAATGCTAATGTGTATAAGAGCACAGCCCTGAGAAATCCATGGGTAAAATGTTTCACATGTTCTCTGTAATGCAAGCTTTACAAGACATATTGTACCTTGTACCCTTAGTAGGTACACAGTGACTGATTCTTAGGGTGAAAGAATGTATTCAAGGTCCAGTCCATAATCTTTCTATGTGTCAGTAGATAATCATTTAATAAGAAGTATTTTGTTTTTTAACAGCACAGTAACCCCGGATCACATTTCACACCCCACGGGTTACAGTGGTGGTAGTGGTTGTGGTGGCGGGTTGCAGAGAGGAGGAGAATATGCATTTACTCATTTCTGCAAAGTAAAATGACACTATATCAAATCAAGCATTTCCATATGTGGACGTTTGCTGCCATTGTGGGTCTGGCAGTGGAGGAAAAAGATGGGCTGTGCTCTTCTGCTGGGTGAGAGAGAGGGGCATTCTGTGATCTCTGGAGCCTCCTACTGAGGGAAACTAGGAACTGTCTCTCATCCCATACTGGGCCGTCCCTGAACTAGTGTGTGTGCCCAATAGAAGGCATTAATCCGTCTCTGGTCTTGTAGTCTACGGTCCCACTGCTTGATGAATATTGACACTATTAATGTAGCATAGAGCATCATCAGCTACATGAAAATACAGCCATGTTATTACTTTTCCCCCAAATCCTCTGGCCTGTGGAGCAGCTGTTAATCAGGCAGTAAAACCAAGCTTGTGCAGACACAAAAATGGAGGGGGACATGGGTGCATTGGTATGGGAGGCAGTGTTACTTTGAAAAGTTAATAACTGCTACTTTGCCATTAGATGTGGGAATTTGGGCTATAAATCTCAAGGGCACTCTAGACTTGTCTGGAGGCCAGCAAAGATAATTGGGTGGTGCTCTGCAGTGCTGGTCTTTCTACTGTAAAAGGATGTGTTTCGTGTATCAGGGAGCCACATGTTGTCAAGATTTGCAGATTCACAGCAAAGGTCAGCATGACCCTCTTGACTCTCTTCTCAAGTTGTCTGCACGAGGCAGGAAAAAAAAACATCCAGGGGAACATCTGTGTAGCCAAGAATTTTCCAAGATGGTAGTTTTTTCTTGTTTTGTTTTGTTTTTCTTTTCGTGGTAGTAGAGACATTACTGCTTCCTCCTCCCATCTAAAAGAAATTAAATTAGCCACTTTGCCACAGTGTGGGTCAGTGGCTCAGGCAGTGGCCTTTTACTGGAAGCTCCCCTTTGCCAAGCTTGTCTTTACAGACATAAATTAGCCCAGGAGTGCTGGGCTAAAACATGTCAGGGGCTAAACGAAGATTGAGTGATGAGGTCGAACAGGGGAGACTGAGGACCAGGAGGACTGGCGGAATGGAGAAACTCTTGTCCTTCACCCCCTACCCCGCCACCCCCCTTCCAAAATAAAGGAGGAGGGGACCTCCAGTTCTCCAGTACATGAGTTGGCACCAGTTAGAGCTCAGGAAGTCCAGGAGACGCCTCTGCCTGCCCTGAGAGTGAAACCTAAAACCAGTGACATAGCCAATACATGTCATATTCTCTCAGTCAAGAATGGTTTATTTTCGAAGGAATTTCAACCTAAAACCTGTTCATCATAATTATCCTGATTTGTTTGAAAAACCAAGGTGGATGGGTCTGGCCCAATTGCCAACAAGAGACCACTGTTATGTTTGGTTGTTAAAAAAAAATATGCTATTTAGTACGACATAATTTTTCACGTTTCCAAAACAATGACAAAATGTCTTGTTCTGCTGTGGAGGCAGAGAATGTCCTCTCAGCAGTTGTCATTACTGACTCAGACATTCAGCAAATCTGCTCAAAAATACTGAACAGTGGGGCATCAACATGCATGTAAAGTCAGATACGTTTATTTTGAGTGCCTACGGGTGCTTGGAGCGACTCCAGGTGCTGCTCTCCATCTAAATAACCCGAGTCATTGAAAAAGGCCGACGAGAGTCTGGTCCCACTGCTCCCTACACTTTTGAAGGAATCTCACTCCAGGTCTCAAAGAGACATTTTTATGTAAAGCAACAACAAGAGTTGCTGGATATTCTCCAGAAGCTGTGATGAAACAGATTGTAGGAAACATATATAACCTTGTGCAACTGGAGGCTTTAAATTGTCTATGAAATCTGATTCTTCCCATTTTCAATAACAAACACGAGGAAACAAAATGTGTTGTCTTGCTCCTTCTGTTTATCAGTGGAATGTAATTACAAGTAAACTCAAAACTACTGAGAGACATAATCAGTCAAATAATTGTGCTTTTCTACCACATCAAGTTAAAAGAACATTTCTGAACAACTGACTCCAAAAGAGCAAAAAAAAAGAAAAAAATTCAACCATATATGAATATTAATAATGTTCCTAGAACCCATCTTCTCTGTGCTTTTGGTTCCACCTTCATGTGATTAAGTCATTAAGTCAAACTGATGGAATATGTTTTTAGCCTGTGATCATGTGACCACTTATGTGGCCTGGATAATTCATTGAGGTTTATCATCACTGAAGTGATTATCAGAAGGTTATTATGACTGATAACAACAATATTGGGGGAAAGAGAGTGACTGTATTCATTAAAAAGAACAAATGAATAAATGCATTTTATATTAATCAAATATCCATCAACATATGAATCAAAATAAAATAATCATCATATAAATGAGTGTAAAAATATGAAAAGCCTATCATTGTTTACGGTGGGTGAAAAAATTACGTCTGTGCCTTTAAAAGTTCTCGTTCCACTATTAACGCCAAGTTGGTGAGGCTTGGCGTCGAATGGGTGGGGGCTGGAGGGGCTCCACTCTTCTGTTTAAAAAACCCTGAGGTATTAGGGTAGACTAATCTTTAAAAGGTTAATTTATTCATAGAGATTTTGACAGAGATGTATGGCCGAACCAACATCTCAGGCACCTCTTCCCAGAGGGAGACGACTTGTGCAAAGAACAGAGAGGGAGAAAGGGAGCAGAGGGAGGAGGAGGAGGGGGAGTTCAGCAGAAAGATGGAGTGCAGAAGAGAGACAGAGTGGAGAGTCAACATGCTATAAACACAAACACATAATTACCTCATAGAGGCTGACAATGACTGTGGCCTTTAACCCAGCACACTCACAGCTCTCTAGTCTGTCCTTTCAGCTCAGGAAGGGAAACATAAGCTCAACGTGATTTATGCTCTGTACATAATGTTTGACTAATAAAAACAGACCACATATGTTTTAATGGTGGAAGAATTTTGGTTCTTCACAGATTTTCTTTTTCCCACCTTCTCCATTTGCAGTTTAATATTTACAGACTAAAAAGAGACCAAACGATTCAGGTGAAGCTGTATCGCACTCAGATTTAGCCACTGATGATGTGTAACGATTTTACTGTTTGAAGTCAGTTTCTGTGTGAAGGGAAAGGGAGGTGAAAGACCAGTACTGACTGTATTGTTGCTCTTTTGTCCAGAACGAGCCACAGGCTTTGATTCTAATTACTGTTATTTTGATCAGTCAGCTTATGTGGTAAATCTATTGTGTTTCTACTGCAGAGGAAATCGCGTCTTTCAGTGTATCAGATCTGGCTGCTGTCGTGCTACTGTGAAACTGTGAAACAAAACTACAAGTGGAAGCCAGCAGCACTCTGAATTTACAACAAAACACACACAGAAGCAGGTTATCAGTGTTATTCCAATGAAACAACAGTGAACCTCAGACAGTTCTCCAGTTTTACTAATGATTAACTGCTGTGCTGCGTGTAAACTATTTAGCTAGAGGAGGTGAAGTGTGGAGATCTAGAGTTACTGGTGAAGGCAAACTGCACAAACCCACGGCTGCAACAGCAAGTACACTGGAAAAAAAAAAAAAAAAAAAAACTCATAATATGGATATGAAGAACAGGAGCATGACCATCTTGAAATGGGGCAGTTCAAACACACACACACACACGCACGCCCGTACGAACACACTAACACACTTTGTTTACCTTGGCCTTACTAATGGCAAAATAACCTGCCGTGCCTCAGTGTATAAATATGTTGTAATTGTTGGTGTGGTTACATTGCTTAATTGTTTGCCAGGATTTGGCTATTTGAGTGCTGTTATATAAGTCCAACCATTGCATGTCTTCTACATATGCAAACACCAGCACCATGGATAGTTGAAGGCTTGAAACAAACTTTGCGACTGTTGACATTTAAAGTCACGTACTTGGCCATGTTTGAGCCATGTTTGACAGGTGCAATATCTTCGTCACTTAGGCCTACATGTACACTGACTAGCATTCTTTAAAGACCTGTAAAACTGTGAGATGCAGATTTCCATTTTGTGATAGATAATAAAGAGTAATTCAAACAATGCCCACTTTACTATTAAGTGCCAAACACTGAAGATTCAAATTCAGATTTGACAGATGTGTATGGTAAAATTTAAGGGGACGGCTCTAAAGTCAAGTTTAAAAATCGTCCAAATATCTGTGGAAGAAATAAACCCTCAGCTCTGCATTTAACAGAAAAAACTGCAACTCTATTAAATACTAGTAGTTAAATATCCAAGCATCTTAGTGTAGCAACACTTAGTCAGGCATACTAAGAGTTTATGACCTTTAGAAAATTATATACAAATGCCCATAGGGGTCAGTTTTTAAAGTAGACAGAAGCAGACTGGAAGAAACTGCATGCATATAAACCCTTCAGTTCGAGTTAAATGATGCTGAAAGCATAACATGGAGATTTTGGACTGTCAGTCTTTTACGGTGGAGGGTTTTCTCTAAAACATTTAAAGACTGTGAAAATAAACAGAAAATTCTAAACAATCAGGGCTTTTGCATGGCTGTGCCAACAAAAACCTAAACACAGGAGGGGCTGATGTGGCGTTTCATACAAAGGTCCAGCACTCTGGATCAGCAAGAGCAGGAATGAAGTGATGCCTTGTAAGAGCCCATTCACAACATGTGTGGGGGTGTTTCAAACTCATCAACTAAATTTAGAGTGCTCGTATCATCCGATTTCAAAATCTATCTCTGCTGTGTACAGCGGTATTTGTCAACAACGTTTACCAAGTCATTTTATTAGCCAGGCCTGAAAACTGCACTACACATACTCAGTTAAATAAAACCAACAGAAAATCTAAACCCCTCTAAATCAGACATTGAAACACCTGATGCATTTCTGCAAGTCATTCTGCACTCATTGAGACATAACCTAATTTGCAGTGGGAGAGGGTTTTTCCTCCAAGTGGCCATGCATCACTGCACAGTTCACATTTTTAGCTTTCCTGTTCTCCATTTGAATTATCTTGTGTTGTGCCCTGCTGAATTGTTCCAACTCCCTTAAATATTTAATGTTTCAGACAGTCATCATAAGTAATTTCTTTCACATTTTCCTTGCGTGACCTTTTTAATTTGACCTTCTCAGTGTGGTAATGCATAGTGAAACTACCTAAATATTAAAAATGGCATGTGCTCTATTTTTTTAAGACAGACAGTAGGGGGGCTGGGCAAACCACAGGCAGAAAAGCCATGCAGGCCTACAGCAAATTTGTACATGTGTTCATTCACAACCCGTCAATACTGATGTGTGAGAGCTTTGATTGGCTAGCTGTGGGTCATCAGGCAAACACATTATGCTGAGGGTTAACTTCTGTGTGTACAACAGGCAGCTTGCCCGTTTGAGACTGGAAAGGGCATGATAAGACTGGCTCCAATGTGAATGCAGCATCTCATTATGCCTGATGTCACTGTGATGTCACCAGATGTTAGCCTCATCTCTCTAACCTAAGCTATGACTATGAGGTCAGTTATATTTATACATATACACACAAATACTTGTTGCATTTCTATGGAAACAGCATCCAGGAGGGTAAATGGGGTGAATTTGTGGCCAAAGTGGTGTTGATGTGCTCTTAAGCAAGGCACTTAGTCCACATCTAATCCAGTGGAGCCACCACAGCAGAGCAGGACAGTGGTTCTTGTGGTGTTTTAAAAGGCAGGGCATGGATGGGAGGAGAAAGCTATCTTAGCCAACTTCCCTGTGATGAAAGAAGTCAAAACAGAGAAGAAAAACTGAAAACAAGCTGGTAGTGATGCTGTCATTACACGTTAACCCTTGTGACCTGGGTCTGCTGTTCAGTGACACACAGACATGACCCTGACAGCCAAGACTTTGGCAAAAACATGAAGGAAAAGGAGGAGGTGGGAACCTAACCCTAACTTCTCTTTCACCTCTCTTCCCTCCTTCGCCAGACATTTTGGGCCACGCTGGTCTCTCACCCTCCCCAGTACTCTTGCTCTGGGCGCATCTAATTGAAGCGATCTCGGGGCTGAGAGAGTTCCGTTTCTTCTCTAATCCCTCCACTGGGGGAGGCTCACATGGTCTCAATTACCCTCACCCCACCCCAGAACACTGGGTCCCCTCTCTCTGCTCACTCTCTATCCGTTTCACCGGCCTGCTCCTCTGCCAATGCACCGGCCCGGGCCCTTTTTCAGCAGTTTATGTTATTAAGCACACACTGCCGAGTTCCTGTCCTTCACAGGGGCCTGGAGATGTTATCTCCCCTGCCGCCGTATACAGTTACCTCCAAAATATTCCATAAATTAGATTGGGATTGGCAATTCGGAATACAGAGGTGGAGGCTGAGGTGGTCAGGGATTGGTTGGAGATGAGACGGTGTGGGGGTGGCGTCGGGGGCGAGGATCAGGGAAGCTCAGCGTAAGTAATAGCATAGGACGATCTCCTTGTATTTACATTGGATGAGGAACCATTGGGATGTATGTCACTGGCAAAGTGAAGGTGAAAGGAGGAGAAGTGGACAGTGCTTAAGGGCTTTGGGTTAAGCAGGAGAGGAGAACCAAATCCAGTTCCTATTTGGATAGAAATTCTTTTGGAGGTGGAATTGAATATCTAGTCTGAAAAGAGTTAGACTGTGCATTTATTGGGCTTGGGGGGGTTGTGTGCAGCGATATGCAAGCATCCCCCTGCTGTAATTAAACAAGGCTGTATTTGGACAAGTGACTTTTCAAGCCATGAACAGCTCTGTCAATCCTCAGAGCATGGAGAAAGGTCCTGAGCTGGTACATCCGTGGCCAATTAGATTAGAAGGAACCTGTGAGGTCCCCAAACAATGGGCTCTCAGAGGATCTGCAATAACACAAACATGGCCCCTGACACACAGTCCCAGCACTTCAAAAGAAACCATTATGGGTTTTAGATGAAGCAGTTAAAGCCACACATGAACAATTACAAATTATTCACACTGGTCCCCTAATTACAAAGGTTCATGGCCATTTTGAGTCCAGAAATTATAAGAAGTACAGAGCTTGTTGCTGATTTGATGATCATCTAACCTTCATGTCACACAAGTACAACTAAAAAGAAACATCATGTCATAACTTCAGCTTCCCAATCTGTTTGAGATAGAGATGGAGAGTAACAGATATCGAGAGCGAGGTAGCAATGACACGAGACACTGGTTGTCACCTTCACATGTAGGTGGGCAGGCATTCAGCTAAGCTAACTAAAGCATAGGTATGAGCAAGCATTAGGGGGAGAGGGAAACAGGGGCACTGGGTCTGGGTCAAGGGTTCAGCTTTAACCTTAGGGGCTGACTGATTTAAATTCTGTTACCGGCTTGACTCCATGCATGGCTAATGTGGTACACTGTCCTTTTAATTAAGGCTGACCTCCTAGGGAGCCAGTGGTAGTCTAAAGCATTTCAAGATAGGGTGCCTCATGATCTAAGGAGGGTGGGGAATCGATTTAAAAAATTAACTCCAACCGACTTGCTAATTACCACAGTGTACATTCGGTAGGAGCGCTGTGAGGGAATTGTAAAATTTTATTGGACTGGGAGAAGAGTGGAAACACAACACTGAACAACAGAAGTGCATCAGCAGCTCCAGCCTGTACGTAGGTTTTATGAAGGAAAACACCACAACTGACAAGTTTTCCAATAATTTAGACAGTCTCCATTAAGCAAACACAGTAGTTCTGGTAACAGTCACCCACTGGGGTTATTGTAGGAATAAAATAAAACATCTAAACATGCAAAGAGGCTATGGGAAAACGTTTTGCGAGGACGTTTCCTCATCCTTTGCTTGGACCAAGGAACATTCAGAAATTACATAATGCTGCATCTAAACTTGTGACCTCCTGACTTGATCTCGTTCCAGTCACTTGAGATTTACATCCGTTATATGCAATAGGCAACTAAGCTCACCAAACTCTTTTTGCCGCCAATCTCTCAAATTAAAATACTGCTAATATTTTTCTTTGTTGCTAGATAATGCCAGTGTGTGAATGGCAATTATGTTTGACAAGCGTCTGTGAGCCATGGGCTGTTGGCAAGGAGACACATTTAAACATCTACCAGTGCAATGTTATACCACTGCGTAACAGGTAAGATGGACCTTTCTTTAAAAAAAAAAAATCTGTTGAAGAAATTAAATAAATTATTGAGGAGCAAATGACATGTTAGATTGAAATTAAAATGTGTCAGAACAAACTTGCTCCTCTGTTCTCCGCCCTCACACGCCCATCTCCTGCAGCAACAATCTGGTCTTGATTTGAGTTTCCTGATACATATAAAATGCATAATGTTGAACGAACGTGTTGCATTGGAGTCAGAAAAGGAGCCCCTGAGCCCCTGATGATAGGGCACCAACTCCTGATGTGGAGCTGCGGAGGCTGCCTGTGTTTGTCTGTCCTCCACTCTGGAACATGTGGTTTTAGTTACAGACTGTTTTACTGCTCAACAATGTTTCTGCCTTGGAGCTCAGCACACTGCATAAAGACTACTTTGTCCCCTGATGCCCACACGGGAAGAGTCTGCCTCACTGCGCGCACACACACACACAGTGATGATGACATCAGCGAGGCCACTAAGCTCATGTCGATAAAGGTACTATTTTCCTCCTAGACAGTGACACTTTAATAGAGCATTGCCTCCTGGTACCCCTCCTCTAACAGCACAAGTAAAAGTCAAAGCTAATATTTTCAATACTTTCAATACCATTTCCACAGATGATGTTAAAACTACATTTTCTGCCTGTGTGCATGTCCACTATCCACTGCACTGCGAGTGCCAGCTAAAACAGCACATGGCACTTCCAAATCCCAGGCCTATATAGTGAATCATTGGATAAAAGTAATAACGGCCATGCCACCATGGCATGTGTCCTATGTTGAAACTAATAAAGATCAGACATACTGAGTGGTGCATTTAATAAAACTAACAATGAAACAAGGACTTAAAGAAAGTGGAATTACACATGTGCATATGAAAGCAAATAAAACTTCAATATGAAACTGTAAATCACTGAAATGTAACAATGGCATCTCATCAGCCAATAATCCAGTATGGAAAAGTGTAGGCCTACCGAGTCAATGGTGTGACATGTGAACACATTTAATGTCACTAACACAACATCGCACCTGCAGCTCTTTTCATTCACAGTGGTCTTTTACAACAAGAAAATGTGACTGTGATCTCATGGCCCTATTTGAAGAAGGCGATTAGCACACCCTGGAGTGCAAAGTGAAAGGCTATGGACGAGTTGGAGGATGTCTGGCATGAAGTCACTGTGGTTGTCACTTGGCACATCGAAATTATGTTCTTAGGAACCAAAGTGGTGCTAAACACTGGTCATGTGCATTGACAGAGTCAGTGCAGTGGGGGCACTTAACAGCTTCTGGTCTGTGCTATGTTTAAACTCCATTTCCCAGCAGCGAACGCACCATGGCCAACAAGCCCACAACTAATACTGAGGTGGCACAGTGTAGCACACGCATATGCAGTTGGTTTCAGCCGTGCCTGAACTTGAAAAGGTCCATGCACAGGCCAAGTCTGTGATGGTTCACTGTCCATCACAGCATCCGCCTCACACCAAAACATTTTGCCCACACCCTGAGGCCAGCAACATGTGTATCAGTACAGAAGCCTTCTAACCCTAGACACAGTAACAGATGGGTGAGGGTCAAAGCTGAGTCGGAGAGAGCCATCCAGGAATTCTACAGAGTGCCAAAAACATCTCACTGCAGCGCAGGAGAGGCTAAAAGGTTACATTTGTTCAACATTATTGCTTGTTGGGTTCAGTGCATGAACTGGAAACCTCACACCTGCTGGTGTCCAAGACTCAGCCAGCAATGTCTGTACGATACAGGCTGTTTCATATCAAAGACAGTCTGTTCAATGACAACTCTGATTTTTTCTATATCATGAAAATCCATTTTCTTGTATGCACTGACAGCATCAGATATTCTGTTCCCATTCTCTACAGATTGAGGTAAACCAGAAACTAAATGTCAGAAAATATTAGATGTGTGTCTAGTTTTATTGACCATAGCTGCCATAGCTTAAATAGGCTTAAAGGAAGGAACTTCATTTGCATTTTTACATGGGCATTTTTCAGTCACAAAACTAAACACAGACAATTTCGTGGCAAAATGAAGTTGTGAAAACCTAACCCTAACCTCCTACCAGACAAACAGCCACCTTGAAATATATCTGTGTGTTTTTTTGAGCATTATTAAAAGGGTCTGCGCTACATATAGTTTGTGACATTGTTTGTTAAATAAATCATTTTATCTTGATGTCTGAAATTATAATCATGTTGCCTTGGGTTGTGAATTTGAACAACACAGTTCAGATTTATACAGCACATCCTGCTCTGTCAGTCCCACTGTGAAACATCCTCCTCACTGTGTGTCTCTCAGTTACAACATAGAAATCTGTCGCCATCTTGTGGCAAAGAATCTTCAGACACAGGAGAGGCTGCCACTGACCCCCTGTCATTTTTCAATACAAAAGACTAATGCAATGTGCCAAAGTGCCAGTACTGATTTTATCATTGTATGGAAAGAGACATATAACTGTTACAAAGAACATCTCATGTAGTCCTGCCTGTGTCTAATGTCAACAAACCAATCACCAGTTTTACCAACTCCATTGCCATTTACCCAGCAAAGACAAGAGGTCCCTCATGATATTCTATTTTGTGCAGCCGTAAAAGCTTAAACCATATGATGACCTTTATTCTGTTGCCCGTAGTATCTGTCAGTTTTATGATCATGTGCTTTCTCTTGTCAAAGTTTCTGACACAAAAACAGTCTGCCTCTGGAAGTGTGGGTCAAAACAAACCAGGCATTGCAAAATTGCAATTATCAGGATTACAAAGGTTATAAATGTCACAACAAAAATGTGTGACATTGGGTTGGATGCTGTTTGTCAAATCCCAATATACACACTCAATTTAAATATTCACTCAAGTAAACCCTAGACTACAGAGTACAATTATATAAAAGTTAGGAGTACACCATAATCACAACTGTCTGGAAAGTCGTGTCAATTGGATTTTTAATATAAATTATATATAATTTCTTGAGCATTTTATTTTATGTCATTTTAATGGTGAGTATATTGGATGTTATATAAATTTACCAGATGACACAAACAATAACACATACAAAATAATGTGTCATACCTTGGTCATCTTATGTGCAAACATTATACTGAAGGAATTTTAAAGTCAAAGCATCTTTAGATTTTCATTGTCCAGCTGAATCACACTCTGCTCAAAGATTTAGTGGAAACAGTTTGCACACTTTTAGTTTAGTGCTGTGCCATGAAAGATAAGAGTATTACTTTTCTGGTGGATAATTGATGTTGAGGCAGCATTGTGTTGCAAACATCAGTACAGGGGCACTTGTCTGGCCCATGAAGTGTCCAGCTGCTGTGGGAAATTATCCAGAATACACAACAGAAGATTTATGTCACATTTGAAGTTAAAGGATCAATCCAACATCATGGCTGTCATGAATCAAAATGAGGAGCTCTTGTAAAAATGTATTGCCATTAATTGGATTACAATTACACAACAAAAGTCATTCAGTCATTCATATTCAATTTTATCTTAATTTTCAACTTTATGCAATTTGTACTTAATAGCGTTGAAATGATGTCATGCTGTGCACCCAGTCAGCACACTTATGCATGGTGTGCAAGAAAGATGATCAGTTAAGATATTGGACATGTGTTATCAATCATCAGGAACATCATGTCCCCAGTGTTTACTGACATCAAATAAACAATGCAGATAACACCACAAGTACCGGTATGTGTCATATTAGGTCGAATGATGTTTGTGATTCCTTCACTCTATAACTCAATTTGTTAGCTTCATCTTATAACCATTGCTTATTTTTCTCAGTGAAGCTTGTCAGAGATGCTCTTAGGAAAAAAAATATTCCCTTACTAGAAACTTGCTAAACAGATCTTGGCCTTTTTGACACCGTATTTGCCATTATATGTGTGAAAAAAAAACAGTCCTGACTTCCAGACATCTTCCACCCATCTTTCTGGCAGAGTTACAAATGAATAATTTCCTCACAAATTTGACTTTTATATCATTTTGTCTATTCCTTCAATCACCAGTCATGTGATTTGAGAGGTTCATCAAATCTTTGTCAGCAAATGTTTAAGTGACATAATTGAGGTACTGTTGATCCTGGAGAAAAGCTTAAAGTTACTTGACAAATCACCATAGCTGTTCTAACAGCGGCGAATCAAAGTCAAAGTTTGTCACTGCACTAACGACACAGTGGAATTCATGTAAAAACATCAGAGGAATGTTGGTGAAGGAAAAATGAAAGACAAAGTTGCAATGAAAACTGCAATGACTTGTTGTCCTGTGTTTCTAATAACAATTAATATGCAAATAAGCCCTGAGAGAAAAACAGGGGCATAGTGGCTCTTGTTAATAATTAGTGTGGAACATCGTGGTTATAGATGAGAACTTTTCAGGAACAAGACGGTACAGTAATTGGGTTGTGACTAAAGAAACTGCATCATATATATAAATTCAGTTACGCAAACTCTTCCAGAAAAAAGTTAACAAAATGTGAACAGCCACAGCTCTTTACAGCTGATGGTTTCTCAGTTACTTTAACTTCAAGAAAAACAAGGTCATTTCAGTTCATCTCCTGTGTTTTTCACTGAGCTTAGCATTTGCACCCGTTTCCCATATATGATGACAAATCAGAAACCTGTTATATACAAGCAGAAAGGCTTGTCTTTTGCGACCATTGGTTTTAGGTGGGAAGCTGTAGTGGTACCATGAGCAATTTAAACATTAACATAGAAACATAAGCTTCAGGGCAGAATGATGTTGCATGGGCTCGTTCAGGTGGTTCATTAATGAAGGTTTGCTACAAAGTGCAATAACATCATCTTAGTTTCAGTCTAAACAAACACGTCACCTGCTTCCACTTTTTACAGAGTCTGACTTCCTTATGCGAAACAATAACAAAATACAAAATGTTCAAAACATTAGTGAGTGTTCAAAACATTTAAACACTTACTCCCACTCTGAGAGTTACAATCTTTACTCAACATCACACAGTTTTCCTTCATAACAATCTCACCAACAGCAAGTTCCCAACAGGCTTCCATCTATCTCATAGATTTCAAATGTCCACCTGGTTTCTGCTAAATCACAACAAAATCCCATAATTACACCACACATTATGCAATATTTGTTCAAAATAACACCACAGTCACTTCAACAGTAAACAGTGACCTCAGCAGGCCTCGCTGTCTGAACCGCCACGTGCCGCCCGCACACTGACTATCTATGACAGCCCAACTTCACATTACACTAACTTTAACTTGACACCGGGGCAGAACTTCACACAAACTAACATGACCAGCTTACCTGCAAAGTAGCCTACAGTCATATCATATCACGTTGGCAGTCGCTGAAGAGCCTCATCGGCGTCCATCATGAACACGGGAACTCCGCAACACTTCACCGTGAAGCTACACGGGGTTACCAACACCTAGCTACTGACATTATTGGACTAAGTGACAACCACAGACTGAAACATCCAGCAGGTGAGGTATTTCACAGTGAGTCGTATACGCACTCAAAAGTACCCAAAGATGCAACAAGGACGAGTGACGTAATTTGCATTTTAACATTGGTATCTGAAAGAAACTTGTTGGTGAACTTAACAGACACGTGTTACGATGTCCCGCCCAAAGCACCATCTAATTGGTTATACGTAACGGATAATAGCCTACCAACGCTGAGGACGACCGTACGCAAACGTTCAGGTGCGTGGCGCTGCACAGGGCGTTCAGGTTCAGCCACGTTAAGGTTCCAAAACGGAGGAAATCAGTGGTGTTCAGTTCAAAGGGATTTGTGTTAGAGGCAAGGGGGGGAAGGATGTCTTTTTGAACTGCGAGAAAAAGCTGGGAAGAACTCACACCCGACCCATTAAGACCCCAGATCTGGGAAATCAAACCCAAAACCTTCTTGTTGAGATGCAATAGTGCCAACCACAGTACCACCATGTCTCTCACATTTTTTATAGCCTATTTACTGTATATGTCAGAACATAAGTGTTAATGTTATCATTTTACATTCCAATATGCAGAGTAGCCTATTTGATTTGTTTAAAATGTCCACAGTTGCAGCGACATGTATTCAAGGGAAAGTTCCATGAACTGATATTTCCCAGGCAGAAGGAAATAGAGAGTACTTTTTATGTACAGTGGACAACCAGAGAGTGGATACTCCCTGGTCAGCAAGTGCAGCTGTGTTTCCTTGAAATAAACATCACGTTGTTACAACAACAGCATACTCTGATGGACAAGTTTATATGTTGAGCCAAGATCCAGCGCTGCAGCACAGAGGATAGGTGGTGTAAACATGCAGGAAATATGGTTTAAATGACTTTTTTTCTGGGGGAGAAACCCCACAACCATCGTCATCATTTATTTTTACTAGTTTGCTTGCTCATCTTTGAAATACAAAGGTGTCCATCTAAATGCATTTTAATGATAATAATAAGTATGATGATGTCCTAGTGGGAGAGAGTTGTGATGGTTGTAGCATGGCTCAGTTGTAACTTCCAATTCATCACGAATATTTCTCACGTTAGAAGTCAGTGTTAATGTTTGAGCTGTAAATTAAGCTAGTTTATACATAAGCCAGACTTAGTTTTAACAACCACATGAACACAGACATCCACAAATATTGTTGAAACTTGTAAACATTTGCACACATTGTTCAATTTTTTATTGTGTCTTAATGTCTTATCACTGCTGTGATTGACAATAACTAACACACTTGGCTCACATACACATGCTCACACACATTTCCTCTTTGTCTTGCAGAGACAACAGCTTCACCATATAATTACAGACACATGTAACTAGTTTTTATTAAATCTTAAATACCTTGATTTAAAAGATATGGACATAAAATGTAAAAAAGTGTTTCAACCATCCCCAGCCTTCCCCAGAAAGATGTGAGTGTAAACATTTGTGGTGCTTGTCAAGTCTGTTCATCATGAGGTTTGGAAAAGGGAAAGTGCTGTTGGTGCCAGCAGGAAACCCTGCAGTCTAAGCTTTTTTTATTTCAGTCTTTTTTCTATTTCTGACTACTGGGCTATTTGCTGTTGAACTTCCATGAATGGCAATAACAGAATTTTCTATTCTTCTTCTGTTTGAAAATATTTTTTACAAGAATACATGAACAAAAGTCTGAATAACAGAAATCATCTTGACATTTATGGGTCATAATCTTCATTTATTGAGATCTTAAAGTCCATAGATTTTTGTTATCCGCTTCAAACTGTGAGTTGAACTGCACATTCATCTAACAAGAGCTGTTAGATTAAAACTAAAAAAAAAAGAGTGAGAGGCTTTGGTCTTACATTTACATACAGATCTGTTTTGTGGTGCATTGAAGGTGCGAAGAAAAGCTTTTGTGTTCACATGTAAACACATAACACTCACATTTCTGGCATATGAAGCTTAGAAGACGAGTATTTTGTAACACAGAGGACACTGTATTCGTCACTACATTATTCTTTATTTGATGGTCAAGTGCAACAACCAACAATGACAGAAAATGGTCTAGAGCTTAGTAGCTGGTCATCACCTGAAAAGAAAGCATAAAGGCAATGTTTTAAAATAGGACACTTTGAGCACTTGAACATTTCTGCTCATTCTCTCTCCCAAGCATCAAGCATCATGTTTAAATTTAAAACTGAGACACATCACTGTTGTGGTATTTCAAAATGATCAATTATCACTTGAATAATTAATGGAGAATTTAACATTTTTGTCGACCTTTGTATAAAACTGTTTATCAGAATGTAGGAGCCATGTTATAAACAAAGACAGGGCTGCCCATTAGTAGTTTTCAGTCTGTCTGCTCTTTAATTTGTCCATAAGGGCACTAACCAGGCAAGATAGGGCACAAAGTTGTAATGGTGTCAGGTGGAACCAAAATGAAACAAATATGTCTCTATCCTATCATGAACTCTCATATACAAATATTCTACTATCCCATGCTTCTCCACTCACCTTGTTGATCCAGGGGATGTAGGCGCTGACCCTGGTGAAGACGGAAGGCTTCTTGGGGTAGTTGCAGCCCATGCTTGAACCGAAGCTCACCACACCATGGACCTCCCAGGAGCCATCAGGGCCCTGGCAGTTCAGGGGGCCACCAGAGTCTCCCTAAAAGGTAATGAGGACAAATTATGTGACACTGGGCAAAAAGAAAATACAACAGGCATGAGCTTTTAGGAAACTGACTTGAATAGATCTACATCTCAGTGGTGTGATACAGACATACATAGAGATACGTGTAAATCTTAAAATTAGTTTTTCAAAAATTATAAAACTATTTTGAGATTTAGGACATAAAACAAATAAGACTCACGTTGCAGCTAGCCAGCTGTCCATCTCCTCCAGCACAGACCATGTTGTTGGTGACCAGGCTGCCCCACCAGTCAGGCCTGGAGCAGATGGAGTGGCTGACCACAGGAAGAAGGGCCTGCTGCAGGATGTCAGCAATAGGGCCTCCAGCTATTTAAGAGAACAGGACAATCACATTAAGGGCTGCAGTCAAGACCAATTGATTCAAGGCTTACTAGGCACATTTAAAAGAAGCAGGTAAATACCTCATTTCTTTTAGAAAAGTTTAATGAGGATCGACAGAGATTATAGACCAGGTCTATTTGTTAGAGCTTGTATTATAATCAGTCTCTTAAACACATACAAATAGTTTTATCTAATTGCATTTAATGCTTAATACTGAGGTGTAATCCCTTAAAATGTTCAAGCTGCAAGAATCAGTGAGAAGTTAGAGCCAAAACTACATCTTCCAAAGTAGTCTTAAAATGAGACTTCAGTGAAGAATTGATTATATATATATATATATGTATATGTGTGTGTGTGTGTGTGTATAAAATTATATATACATATATATATATATAATTTTTTTTTTTTTTTGGTAACTTACTCCAGAGACGTCCCCAGCCAGTGACGTAGCAGGGAGCACCATTGGGCTCGATGTCACCAGAGGTGGGAAGGCAGGCAGGCATGATAGTGTCAGAGAAGACAACTGGAGTTGCCAGCTTGATCAGGGCAATGTCGTTACTGGAGCATGGATACAAATGCAGCATTTAGATATCATGGATACCATGCATAGACAGCCACAGCAGCATATCATGTAAAGCACTATATCTTGTAACTGAGCCCACCGGATTCTGTAAGAGTCCCATTGCTCATGGACGATGATCCTGGCGGGGCTGATGGCAATGGACCCAGCCTCATTGTTGTTCTTAAGATTGTGTTTTCCCAGGTAGACTCTGTAGGTGCGACTGCTGCTTAGCCACAAAAAGAAAAAAAAAACAAAACAGAAATGAGTCAGGGATCTTATCTGCTCACTTACAGCACTCAGTATATCCATGTTAGTAATACACATACCTCTCCTATCATTCATTATATTAATACAAGACTATTTATAGTATTTGTCCTTCAAGATTCATTGTTAGATCATTCTATCATGAGAATCACTACGTCACACAGATATAGACCCTGAAAAATACACACACGATAAGATGCTGTAAATTACCTGTTACACTGCTTATGTAATCAAAAACATGTTGCTGTTTTCACTTCTCCATTAATAATCCAGTATACTGCCTACCACAGACCTGCCTCTGTTAGTTCTCCATGCCTCATGTACCTCCTTCATTTTACATTTCTTAAACTTTGTAGGCCTAACCTGATGCAGTGAGCAGCGGTGAGGACCCACTCGTTGGAGATCAGAGTGGCACCACAGGTGTGGTAGAAGTTGCTGCCACTCTTGTACTGCAGAGACACCTGAGGAGAAGACACAACAATGGTATGCAGGTGTTTTTATGACGTAAGGGACAGAATTTCAAGACAATTTAAAAGAGTATACCTGCCAGGGCCAGCTGTGGTCACGGACATCTTCTCCGCCGACCACCCTGGTGATGGTGGGTGGGTAGGTGGGCAGTCCGCACCCGTAGGCTGAGACACAACAGTAGAGTGATTCACCCTGGTGTCTTAACATCTGTTACATTTTACACAAAATCAAATACACTACTCACAAAAAGTTAGGCATATTGGGCTTTCGGGTGAATTTTCACCTGAAAAACACACTAGAACCTTTGCAGGTGAACTTGAGTTGAAATTACACTAAATGCCTTATACTTTCATGATATAATATCACTGTAGCATTAACTTTTTACATTTTCCATAAATTTTTCCCAAAAGTCAAACATCCCTAACTTTTTGTGAGTAGTGTATGTTCCCATGCAGTCTTATTTTGGTACACTCAATGCTTCACATCCATGTAGACCACTTCATGTAAAAGGAATGTGGACTGCTGTTTGCAGCAAACATGTTACAAAACTTGTATCTGTCTGGTCAGAAGAGTATCAGAACTTACCACCAGCAACGAACAAAGCCAAGATCACAAACTTCATGGTGACTGTCTTCAACAGATGTTCAGTGGGACTCTCCTTTTATATAGTGCTGTACTAGACGTGTTAAAGACCTCAGTGTTGCTTAATTTTGGCAGCACACCCAGGAAAAGTAGGTGGGAAAAATAAATCAGCCTTGGAGATAAGTAACCACAGATATCCTCAAATAGACCTTATCTCCCCACCTCAACCTCTGTGTGAACCTCACACATGTCTCACAATGACCTGAGTTGGTCAGGTCCTCTAAAGAAAGGGACGTAGATGTCCACATTCCCGTCCTCTTATTCTACTCTGCCACTTTGATTTTACACATGAAAATACTCAGAGTTTTACCTTTTTTGTTAGAAGGTTAGAAGTATTAATATACTTCTGGTATACATAACAGAAATGACATACATGTCATTATGTGTAAGGATATGGGTATGGCTCAACTAATATGAAAAAAAGATGCAATAAATTACACATATTTTCAAATGTTAGAAAAATCTGTTAACAAATTGATATGTATAGACCTATAAGGAAATGACGTTAAGTGGCAATTGATAAAACATTGGAAATGAATATGGAAAAATATGTAATAAACTGTGTGATGATGTGTTTTACTGTAAACAGCAGATTTAAGCTGTGGTTTTGGAGCATTAGCATAGTTGGATTTCTATTTCTGAGCTGATACAACAGGTACTGCAGCTGTAATGCAGTTGTAACTTTCCTAAACTGGTACTTATTTCGTTTGCACTACTCCACCTTGTTGTCTTGATATTTATCAAAAATATCCAGCAACTGATATTTCAACATTTTGGATATTTGTAAAACAGCAGTAGTGTCCATATATGTGGCCACCTTCCCGGGATGGGGTTATGTTCAGGACGCAAGGAATCATGATGAGTTTGTATTTACTGTATGTAAAAGGATACACTCCAATCACATACCATAAACTGACCTGTTTGTTGGCATAAATATACAGTATGTAAGGTAAACGGAATTTATACATCACACTATGGTACAGTCAGAGGAAACTTCTAGTGTTTCATGAGCAGTGGAAACTTGAGCAGCTGAAGGAGGTAATATTTTTCTTTCAGAGAGGAATCAGAACAGGAAGTGGTACTATTGATATGAAGTAAGGCTCTTTGTATGTGGTCCAGCGCTTAATGATAAAAGATAAAAACACTTCATTCCACTGACTTGTTCAACAAACAAGTTAAAAAGCATACAAAACTGTGGGACACTTTGGCCTTGGCCTAGTATTCCTGTTCATTTCTGGCTGTTCTGATGTCCACAGGACTCCACCCCAGTGTTAAAGGCCCCCCAAAAAAGATTTTTTTTTATGGTTACACAACATCATGAAAGATATATATATGTCAGGTGTTTTGCTGCAAGGTGTGGAGAAACAGGCATGATGAAGTTTGTGGTTCTCGCTCTCTTTGTGGTTGGCGGTAAGGATCACACACTACACTGTTACATCCATCTGAAACTCTATTCACTTGGTTTTCCAACATTCTCAACAAACCGAACTTCGGTGTATAACTGTGTGCTCTGCTTTACAATAATATAATTTTAAAAAAGTGTGTCTGTCTTGTTCCCTCAGCATACGGGTGCGGTCTGCCCACCTTCCCCCCTGTAGTGAGCAGGGTGGTTGGAGGAGAGGATGTCAGGCCTCACAGCTGGCCTTGGCAGGTAAGACACACTGAATGAGGAGTTTCACTCAGAAAGCTAGATATCACCTGTCAGACACAAGAGTTCAGACTTCAAGAAAACAAGGACCATTAGAGGATCGTAGCTGAAATCTACAGTGCAGTGACATTTATTTTACATAAGCTGAAGAAATGTATTAGAGGAATGTTTAGCCCGATGGATTTGAGATACTTCAGCAGGAGGCATTGATAAGATGAACTCCCATCAGGACATGCATATTATAAACAACATGAGGAAACAGAGGCATAACAAAGATGCTTAAACAAAAAGAGAAACTTAAGATAACTGATTGTGTTCATTTGTACGTATATTTCAGATTTCCCTGCAGTATAACAGACAGGGAGAGTGGAGACACACCTGTGGAGGTACCCTGATCTCCAACCAGTGGGTCCTCACTGCTGCTCACTGCATCAGGTATGACATGGTGGAGCCTGTAGTCAATGTCTAAAAAAACACTGTGCTGAAGCATTACAGCTTTACCTTCTTCTGTCTGTGAATTCACAGTAATGGTAAGGAGTATAGAGTGGCCATGGGAAAGCAAAACCTGAAACTGACAGAGGAGGGTGCTGTGTTCATGGGCACCGCTAACATCGTTGTGCATGAGAAGTGGAACCCCCTGTTCATCCGGTAAAACATTTCTTCTTATTGAACACATGGAAACCAAAAAATATCACCTGGGTAATGTAGTCTATGAGAAATCTAAATTTGCATCCCTATCTTCTCAGTAACGACATCGCCCTGATCAAGCTGGAGTCCCCTGTTACCTTCACTGACAACATCATGGCCGCTTGTCTCCCTGCTGCTGGCTTCATCCTCCCCCATGACGCCCCCTGCTACGTTACTGGCTGGGGTCGCCTCTCCAGTGAGTGCCCAATCACTTTTTACTCTCTCTGAGACAAATTCAATTGGTCACATGGAATATACTCATATTACCAGCCTTGCGTGTTCTCATCCAGTTTGCAACTGTGTTTGTAACAGCCTAGCTGTAATTACAGACGTTTTAGTAAAATATCATAATCATGACATTTCCTAATCATAATCTTCAGTATTTATGGTAATACAGTATTATATACAATATAGTATTAAAGTGTAGCACTGTATTCACTGTATTAATGTAAAATCACATTGTGTGGCCCTAAGGAGCTTTTTTCTATGTAGACCAGATGACCATACATAATTAACATTATTTGTTTGCTTACTGAAGACACTAATGTATCTATTTATCTACAAAAATGCTAATTTTTTAATTACAATTGATTGTTTAGTTTCTGTTAACTTGACTACACTATGACTCTTTAAGAATAACTTAATTTCCAAATAAGAACATCAGAACCTCAAGGGCTTAAAGCTACGGCTGATGAAATGTTGTTTAAGTGGTTCAGTCTTTTACCTGAGGTGAACTTGAGTCTGTAACACATCTCTCCTCCACACAGCCGGAGGTCCCATCGCTGACATCCTGCAGCAGGCCCTCCTGCCTGTGGTGGACCACCAAACTTGCTCCAAGCCTGACTGGTGGGGTTTCCAGGTGAAGGAAACCATGGTCTGTGCAGGCGGAGACGGAGTTGTGTCTGGTTGCAACGTGAGTCTAAATGACACATCATACAGTAGCACACATGTTTTCTGGTGTCAGTAAAGTGGACACAAGCTGCACTCGTGTTTCTTCAACATCCCAGCAAGGCGATTTCACACACAATATAAGCAATGTTAAATGGCAGAGCCGCAATGATTCATGATTTATTCAGTTAGTCATCATCTCAAAATGAATCAGCAGCTGATCAGATGCAACTGACAAAAGATTCCAGTTTCTCAATCATGAACATTGGTTGGTTTTCTTGTAACATGATATAAGTATTATGATATGATTCATTATATTACTAAGTATCTTTGGGTTTGGACTATTGGGCAAAACAAGCAATTTGAATATGTAAACAGACTTTTGAAAACTTACAGTCAGACTACTACTACTTGATGTCTTAAAATTTGGAGAATCAGAGCAACAGTTAAAAAGTTTAAAAATGTGTCTTTCAAGGCCAAGAAGTGACTAATAATGGAAAATTTTTCATCACATGTTTTCTCTCACATGGTTCAGGGAGACTCTGGAGGCCCTCTGAACTGCCAGGGCACTGATGGTGCCTGGGGAGTTCATGGTATTGTCAGCTTTGGCTCTGGCCTCAAATGCAACTTCCCAAAGAAGCCCACTGTCTTCACCCAAGTCAGCTCCTACATCGACTGGATCAGCTCTGTAAGCTCTCAAACCTCTCTCACTCTCACTCACTATTTGTGCTATTTTAGTCTGCTGTTAAGGCTGAAAACATTAAGCTGCAGCTAAATCTGACTTGTCTCTATCATCTCTCCAACAGAAAATGGTGGCCTATTGAGAGGACAGTCATTTGGGATGAAAGTCATTATGTGGACTATGTATAATAAATGATGTAAAACTATAAAAAAGAAAGTGTATTTTTTTGTCATTATTTTATATCTTTTGTACCAGGTTGGCACTTTCCCAAAAATATGCTCATATGTTACCATGTTTTTAATCTTTATTTTCTTAGTTCTAATTTTACCATCTACTTTGATAAATGATATTTATAGAGCAAAAAAAGGCTGCAGTGTGCAATGGGTGCTGAGATGGGAAAATCCTATCACCAACCACATGACGTTCCCCATCTCCAGCACCTGTTTGACTTTCTGTGTGTGTCAGACAGGTTGAACAGGGCATGTGAACCATAGAGAGGTTCCTAGCTGGGAGTATAAATACAGGTCTATCACCGGGACATGTCAGCCAGATTCAGTCATGAGGTGCCTGGTGGTTCTTGTTTTCGTGGTAGCTAGCGGTAAGATATCTTAAATATTCTCAAATGTTACCTTAAACTCAATTCTGTGGAAAAATCCAAATAAACAATCCAACCACAAAGTTTTGTAAAGAGCACTAAATATCACATTTTATTTGAAAACGCTGAACTAGTTTAAGTTTCACTGAACGTTTAAACCAAATGACCTACTTTTTTTTTTTTTATTGATAGTCTGGTGCTAAAATCACAATAAATGTCACTAACCTTGTCCCAGCCTATGGTTGTGGTGTTCCCACTTTCCCCCCTGTGCTGAGCAGGGTGGTGGCAGGAGAGGATGTCAGGCCTCACAGCTGGCCCTGGCAGGTAAGATTTGGCCTTAAGGTACAAAAGCACAGTCACAAAAATCACAGACCAGCACAAACACTTTTCACTTTTCATTTCACCACTACATATAGAAAAACCTAAGAGAAACACCTATTTACCAACCCGTTTAGTTTCTGAATCTCCTAGAAATGTTGAACTTCAGATAATGATTTCTTCTCCAGAGCAGACAAAGAGGGGCATCGGATGAAGTAATGATGTAATGCACACTCTGCCTTTTCTTCTCTGCACAGATCTCACTCCAGTCAGGCAGCAGTGGGCGCTGGTCGCATGTCTGTGGAGGCACCCTTATCTCCTCTCAGTGGGTCCTCACTGCTGCTCATTGTATCAAGTAAGTTTAACTTCACACAAAAAAAAACAGCAAACCTGGCCTGTTAAACAGAGCACATCTGGATTTCCTATTAATTACGGTACTGATGACCCACTGGTGCAGATTTCATCATCAGATTTCTGTTTCTTTAAACATCACAGATGTTTCTGCTTCCTGTTTGGCAGTGGGAAGAACAAATATGAACCCTGTGGAATGACTTTGTTTTCTGTATTAAATGTGATCTGATCTTCATTTACGGACAAACACAATATGTTTGGGCTATTCTTTTTTTTTTTTTTTTTTTATTAACGTGGCATCTTCCCAATCATTTTAACCTTAATGTTAAACCTAAATTTTAACCTCAGTTTCCTCAGTTTGTTATTATCAAATTATGAAACTCATAACTCTGTATTTTGCCTTAAGGGGCGTGTCAGCTGGACACCAATTCTATAAAGAGAAGCCACAGCTAACTCTTCTTCCTTTAGAGAGAATATGTTTAACTGAATATTCAAACTCTTTGAGGTGGCTCTAATGTTTTCCAGTCTCACAAAAGCATGTTTGATTCACGTCAGCAGAGGTTTGTTGTGAACAGTAAATTCAAACTGTAATTTTCGCTGTCTTTTATTACAAACAAACATGCTTCCTTACTAATATGAATTTCCCTCTGGGGATTAATAAAGTCATTCTTATTCTTATTTTTACATCTTGATAATATAACTTGCAGGATGGGGCATTATTCTAGCACTACAATACTTATGGTATTCATATCGACAACTGTTTGCCAAATCAAAAAGCAACAAGAAGCCAACAATGTTTGGTTACAAAAAGTCAATGCTGTAGATGAACAAGTGTCATCCTCTATCCCACAGTGACCGCAACAGATACAGAGTGGAGCTGGGTAAGCACAGCCTGAAGGAGAGTGAGGAGGGGTCCGTTGCTTTGGGAACAGCAAAAATCATCACTCATGAGGATTACAACATCCTGCTCAGCCGGTAACAGCAACACGACCACACAACTCATGCTCAAGCTCGTCACACTTTGAGTCCATGTGAATGTAATGAACAAGCCACCACGTGTAAATAGAGCATCAGTGACCAATTAACAGGCTTTTCTGAAATGGAGAAGTTGATGCTGTAAAATATTAATGTGATATGTCGTTATTGACTGAATGTGAGTGAATTGTTTGGACTTTTGCAGTAACGACATTGCCCTGATCAAGTTGTCTTCCCCCGTGACCTTCTCTGACACCATCATGCCTGCCTGCCTCCCAGACCAGGACTATGTCCTGCCTCACGGTTCTCCCTGCTATGTCACTGGTTGGGGTCGACTCTCCAGTGAGTCAATGCACCTCAACAGACAAAAGAAAAAACACAAATATTCGGAATATTTTTTAATTGTTCCTAACATTCAGTTGACACAGGGAGGTCAAAGCCAAAAATATTTCTTAGCCATTCGCTAAACCAAACAAACCTGATAAATATCCAAACAGTTTAATATGCAAACCCCAAAATAATCCTGTGTCAAGTAGGGATTCAGTTCCTGCTGCTGCCGGCTGCTGACATGTTTATCTTGAATCATATGTAAACAATACAAGAGAAATTACATGGAAAAAGAGGTGGGTGGGTAGATACGTTCATGTCAAGTCATTTTTCCACTGATATTTCCACAAATATTATAGAGATCAGGGATACTCTTACAAAAAAACCTAAGCCTAACTGTAATTTCAAGGACTGTTTTACACTACACTCTCATCTGGCTGATGCAGACAGGTTGAAATGTTAAGGTATCAAAGGCAGGGTGCATGTTGTTTTAAAAATGGGCAATTTGCACTTTATCCAGAGAGGCCTTTTGGCACAGATGTAGTAAAAATATAATGCACACCATGGCCTGTAATCCTCAGTCAGTCAGTCAGTCAAACATAAAGGCATGTTTGACTGTCCTGTGAGCTTTCTGTTTTTTGCTGGGATTTAGGGCCTGCACAGTTTTGCTCCACAGGACTGTGTTAAGGCCACAGACTGTATAGAGGGGATGTAGCCTCTGTGGCATCACCCACAGGTTTCTGAAGAGCAGCTTTGAACCTTGCCTGTACCTCACACCACCAGACTCCTGGCTTATCTAAAAATCCTCAAAGAGTTAAGGGCGCGTGGAGCCCAGACGTTGTCATGTTGTCATTTCTGCTGTAAAGCTGGACATTTTAACATGAGGACTGACTCACACTGGAGACAGGCTCTGCTGGACATTAGGGGAAGTGCAGTTTTGCTGGGGTTTTTTTGGCTCCAAATACAATATAGTAAGAGTGCTGTATGTAAAACTTAAACAGACAATTTAGGAGAAGGTATTCTCATGTACTATTCACTCTTATCCATATATAAACTTTTTTATACAGAAATACTGCCCCTGTAACTGATGATAAGACATAAGCTGGTTAATACTGATGCATCAATGTGCACACAGAATTTTACAGTTAGAATAGAATAGAAAATACTTTATTGATCCCAATAAAGAATTTTACAGTTGTAGCTTGTTTTAGCTTTAGATATAGTTTGATGGTTCAGGTGACATGTTTTGTTTTGGTGGCCTGTTGTGTGCTAGCACACTGAACAAGGGGGGGAGGTGGGACTACACTAAACACCCACACATATTCACATTCACATGGTATTAACCACAGGTTACAGTTCCTATCTACAGGTCACATCTTTTTACTTAAAACCACCAAACCAATCAGGGCATCACTTGTATGAATCATAATATTTCCCTCTCAAATATAGTGGAGTAGAGGTATAGAGTAGCATAAGGAGCAAATAAAGTACACAATACCTGAAAATTGTACTTCAGAAAATAGACTTAGTTACTCCACTATGTTTCCTCCCCACAGCTGACGGTCCTCTGGCTGACATCCTGCAGCAGGCTCTCCTGCCAGTTGTTGGCCATAACATCTGCAGACAGCCCGACTGGTGGAGTGTCCTGGCAACAGACAAAATGGTCTGTGCCGGAGGAGATGGCATCACAGCTGGCTGTAATGTGAGTTCACACAAGGAAGGGTCATCAGTCAGTAAGCAGTCGGTTATATCATCTATAAAATTTCCATCTGATGCTGCATTAAAGATTCTAGGAAAATAGATTCACTTAGAAATGGTGTAAAAGACTAATTCAGCATGACAAAACGATCACTGGAAGTCAGGCTGTGTCGAAAGAAGCTGCTTAACAACAATATTTGTGTGTGTGTGTGTGTGTGTGTGTGTTGACCTGTAGGGAGACTCTGGTGGCCCCCTGATTTGCCAGAACCCTGATGGTTCCTGGGATGTCCATGGTGTGGTGAGCTTTGGGTCTGGTCAGGGCTGCAACGTCTTCCAGAAACCCACTGTCTTCACACAAGTCAGCTCCTACATCAGCTGGATCAACACAGTGAGGAACATTTTCACTTTGTGATAACTACACTAGTGTAAACAATCATGTAACCTGAAGCAAACAAAGCCTCAGGTTTTGAATCAAAAACAGGAAGCGTATTATAATTGTGTTTTCTTTTGTCCACTTCGCAGATGATGACCAAATACTGAAGAAACTACGCAAGTATTCCTGTCAGCAATAAAAACAACTATGATCTATGATGAGTTGCCTCAGTCTGACAGTGAAACAGATAGTTGCTTTTTACCAGGGCCAAGAATGCAAAGTGTCTGAGTGCTGTTCTGAACACTTGGAAACAAGAAACCTTTTTTTTAAAAAAAAAAAAACAACTTGGCCTGGCTGTACATTTAATCCAGACAGTTCTCTCACCTTCAGTTTTGGAGACAGTAGCTGCACATTAACCAACAACTGGTGAACAGTAACAATGTTGGAAAAGATCAATGTAAAAATGCTCAGTACGAGATGGCACAGTATTCAACATACACTTCTTAAAACACTGAGTTAATTAACAAATACTTCCTTTTATTTCTCATAAAATATTCATGAGATAATTTTTCCCACCCTTTGGGAAAATGAAAACATTCATTCTCCACAAACAAATTAGTATTATCATAGAAAAGTATATTTCCATAGTACATATAAAAAGAAACACAGAATTAAGGGATAGAAAAGCAATAATTAATGAAACAGACAACAGACATATTTGCCTCAGGCACTTATCTAAGTAAAACAGAAAGTGACTGCTAGAGCAAAACACTGTAATTTCTCAATGTAAAACTGACTACATAGTAATTAAGTTATCTGGTCCTTTGCCAATGAGATACAACAACTATGTCTGCAGTAGTGAAGTGAGCACAAAATAAAGAATCAAAACGCATGTGATGAGTTCAAAAATGTGTCACAGAGATGTGGACATAGCTGTTGTGCATCATACTCCAATGACAAACCTGAAGTAACTCAATGACTTTGTTGCCTTTAGCTTGACCAGAAATCCTGGCAATATATAATACAACCAACGACAATGAGTATCTCGGTATCTGTTTGAATGCATGATTTACATTGAATTTTACTCAGACAACAGACGACAACAGTGATGAAAATGTGGCTTTTCAAAGGAAAAGCTGGAAAAAATTCTTGTGTAACTGGAAAACTGTAATGCTCAAGTGAATGAAATTACAAGCTATTCAGTTTCGCTACAGCTAATCTAAACAAGGCAAACCTGAAGAAAGAGAGTTGGCTGACAGGCACAAACAATGGTGTATAATGACTAAATTCAAAAATATTTCCCTGAAGAGTCTTGAGTTGTCTGTCCTCTCTTTCTGCTCAGTCTCTGCAGACCTCTGAGCGAAAACAGGGCCGCGAGCCGAGCTGTGGTTGGAGGAATGGCGATGAGCAAGAGAGTGAGCAATAGCTGCTGTTATTACTGTGCAGCTGCACTGTCAAAGAGTCTTCTGTTGGCTATCTCAAGTGAGAACAAAAACAAGCCCAGAAAGAAGAAGACTACACTGCTGCCTTCACAGCTTCACAGTGTTCACCATGGCTACTGGCAAAGACTTTCAACTATTCACGAGCTCCTTCCACCACATACTTCCTGTTCTACCTGCCGTCTGCAGAAGTGTGTTACATCAGCCCTGGAAGGGTTCAGCTTCAGTCATACAATGCCTTTTGAAATGCTTTAGGAGCAGCAGGACTACTGTTCTGTTTTTTTAATGTACATTAGTGCATGCCAGCATAAAATGTTTTTTTCCCCAGAAAGCAGTTTATTTTAAATGGTAACATTATAGTGGGGTTAATGGTGACCAATGGTGCCACACTGGTCAGAGTAAATACTGAATTCAGGCCTTAAATAAAGTGGATTGTGGATTTTTCAACAACCTCCAAAGTGTCTTCTAGGTTTCTTACCATTTCAAATAGCATTTCTGGAATCACAATATACAGTAAGAAGATGTGCATATTAACTACCTGTTGCTTCTAAGGGGTGTGTAGCGGTAAGTAAGCTTAAGACCCAGAGACTGCTCTCCGTTCTCTATTGTTCTCCACCCATCAAAACCATAACTAGCTGTTCTGATAATAAATATTCCACTGTGCTGGACAGTAACATTCTAGTGATATGCTACAAGATAAAACAAGTGATATTTTGTTGGCATTCAACAACCACAGTCTGTGGAGAAAATCACATTACAATGTCTCAGTTTTTCAGGCAGATAAAACTCTGACCCAAACAAGTGGGGAAAAACGAAGCTAACATGGAAGAAGGGCAGGACTCCAGTTCTGTATGAAACACTTTAAACTCATTCTTATTAAAAAACATTGTCTGTCGATTGCTGCAAAGACAACGTGGGAGTGTTTTTGTGCGACAAAACACAGGGCCCAAGGACAGTCACTCAGTGGTCACTCACTTGGAGCTAACATCTGGCAGTAGCAATTCAAATCCTCCCACAGTGAAACACTGCAGCTACTTCATAATCTGTTTAGGTGTGCACACAAATCCTCACTAGAATCACTCATTGGCATCTTGTGATTTCCTCCACTGTCATCTCACGTGTCCACTCAGTGCACAGTGAAGGTCAGTTGCATTATATAAACAGATGACTGCTCAAAACACGAAGGAAAACTGACTGCATTTGGTGGATGCTTTGAATCAAAGGAGCCACAGAATCTAGCTACTAAGACGTGTTTCAGAGATCCAGACACATCCAAAATCTAACAAATATAAAGGTTTTATCAGGTCTTTGGAGTGATCTGGCATTGAGGATGAATTTCAACAGATACTGTGTTTTATAACAAAGTGCCACTGTTCTGCAGCTGGGGCCATCTTCACATCTTGGCTCCACAGGGCAGTTGCAGATCCACAAAAGGTGGTCATAGCAAATTCCAGGAGTTTCAGTAGATTGATCTTAAAATCATCGGCTCAATCTTAAATCGGAGGCACTTTATCCTCATACTGCGGTGGTGGAGTAAGTGGCTCTATACTGATTCCGGCCACTGGTTGCGAGTTCTCAACGTTTTTCATGTGCAGCTTCTCTGATTTAATCCTGCGGATCTTAATGGGGAGGAGCTTGCGGCTGTTTTTTCCAGGTCTACGATTTGATGCAGAGGCAGCAGCGGGGCCCAAAGCAGCAGCTGAGGGAGCATTGGAAGCCAGAGCAGGCTGTATTCCAGTAGCTGTGACCTCTGACCCTTCACATTCATACTGTACGCAATCGACTTCAACCAGGTCATCATAGGAGGGTAGGTGGGAGGAGCTTGGGAGATGATTGCTCTGACGAACAGGATACTGGCCACTGCCTACTGCCTCTTCATAGGTGGGTACAGCATACCTCTGGGCTTGTTCCTCAGCACTGTAGACATTTACATACAAGAAAATTAACATGATTGATAAAGGTAGAGAACCAAGAGCTTGTTATGATTTTAGGTGTCAAAGATTATCACTCTAACCACTGATTTTAATACTGCTCTGAAACCAGTGTAAAATAAAACATGTTCAACAGTGACCACCTATGAGCAATGAACATGAACCAATCCTGTGTTTGACATTGGTAGTTACAAAGCTATAGTCTATCACTGTGATATCACTGCATGTTGATAAGATAGAAAGTCATGACTGGACTCACGTTTCTCTTTCCTCTTGCTCCCTCGCTGCCACTCCTCCGTTGTTCTGGGCCTCCCGGAGCATCTGCTGCTCTCTCTGTTTGTTCCTCATTCCCACACACAAGGACAACAACAGCATGACAACTCCGGAGCCCACCAAGACAAAGGCTACAGAGGACGCTTTATTTTTCTTGCCACCAGGGTCAGTATCTCCTCCCGAACTGCTGCTGTTGTTGCCCGCTTGGTCTGCAGGTACAACGCTCCACACAATCATCACAATGCTAAGGGCAACAAGTCCAACCCCAAGAGCACATAGTGCATACTGGGAACCAGAGTTTCCATAGTTTTCTCTGCCGCTGCTGCTGCTGTTGTTGTTGTTATTGTTGTTGTTGGCAGGGTCTCCTCTGCCAGGGGGCCTCTGTGGTCCATCCACACTGGAACGCATGCTGTCGAAGCTTTAGTCAGACTGTTGCAAAACACTGTAGAGAGGTAGAGATAACAAGAAAGAAAAAAAACTTTAATATCCAGAGGATTCAAAATGTTCAACATGGTCACTCTGACTTTTCTCTAAAACAACACTAATGTAGCACAGACAATATAATCACTCTGTCTGAGGTGACGTGTCTGTCAGCAGCTCATGTTATGAAAGAAATACCATCCAGCATGAATGTATTACCCAATATCTCTCCTGTGTCCAGAGACCTGCTCTTCATGAAAGGGCAATCCCGTCGTTCAAGTTAAAATGACAGGACATAAAATTCACTCAAGTAAAATAAAAACTGAGGCTTCCTTGATTGGGTGTATTGAGTGGTAAAATTTTTTACAGGAGGCCTTTCCTCAAAAGGTCACAATGTCAACACATTACGAGGACAGACAAGGACCTTGTGAAATATTACAACAACTCAGCTGTGTGACATTAAAGGCTGCTGTCCTTTTCTCATCAGCTATATAGAATCTTTCATGTAAATCCAAACTTAACGTTAAAGGACACATTACTTGATTCTAGGTGATTCTCAGAAATAGAATAACCAACAACTATTCTATTGATCACAAGACCGCAGCCACCCAGTGCAACTGTTATTCTTCACTGCTTGAACTGCAGAATAGAGGAAGACAGCTGGGATCTATAAATAACTAAACACAAGAAATTAACTCTCTGTGAATGTTCAAGAGCGTTTTGTGAAGTGAGATTTATCCATACACCCAAGTTTGGCGAAGTATATAGTCTGCAAACACGCCCTGACCTGCTGGGGAGACAAGGCAGGGCATCCAGAGCCACTTATCCAAGCTCCATGTTAGGAATACCTTCTCACTGAAGAATGTATGGCATGAGCCTGTGTCATGCTCACCATGACAGCTGGACACATGCAATATTCACCATATCATAAAGGAAGATGCCTCTGTTAGCCACACTCACACATGGTCACCCATAAGCCTGTTGTAGTTGTGCAATGCAAAGGTGCAAAAGAGCATTTATTATAGGAAACCAGGAGCCTTGTAACTTTTCATCTTACAGGTTGTATTTCAACACAGGACTGATTTTACTGTAAAAGTAAATGAGTAGGCTAAATGACAGGAGTGGTGATAAAACCCTACACAGCCCTAAACAACATGTAGCTACTGTAACTGAAGTGAGATACTGTGTGTTAGTAATTTACTGACGCCCCTTAACATGACTCTTCTACTCTTGGTTGTGTTGTCTCGACTGTTGCACTTTATACAATAGTCGCTTGTGATGTGTGTGTGTGTACGTGTAAGGGTCGACCTGGAGGCACCCACACTCCCTCACGCCTAAACGTAACTAACCGTCGTTTTGTTTTGCCTCGAGCGCGGAGTTCGCTTCATCAAACGCCCGCGCGGGTGGTTACGTAATGTGGTGTAACAAAACTAAACCTTTACAACTAACTTTGTCTACACGTAATATGTAACTTTTTCGTAACAGTCCAGCTACACTAATGAATATGTCAGCGGGCGGATGTGTCGGCGTTACACTCACCTTTACATCGTTAGACAAAAACAGGAAAGTATTCAGCTGCTCTTCTGGGAAAACTGGACCCTGAAGTGGACTCACCCAGCCCGCGAGGACAGCGGTATATGGTCCATAGTTTGATGTCAAATGGCGTTTAATGGTTGGAAAGTTTGCTTCCTCTCTGAGACGGATGGGCCCCGACAAGAGAAAGAGGGGAGGAGGGAGGGAGGGGGCACAGCAGCACCACACTTCCAGTTTCATTAACCCTTTCACTCTCGACCGTGTGGACAGATGGTGTGCAAGTATGTGCCTGTAGACTCCTAGATCCCAAAAGATGTCTTCACCTGGCACTTCTTGTACACGTACTGTTCAATCAGTCATTTTCCTATAATGAAAATGAAATGCTAAGACCCTAGAGGCACAGGTCATAGATCAACAGGTTGGTCGAGTGTGTGTATGTGTAAAATGAGTCACCAAGCAGAAAATAGGTCAACATATTTACTTGTAAATGGAGCATTTTTCTCAGTTTTCTAATCCATCCACACCACATTAACTTGTAGCCAGAGGACTGATATATCGCAGTAGAGCCATAAAACAATACAGTTCATGAAGGCTTCATTAATAGCATGCATTTTGACCTGTCATTTGTAACATTCACAATAGTTGTGTCAGTTCAAGTGTCCCTGTGAGCCATGACGTGACAATGAAACAACATGTACAATAGCAGCACCCTGAAACTATGGGTTATATCCAATTTGTTGTACTTTGTTTATCAAGCTGCTCTCTGGAAAAATGTCCCGAAGGAAATCACGACGTGTTTGTATGCATGCTGTTAGAGTTGCCCTTCTTCCCCAGTAGCTCATTTAGGCCAAGCAGCTAAATCTGGGCAGAGTCAAGCTGTCAGTGCAAAGGATCTGTATACTTAATGTGATATTTCAGTTTGTCTATTTAATCTAATTTTAAAGTTGGTCATTATGGTAATTGACTTAGGAAAACTATTTGTAATATAACATGAAATGAAGGGATGTGAATACTTTCTGAGAGAATTGTTGAAGACACTAGGGAGATAGTTGTGTTTCACTTCTATAACTTTTTGGAAGAATCAGCTGGCACTCATACAAGACAACATAATCTGTGTTTCCATGCTGACACATGATGACGTCATAGTCAATGAGGCATCACATATAGCGGGGGAATTCTGGTTGGGAAATGAGGTAGGTGGTATGCAATAAACTGTTGATCCTAGAGTGGAATATTTTGTTGTGAACTTTGTGCCCTATTGTGACATAGCCAGAATTAGCATTAACAGCTGGTTGCTTGCTAGTTGAGAAGTAGGAACATTGATTGCATGTTCAGCAGAAAACTTAACTCCTGTAGCTGTGCCGATGACAGCTCTTATGTTTCTCTCACTTCTTTTTTTCCACTGTAAGTTAGCATGCTATCACCCCGTCACTTCCCAATCCAGAGTCAGTGGCTGAGACTCCTGAAAAGACTGGTAAGTACAGTAATCAACTGTTAATAATTATTATGATGACATATGTGATGATGCATGCAATGTTTGTACAACTGTGACTTTGACAACAATACAACCAGATTTGTTTGAATTGAGCAAAAAAGATCAAAAAGAAGTGCCTTTCAGTCACTCTAGAGAGTTTTGATGTGCATAATGATATAATATATCATTGTGGTTTACACAATACATTACATACAGTAATACATAATGACTGTTATCAAATAAAACTGAATGGTTCTGACTCACTACTTCCCCATGTAATTGAGAAGTCACTCAGTTGGATATCATATGCGTCATATGAGAGACTGAGACTTTTATATCCTCTTTGTAAATTTACCACCTACTCACAGTCACTCCTTTCAAGCTCTTTGGACAGAATCCAACCCTGCCAGCACTCACATGACACCCATGCTCTTTCATTATGCATTTAGCACAGCCCGTAGCTCTTGTTTGTGCTTGCGTGTGTATGTCTTTTACATGTTTACCTGTCAAAGGACCAGCAGAAATGGGCTCCACCAGGATCCACTTCCTCTGTATCAGCCTGCTACAATGAGCACTTGATTATTTTCTTTAATGACAAAACCAGTTCCAACACCCGTCATTGCTGTATTGTGCTCTAGACTCTGGGGAGATTTTTTTTCCTCCCAAGCTTTTGTGTTGCTCCACACACACACGCACGTACACACACACACACACTACACACACGAGGTAAGATATAGAAGCACGGTGAATAAGCCTTGATTACGTCTAGTAGTCTGGATTGAACTCCTATCAGCCTGTAATCAAATTAAGTAATATGTCGGCAGCTACAATGGAAAAAATGTTGCATTAGGCCACAGATAAATTTGATTTACGTGGCCGTATAGCCCTAAGTGTAACAAATTAGCTTCAGCTATATATGGCTTTACTTTCAATTAATATTCTATACTGCGCTTCCGTTCTTACAAATAAAACCATACATAACTCCTGATTTAGCTGTTGCTATCCAACTTACATGCTCAATCACATCCACTGACATTTATCTCTTGATGGTGGATTTATGGCTGCTAGGTGAACATGTAATTACCTTCATCCCCTGAATAAGTAGCTGAGTTCATTTCCTATGTGGAACGTCACTGAACACACCTTGTTTTATGATTTCCAACAGTGCAAAGGGGCACGTTATAATGAATTGCTTCTTTATTTTCACCACTGCGGGTGGATTCAGGTAAGTGAGAGCAGTTAGCCACAGGGTAGCTGTCTCATTTGGTGCTGTGTCATACTTTGCTTGTCGTAATCATTGAGTCACAGTGTGTAAGAGGAGGAAGTTACACCATGTGTTACATACAAGTCTATACAGGCCATAGACTGTATACAGACACTTCAGTAAACATGTCCAGCAGAGAATGGGGTAATATCTGGGGTGAGTCAAAAAAACATGCTGGAGGCTCATTCAAATATCACAGCTTTTATCAGTACCTGTAGGAAAAGCACTTTGAATTTCCTTATTGCACATACAAACAAACTTGCTTTGTCATGACCCCTCAGATGGCAGCGGAGCCACTGAACCGTGTCCATTTCCTCATGCAAATGCAATGAAAAAACTGTTTCACTCACATCTAATCATTATTATTCTGACTGGAAATTATGATTCCTGTTTTTGTCAATCCATCAACCAATCCAGCATCTTCAATATTTCCCTTTCCCATTGTTCACTGATTTCATACATCTTGATCTTATTGCTCCTACAAACCAATAGGATGCTGAATGTATTTATTAAGTTTGTATACTATGCTAGCATAATGAACATGTCCAATACAGCTCCTGAGGCCTGTTTAGCTGCTTGATGTGTCTTCCTCAAATAGCTAGTTACTCGCCTTATCACACATGTAGCCTGTTGTGGTAAAACTATATATTTTAGTTGATGAGCCTGATAAGACAGAGTCGTACAAGAGGATAAAAAGATGCCTTAAGCTGTATAGAGGGTGATCATTCTTTTTTGATTTGTGAAGATGTGTGCAGGCTTTGTCACCATTGTTGCATAATTTATCTTTTTGATAAGTGAAGTTTTGCTAAAGATGGCAACAGGGCAATCATATTTGAGATGTCATATTTATTCCATTTAAAGTAACACTTTCATTTGAACATAATTGCATCCTTACACCTTTTATCCCACGGGCTATGGACAAGTCTGCAGTCATCTTTTGTTAGCACTGTTTGAATAATAATCCACATTTACCACACAGTATAAAACATCAGAAGAGGGTGCTACATTTGTTTAGACACAACAGTGTAAGTGTGCAAGATGGAAAATGAATCAAACATTGTTTAGCGTAGAATTTAAAATTCAAGTCTTTTTTTCCATTGTCCTCAGCTACAATGACAAGGCATCACAAACAGCAGAACTGAATAAAACAGGAACGATTTACACTGATGTTTAGGTTTTTTTCTCTTTTTTTCATTTTGTTTTCAAGTACCCTGTATCATACAAACAGTTTTTTAAAAATCTCATTTCCCTCAGAGAAACAGTCTGTCAATAGTAACTAGTCAAGAAAAAAAAAGAAATTACCCAGTCACATACTGGCTCACAAAGAACCATTTACACACAAACATACAAAAATAATCATTTAGCTTGAGTCCTTCATCTCTTGATTCTGGGTTTGGGAAAAAAAACAAATATTTCCAGCCCACAGTGAGAGTATTAAGAAGTTTTTCTAAACCAGGAAACTTACAAAAAAGAATCCTTTTCCTTTTAAAAAGTGCAATCTGTCCCCTAAAGGCTCATCTTTAGAAAAAAAAAATCATCCCATGTTCAGGTTTATATGGAAAACAAATGTCCATGTAGATTTAGCTGTTATCTGGTGTTTGCTGACCTCACACGTTAGTGACCTCGATGCTGGTGTAACCACGAATTGGACTTCCCTCAGCTCTTGGTGGAGTCTGGTCTCGGACCTCCCGAGGCAGAGAGCCGTAGCTGCTGTGGCAACTCAAGTCCCGCCCACTGCGGGCTTTAGGGCTGAACCCTGATGGAGGCTGGGAAAGATACACACATTCATTTTTACAACACACACTTCAGCAAAACCTTCTCACTGTTTCCCCAATGCTGATGGCAAATGTTGTCCAGTGTGATCTCAATCAGTTTTGCTGTTGCACAACCTCACAGTGCCACTCTACTACATTATGTTCTATTCAGCCTGTTGCCATACAGGTTGTCTGGTGTGCAGCATATTGAGAAAAACAATGTTTCATAGTTATTTTATTCCAACCTTGACAGCCCTCCTTCTCAGTGAGCCTTCGTCATCAGTGTGTCGGCCTGAGGAGCTGGGTGGCCTGCCCAGCGAGTTCTGACGGAGCAGCGCTGGTGGTGTTCCCAGGCCTAAATGCTCGTATTCCTGTTTGGCATCCGTCCTATAGGGCACATGGGAGAGATCAGGGTGCTGCAAATGTAATTTAAAAGACACTTCAATCAGTTTGTACATTTACGGGCCATTTATGACCAGGGATCCTCCTTCTCTGCTGAAGGAGTGTTTAATCTAATCTTTTAACACATAAACAGAAGCCTCAGTCAGTACAACTAGCTACAGTGGTGTCTGCCGCAGTGTTCATGTGTATCACTGTCTCCTCTCACCTGGCTGAACCAATCAGAGTTTTCATCTCTTCAACAAGGTGTCGGCGAACCATCTGCTTGTTGCTGGGGATCCCCAGTGCTGTTGCCATGGCATCAGTGTTGAACGTGGGGTCAAGTACCATGACGGCTCCATGAACACCACTGTTTAGTAGACTTTCGGCAAACTCCTGAACAGAGGCCAAACATGATTTCTTTCATCCATATCATCAGATGTAAAAATCTCTGGGGGTAAAAGAGCTGCTGCCATCAGAGTCTAAAGCAACAGACAGCGATATCAACAGTCTCTCAAAAATGACGACATCCTCCGAGACAAAGGACATGTTGACTAATTTGTGGATATCAGTATGAATTCAAACTCCCTGAGGATATTAACGGGATGTCAGAGCACACAGTCCTATCTACACACACCCTGAATATGGTCTTGCCTCACAAAGGAAACATGTTCTCCCATGCTAAGACAGAAGATAGTGTTGATGGAGGATATTATACTGAATATTGCATCACCATAGAGGATGTAATCTGAAAGGCTTTGTAATCAACTAGCAGCAGCTTACAAGTACAATAACAAAAGGTTTCTATCACTCCTTGGAGACAGGGAGTGCTGAGTAAACACGTGAGCCTCCATTGCTCCCAGTATCACATTACAAGTGATCTGTTAATACCATTTCATATCTTTGTTATGAATATTTAATCAAACTATGAGTACAGTGTAGTGTATTTTAAACTGCTTGTCAGAGTTTTTTAAGGCTTGTTTCTAGAGGTTAGGTTTGCTGATTGAGTATTTAGGGTGTATTCTCATTCTCTCTGTCCCCACCTTCAGGTCAATATCCCTGATCCATTTGATGACCCGATGAGAGGTCCATACCAGTGGATCCACGTTCTGGTGCTCACACTGTACCCGGCGAGCCTGCAGCGCCTGGAAACCATTTTGATAAAGATTTTTTTTTTACTCAACTAATGTTCTATTTTTACTGACTGCCTCAGCACACCAAACTATTTTCACTGCAGCTTTTTGTCTGCATATGTGATGCTGATCGACCCTTACCTCCTTATCAAAACTGAGTAAGTGCAGCAGTTCGATGCCCAGCAGCAAGCTGACCTGGTGGAACTTTTTGGTGATGTTGAGGTGACGTTCAAGATCACGACGTGTGAGGGAGTTCAGCAGCCGCCCATCTACTAAGTGAGTGTGAAAGGCCTGGGAGTACTGAGGCAAGCCCACGTCACTTAACCAGGCCTTGGCCACCCAGTGGTGGTCCATGTCTGCAGCCTTGGACAGCCTGCAAACAAACAGTGTGTAATAGTTTCACACCTAAACCTCCATCACTAATTTCTCACTTAAACCCATAAGATGGATCCTGATAACATTAGTGATGTCTCATCCAATACAAAGATGATGTGCTTGACAGAATTTGAATAAGCTGGATGAGAAGTCCTGTAACATTTGCACAACATTGCACTAGCTAAAGTGATGGCTCTTAAGCAGGGAGGGGCAGGGGCTGTTAATGATGACCAGTTAACATCACTTACATAATTCATGTAGCTATAATAAACAAAGCAAAGAGTTTGCCAATACTATTGTTCTCATCTTTGTTTCACAGATTATTTTAATTAGCTGTTTGCCCTGTTATTACTAATATCAGATAAAGATCAGATAAAAATCATACCTTGGGGATTCACCCTGTGATTAGAGCTCATTATTAATTTTTTACATCCTAAAACACTAAACTAAGATGATGAACATGGTAAACATTACATCTGCATGTTAGCATTGCAGGTTAACGTCTGCATACAGCTGGTACAGATACACAACGCAATGGTGGCAAAGTGAATGCTAAGTGAAGTGCTCAAAGCATCAAGAAAATCAGTCAGTCGACAGAAGCTCAATCAGCACCAGTGGTGAGAGTCAAACAATCATTTAAACACTATAATGGAATATAAGAATATACTACCAGCAGAGGTCAGTATTTGACTGGATGAGCTCACTGTACTCTGTGACTGTTGTTTCTACATATGACCAACAGATGGCCCTCTTACTCTACCACATGATGTACAGTGTCTACAAGAATCCTCTGTGCCCCTTCCTCACCCTCTACCATTCTCAGCCTCTCTGTAATCCTCAATGGCCAGGCGCAGTTTCCGGCGATGCATTAAATTGGTGACACCTAAACCCAGCTCCAGGTCTTCATCTGTTAGCCCCAGCAAGACCTGCAAAAAATGTCAGAGTGGAGATTAAAGCAGCTGAAACTAGACATCCACAGTGACCTATAAAACAAATGTCAGATTAGTGGAATTATATATGACGACACGATGCATCATGTAGGTGTCTTGATCCTACCTTGCCACTCTTGACGTTTTCGGAACAGGTGCGTATGTACATGGGCATTGCCATGACAACCTCCAGCCAGGCCTGCACAGTGCCCGCCCTCCACTGAGACATGGGTGTGGACCTGGCCAGCTCCACCTGCTGGAGGCGGTCCAGCTGGTCCTCTGACCCATCTGACAGGCTGAGGCGAGTGGGGCTGGACAGGCTATCTGAGTCTGGGTGGGTGGGGGGAGACATGTGGGTGATGTAGTTGAGGTTGTTGAGTGAAAGCAGAGGTGGAAGTGGGTATAGTGAGCGATGAAAAAGCAAAAATGTTAATTCAAACACACTGCAACAAATTAAAGTCAGTTTAACATGAAATCAGCCCCCATGGGGGGAAAGGAACTAGATGGTAAGTCGTTTCATCAAAACAAACATGCTGCTCACAACATCCTAAGGTTTTGGCTGCATGACAACAAGCCAAGCTTGTGCCAGCGATGCGGTAAGCAAAGTTGCAGCTTTTATAAGCAGGCTTCTCACTTCAGAAGTCCATTAAAACGGCAGCTGTTGTAGCTGCTGGGCTAAAGTGACTCATCTGTCTAAATTACCCTGCAGCAACAGCTCAGTGAAAACAAAAATCCTGTTCCCTTGCATTCAGACATAATATTATTATTCACTGTGGCCAAATTCTACATTGAAACTGAAGAGAGCCCTTTAAATTCTCCTTAAATGATTCCCTATAATCAATCATTGCTTACCTGTTATGTTATTAGCTTGAGCCAAATATTTGCTGTTAATATTTCTCCTGCAGTTTCAGTGTCTCGGGGGGAATCAGGCCAAGAACATATTGGCAACAACAAAGTTGACTCTGGCTCACTGAGAGACATTTCTGTCTTTACCAGTGGATGGCAACATAGCACCAGTCTGGCACCGACAGTAGGTCTTGTGTTGTGTGCTGCTTTTAGTATTGAACCTCTTATCATTTTTCTGACTGCTCATGACTTGATGAAGATACAAACTGGCTGGTAAGGAGAGTCACACATCAAGCAGCAGCGCAGACAACACGGCAGGGGTTTGTGTTTGATAAAAGAGTGACATACTGTTCTGTATGTCGCTCCAATTCACCTGCCACCTGTCTCGTCTACATTTCCTGAAAGCCTCTGCATCGGTGGAAACAGTGGACTGCTCTCAGTGCAGCCCTCTGTGTCTCAACCACTGACTCTACACGGTCTAAAAGTGGAAGGACTCCTGGGAAGCTAATGAGCCCTGGGTAAAAGCGTCCACCTGAGAGCTCAGTCATAAGGACGGGCCACAGACTCTCTGTCCTTCTTGCTGCCTCTGTCCAAACCATCCATTTTACCTCAACTGGTACTTCAGTGGAAATTTAACGATGTGAGATTGAATGAAGCACTTTGAAACGTTGCCTGAAGCATCCAACTTTAAATCACACACACACACACACACACACAAATCAACAGGTCCTGTCTTTGTGGTGTTGTCTCTTACTGTGTTGCCTTTTTTCCAGTGAGCCAGTCTCACTGCACCACTCTGTTTACTTAAAAATAAATTCACAATTGACTGATTGTGAGTCTGAATAAACAGATTTTATTAGACTCGACTTCAGGGTGGCTGCTTTTACGTGCCCTTCGAAGAGCGACTCATAAATTGAACATAGACTTCTGAGTGCTCCACTGAGAGTGATTCATTCTGAATAACTCTGGTCTTTGGCCAGAAATACACTCTAAGATGCTCTCCAGGTACAAGGTCCTTTTTTTCATTCCAGAAAGTCCAAACAAACACTTGCCACATTAACAACTGCAAAACTGACTGTCTGACATCCAGCTGAAGGCCAAACTGCCAGAGCGACAGAGTGAGTGAGTCAGAAGAAGATCAGCTACACCTATGGGGTTGTATTACTGGGAAGAGTTGCTGTCCTTTGGACCACAAGTGTTCAGTGTGTATGGTGAACACTTGGACTCTGTCCCTGTGTACGGACAGAGTAGCTGTATGTACACTTCACATGAGGAGCATGAGACTGTTGTGTTAACAATCAGACTTTGAAGATACTCTTCAATAGTTGTTATGATGGAGCTTACTGCAAAAGTACAACAATGTGATATCACACTTCCGATGGGACATGAAGGAGGAGTAGGTAGTGTTGTGCACTAAGATGATACAATCGTATATATATGAAATTTTTTGCAAGTATTTTGAATTTTCAATGGATCCAGATGAACAAATGTTCCAGGTGCACATAACATGGCTAACCAGCACTCAGGTATATAGTACAGTAGCTAAATAATGTAATGTAGTAAAGTGCTTTAAAGTTAACATTTGAGATACTGAAAAATAATCTTTCACTTTCAGTTAGAGACTCTCTTGCCTGTACGCTAAATATGAAGCTACATCCAGTCTCTTCTGGCTTGTAAAGCTACACTAACCAGCAGCTGGCTCTAGCTCCATATTCAGCCATATTTGCTACTTTCAGTTATATTTGCTCTTTAACTACTACACTGGATTTGAGTCATTTGGTAAATGTGAAGAGTCGATATGTGGATGTTATTGAACTAATGTTTCTACCTACTTCGCATAAAGTTACATCTAGAGACCTGAATCCAGCAGGATATAAATAAACAGCAAAAAAGAAAAAAAGGTTTAGGATTAAAAAAACACACAACATATTGTAACACTCAACTGGTTTTGGACGGTTTGCATCAGAAATTGATTGAACTTGAAGAAGTGCTTTGTTCCAAGGTCAGTTTGTGATTTTGAAGGCATCTGCAAACACAGTTTGCAACCCAGCACAACTCATTTTTAAAGCAATTGGAACTGATGCACCTCGAGTCTGATTGATTACTTCTTGGGTCACTTCACTGTGTTGAGAGTCCGGTGGAGGTCAGACAAGACGGGGTCAGTGTTAGAGGTCAGGGGTCAAATCAAAGCAGAACATTATCGACACCATGTGCTGACACATATGAGTTCTGCTCCAACGTTCTGGCATGACTTCCTTTCCCTTCTCCTCTGTTTTAATTTCTCTATTGATTTAAATGTAATAGGAGGGAGAAATGCTCCCAGTTTGAATGAGGGGCTGAAAATGGGAAAAAAGAGGAAAGGAGGCCATTTGGAGGCTTCTGGGATGCAGTCCTCTCACAGATGGACTTTCAGCACTGAGGGAAGCTAACGCATATGTTAAAAATGGCAGCCCCCCCAGCATAAAGGGACAAATCAGGATTAGAGCCATACCACAACAAATGAACACATACGGACACAAACATTAACACAGGGAAAGAGAGGACAGATTTAATGTTATTTATTTTATTTTAAAATAATCTTTTTTTCCTCATTTAGTTCTTTTTGAGCGTAATTTTGTTGCCATGCCTTTAAAAGTTTGCTACTAGCCATTTCTAAACATCTCAGGACCTCATAATAGAAGTCCCCCAATGAGGCCTACATCTTTGACTTTAAATAAAACTCTTTAATAATAATATTAATTTCATTTCTGTAATGTTATCTCATTTACAAAAAGGAAAATATTTGTGAAAAAACAAAAAACAAAGCGACCATGGCTCAAAACATAAAATGATACAATGTTTTTCATTTGATATGTTTTGTCCCCAGAGGATCATAGAGGTGGGTTACATGGAAAATAAAAATAGCCTAGATTTTCAAACATGTCATCGAAGGTTTAATGAGATAAAGTAGTTGAGCTGTTGTTCTTATACATACAATTTAATACATGATGACTTATCTGTGAATTACCTCAGTGATTCACCTCTAAATCCAATATCTGTGAGCCCAGGTGCAGCGCAAGTTAAGGGTTAAATGATAATCCCCTCACTGCTTACAGGGGCGTCTCTCTTTGACAAGCATTGTGGCTGAACACAGCTACACTGTAATCTGTGACTCTATAGTGTTTCAGGTGAGACTGACAAATACCCAGCGTTAGTTTAATATCAGGGAGAGAAAAGATTTCCTGGGGTGGCAGTGCAGACTCCAGCTCAATCCAATGAAAAGATGAAAATAATCCAATGTCTGTCGCCATTCTTTTGCTTGAAGAAATGCTATTAACCTTTGGCACCGAGTTAATTGCTTTTTGCAGCAATGGCCTGAACTCTGCATTGGGATTTTTTTTTTTTTTTTTTGGGGTGGGAGGTTGAGTTCAGGGATCATGGGGGAAGGTATGCATTTGCTTCAGTTAGATTAGCCAGCTTAAACCTGATTTTTAACCTTCACAATTGGCACTCATTATTGTCATATTCACTGCATGTCTGCTCCATGCTCAGGCCTCTACATTCAAGCTCTCCCCGCCTGTTAAATGACCGACTTTATGAGGTTTGGAAAAAGCCTTAAAAAATCAGTCTATTATCTGCTAACTTTGTGTAATTAAGGTTTATCCTATAACTTATTTTAATAAAATAGCTTTCAGTTAACTAATTCTGCTTCCAACAGCCTTTTTCTTTTTGTATTAACAGAACGGCAACTACAAACTACTGTAAGATCCTACACAGTGGAAATGGTAAAAAGCCTCATGAATAAATAGAATAATTAGTTTAACATTCAAAGTGTAGTGCTGGGTTTCTTTGTGAGTGCTGACTTTGTTGACCTTCACTATTTCAAATGTAATTTTGCGTGAAAAGCCTTGTCGGTGCAGATGAAAACATTCCAGGTTTAGTTTGGAATGTTGAGCTCTTGAACGTTAATCGGAGCACTTTCTGACTGACAGAGGGTCAAAGCTTGCAAATCTAATCACTTCATTTAAAATGAAGGAAAGTCATGAATGAACATCATGATATCAGTAACTGACCTCTCTTTTTTGTTAAACAGACATTTTATCATCTTCTCAACAACATACCCAGAGAAAGACAGTCGTGTTTAGTGGGGTTTTGTTCAACATGCATTTGGGGGATTGGGACTATGTGCATGCATGTCACACATGTGCCTCGGTCATGTACCTTCTATCATAACAGATAGAAAACACATTTCTTACATTTCCTGTTTGGCGTCATGTTGCTGTGGAAGAAACTGTTCTGCATAGAAAGTTCATTCCTTGCTTAGCAACGTCTTTGAAGTGTCATTTGAGAAAACATCAAAAAGTGCCTGCGCACAGTTTTCTTGGCGGTTGAGGGATGTGCCATAAGACCGAATTGGAGGTGGATTTGAGGAGTCTGCATGTTGCCTACAGGAAACTGTTCTCATCATGGCAGTGTGGAAGGAGGGGGATGGACCAAGCAGGACAATAAACAGGGAGGAGTTTAAGTTAAAAGGTAGTGAGAGGAGGGGAGTACATGTCAAAAATAACAAAAGGCATTCAGGACAAGGAGACATTTACACGCACAAAGTGCACATCAACTGTTGTTATTTACAAGTACAGCAGTCCTTCAAGTTTCCAGTTGAGTGAAAACAAAAAGTCAAAATGTAAAGAACAATTAAAAGATCCAATTACACAGGCATTTTGGAGGGCAGATACAATAGAACACATCCACGTGGTCGCTGTGTCACACTGTTCACTCTATTTACAGGACTGTACATACATACAGGTGCAATTTGCTCGTTAAGGTTTTCACTTCAGCGAAGCAAGACGCGCCTCCGGCTTCTGACATGGCCTCTGACCATGGACAACACACACACATGCACACACTCTCACACACATGCACACTTATATATAGTATGCATGTATGTGAGGCTGCACAGACACAAACAAGCACCCGTACTCTCTCGCTCTCACACATATACATACACACATCGACAACAATTCTGTCCTCTGATAATTGCCATAATGACTCTCCGGGTGGTTCATGTGCTTTACCAGTCTGCATCTTCCTCTATGTAATAATCAGGTGTTGAAGTACCATCAAACAAACCAGGGTCAAGGGACTTGCGCTGCTTTCCCCGGGCGAAGACACGCGACAGAGACCCCAGCCCCATCTTCTCTTTCTTCTTCTTACGCTTCGCCTCCTCCAGATCTTCTAGGGACTGGAAGGAAGAAAGAGATAGAGAGAGAGAGAGAGGGAGAGGGAGAGGGAGAGAGAGAGAGAGAGAGAGAGAGAGAGAGGGCAGAGGGAAGAAGAAGATGAAGAGATGGGGAAATGAACAGAGATGCAAGAGCAGAGAAATCAGTGAAGGAGCACAGAGTGGGCGATAAAGAGCAGGACAGATAAAGATCACAACACAAAGGGGAAGTGATGCTTGACATGCTGCTAGGCATGCACTTATTCATCAACCACGACTGGTCTTCACAGAGTGAGTGCACAACAGACATGTGTGTGGGGCTAACACAAATTCAGCCAGAACGATGGTGGAGAGAAACGACAGCGGCCAGGCAGCAGGGCATTGGGCAGTTACCACAACGGAGGTGATTACTTGGAAGGGTGTAGTGGTGGGCAGCTCTTACATTGCAGAGGGAGTGAGTCCGATGGCGTGGTGAGTTGATGTCGCTTGGTGTGGACGACCGGTCTCCCTCCACCGCCGAGGCGTCGGAGATGATGGAGGGCTGGCGCGAGTGGCACGGGCTCACCCGCACGGCAGCCACTAAAACGGGACGAGAAGGAAAAGAGAACATGCTTGTTTTCTTTGGGGTGTGTTTGGGCACCAAAAGTACCAAAAGTGGGCACCAAATATCTTAAAAAGTCCCTAAGCAAAAGCCAGGAATTATTTGCAATCATCTGCAGTTGCTAAGCAACAGTGAAAACAGCTTCACAGTAGAACGAATGCGTGTGTGTGTGTGTGTGTGTGTACCAGTGAGACTGATACATACAGTTCGACCAACTGCATGGCAGTTTGGGGGTTCGTGACTGTTCACACGTTTTCCCAGTACTTTTTTTTTGTCTTTGTGTGAGTCTTCCTCCAGATGCCACCAATTAGTGAGCCACATGTTTGAACCTGTGGAGGACTCGGATGAACTTCTCCTCTTGTGGCTGCAGGGCTAATTTGTCTAGAACTTGGGAGGTGCCGTTAGTCCGACTCTTGCTCTTTAGAATGATGATGTTTAGTTTTATTTTTCTAGACTAACCTCTCATGGTGACTGTGTTTGGATAAGTGAGAAGTAAAAATCTATAAAGCCTGCAGACTGCTGTTATTTATTTATTTATCATTTATTTAATTGTGTTGATAAGGCTCTTGTTAAGTGTATATTATTGGATGTTTGCATACTGCTGACTTGTCCCACCTTGCCATGTGACAGACATCTGCAGCTGAAATGAACCGCTTCATCGTCACTGAATTTCACTGCATGTTTGGAAACATCACCCCCTTTATATGAGGGGGGAACATAACCCGTGGTCCCTACAGTGCCGCTGCTCCTCATTTGTGTGTGGTGTATTCATGTACAGGTCAGTTACATGGAGAACCTACAGTGGCTGGTGTTATGAGGGGCCTGAACAGTCAGGCCAAAACGGCAAGTGAAAAAAAATCTGTAAAATGAAGATAACAAATACGAGAAAGAAAAACTTTCCCTCTGAGACCAGCTCAAGTTATAAGTTACTGCAGCAGAGCAGATGAAATATATCACTTCCACTTACTTCTCTCCTTTTGTCAAAACGCACTCAAACAGAAAGAAACAGAACAGCCAACTGATCCTCAGCTGCCACCACTCTCAAATCCAGAGCAAACATGTGTGCGGCAAAGACGAACGGAAGCTGTAAAGCCAAAAATACGTTCACCGTAACTGCTACATAAAGCGCATGAAATGTCACAACGACCAGAGCATCATCGGTGGCCAGTAATGTGGTCAAACTGAGCAGATGGCGCGAGTGAATGTGTGTGAAGCAGCTTGACACGAGCATGCAGAGGGTAAATGATGGAGCGGTCACCGCGTGTGAGTCAGTTCATGTACAGGATGGAGGCTGTTGACAGTACGTGTGCTCATGTCGTCTGTCTTACCTTGTCTGTCAGTGGGATGCCCCGTGTGGACATAGAGGGTCTGCTGACTCTGTCTGATGGCAGCAGTCAGGGGAAGGTCAGCCTGCATCACCCACTCCTGGTTGTTGCCGTTGACGACCGTCTCCGTGGGCATGGCCAGAGAGTGACGCTTGGGCACGTCCTTGGTCAGAGTGGCTAGTGACTGTTTGGCCTTAAGAAGGTAGAGAGACAGCTGCAGTCAGAGAGTGTGCAACAACAAACCTCAGGAGAAATCCTTTTTTTTTTTTTTTTTAACAGTTTCTGGTTTGTGTTTGTTTGTGTTTGTGTCACTGTTGTTTTTATCTAAGCATATGTTGTCCATAGGTGCACATGTGCATGCTAACTAACGTATCCTGAATCCTAATAAACATGCAGATGTGTGGATGTGTTACTTCTGCCCTGGGCTCCTCATGTGCCTGTTGTCTCATGAAAAATGCAGCTGTATTCATGTTCCTCTTTTCTTGTGTGAAATCTTTCGCCACAGCTCCTCAGAGCGCTGAGAGAGCGAGAGAAAAAGAAATGGACAGAATATCTGGAGGAGGTGTTTGCTGTTTTCATCCTTTCAAAGGTGGAAGTTAGGGGTTGGTGGTGTGTAAAAATGGAGAGACTGGAAATAATCAAGCTTTTTTTTATAAGTTTAATGAATACATTTGCTCTGCGGAGCCTTGTCACAAAGCACAATTCACTGCCTTTTAGCAGGAGCAACAATGAGCTCCTGGAGCCTTGGGAGATGTGTTTGTGTGTGTGTCCTTTGTGTCTATCAAAAGATTTATTTTCTTTGTGTGAGTGTTTTTTTGGTTAGCCCTGACACGTCGGTGCTTTACAGATGCTTGAAATCCTGTTATTCTTGCGACTTATATCTTCATGCCAAGCCACGGCAGGCTGCGAATCAACACCGGCACAATCAGCATCATTGCAATCATCTCTACCTGGTCAAATGATTATCAATCGCAGCCTTTGACATGCAAAACAGAATTAACATCACAAATCTTTGCAGTGACCATTAGTTATCAGAATAATGACGTTTTGTTTTGTTTTTTTAAACCCCAAGCATTACTTTTTCTCAATTAGAGCTAAAACACATTCAGGTCAATCACAGCAGGAATCTGTGGGATCACCAATGTTAGGATCACAGGTGAGGGGCTCCGAGGGTTAGTCAATCACGTGCATCTGAAGAGGGGCTTTCCAAGACAACAATTAGGTCACAAATAGGAGAGATTTCCAAGGAGTGGGAGGGTGAAGAAAGGGCAAATTTTTAAAGTTGGAGTGGGGTAGTGGGCCCGTCTTACCGCCATGACCCTAGACGAGTAGTCCCTGTCCGCAAGCCGCTCAAACACCCGGAACTCCATTCTCTGATTGACACAGTTACTCATCTGGGGGGTAGTTGGAGACATGATGGATGGCTAAACTGTATATTCAAAAGCTTCCTGTGGTTGATTATATGCAATATACCCAAACAGTGCATCATAATAGACATATGTAGCACGTACCCATGAAATAGTAGTGAATATGTGCTTTCTCAGTTGTCACGTAAAGTGTTTGCTGTAAATATCTCCTTTTGGTATGTGATAGCTGTACTCTTCTGTTCAGTATGCATTAAGTATCCCTCTATCTATCTCACTGTCCTGTGTTTTTATTGGCAGCTGTATTTCAAAGGAATATCAAACTCAACAATCCTACAGAAAGAGATAAAAGGTTTTTAAAGCATGTCAGAGGTGCTGCCTGTCTCTTTGTCTCACCATGGCCAGTTCAGCTTCCAGCTCCTTGATGCGGTTCTCCTTGAGGTCGAGCTGAGAGCGCAGCATCCCCGTGTGCTCCGTGGCTTCCTTGGTCTGCCGCCGCAGGTCCCACTTCTCTCTCTCCAACAGGTCCTTCTCCTTGGCCAGCGCCTTCACCGCATCCTCGCTCTCCTAGTAGACACACACATCCTGATGGCTCGGCTCACACATCAAGCATGATTGAAAAATAAACAGACTTTAAAGCTAACCCTGCATGATCAAGGGAGTTGAGTCAACAAAACCTTGTCTCCCTCTGGCAGAGAGGTCTGGCTCCTCTCTTCTCACCTTGGCCCACAGAGGGAGAGGCAACAAGCCCAGGTCAGCGCTGCTAACTGAGACAACAGCTCTCAACAGATGACTTACCAAGTGTCCAGGACTGTAGGTTTACTGCAGAATCAGTGGCTATGTCACTAGTTGATTTTCCAGCAACAGGAGCCACAACAGAGTTAACATGAACAGCTAACACCACTCACTGGACTTCACAAGAACACTGGAAATGAAAAGTCTCCTTGGGTACAAGCCAACCTAACACAGCACTGTGAGGCTAGACCTATTATCTATCCTCAGTGCCCCAGAGGAACTTTAATCTATCTTAATGTCATTATTAAATGTTAGTAATATTTTATAAATTCATGATAGCCAATAAGTTGATAAACAACATAAAGATGGTCTACAGTAACCTAACAACATGACCTAAACATATTATCATCATCTTTAACTAAGATGATACGATGATACAGAGATAGGACGCGTAACTCTGCAATACTGTAAACAACCTCACAGTCACTTGACCATACAATATGCAAAATCTGGTATGCAAAGTATTTTACAGCAAGATCATGCATGCAAAGAGTGGAACAACTTGATCCCCTAGTATACAGTGCACCCATGGCTTTGTGATTTGTGTGCATGGTCAGAACATGGCCTCCATACTTTTCTGTGCTGCTCATAGTTGCGTATGAAGTCACGGAGCTGCTCCTCCCGGCTCTCCAGTGTGGCATAAAGCTGCTGCATCTGGTTCACCAGGTCTGCTTTCTCTGCTTTCAGACGCTTACGGTCTGACTTCATGGCTGCAAAACAGGACAAGACAGAGAAAGAGAGACAGCTTGTTTAGAGATCAGCAACATTTGATTAAGTGTTTGAATGTCTGTGTCGGCTGTTGCCATGTATGTTTGTGAAACTCATTCATTTACACATAAAGGAGAAGATAAAGATGTAAAAGAGACTGTTGGTTGTTGGAGGGTTAAATTCTTTAAACTGCCTAAAAAATAGTACCTGAACAGATTTGTTTATCATAATTGAGAGACAGAAATCATGTTGTGTATGTCTCTGTGGCCTCCACAGGTTTCCAAGGAGTGATTTTAGCAAGTGAAATTAGGTATGACATTTGCACGGTTTTCTCAAAATGGCAGCCTTGGCAGTGTTTGTTTGTTTTGTCAACCAGCTGCACATACAGACATATTAGCTGCAGAAACGTAAATGAAAATGAAACTCGTTTGAATGGAGAACAGACGCACACCTTTGTATTGTTTTAAGCCAAGTCATTTCCAGTGGTTTGATGATATAAACAATAAGTTACTGGAGAATCTCTACTAACTCACTTAGTCCAACACAGTGTTATGCTAAAATTCATTGAATGAAGTCAACCTGAATCAGAATATGCACAAACTTGGCAGTATGTGTTGTCCTTGAGTTCACAGTGTCTTCATGCATAATAAGTAAGTTATTAAGCACTTTCAGATAAGAGGCGTTTTGAGTAAAAACATTTAATACACCTGCTGTTACTGGTCTAATGTGGCGTGACTGTGTGTTGATAAAAAAAATGTGAATCACGCATGAACCCTCCTGTCAATCTCCTCCCTGCTGCCGGCTTCGTTAGAGGCTGGGTTTCTCTTTTCATCTATCTCTCTGCCACACACTCTCTCTAATCCTCTGGCACTTCACCCACGCATCATGATAAAGAATATGGTTCAGAGTGGTTATTCAGAGAAGCTCTAATTTTCTCAAAGACAACATCCCCCTTTTTCTCTCCTCTGCATCTGCCTCTTCTCTTGCTTTTGCTTGATCTTCTCTCCCTCCTCGTGCGAGGCTGTTTTCCAGACATCTGCTTAAAGCTGACTTTCCCTCCAGCTGTATCACACTGACAATATATTTTATTTACATTTTGTGCATCCACCTTTGTCTGTCCCACTTTGACATCCTTTTCCTTTCAGCCAAGCAGCTCTGACAGTTAGATGTTTCCTAACCTCACACAGCTTCTTTCCTCTTGATGCTTGTTATGTATTCACCTTTCCTTCTCTTCTCTCTCTTTTACCCCTGTGAGCCAGCTGCCTGTCATTAATTAACTTATATCACAGCCTGGTTAATTGCGTGACATTCACAACTTGTGTCTGGGGAGTGTGCTCGGGCAAGCTCACTCGTACAAGGACAGATTCACGCTCTCATTTCCTCTCACATCATTCCTCTCCCGTCACCATTTCATATCTCTCCCTTTCACCCGCTCTTTCGCGATGGAATCCCCAAGCCAAAGGGATTAGCGGGGCCAAACCAGCCGACGAAGGAAGACAAGAAACATCCCTTATTGGCCAGCAGAAACAGGAAACCTCCCAGCACCTGCCTCAGGAAGTGAAATCAAAGCCGTCTTTGAGATGAGCCAAAAATGCTGCTGCTGCCTCACATCCTGCACCTGTGAGCGTTGGCAACACTGACCCTCCTGGTGTAGGACACAAGAAAGCGCTCACTGTGTCTCTGTGAAAGGAACCATTTTACTGAAGACAGCCATGTTTTCACTGTTACTTACCATCTTAAACCTATGTATGGGACACTTTTAATAAAGAATAGTCCCAGGGCTTATTGCAGTTACATCACACCAAACTAAATCCATTGGGTGAGATGGGGAAGCGCTAGGATGTCTCTCTCTCTGCTGTCAGCCATATTAATGACTAACATGCTCTGGCTCCGTCCAAGCCTCCATGAATTATTACCAGATGAAACAAGAGGGAACCACCTGGGAACCATACCGAGCTGAGGCTAATGGTGCAGGAGGAGGACACGGAGAGGAAGCTGTTGGAGAGGCTTCAGTATAATAGTGATTTCATGAAGGAATGAGCTACCCTCTTTCTTACCATTCATTCAATTAATATATTCTGTATTTTTGAAGACTCTCTTTTGATTGGTGAATATCCAGCATGTTTAAACAGTGGCTGTCTTTGCACAACATTGCATGAGCCTGCATGCAAGTTTCAGAAGCTAAAACCTACCCCCACCCGTGTAAGCAGAGGAAGAGCAGATTGGGACTCTTGCAAAGCAAAACCTATCAAGAAAATCCAAGCCACTGTTACCACAGCCCAGTGGTAAAAAACAAAAACACCTGCCTGTGCAACCCTCTCACAACACACACTCTAAAATCTGCATAAGTGGTTTTGAGCTCACTACACAAAGCCTCTTCTGCTACCAAAGCCCTTGTGCTTTTAAAGTAGTGTAATGTGAACATCTACTACTGTAGTGTGTTAAAAGCCTTTGTCTGCTGGGCTCTTATATGATGCTTTGCTACTATTGAGCTAAGACTGCCTGTAGTAAGTGGGCCAGCTCATTAGATACTAAACAGCAACACTGGATTATTCCACTGGCCTCTGTAGTGAAACTGAGTAAAAGTACTTTGCATTTTGGGAATAGACTTACTATTTACATAGACATGCAGAGAGGAACTAAATATATGCTGCACATATATAGATAAGCAATTATTGTATGGTGGTCAGGATGACAGCAGGAGGGTAGTGTTGAAAAACTATGATTGTGTTTGCAGCATGCTGAGTGTGTTTGGACGGTAGAGAAGTGGATTATACTGCAGGAGGGAACATTTCTTTCATGTTTTGATGCTTTTTTTTTCCTGCTGTGAAAATATGTCACCACATGAATCCCTTTTGCTGTTGACGTGACTTCGAGCTGACCACAGCTGCTGCTGCTGTTTGTAGTGAGGCGCACTGCAACTTTTTACAGTTACCTATAAAACCTCCAGGGGATCACTGTTCGATTCTCAAAGGATGAAAAAAAGAATCCTACAACCTGTAGTGACACATACGACCCACAGGAGTGTCTCCTGAAATAGCACCCCAATCGTGGCAGAAAAACAGAACCATTGTTGTCATGGTTACGGCAGAAAAACACATGGTTAAGCTTATGGAGCGGTCGGAGTTTGGTTAGGATAAGGCTCAAAGATATAGGTGGTCAGGTTTAGGGGAAAAATCCTCCACCACCCGATGTCCTCCTCTCCTCATGGTATAATTACCACAGATGCTACATGTTGCACAAAATGTATTTATGGGTCGTAATAAGCTTCCTGCAGATGATATGTCACACTAGCACTTTAAAACTCTACATAACTCTGTGGTTAATATCTAGGTTGGTTAAGTTCCAAATCCATCTCCAGGAGAAAAGTTTCCGATGGAACAAGATCGACCTCAGCTATCTCGTTCATTGATTAGCAGCCCACTCAATGTTGTCAGGGTCTTTAGGGTCTGTCGACAGGTTTTAGTTAAGTTTTCTGTTCTCGTCCAGGCACTTCCTGTTTTATATTGAAGTTTTTGTTTTTCCCCTGTTCTCTGTCCAGTACCCCACCTGTGTGATTGCTGTCCCTGCCCTGTGTTTCACCGATGTATCATTATCTCCCTCCTCCTTGTGTATATAAGCTGTGCTCCCCTCATTGTTTTGTCCCTTGAGTCAGCGTTCTAGCATTGTAATTTCATCAAATGATTTCCCGTGTGAGATTGTGTTCTGTTTCTCTTGACTCCTGAGTTTTGCCTGCTAGATTATTGTGTCTTTGCCTGATCGAACTGACATCCTAGTTTTGACCCTGCCTTAATAAACAACTCTGAGTGAGCCCAATCCCTCTGACTCTATCATTGTGTCCACCTGGGCCGTACATGATAGACGTGTCAGCAACACTGTAGATCTTTGAGGAGTTGGTGTCCACATCACATATATTTTTCCAACAAATGTAATGTATTGCATGTTTGATCTGCTGTCCAAGCAAGTTGTCTTCACTTTCATCAACAGAAAACAGGATCACAAAAGGTAGACCCACTTATCAACACCGCTGAGAAAAGGATGTTCTCCACATTAATGAATGAACCCACTTCGCACTGACGCTACTCCACATAACTTCAGTCCTAAAGAGATGGGACCGTTTTTTAGATGGCTCTTAACATAATTATATGGGGAGAGAACAAAAGAGACATCAGTTCATTGGAGGGAGTCCATTGTTCATAGTTTGGGCTTTTAAATCTGCCAGCAGAATAATGAAGTAGGAGCCTCCGAGCTGCTCACCTCCTCTGTAAAACAAACTATGCATTGGTGCAGTTTAATAGTCGGGACAGTGGAGCAGCTAATGTTTCTCCTGTATCAGGCTTCTTTGCAGTCACTGTGATATTCAGACATTTTAATGAGAGTTAATCAATGTTTAACTTGATCCACCAATGTTAGCTATGACATTTGACACTTGTTATAGATCTTTGTTCAGCCTAACCATGAACATTGCTCACTAATAAGTGATGTGGAGAGCCGTGTGTGTGTGTGTGTACAAGCTATTGAAACAGCACCATTGACAACAGGGAACCTAGGGGAGAACCATACTTTGATTCCATAACAGTGCTCATTACTTGGCTCTGTATCTTTATGAGAGAGGCCCTCAGAGCACCTAGACCTCCACTCAGGTCAGCTCCCCATTCTCCCACTACGCTTGATGCAAATCAGTTCAGCACTTTTTGTGTAATCCTGCTGACAAATGTACAGACACTGATGAAAACATAACCTCCTTAGCGGAGGTAATTACAGGGTGCTGTAATTCATAGAAAGGCCAAGCCTAATCGTTCAGTTGCAAACATCCTAACAGCACTGTAATAAGTAAATGCAAACTGCAACATGGCGTCTGATACAATGGTACTTGCACAATGTCTCTGTGATTACTGAAGTCCCTTTGATTATCAGTAGGGGTCACTGTGATCCAAACACACATTCTTATTTGAGACCACCCAATTAGAGTAGACTGGTGCATATTGAATATACAAATCTGCCATCATTAGCTCATGATGAGGGTTCTCTCAGAGACCAGGAAATAAATCACAAAAGATTTGCAAAAAAAACAACACAGGCCAGCCTGTGTTATTTCCCAGGTTTCCAAAATTCAATTTGAGACTTTAAAAAAAAACAAAACAACTAATTTGCTTAAAGATAAAAGAGAAACTTCAGCAATTGCTCTAATCTTATCAGGTTAAGTAGTCTGATGCAATTTGACAGCGCTGTATTTGTGTGGCTTGGTGTGTATTGGTGTTTAAACACCTAGTGAAGGAAGGCCTTGTAGTCAAGGACAGAGCTGCTTTCTGAGTACGGTGTAGCGTGAAATGACACTAAACAGAGCGGGCAGACTGTGCTTTGATGATACATAGCTGTCTGCTGCTTTCATTTGAGCTCTGGATTGACTGGGAGTCCCTCAGCGATAGTAATTACTCAAAGAGGAAATAGCTAATTAAAAAAACAAAACATAAAAAACAGCCAAGACAGCCAACTATACTTTGAAATTTCATTACAGACAACTTTGATGAGAAAGTCCACATAACACTCTGGTAAACTTATAAACAACTTTAACAGCAGTCCAGCTGTGTTACTATAACCGCCCTCACTTTAGGTTTTGATTGCCAAGACAGTTTGAGTTCATTGTCATTTGCGTACTTAGAGGTTGGGGGCGTTGCGATGACTCCAAGCAGTAGCTCTTGGCTTGAATTGAGTGCCCACAGGCGTCATAACAAAACCTGCAATTGGGGAGCTGGCAATTACCCACGATTACAATTATAGTGCTAACAGGCTGTTGCCTGGCACACAGTGGGAGTGAGCTCAGGCCTTAACATTGAAACACATCACGGCAAACAAAGGCAGAGGGGGACATAAAGGAGGAGACAGAGAGGGAGGAAATGAAGAGGAACTGGAGAGAAAATGACTGAAAAGCGGCGTTCCTCTCCGCGTTCACCATTTTGTATTCATGGGCTAATCTGCATGTAATTTAGCGGCAGACTGTGTGAACTGAGGTAGGAGGAGCACAGTATTTGGTGAAGCATTCCCAAAGTAAACAGGTATCATCTCGAGTGGCAGCGAGCAAAGGAGGGGATGATGCATTTCTTTCACGCTACTTCATCACTCCAGCCGTGTTGCTTTTTTTTTTTTTTATTTTCATCCGAAGCAGAAGCACAGAAAATAAATAAATACAAAGTAAGAACACAAAGCTACTCTGCTTCACAATAATTGTTGGTAGCGCTTCACTAAAACCCCCAGGGTGCTTCACTTCTCCAAACATTGCTCTCATTCTTCTGGGAAAAAACACTGTCGCAGCATTTGGTGGGATGTTCACAATATGCCAGCTTTGTGAAAACAGGGGGAAATCAAATAGAGTCGACATCTTGCCTCCAATCAATTGGAAGCATATGGAAATTGCTGTAGTTAATGAGGTATTCTCAAGAACACTCTTGTTTTTAACCACCAGAAGCCACTTTAGAAAACAACTATTTCCAACTCCAACTTTTTTTTTGCTATATTGCTAAGCCTTCAGACACAAACCGTAACCAGACAAGAAACATTGATGGTGTCAAGAACATGAAAAATATCTGTTTCTTTAGGAGTAATCCATCACAAAAAAGGAGTTGGACTGAAGCTGTGGGCTTTCAGGTTTAGCAACAAACATACAACAAACCAAGCCAAACATCTATGTCTCTGAGCACTTTGAGTCAAGGTTTGTCGATATAGTCACAAAACCAACAGTGTAATTAACCCATTGCAAACATATTTATTTCTATCTTTTAAATAGGGAAAACTTATGAAATAAATGATACAGTGAAGGTTTCTGTTGAAAGCTATTTGCTGATTTCCTAAAGGCTTTTCCAGCTGTTATGTTATGTCTGTTTGTACATTTAAAAGGCCCTCAAAGTTTCTTTCCCCAGTAGTTACCTATATAAATGCTAGAAGGTACATACTAATGGTTTAAATATTATGTTTCCCAAAGCCTTTGATTATAGTTTGTTTTTAATGTTTGGTCGATGCCTCACTACCTTTTTAATTTTCTCTTCATTGCCCTTCATGCTCAACAGGCCTCGACAGCCCATTATGATGCTAATATACATAAAATAAACTTGTCTTGTCTCGAGTTTAATGGCGTCAGAATATTCATGGAGTCATATGTTTCAATCTGCCGGCTGTCCTTATCAAAAATAAACCCGCCACCACAATTATCACCAGTTGTGTCCAGTAGCATGTGTGAGAATCTGCAGCAGGGAACATGATTGCATTTGGTGGCAGCAGCTGGAAAAAACAGCACAAACACAAAACAATGTGACAAAATTGGATGACAGATGTTTTTTTTTTTTTTTTTTTTTTTTTTTTTGCTTGGAAACAACAGTAAATATTGATGAGGACAGAGCCAAAATCCACTGGCTGCTTCCCACCACTCACAAACATCACAAGAGTAAAAGGTTCATTAAAACTGCTCCTGGTCTTTCATGCGAGTCTCAGGAAATGGTATTGCTGGAGTCTGAACCAGCTGCAGTGTCAGTATATGAAGATGGAGCGCAACAACCACGGACTAACAAAAGAGTAGGGAACCAGCCGCTGCCGTACAGACAGGTCATGTGGAAAATAACAATGAAAAATATAAATTATTCAGAAATCCTGCTACTTTCACCACTGAATAAAAATGTCATTTTTTTCCACAGGTCACTCTCTGGCCAAAAGCTTTCCACTTGAACATCAGCTTCTGCTTTATTGCAGAAAAAACAGCTCTGAGGGCCAAAACAGTGAATAGCAACATCAACGTCTTCACAGTCATTTCCCTTTTTCTCTGAAGTGACTCCAACAGAAGTGAACTGGAACACGACAACAGCCAATTTCCTGTTGTCCTCCCACATACCCCGTCTTAATTGCGGACGAGATCCACCCTGCTTAACGTTCTGGACCTTGTAAGCCAACCAAAGTCCCCCTTTATAAAGCTTTCATTAGCTACTGATTACTGTGAGTGCCTGCTGGGGCTGGTAGACTTTGGCCTTCATTAACAGGCTTGAGTCATACAAATGACTGTATGAGCCAGTGTGCAGTCTGCTCAGTCGGCCAAATATCCAGCCGAAGAGGAGATAAGTATGTATTTGATGTGTGCTCTGTTCCACTCCGCTCTGGTCTCTTTCGTTTTTCTTCAATTCTTTCAAAAGACACAGGCTGCAAGTGTCAAGTGATATGTCGCAGCAATAGAATCCCCTGACAGCGTGTCATGTGGTTTGTCTGATACCAAAATGGTGGTTTTGTGCTCTGCCTCATTCCATGGGCAATAAGTCTTTGAAAAGAATGATTCACTGCCACGCTGATGACATCTCTGCTTGATGGCCTGCAATCCACTGTGCACTGTCTAGCAGAACTTCTTCATTACTTTACTCTGTGCACAGACTCTGTGAGGGAAATATGTTAGCCTGTTTCCCATTCCTGTGTTTACTCAAATTTGATACAAATACAGAGCAACAAAATACTGCGGTTGTTGCTCTTCACAACTTTATTTGGTATTTCATCAGGTCTAGAAAGATTATTAAGGCTATTTGGAATATTAAGGCCCAGTGCATGTTGAGGTCTTATGAAATGGATGAGATAACCCGTTAATGTATATGGGTTATATTATACCTATAGTTAAACAACAGAACAAAACTTTAATTGCAGCTAAAACGAGAATTTTAAATACATGATATAAATAATTGAGCATCCACATTTTGTGCTGTATTCTGATTAACACTTTCAGGTGGAAAAGCCTCTTTATAAATAGGGCAGAGTGTACGTTTTGATATGTGAGTGACCATGAAAATGACACAGCATTCAAGCTTGTCAATGCACCACTCTCACAATTAAACATTCAAGTTGGCCGTGAGAAGCCTCTCACTGTCTTCATTGTTGTTTTTCAAAACGCAAGATATGAATGTTTTTGCTTTTCAGTCAATTCTGTAAGTTGCTTCACAGCATTCATGTCAAGCCTTAAATCCTTTTTTCTCCGAACCTGCAAAGTGAACAGCTGCTGATTTTTATGAGAGCTTGCAAGGTGGAAATATTCATGTACTGTACACAGAGAGTGTATGAAAACACTGAGATGAAAAGGTTTAGGTTAATCCAATAGAGACATCTAGTTGTTGTTGTTGTTGTTTTTTTACACCCCCCTCCCTTTTAAATTGTGAATACAGCTTTGTTGTGATGATCCAGTGGAGCCTCTACAGTCCATTGTGCTGTGTGTACATCAGGGTATGTGGGCAGTGCAGCGTGGGAGCGGTGCGGCGTGATTTGCCTGCAGTGTGGAGCGACTGTTTTTTTTTTTAAATCATTGCATCAGTGTCCTCTCTCACCCCCAAATACCACTTCATCTCTGGAGCGTAACACATGCTAATGGTCTGTAATGCAGCTAATGGCCAGCATTAACCACAGTGTTACAGCCTCTAATGTTAACAGTATGGTGACATGAAAAAAAAAAAAAAAAAAACAGCCCTGTTTTCAAGCTCCGTGCAGCGGGTTTTGTCTCAGTGTGACTGAGGAGTGGTGAACAGAAGACCCACAGCAGCTGGGAACTCAGTGATTACAGAATCTGGTGAACAGGAAGTGGGAATTTGCTGCCACTCTGCATCCTTCGCTTTCTCACACACCAAATTAGGGCTTTCTAAATTAACATATGTTCAAATGTAGGCTAAAGTACAATGTGTAGAATTGTTCTCTCTCATTGTGAATTCTGCTAATAGTTTATAAACCAATGAAAAGACTTAGCCTTTAAGGACGGTTTCTTGTCTTTGTCTCTTGTGCAGCATCACAGATGATATATTATGATACTGATGATATTAGTGTTTGAAATAATACACAGAGCTTCTTGATCCCTGGTGAGGGCCCTACCTTGCAGAGCCTCCTTGGCGCGGTCCAGCTCCTGCTCCTTCTGAGCCAGCTGCACGCGGAGCTCGGTTGCAGAGAGCACGTCGGCTGAGCAGCCTCCCTGGGTCTCCTCTAGGTCCTTACTCAACATATCCTTCATCTGCCGGAGCAGGTGCACCTCCTCCTGGAGCTGGGCCACCTCCTCACGCAGCAGGACTATAAGCAAAGACAGAGAGGAAAGTTTTATCTGGCTGACGGTCCTATAAATGAAAAAAATGTTGGAGGCCGATGGGAAATAAGAAATAAAGACTCCATTATGAACCCTGAAACAACCAGGCGGTCCCTATTCAAATCTGTTTGCAGTGATGATTGGTTCAATTCCTGCACTTTGCCAGCAAGAGGACACTCAGCATCTATCACAGAAAACACTAGATTAACCATCTAAAAGAAAAAAATGTTTGAGGGTTGGATTTGTCAGGAAGCTTTGAAAGTAAATCAGTTTTTAAACCCAAGTAAAAATGTGATTCCAGTTCATGAGAGAAATCCAATCTCGTACAGGTACATTCACTTTGAACAGAGACACGACTGCAGTAACTGTTACATCTGAAATGCAAAATCGATTTAACTTCACCATAGGAGGTTATGGTTTCATTTGTAATTGAGATAACAGCAGTGCCAAATTATTGTTGGTAATGAGCATCATAGGGGTAGGTGGGGTCCACTAGATGAGCAGAGACAAGGCATTGATATTATAATGAAATTTGTCTTTGAAGCTTCCTGTTGGACCTGCTCTGTGTTGTTAGGAATTAGGAGCAATGTCCTTTTAATATTCAAAGCTCCTCCCCAGCTTTTCTGCACAGAAACAAACAATAAAATGAAAACAGCAGCAAAGAGAATTGATTTTTCCTCACAATCACAACCACTGAAAATGTCTCAAAGTGCTTTTAAAGCAGCAGCGGCGGCGGAGACAGAGCTTCAGTCGCATTTTAAAACAAGCCACAACAGATGAATACCACTCTTCCATTTCTCAACCCTCAAATCCTCCCAAAAGAAATATTCAATCTAAAAATATATATGTCTTTTTTTTCTTGTCTAGGTGGAGCATATGGAGAGTAATTTATATAAGAATGAGTAGAGTCCTTCTACTCAATTTCATGCATCCTCGGGGCAGTGGGTGGGGGGCTGAGAGAAACTGCTCAGCCCCATCTCGCATGGCTCCACTATCAAGTGCCTCACATAAATCACACTTCATACTCTATCCCAGCTTCAATATTACTGTCTGAAAAAATAAAATCAATCAGAGACGAATGGGAGAACTGAGAATAGCAGACCGAATATGTCAAAAACAGACACATTAAAGGCAGATGATTATTAAGTGTGAAAATATATGGTATGAGCCAGAAGTGCTCAAACAGTAATTTTGCCAATTCAGGAAAACAACATTCTGCTTTGCATCAGTAGAAACAATCCTCTCACGCAGTAAGTTTGATCATTTGCTCATTTTACACTGTTTTTCACTATTACTACACCATGATGTGATTAAGATGCTGTTGAACAACTTTCATTACCACTTAACAACATTAGACCATTATGTTGTCCATTTTAAATTAGCAGTGATTGAGCCCCTTGTTGCGAAGTTCTTTGATGATGTACTTCAGAGGGTACAGCAAACTAAGAAAGTCTCTGTGCAGTGAAACTACCTCTGTATGTAGCAACTGGTTTGAATCTCAAGTCAAACTACAGACTGTAATTTCATCAAGGTATGGGACTGAACAGACTGTCTGACCTGATGAGGAGCTTCATCTCATCATCAGCTATAATTTGATAGATTTGGGGAGCACTAAAACTACGACTATCTGTCAATATTTGTTCAACTTGATTTGACATTTAGGATAATTTACCCATAAATCGGGTTGATGACACACGATGACGGCTCTTTCTATCACATTAAGCCACTAGTCTGTCGTCTGGACAAAAATACCTTCTAATATACTGACGACAATATTACAGCTATGGCCTTAAGTGTTGTTTTCTTGTTGAACCAACATCTGAAGGACAAAGTGAAACATGATAAAAACCTGTCAGATGTTGTACAGATGTTCACCTTGTCCAGTCATCTCACTGTTGTTGTGTGTCACTGACCGACTGAAATCTAAGATGTGAACGATTCTTTATCATTCATCTCTTATCCTTTTCATCACCTTTCACACATACAGGACAAAAATGTACAAACTATAAATATTCTGCAAATATAAAATGTATTTGCGATACACAAACATTCCAAAAACAAAACACTGACTTGCGAATCATTCAAACAGACATTGGTGATTTTCCATCTGTGAATTGAAAAAGAATGTCTATCTTTGTTCTATGCGTGTTTTCACATTTACATTTACAAACCATTTTATGCAACCTTGCTCGCCCTCATAACCCTGACCATTAAGGCCAGTTCACTGCCTGTGCCGTGGGTCTACCTGCTTCCCAGAGCGTCTCACTCTGTCGGTTAGTTTTCACTGAGTGGATGAGGAAAAGAATTGGACGCTAAATAATGAAAATGAAATGTAAAAGGGGTTATTAGCAGAGGGGTCGAGAGAAAAACGGCAGTGTGTGGAGTGACATTACACAGAGGTATACTTAATGGACCCGATAATAGAACCACATTTTACGGAGCAACTCAAGCAGCAACTGCCTTATTGGGAAACCAAAGAGGTGACACACTCTGGAAAGACATGACCACAAGTTACAGTTCACTGGTGTTTACAAATCCTATAACAGTTACATACTCGATTTGAATACTTATTCATAAAATGTGCTTTGCATTGATTGTGCGAAGGCAGGAAAATAGGGAGCCAGAGATAAGGAGCAGGTCACGGAAAATGCGGGCTTTATCTCCAATAGGCAACATAAACACTGACTAACAAATACAGCTGATATCATCGTCTCTCCCTCACAGAGTAAAGATGCCTCTTGGCCTTCATCAGCAGTTTTACCAACTGTGCAACTAATCACTGTAGATGTGTAGTAGCCATAAATAGTAGGTCACGTTACGTAGTTAAGTGGTGAGTAAGTGTTTACAGTCCAAAGTTAACAGCACTTGTGATTTTGCATCTGTGAGCTGATGTAAGACTCTGACCTTTCAGTTCAAGTTCTTTAGTATCTATCAATATTCATAATGATCTTACATCCTGAATTTATTCTGCTCATTGCTGCTTTTATTTTTCCTGTTGGTTGAAATTTAAATTTGTTTCTCCTTCAAATTAGTTTTCATTTTATGCTAGTTTCTACATTCATTTGGAAATCTTTTGACCTTCTTTAATTTACCTGATAAATACAATTACCATGTAGTTTTCAAATTAAAAAAAACAACATAAAGATGAAGATGAAACCAGTGGCTTTTGCCTTGTGCTGTCTACTTAAGGCCCCTTTCATATAGCAACACTCCTAACACCCCAGATTTATCTTGTGACAGAAGAAGAAAAAAGTCAGATCAGTACTTCCAAGCTGTAGATGTCATAGATACAGATAGATAGATAGATAGATAGATAGATAGATAGATAGATAGATAGATAGATAGATAGATAGATAGATAGATAGATAGATAGATAGATAATAGATAGACAGACAGACAGACAGATAGATCAAATATTCATGAGAACAGAGATGCTTCATGATAAAAATAAGCCCATGAAAAAACATGGAGAAGATTTAGATTTTGCATTCTCATCCTGTTGCATCCTGATCCAGTGAAACCCTCAGCAGACACAAGCAACGAGCGACCAGCAACCGCCACGTGGAGGCCGATGGGAAATAAGAAATAAAGACTCCATTATGAACCCTGAATAAAACAACCAGGCGGTCCCTATTCAAATCTGTTTGCAGTGATGATTGGTTAAATTTCTGCACTTTGCCAGCAAGAGGACACTCGGCATCTATCACAGAAAACACTAGATTAACCATCTAAATATGGCACAGTGGTTATTAGCAGAGTATGTGAGGTGAGAGCAGATATGTTATTTTTCAGAGGTAGGGGGTGGGGTGAGAGTGGGTGGCGGGCGAAAGACAGCCACCTATTTTTCAATGTCCACCCAGCCTCCAGGTCGGCAAGAGGGACGCTCTGTAGCTCTGCAGCACAAATGACAGTCAGTGTGGGAGCTTCCTGATAAGTGCTATCTCTCCAGCCCCCCCCCCAGGACTCCATACAGCTCATTCCCACCGAGGGTCCTCTGTTGCAACAGCTGCCAACTTTCACCACACTGAAAGTGTAAGGTTCATAATTTAGCATTGTCCTGTATATGCAAATGAATGTAATTGTCTTGTTAGGCAAAACAGTAGGTTTTGCTTCACATTTACATTTGATTTTGTATTTTTCATCTAGTGAAAATTAACTAGATATTGTTTGTTTTCTTTTTTGATGGAGAGGTTTGGGTGAATGAAGAGCGAAGACTTACCTGAATAGTGCACACCATGACAGATACAAGATAAAGAAAAAACACTGGTACTCACACAAACCTGGACCTCGCGTAGTCGTTTACAAAAGGTTTGAGTGAATGGTAAAAAAAGAAAGTAAGGCTGAGAGAAAAACAATATAAAAAAGAATCCAACTCTTTCAGAATGTTCTTTGGGAAACCACTCACCACAGTCAAACATTACCCATCTCAACCAAGGCTGCTGTTTTTAGCTGCAACTGTCAACAAAACCCTCTGGCCTTAATTACTTCTCAAACATGTATAAATATATTAAAAAAAACGTTTCTGTCAGAGTGTAAGGCCGAGAGCACGCTGGAAGTTCGACAACACAGGGTTGTGTTTTATTCTGCAGGGCTGTACTCTGTTGCCATCACAACCGCAGCACGAGCAGGGATGAGAGGATGTAACAGGGATGGGTGTTTGCTACCTCTCGACTGTTAGCTCAGGCTTCAGCACCACCTGTTCCCCACAGGCTGACAGAGGCGGCAGAGTTTTTGTTCCACAGAAGTCTGACACTCACTATGGCACATACTGTATTCAGTCACTGAACTTAAAGGATATATACAAGGTTGCCCATAATAAATGAAAAATTTTGTTTCCCGACACATTCCTCTTTTTATTCCTATTATAAAGGTTAGCTGTGTTTTAATTTTCACAGTGATGTGTTTGGAAGAGTTTTGGGAAGATATACACTTTATCACAATCATTTCATGAGAAGAGGCAAAAAAAATACTTTATTCCATCTTTATGGGCAACTGTGTGTATAACCCAATTTATTACAGCTTGGGGGTTTTGTAGTTTTGGTCATTCATTTATATAAAACCAGATTAAGAGACAGTTTCTTTCCCAGAGCAGCTCTAAATTCTCAGACGCACTAATTGTGCCATCAATTGCACTTTACACACTGCACTTTATGACTACTATTTATTACTCATTAGTCACTTTGCTGAATATGTGTATGTAAACGTATGTAACATACGTTTTCATGTCTTTTAAGCGCCAAGGGATTTGCACCCTAATTTCATGGTATGTCCTGTTTATTTACACATCCACCATTTTGTTCCTGTGCTGCGAGGTCAGTGTTGCTGTTAGCTCTGTTTCTCATCTCCACCACCTCCTGGAGGCCATATCTGGCTTTATAGCTGCTAAATGTTCACCAGCTAGACACTGACTGTGTCTTGCCTGTTGTTTGGTGGTCAGCAGGCAGGGTCCATTGGGTTTATTAGAGCTTTTCAATGAAAACCTCAGCCCATTGTGGCTGAAGAAGACGCCCTGGGAACAGTGAGAGCTTATGAACCACAGCAGTAAAACGGCGAGTGAGACAGCTAAACAATGAGCCGAAAAGCTGAGGGAGCTGCAGTTCTCTGGAGGTTCATCATTCTGAGTGACCTCTTTAACAGTGCCATATTGTTCTCATACGGTCATTTGTTATGATAAAAATATCGATTATAGTCGCTTTCAGGGACTCTTTAAGGGGCTAGGTGGTGGGTTAGTTTGCTATAGCTGGTGAACTAATAGCTAATAGCCTAGATCCATGGGAACATGCTGGCACAAGAGAGTAATGAAGGCTCTCCTACTTTCTTTCTATTTGCTCTATGCTGTGCCACTTACTCCCACAAGAAATTTAGTTTCAGCTTGAGACAGCATTTTACTCACTTAGCAACGTCCGGCTGCTTGCTGTTGTAAAGCTGCACTACAAAAACAACAATACGATAAAATGAAATGGAACTATAGTTATCAAAATGAAACAAATACATCATGAGAAAATAATTAAAGAATTAATCAAGATAACACAAATACACCAATAAAAGTCTTGTATTGCAGCAGAAAACAAACGACCCAACAGGCTTCACTCCCTAAAACATCACCATGGTCTTTGCATATTCTGTTACCGATGCACAGAATTACTCTTACTTTAAACAGCACCAGGTTAACATATTCCTCTGGCTACACTCTTATGCACAGGTGAAATGCCACAGGGATTAAACTGAGCCTAATGACAACTGATCTTTGTCTCTGACTCTATCTGCGAAGAATTATGTGCATTTATTGACCCTCCTCTCCTCCACTTCATCTCTGCCTCCATTCTGTTCCAATTCCCTAAACATGCTCGCCTCAAGTTATTATGATTCAACAAAACAGTAAATAAAATCCCCATGCTCGGCCACTGATGTAAATGACTGCTTGAATGTGTGCATTTGCATAAGAGCGTCCATGCATCAGCTGACATGCAGTTGGCGCCAGTGAATTATGAATATGATCAGTGTCATTTCCTATTTGTATGATTTAAGTAAAATGGCTGAGACTGTCTTCCTAAATAATCCTGCAGCCTCTCTGTGACAGCTTTGGTATGGAGGAAAAGAGTCATAAAATTGTTCCAAAATATCAGCTCCACTCTGGGGAGACTAATTCCTCATGAAGTGGACTTAATGGCACAAAGAAGAAATTAAAGATCCGAGGAGAAAATAGACCTCAAAATCAAAACGGCATCTTCTGACTGCGTGAGGACACTTTTTAAGAGCTAAGATTTTACTATTTGTTTTTCTCACGGTCCACAAGACCAGTCAGTCGTGATAATCAGTGTGTATCTCTTGTCTCAGGAACAATGTTATGTTTATCTGGGAGCACGAGTCTGTCTGTGTCTGTCTCTCATTCACACAAAAACTCTCATCCTGTTATGTTCTTCCCTCCTCCAGCTCCTCCCCCGCCAATTCTGCAAAACCAGCAGGATCCAGGGACCAAAGTTGCAAAAGGTCCAGCAATCTGTCAGAGCGTCCAGTGGCCACAAGGCAGCTGAAATTGGACTTGGCTGGAACAGGATTGGAGGTCGAAAATTGATAGGGAATGACACAAGTATCTAGAGGGAGGAAATTTTTAGATTGGTTCTCCCTCTTCAGAGTGAGTGGGAGGGAAAGATGGGGTGGGGTTCAATTTTTGCCTGTTACTGGAGACAAAATCAATTAACAAACCTATTGTTCCCACCGAATTCTCATTCAGCCAGCTGGCAGAGCGAGGACACAAGAGCCACAGTATAGAGCAGATGATGGCAAAATAAATGATGCTGCTGTGACAGGCAGCTCCGCTCCACCACACGTACTATATAATGGAGATATTATGCACATACAGTATGCAGACCTCTAAATAATGTATAAATAATGGAGCAGGCAGGTCTTGATAGGATATTTTTCTGATTGTGTAATTTAGATACATTATGTGTATGCATGGCCTCAGTTACTACAAATATCCCATCAGCTGAGAAAATCAACACATCATTAGACGGCACACTGAGACCATAATCGATTCCCTTAGAAAAAAAAAAACATCTTCTTGAAGAATGTCACATTTAATCACAGGAAAATACAGTGGAGAAGTGAAACACTAGTTAGCATCATCCAACATCATCTCTCCTCCAAACACAAACGAGTCCACGTTACCTACAGTAACACTGAGTAAGTCTGAACACAAAGCGTATCCTACCCCCGCTGTGCAGGACAAAGGAACAACCCAAATCAGGAATGTGTTAAATAAGAAAAGGGAATGAAAGAGCAGTCAGGGTCAAGAATGTGAGCAAGTGCTTTCATGAAGGGAGGCGAACAGCCCACATCCTCTTATTTGTTTTGGACTTGGCAACTCAGCTGTGGCCCCGTGAGAATAATGACGCTCAAACAGAATCTCTGTAAAGCCAATTCAGACATGCCACACAGCTTAACCCTTCGCATCATTCCTTTGAATCTATCTGAAATAAATAAATGATTCATCTAAGAGCCCTTGTGCTGATGTGATTAGGATTTTTCTGCAATTTTCTTTAATCATGAAATTCACATAAAAGCAAACAGACACGTCCTTGTAGTGACAACGTGATGAGCTGAAGGACGTCGATGTTCACAGAGCGCTGTTCAGCCATGTGAACTTCTCCTGTCTTTCTGTCTGTCCTCACAGGCTGTTATTTTATGAGTATTTACATGTGGCAGTACCTTCAGGCTAACACACGTCCTTTGATATAGTTTCATTTCCCTGTAACAATTATGTTCCAGGGAAGCATGTGGATTTTATGGATTTGTTTGCGATCTACAGAGGTAGAGAACTGACAAATGCACAAATACTGGATTTTCACGTTCTCCTACACACACACACTCAGATAAGTATTTGCACACAACCACACAGTACTGAGTGCATTTTGGGACCTTGATTAATGTTTGCCCTTTGCAGGCACATAGACAAACAGTGAGCAGCCATTATCTGACCATTTGGTCCTGAAGGCATCTGCATGTGTCCTCAGGAAAAAAAACAAAAAAGGAAAACATCACTGTACAAACTGAACTGCAAATGATTTGACTCTCTGACTTTGGTTGTTACTCAACCACAGTGCGTGTGGAGATATGTCTTCTTTTGAATATAGACTACGGAGGATATTCACTTTCCGTCATAACATTTTGTGAACCATGCTGCTGTATTTTAGAAATTTGACATTTCATTGATTTCCACTTGTCTTCTTTCTGTACAGTATGAAACTCTAGTCATGGTCTAGTCAACTTGTTTGGGTTGTGTCATTCATCACACTGAACATCAAGTCTGCTTTAATCTTTGTCAAAGTTACTGGTGGTAATGTCGTGAGGACTTCTCAAATCAATTTGCATTTGAACTGCATTACAATACAACAGTGACACTGACAAAAACCAATGCACCCTTGATGTTCACTGTGAATTATACAAGTTTTAACTCATCTTGGATTTCATGTACTGTGGAGTTCATAAAAAAAAAAAACAATAGATATGTGAACAAAGTCAGAATAAATGATAGATCTGCTGTACGCTAACTGCAGGAGAAGAATAAGATCCTGGACTGTTTCAGTTGGTTGCAACTGGTTTCCCATGATTTCAGTGATTTGATATTACTCTCAACACGGGAAGTGATTGCCAGGCATACAAATGAGTGATAAAAATCTGCCAGAAGAGTGCGAAGGCAGAAGGTGTCACTTTCGCATGCAGGTCCTCATGCAAGCAAAAGCACACATGCCCACTTATACGTCTGTTCCTGCACACGTCATTCAGGGCACGTTGCCAAATTCTATTTCATAAAGCCTTTCATCTTGAATGAGATGCTGGAGTCATTAATAAATGTCAGAGTCTGTGTGTCTTGTCTTGCACATGCACACGTGCATGCATACACGCACACACGCGCACACACACACACACACACAGACACACTCATCTTCCTGGACCATTGTTAGCAAATTCATCAGGCTCTCATGACGGTAGCAAATGCCTTAGCTCTGACTGATGGAAGCAGCCTGCAGTGTCTCCTCTGGCTGGGAGTGCTTTGCTCTGGATTAGCTAGTCGATTCTCATGAGCAGAACAATCTCTCCGGGTCGCCGGAGGAGAGAACAGGGTTTAGCGATCACAAAGAGGTGAGTATAGTATAATACAGTACAGTAGAGTATAGGGTGATATGGGAAAAAATCCTATCACGATAGATCACAACAATTTTTTTTCTCATCAGACAACATGGATATATATCACAATATCAATCAAATCACTATTTTTTATCGAGCTTAAATGTTCCCTGTTAGTCATACGTGAGATTTGAAGATATCTGAAGGTTATTTTTGATTTAAATATTTATTTTCTGTCAAAGGTTAAAAATAAAATAGGTATTTTATAATAAACTCTCAAAATCTCTCCTTTGCAAGATTCAAACTGTTTTTTTTAAAAGAATAAACATTAATATAGAAGGGTTACAAAACAAAACAATTTTTAGTGCAAATTCAAGCAGCATTCAAAGACAACATAAACAAAACAGACATTGACTCTACTGTTACCTCTAATGCTTTAAGGTAAAAAACTAAAGAAAAGAAAAAAAGGCACTCCCTGTTAGTGCAGCGCTGTCTCTCAGTGCTGTCTAATGTTTTGGGTCAGACATAAGCCTGCTGCACAGGTGTGACATTGTTTGTTTTCAGGAGGGCATTAGCACTTGCTTTGGTCTGGGCAGTGTTTAGGTGGTAAACTTTGGGTGGCATGTTTGGGTCAGTTGCACTTGGCTGCGCACCAAAACAGCACCGAGTGGCCACAGTTGAACTCTGGTGCGGTCCGTTTGTCATGTGAACGCAGCCGGAACTCGATCCGCTCCAACTACCTGGTGTACGCCACAAGTTTGAGCTTAGTTTCACTTTTACAATCGGGAGCCATGTAGACATGATGTAGTTACCATGCGTCTCAACAAGTTCCCTCAGCATGTTAACTTCTCTCCACACTGTTATCGGCTTCTGATACAAAGTCACGCATGTGTGCAGACAAGCTTTCTGTGAGAGGGCAGAGAACAGCAGAGCTCTAAAGCTAATTACATATTGACGGCTTATATCTGGTGAAGATTTGTACTTGATGGAAGCAATACAGTCATTTATTACATCTCACCTGCAACAACTTGGTGTATAATCAGTATATTCGGTACATATCGCCAACACTCCTCGTGGAGTATAGTGTAGTACAGTAGTCCCAACAATTTCCAGAGCCATAAGCTGATGTGTCCAAATTGTGATTTTTGGTTAAAAAAAAAAATGGAAAAACTCCAAAATATCCAATTAATAGTATAAAACAGAGATAAGTAGCAGCACACCGGAGAAGCTGGAGCCAGCAGGAAAGAGGTTTGCTTGATAAATGAGTATCAATTTATCATCTAATTATCATCTTCAGTCCTGATGACGTGTCTCCTAGAATGACTACATGCTTTACCCTGAACACAGTCTGAATTAAACTGAATGCGAGGCCGTCTCCATTAATTCACATCAAAGGTATTTAAATGACGATGTCACTCACGGCACGACTCCCTCCCTTCTAGTCAGCCAGTGTCGATCAAGCGGTCTCTGCTTTAACATCACGGAATCTGACATCCACATGCTGGCAAGCCTATTTCATGCTTCAGGTCCTTGGAGTAATGGGGGCTGAACTGTGCAAGAGTGGGGTTACAACCGAGCTCCACAGCAAGCAAAAAACTGATCAGAGAGAAAGATAGGCAGTAATCTCAGCTGCATTCCACCATGATCTGCGTCTGCTGGTTTAAAACCCTCTCGCTTGTCTGAGGATAGCATCAGCCGCACTGGCCAGAACTTGCATGATTGTATTCCAAGAGGCACAAAAGATACAAACAGAGCTTAAAGTTACTTACCCAGTTACTGAAACTATGAAATCTGCACAGATTTGCATTTTTTTCTGTCCTCAAGTATTTTTTCTTTGTTGGACTGATCATGAGAGATTTACAACCATGTACATTTTTGATGTTCGGTTAAAAAGGTGCATGAGAAGCCCTCTTTCTAATATTCACAGCCTGCACTGGCGCCGAACTGACAGTAATCTGTCAAAACACTGTGTTTGTTTTTAAGTCAGTCTCCCATCCATGATGTCAAAAAACCCATAAACAGTGGGAATAGCTTCCCTTTGAGGCTGCAGATGGACAGATACACTGAACAGCTTTTCCAATTTCTTCGTCATGGAGATTAGCAGCGGCGTTTCCATGAAACTGGAGGAGGTGCCACGCGGGCCATGAGGGATGGATGGTGGGAAGATGAGATAGCTGGTAGATATGAGGATGGATAGATGTATGGATAGCTGGAGCTATTAAAATACCAGTGGAAGAGTCAGACGCTGCAGAGGAGCCAAAATGCGGCCCTTTCACAGAGGTGATAATGAAGGTGCAGGCTGGCAACTCTCCTCCTCGGTGATCTCCTTATTAGCTTCACACTATTTATCATCCTCCAGTGTTGTACATTAGTATGCACTCAGTTGACAAATAAACGCCGCTAGAAAACACAATGAAAACACTCCAAGATATTGTAATTGCAGAAATGTGGACTATTTGCTTATTTGTGGGATAACTTATTATGTGTGCATTGCTGTCTGAGTTGGTACGTTAATGAATTGGTTTACTAAAGGTGGTTCCTCCAGATAGAAGGTGCTGGTGGAGGTTTTATTCTGACATGATGAGAATGTTAATTGCTTGCATCAGTCCAAACACTGCTGCCATGTGTATGCTTGATGAGCTGTGCTGGTTATTTTCAGAGAATAGTCTTCTTGTGCATTAGAAAGTCAAATGAATCACAAAGCACTGATTCATGGGAGTGCGACTGGGGTCTTCCACCAGTCCCCACACAGAAACCATACTCAAATTTAACTTGTAGATGGATGGACAGATGACAGAGGCATGAATAAAAGAGGTGTTTGAGAATGTACATGCATGAGAAGCAGAGCAAGTTCAGTGTGTCTGCATGTGTTCCTGTGCATATAGTTGAAGAGTGACCTTTGATGCCGAAGGCTAACGATGCTGTTATTTATAGTCTGAGCCAAATGGGAGGGCAGTCACTGTGTCACCATGGATATTTCATCAGTGTGTGTGTGTGTGTGTGTGTGTGTGTGTGTGACGCACACAACCTAGACAAGGTAGCTTCTACCACTGTGATGAAGCCCTACACTATTTCAAATCAACCAACACACACAAACATGGACAAACACACTCTGCTGCCAAAAATAACTCCTGTCACCTAGAAAAGTAAAGCAAAAATGACAACGATGATTTGGGCTGACAAATTAAGAGTATGGAGGTGCTGTACCAGTCCTGGTCACCGCTTGAGATCCTCACTAAGAGTCTGGGACTGAAATATATAGCTAATGGCTGTGGAGTTACATTTGTTCGCGGTTTTCAAAATGAGCAGGGCCCTCTGCTGACAGCTTCAGTAAATAAAGCTGGAAGACTGAAAAGTCTGTCACTGCAAATGTGAGTTACCTTTTCAATGACTTGCAGCGAGCGAGTTCTGTCATCCATCCATGTATATTTGATGAGCTGAGGAGGGATGGACAGGGCCTGGAAACAGCAGCCAGCGGTGGGATGAATTTGGTTGGTGACAGTGACAAAGTAAGGAGCCAAATCCAAGAGTTTTTGCTGTCGAAATTATGCGATTAGGCACCGAGGTGTTCAAACAGAGAGCTAGATGGGACATAATAAAAGCTCCCATCAGTGCGTCCTCACTGAGATACTAAATTACTGTGCACTTTTAGGAAACAGTCGCACAACTGACTTTGCATGTCGCATGATTATTATAGCTGCTCTACCATTAACTCTGACTTGTTTCTGACAGGCAGCTGATTATCTTTAACTCCGTCCAAATTGTCTTCTGTGTCTGCCGCAATGGGAAGAAACCAGCTAGAACCCGAGGGAGCCGCTTGCTGCATTCACTTGCAGCGTGGTCTGAGAAAGAAAGCAATTACACAACTACAGGGCCAAACTCAGCTGTTCTCTCTCTCACAATTATGCTGTCAAAGTGAGCCAGCTCGTAGCGCACGCTGGTGCGCACACATGCAACCACATGCTGACTGACATTTGTGCACATGTGGATATATGTATGTAATCGGATGCAATATAAATGTGGGCACACAGCCACATTCATGATGTGATCCGACCTCAGGTCAGTCAGGCATCAACAGGCTGTCCTGAGGAAACCAACAACAGCTTCTTTTTCACCGCCTGGTTCACAGAAGGTGTTAATCCACTGGGTTAAGCCCACTTTGACATCATGTCACTCATCTAAAAACACTGTTCTCTTTCTGAGCGACAGCCACGAGGCATGACAGACCAGCATAATCTGAAATGATTTTGGGGTGTTGGTTTGTGACTGGCAGGCCTGACTGAGCGGAGAGGGCTGAGGCTTAACATGAGTTTAACACAGGGATGATCAACACTTGAACATTTGTCCATTATTCAGCTTGGGAATTAACTACAGTAGGCATGATTATGCACAATCTGCTGCTGTGGTTACAAGGGATAGAGATTGCATAACTAATATTGATTAATTCCAGTATGTAAAGGCAGAGTGACCTCAGCAAGCTGGGATGGAAATGTGAGACAGTAAGCTGAGTAACTGAGCACAACTGCAAATACGTAACCACACAGGCAAAGATACTCCCCCTACTCCCCCACCCAACAGCCTCCAGGTGTTTGTTTTGCTTTAAAAGTACTAACTGTGTCACCACCACACCTCCAGGTTCAGTTTGAAAGACACAAGGAAAACCTCACAAAACACACAACGCAGTTCGACCACTTTTAAAACACATCTCTGTGTTGCTGGGACAAAATGGACTGTACTGTACTGTGACCTTTTACCTCTGTGTCCGGGCTATATTTAGTTCAAGGTTGAAGAGCAGGTGAGGTACCAGTATACAGATAAAAATGCAGGTATTTGCAGGTAAAACAGTAGAGGAAAAAAACTGCAATTGCTCTCACCATTGCAACATTTGTCAGCTGTTGTAATTCAATGCTTTTCAGCTAAAGTTGTCTGAAACCAGTCCAGCTGATATGGCAAAAAAAGGCTGTGTGGATATAAAATGTGACAACCTCTGACCACAGTGTTTACTAAAGAAACAGATTACAAAACCTTCTTTTCATAAAAACACTAGTGCCTAGACTGCACTGAATAAATCCTTGAATAAATCCCCTAAAAGTGAGTATCGTGGTCACATCTTTTGACTTTGCCAGTCCAAACTGACATTTAGCCGAAGTGACTGCAGAATAATCAATTAATGGTGCAGCGTCTGCCCTCGTGTTCACACAATAACAACTACCCTGAGGTCAGTGTGGGTTAAAGTCTCCCAACGGCTCAGCACCAAAACAGGTGACTGAGTGACTCACTATCAGACATGACACCTGCCAACACGTTGCTGTGGAGGACAGACAGTTCCTTCCTCATGGAGTCAGCACTCCAGAAAGACGCTGAATGAGCCGCCGTTCAACCTTTTGGAAGTACAGGACTGGAACTCACTTCACAAGAGCAGCTGCTGCACTGCCACTCACTCACCAGACTTTCCCTGCTCCCCGTCCGACTTCATCCCCTCCTCTGAGGGGACTTTTCCAGAGGATTCCAGGATCTGTCAGGTGTGTGCTGGAGACTCTCAGGGCAGACAGGAGGACAAACTGTAAAAATCCAATGTTTCTCCAGCGGCTCTCACTCAAACCCTGACCATTTCTGCTGGTTTCCCACTAAAATGAGGCACAGTTGACACCAGGAAATACATCCAGGAGCTGCTGCTGCTGTGTCTTTGCCTCTCTGTGCCTCGTACCTGTTCAAGGCAACTCCCATGTGTTCAGTAATACAGTACAGCCCCTCCCCTCAACTCAAATGGTTTCCTAGGTAAGGAGGGGGGAGGAGCTCAGTGGAGCTGTCACTATGATTTTCCCACATTACTCAAACACACACACTGAGGGGAGGAGCTAAGATAAGGTGTGGGTTTACAGGCAGGTGGGTGTCGCTGAGTGCGTAGTCTAACACCAGCAGGTTATACAGCAACAGGTCTGCCAGCTGTTGACTTGCCTGAGGGTCTCAGTAACCTAATAGCTTTAAAAAACACTTAAGGTGTCATGAAAACCTTGAGCCTTACTAAATTGACCACTGCAGTGGGAAACACTTGCATGCGCTTTTACCTGCATTCATGCTTTTTTTCTGTCAGTAAGAAAAGATTGGAGCTATTTCTCCTTTTAGGCTGTCAGTCCACATTTTTGAGTAACAAACGAAGGGCGTAGTAAAGAGTAAAGTAAGAGCCTTAGCTACACAATAATGGATTGAGCTGGAGGAGCTGGATGGATGGAGCTACAACCATGTAATAGACACAGGATATTGTAGTCATTTAGTGGATTAAAATACATCTCCCTTTTAAATTGCAATAAACTGGATGTGTTTACCTTTCATTGTGACGGCTATCTTATAAAGCCTTGAAGATTTTAGTTTAATTACATTGTTAGAAACCCTCTGGATGGCCTGGTAAGAACACAAACAGACCCTCAGTGAGTAAATGCAGGTGTAGGCAATTTGTTCACACAACCTGCCTCCTTGCAGTGACATGTTGTCTGAGGCAGGCAGGTGAGAAAGAGATTGATGACGTCCGTGTGGACAGACAGAAGAGGGCCTGATCGTAAAGAAAAGTGATTAGCCTGTGTATTCATTAAGAATTATTCTTCTGCCTGCAAGGACAAAGATAAAACCTCTTAAAAACAGCATGGTGATGAGTCAGCCTATAAATGTAATCCCTACAATTTAAGTGCACATGCAGACATGGTTATAAAGAAGGTAAAACAGCAGAAGAAAAGGCTGATCAAAGACTGTTTGAATTGTATCTTGAAGTCATTTTACTTCCATGGTACAATACAATAATTAAGAGTGAAACCATTTTCTCTGCGGAGCCTTTTGTGTGCCAACCTAAATATTATCAGTGTCTATTGTTATAAATGAATAGCATTTTATCATGTGATTAATCCACATTCCCCTGGACCTCTTCATTATAAAAAATCCCCACCTCCCTATTCCAAATTACTCTGTATTTACATTCAGTATGTGGGCCACAGTGCTGGTGCACTGCTGCAAAAATAAAATGAGTCCACCCACACTATACTGCAGTAGCAGCAGCCCTCACTGGCCTCCTGGTGGCCTGTGCTGAGTCCAGATTCTCTCAAGCTCCATTAATCAACCAGGCCGCTTTAAACCTAACCTAACAGGAGTATTCTGTCCAAACCTGCCTCCTTAACAGTGTGGCAAAACAATGCACGCCTTTAATTAAACTCTACAATTTGTTTTGTATGTATCTATTAATTAATCAGGAATAATTAACTACTGACCCACGCTTAATTACGTGGCTCATTGGAGCCTCCATAACTCCCCACAGACCGGAAAATCCTCAAATCACAAAAGTGTGGACACAGACTTTGACTTTTCTTATCTAACGATTGCCGGTGTCAAAAGGCCATGTGCACACACGAGCATCTTTACACTCTATTACTGTCAATCAAATTTGTTTGGCTCCTCTGCAGAGAATCATTTGTGAATAAAAGCACCGAAAGAAAAGAATCTCTTGTTGTCTATTGTGTACATGTGATGACAAAGTGTGGAAACTGGCTGTGACTCACAAAGGGCTATTTGCCCTTTTGAAAGTACCAGCACAAGACACTATAGTCCACATTTTTGTGAGGCCAGAGGAGACTGTGAGCACAGTTGCACAATCACTGCACAGTCATTGATTTTTGTGGGACCTTATTTTACTCTTACAGTCAGAAGGTCGTTTCATGAAATGGTAACAAATGCCTTTTAATGGCAGTGAAGAGGAGCGCTGCAGTTGTTACAGTGACGATAAAGGACATCATGTGCCTGTGCCTAGCACCCAGTGGCTGAAGATTACATATCCTTGGATGAGTGATGACTCAGCAATTCCTTCATTCTAGGGGAAAAAAAAACAAACTCAGAGAGAGCATTTGGGAAAATATATAATAGTATCATTTATCTTGTGAAGCTGTGGGTTGTGACGTTATTTAAGGAATCATGCTGGTAAAATTGTCTGGTGGAGTGCCTAAGAGATGATTGCAGGGCAGCTCCCTAAATGCATGATGACCTGCAAGAAGGTAATTTGATGACAGAGGGGTCACGCCAGCAGGATCATTACTATGGTTGCGTGTTTGACAAATGCAACTAATGCACATGGACTGTATTAACCACACCATCTTTACATGCTCAGTAGATGGCAGACTACAACATATTAATTACACTATTCTTGTTCCAGACCTGCTGGGACATGGTAGTCTAGTGCAAGGTAACAAGGAAGTGGTCCAGCTGCAGCTCAGGCTCAGACACTTATGAAGATAAAGAGCTAATCAGCAGGTCCGTTGGGTTTCCTAATTAAAAGAATGTACTTGGCACGAGCCAGCTTTCTGCACTGCATTAAGACAGCATCAAATCACACAACAGGGACAGGGGGAACAACAGGAAATTAGCTTTCTGTGACATGCGGACTGTGGCTTGGAGTGTATAATAAAACTAGAGAAAAATATTTACCTGCTAAAAGCAGTTGAAGTGAAAGTGCTGACGCTGACACTACTTTTTGTGTGATGCAGCAGCGTGCACAAGCACACACATGTTTCTAAGTTGTGAGATGCTTAGAGGCAATGAGCTGAGAGCACTATGCCTTAAATGAAAATCAATGGAAGCGTCCAATCTCTCTCTCCCCGCAGATTACACAATACCTTCAAAGACAGCAGCTCCACCTAAGATGGCCAAGAAGATGTCAACCTTTCATTGTTCCTGGGAGAAAGAGGCGCGAGTAAATTCAGACACGATGAGAGGAGGATTAGAAATTAATTCAACTCGTGTGTGTGTGTGTGTGTGTGTGTGTGTGTGTGGCCGTGAACGATAATCAACTTCTTATCACTGCACCGGCTTCCTGTGACTTGTGAACAAGGTGGTGTCCATCTTTTTTATGCCTCCTTCAGCACCACCTAACTGCCCTTTGTGAAACACACAATGCACGTGTTAATGGACACCCTTTCCTCATAAATTCCCACTATGCTCTTTTCCTGTTCCCATGATTTTTTTCCCTACACTGCAGCTTGCACTGCAAAAACCTTGAAACAACCCCGTCTAAGATCAGTCACCAGCAGCCACAAAGTGTGAGGTAGTTGAGGAAAAAAAGCCTTTGAACTAAGAGAAGAATGATTTGCACATGAATTTATTATTACCTGTATCACAAAGCATGATGTAGGGAGATAACTCAGTCTTGTGGAGGTAGTAGCCATCTGTGTCAAAACACTTGTGACAGTCAACTGATGGCATATGTAGCCAAAAACTGCTGCTGCACTGTTCATGTTTCCAGTGAGAGTTAGTGTTGTTCCTCAACTGTCGAAGGTGTAACAAGGATTTATTGTCGACTGTGCATTTTAAGAGACAGACAGACATGTTGTACTATCTGCTGTTCATATCATGTGTATTGTGGAACTGAGCCTTTCAGAACACAAATAACACTCGATGTGAGGGTGTTAAATAGACTTCAGGTGCTTGTACTTTGTACGTCTCCTCTAAGGATGAATATTTTACAGAACTTATTACCATACAGGATCAAGCTGTAAGATTTATGGTGGAGTATAATCAGGAAACACAACCGTTTTTAATGTGACTATAAGATAGATGTTTTATTACCCTCCAACTACCTTTGATACAGTTACAATACATGAAGATGCTTTTTATATTGCACTATTTTGCACTATTGCTACTTGTATTGTTTTGAAGTCATGCACTCAGTTTCTGACAAGAAAAAAAATGATTACAGTAGCATGCAAAGGTTTGGCCACCCCTGGTCAAAATGTCTGTTTTTCAAAATGACAGAATAGGAAAAGGGCCTGCAGCAAATGTTGGGCACCCTGCATAGTTACCTTGTAGCCCCCCTTTGGAAACTGTCACAGTGTGTAAATAGTATATAGCTTGTCTGATACCCTGGTCAAAGTGATCTGAGAGCTCAAGTCTCATGGGTTTCCCATTTTTTACAGGGTGCTGCTTTCCCCTTTTCACTCTAAAATTGTAGAAGACAAAAATAACACACTGATGTTGCTTAAAATATTGCAAAAGAGTGTTTCATGTTTAACTTTGTGCCTTCTGGAGATCATTTAATCTTCCACTTACTTGTCTGTTCACCAGGGGTGCCCAAACGTTTGCATGCCACTGTACTGTCAACTCCTGTTACTGTATTGTTTAAGTTATGGCATGTTATACAAAAAATTAACCCACACGGACCACACACAGATATCTAACAGCAGTGGTGGTGTGGGAAGGAATGCTGAGGTTCTCGATTTGTTATGACCTTCAAGAGATTGTCACTTCCTCTCCCATAACCTTTCTCACACCACTCTTTACTCTCTCACCTCAGGCAAAGCATAAAATGTGAAGTGTAAGTAAAATGTTAACCTGAAGTCTTTTGTTTGAAATGAGACCCAAAGGTGTGCAACCTTATACTGTTGATGGAGTGTGAGTCTGAAAACTATCGGTCCTGCTGCACTTAATCTTCTCTAACATGCTGGTTGTCACATCTACAACCCAGATCATCTCTTTTGGTTCTCCTCCTCTTCAGCAGCTGTTAGTTGCCTCCTAATATTCAGCCTTTGCTGTTCGGTAATCACTAGAAAGGAACCACCAGCCATCAGGTGCCACCTTGCTTTTCCTCCAGACCTGCCAGCTCTGACAGCCGCCGTCCCTCTCCACCATTGCCTCTGCTGCCAATTCATGAGCGCCAGGCGCCAGCCCAGATTAGCTGCCCGTGGGCCTTTTTAACAGCTATTTGAAGGACAGGCAGAAGCTACTATAACCAGTCAACCTGCTGAACCAGTTGGCTGTTTGCCTCATGTCAAACCTCAGTCCAAGGTGGAATTCAGAATTAGCAAATGCACCTCTAGTGGCACCTTGGCACAGCGCTGCACCAAGGTGTAAATCCAAAACTTAATGAGGTGTGAGTGTTAAGTGAAAATGTAGGAATGGTTGTTTTATGACAGCAAAACAAACACACACAAAACTCTGAGGCCGAGCCAAACACAACATATAAAATGACAGAACAGAGAGTTGTGTTTTATTCAGCGTGATGTTATTTGAAGGAGCAAGTTCACCCATATTTCTCACACTGCATCAGATGCTCAAGAACCTACTAGAGCTCTGGAGCCAGATGGATAATGATCCTACTCTTTTTTGTTTTCTAGGGGAACTGTTAGCACTTACGAAGAGGAACTATGCAGGATGTTTTAATTTTATTCTTTATTAAATTTAAACTATTAATTTATTAAACAGCTTTGGAGTAACTGTGATGGTTTCATGACTTGTTATGAGGAGAATGGAGGCTCTCTGCCTTCTACTGAGCGTCTATCAGCCAAAAACCAACCTTGCAAGATCAGTGCCCCCGCCCTGGTGTCCTAGCTCTCATGTCAGTGGCACCACAACATGTAACCTGTGATCTCTTGTTTATGACATATAAGACTACACAAATATACACATCGTAACACGTATATGATATTTAACGTTACCCACCATGGATTGCCTTCTCATTGGCTTTGTTGAAAACTAATGCACATGGGTGGGTGGGGTTAGCAAAACAGCGAAGAGGCAACCAGACTTGCATTGTTCCCCTTTAAAGCTTCAGCTGGTAACAATGGGGGGGGGGTTGTCTGCAGTGCATGTGCAGGTTGTGAGAGGTTGAGAGACGTTGAGAGACGTGACATCATTTTGGAGTCTCCTGTTGCTATGGATACTGTACACCTTCTATGAGTGTGCTATGGCTACTTCATCTGTGTGTGTGTGTGGGGTGGGGGGGGGGGCTTGGCAGAGGTTCATAGAGGGACCTGATGGTGTATCGTCTTGAATTTTCCGGCAACTTACGAACTGTAACTTTAAAGGTTACTGTAACTTAAATTGTCCAACTTACATTCAGGTATTATATTATATTATATTAGGCGACATGGTCATTCATTTAGACACTGATCAGCCAATATTAAAACAGGTGACTGATTTTAATGTTAGTGAGTCAAGCTACTAATGATTCAACACGAACACTTAAAACAACCAATCGTATGGACCAATCAGCCACAACATTAAAACCAGTCATCTGTTTTAGTGCTGTGGTCGAACAGGGTACGAGATCGCACGATGTTTCAATACACATTCGGTAACTTGGTGATACTATTACCTGCAGATTGAAAGACTAAAGACACTGAGTACACATTTTTGTTTCTGGACCATTTGCTGAAGAAAAAAAAACAATGCAGAAAAAAGCTGTGAGCCAACAACATGAATCTCTGACAGCCTGAGACCTGCCACTTTTGGGTGCATTGATAGTACACATTACACACAGTCACCCTTGCAGCGAGCACAATGCCTAGCAACCATCGCTGGAATAAAGATTAATGAAAATACAGTCAGTGCTAGACTGACATGTGCTTTATTTTTAGAGCAGCTCTTGCGAGTCTTGACGCTTCATAATTGTATACAGTATGGCTTCAGGTCTAAATTCAGACCACAATGTGAAATGCAACAAGGGTAAATGTAACAATTTGGAAGGTTAATCCATCCCTAACCTGCCACTGAATCGATTCGGAGGGAATAAGAGCGACGAAGAAAACAACAGCATTTGGAAAGAGCTTATTGAAAGGACAGAGGTTGAGAGAGGTTTGTGTATTTAGGAATTTTTAAGATGTTGCAATGCAGCACCCACACCCACACGAACCTGCTGACCAAATGACCACGACCACTAAGAGTCACGTAAAGGCGACTGTAACCACTAGGTCTGAGCGTTTCTGTGGAGCCGTTCCTGATGTGTGTAAATTACAGTGGTGAGGTCTGGGTATTGTTGCTGGAGGCAATTTAAGTGCCACTTACCCGCTGGCTATAAGAGGGCTTTGGTGGGGGCAGGTGTTTTGGAAAAGTGTCAGTGCATGAGAAAAATGGAAGTGCTGAGCAGAGACCCCTCCACACATGCACCCGCACCCACATGTCCACCTTCACAATCCTCATTGTTCTTTTGTTCATTTCTGTCTCCTCTGCTCCCCTGTGTCTCTATGAGTTTCTCTCATTAATCAGAATACAAACACAGGTAACACCGTGTCCTTACCCAGCCGTTCACCTTGTCCTCTGCCTTATGCTGCACTTCACCTCTCGCTTTCATCCTCTGTTCCTACTCCCCTCCTAACTCTGCTTTGTCTGGATGCACCGTTTGACCACCCTGTGCTGACCTTCCTATTCAAACCAGCCCACAGACCAAGCTTCTTCACCCAGTGACATCATTGTCAGCTAATGTGCAGAGGCAGCACCTGTCTCCCTAATGATACAGCACTCACTGCTTATGCTTGTTTCCCCTCCTCTTCCCTCTTTCTCTGTTTCTCTCTCACTGCAGACCTGCGACGAATTTGCTGATAACACAGCCCCTCAGTCCCCTGTTCTCTTTCTGATGAAAATTGTGGTGATATACGTGGCCTTGGCTACTGCAGGGGTTGTTGGTGTGTGCCTGTGAGTGTATGTGTGTGTGTTTTTCCTGAGTCTGCAATTTTACAGCAACCAGGAAATGAGTAGAGGCCGAATGCACTGGCTGGTCGATGCTGACAAAAAAGGGTGTGGATGTCTTCATCGAAAAGTGTTGATTGAAAAATGTGCATAAGTCTCATTCAAAGGTCTGCTGTCCTGACTTTCAAATGATTCACATATACAAAAAATCTTCAGCATGTTCTGACTGTGACTTAATGAACCACTGTAGATGTGCAGAGGAAGAGGTGGTGGAGGAGGTTGTGTCAGTTTGTGCTTGCAAGTCCATCAACCAAAAAAACTGCATCATTTCCCCCTACCCTGTGATGTGACCCATAGGAAGACCTTTGAAACAGACTCACATGGCAACACACATACTGGACTGTGGTCACTGTTACAATAATCAACATGTGGTTAGGTTTGTGCAGGAGTCATGGTTTGCTTAGGCTGACGCACAAAAACAACTTGGTTTAGGTATAGGTCATCGTTTAGGAAAAATAAACCTCTACTTAAGTTTTAGATCTTTGTTGTCATAGCTAAAACAATAAACACAGTTAGGTTTGATTCCTGAATAAAAGAAACAGCAATGACTATCTGTTTCAAATGGGAAATAGGCAACCTTCTGTCCATGTCAAAGTCCTGTTTTATTGACTGTGACAACATGGAGAGACAGGAAAGGCATGAGGGAGGGGGGAGGGGGGATGGAGTGCAGCAATATACCAGGCTGCTGCTCTAAGGACTCAAAGATATGTAGTAGATGCTTGAACAGATGAGCTCCTGGGGTCTTTTTACTTAACTTAAACTTTTCTAAACTCCCAAATATAAAGTCCTAATAATTAAATAGTACAAAAAAGTACAAAAGAATATTGCATAATTGTTGATTCACTAGAAGGTAATTTAACAACTTTAACAACCATTGGGAAGTTTAATATGTGCAAATTTTATGCATTCTTTTCAATGTTTGTTTAACATATAGTAAAACACAAGTTAAAGTGAAAAGTAATTTACTTCAACTGTGCCTACATGTGTCTGAGTGCCATCAAAACATTGACAGACACAAACAGAAGAGAGGAGAGGCCTGGCTGCAAAACAGACCCTTAAAGCAGACACTCTAATGAGAAAAAGGCCCCTGGGGGCTGTCTGGGTTACGCTAGAGATCCATACTGAAGCTGGCAGCCTTACAGGATCCACAGTCCAAGTGATGCTTCTCTACTGGTGCCACTGTCTACTGCTTTGATCCTCTCTACAAGACTCTGAGCCACTGAAAGAAGCTTTTAAAATGAAAGTATTGAAACATGGACACAGACTGGAGATAAACTTTCTATAAGTGTGTGTGTCTGGAGAGCTGATAACGTCGTCATGGGACCCACTGGACCAGCCAGTCAGAGAAGAGACAGTTTATTATAGCAGCCTCTCTTTACCAGTATGCTAACTTCTGATTAGGATGTTCACTAATGTGCTAGTTAGTGATGTAATTCCACAGTGTGTGAGTGTTGTCAACAAGCTACAGCCACCTTAACACCTGGACATGATGGGGTCTACAGTCCCCCTGAAAACCTGAGGCTCTGAGCAAAACTATGTGACACAGCCATAGCAGCAAAAACACATCTTTATAAGAACAAAAAAGTAATGTTGGCAAAAATATACAAGATTATAATGAAGAAATGGTGAAATCAATGACCTCTGGAGGTCGCCAGATACATCTGCACACCTTGTGGTTCTGAAACAGCCATGCTTTACATTTAAATGCACCAGTGTTTTTCCTCTCTGCCCCACCAACACAGATGGAACTCATATATTTAAATTTATATTTAGTACATTTTGAGTCAGGACGATTGTTGACTCATTGTATTGTTGGACACTCTGCATGCAGTCAGAGAGAATTTCTGTCCTGCCGCTTAGGTATGCAGCACAAGGCCAATCTGCCAGAATACAAACTGTGCATAAACAAGAGGTGGTCAATTATTGCTGTATTCCTGGGTCAGTACTGACGTGCACACGGACCACATTAAGATGCAGCCTTTGTTACGGTTTGATTAACTGAGAAGCTGGATTCACCGAGTTCATTAGCAGCCAGGATCAACCAGCTAGAATAATGTGTAACGGATGCTCATTGTTCTAGGGACAGGTGCAAGCAGCAAATGCTGAAATGGAAGAAGAACTGAAGACCGCACATGTTCTGCTGTTGTCTGCTCTTGCTCTCAGTCCATAATGGAGAGCTGGCGTACCCATAGTAAGAGCACTAATTCTGAATCTCACGGTCTCATGGATTTACTCAGGGACAAATATGTATGTGTGCATACATTCTTAGATGCATATGAAGCCCCTCTTAGTAGAGGGGCTTCTTAATCCTAATAGGATGTCTGTCCTGATGGCACAGAGACATAAAGCCTACTCTTAAGTCAAGCAGTTCTGGTTCTTACCTTTGTCCAGGGAGGCATCTGGAGAGTTGAAGTCCATGAGGCTGCTGATTTCAGTCTTGTAGCTGAGGTCAGTGGCCGGCGGCTTCTGTCTCGGATGGGGAGAGGGATCTGGGAGAAGAACAAATAACAAACACTGTTAACGGCTAAAATATGAGGGGATTTACATGCATAACAAAAAGACACAGGGACTCATCAGCGTTCGTGGGAATGAGATTTGAGCTCACGCATGTGTAGCAAGATCACATGAGAATGCACAGAAAGGAATTTACCTCTCTCGCTGGTAAGTAAATACATCTCTCATTGATTAATATTACCTTGACTTGTATTTCTGTGCATGGATTATGTCTGTTGAAGGATAGAGAAGACGTAGACGTACAACACTGAAATTATCAATCAGTGAACAAAAATATATTGTAGATTATAAACTACACATATGTACAGTCGGGAAACACAACGACTAATGCAGCTCTTCACACCAATCATCTTCATACGTTCCCTCTTAGTACGTAATAAACTTTTACTCCTCACTCCTTCACTGTACTGACTCCACAGCAGCTTACCATTCATCAGCACAGCCACCGTCACTGGGGAGAGTGTGAATGCACAGCCGCAGCAAAGGCATACAAACTTAAACACATGCGAGCACACAAACACAGCCGTTGCTTTGAGAGACTGCTGCACACAAATATTAGCATTTTTATGACTAAATCCTGATTTGATTTCTGGTGAGGTTCAGTGCTTTCTAATAAAGTTTTTGGTTCCCATCAGTACCATGTACTGAATGCATATTGAATGCAGAGCTCCCAGTCACCTCATATAGAAGTGTTTGCTAAAATGACTTTGTCACTTTGACATGCTGCAGTCCACACAGACGCATGAAGAGTTTATCCCAGATGTTATGAGAGTCTATGATGGTTTTCGTTTGACAGATAACTCTAGAACATTTTCCAGCATTTAAAATTCTGCCTCATTTCTTCCTCTTCACTCTTCAACCTCTGCTCCGTCTCTGATCTCCTCCTCTTCCTCCCCCTCCCATTCTTTCCGCATCCGTCCACCACCCACCTATTACGACACTGTTCCTGGTTGAATTATTTGTGGTAATTGCACACAGATGGGTCTGGGTGAAGAGCTCGAGGTTGAGGGGTGGTGCTGTCATTATGGTGGGATTAGTCATCACACTTGTGAAGATGGACTTATGATATAAAGCTACGAATAACAACCTGGCTCCCTGTCCCCACTTAAGGGGGCAGGCGTTTTTTTTTCCTCCTCTCAACTGCATATCATTTTGCAACCCAGCACCTTGCAAATGTATAATTTTTCAAACATGCCCATGGTCCACCCTTTGGCACCAGGCACACAGTTATCAGTTTTTGAATAATGTAAAAATCCACAGTGCATACTTATCTGGTAGCTTTAAGCTACTGCTGCTCAGTGGCCTGATGAGAATGCTTTATCTTCCTTGCATCATGCCCCTGTCAGGCCCTCACCAACATTTAAAGAGGAAAGGCGAAGTGTATGACAGAAAAAGAAAATTGCAAAGTAAGAAGTAAACCATGACGGAGGCTTGATGATGATAGAGAGGAAAGCAGAGAAATGTGCTGCAGAGTGAACCCAGGCTCGGCTGGGAAATGTGTTCACTGTATAAGCAATAAAGTTTTGTTGAAACTAAAACATTAGGTGAAAAGCCTTCAAAATGAAAGAGATTTATTGTTAAAGTGCATTGCCTTCACTGGGAAACTTTTAAATTTAGCTTGATGTATTTTGTCTTTTGCATTTGTTCCTGCAGCAAATAAATATTAAACACTTCCTCATAAAAATTCTAGTGTCACACTGCTGCATCAAAAACGCACTAAAAACAAATGAAGTCTGCCACATATTTTGGTGCAACTTGTCAGCTTGTCGATGGATGTGATATAAACATAATGCAACTGACTCAGTAATTAATGAACAATCATTGCTGGATGTTGGTATGTTGGCTGAGAGTCCTGTTACCAGACTGTTGCATTATTTTTGTCTTACAGGGTCTCACCATAACACAACACAGTAATCATAGTTTGGATACATAGTGCATAATTATTGCCATAGTTATAAAGGAGATTGGTGGTTTTCTCCCCAGCAGCTTGTTCTTGTACTGAACTCTTACAGAGTCATGCAGGTTTAAAATACACAAGGAAGCAAGAAATCTTTGTCACTTGCTGGGCTGCAGACATTTCCATGATTTTTGCTCTTGGTAGAAGTAAGGAGAGAGAATCAGGCTGCTGTTCCTGTCATTGCTTCAGCTCTGCATGTGGGCATGTGTAACATCTTTTATCCAGATGAAATTATCTAGGAGGTAACTACATTTTCTGTTGTGGGGCTCTATGCATGTCTCTGAATCAGTGTCCTTTACAAAACATTTACTATTTCCATTATTTCCATGCGCCTCATATTGATCTTGTAGATGCTATCTCAGCTCTCTACAGTTTAACAAACACGACAGACAGACAAACAGACAGACAGACAGACAGACAGACAGACAGAGGGGTTAAACACTCAGGACCATAACCACTGTTTCTCCGCTGAGTGAGAGTGAAGCTTTCTAAAATGTAACTTAATGCTTGTAGTGTGAATCATGTTTGTGGTAATACATTTGGAATTTCACATAAAAGCAACATTATTTGACAAAGAGCTCAGCCGTCGTCTCACTGTATGGGTGGGTATCTACCACACAGATTAAGGAGGATATGTCATTCTCGGCTTGGGATAAAATGAAAGTCTGTATGTTTTCAGAATTGAAAACGATGCATATCATTTACACATGGTAATTAACTGCAAAGAGAGAGAAGAGAGGTTTAGAAATGCATCTTTCACCTTTATTTTATCTGTTTACTAGAAATAAAATGACGTTTCAGCTCAGCTATCTGAAGTCTCTCTTTTAAGTAACTAAGGAAACAACAGCCGTGTGGAAAATAATTTGACATTCACATCACTTTTATCAGTTCTGTCCTTATGGTTCACTCACATTAACTTGCATTGGTTTTTTCTCTGTGGAAACACACCAGAGAAGTGAAGGTGCGAGTTGTAATAATCACATCTCAACACGTGTAACTTTTCACGAAAAAGCAATTAACTGCACTGCAGCGTAAAATGCTCATGAGAACATACGACACTTTGTCACACCTCCATTTCTGTAACAATCAAACTTCTCCGAATCACTTTATCAATAATTAACGGTTTAACCAGCCAGACACACAACGGAGGGAGAAGATAAATGTGCTGTGGTGAAATAAATAATAACTTGGTCAAGCGACTAAAACAACTGCTGTACATCCTGTGGCTTTGTAATGATGCAATTATCCAAATCGCCGTATCCTCGCCAAACAGGGAGCACTGAAAGAAATGTGGTTACAACAAACTGTCGGCACGACTTATTGGAGCTCATTCCTGGAGCCTACAGACACTGGGATCATGCCCAGCATCATCAGCCGAGTGCAACACTGTGACTATATGTGATAGGAGAATGTCTGAAAGCACAGCAAAATATATATATATATATATATATATATTTGAAAGTATTATTTCAGCATGAATCTTCTTCTGCTTGACTTAATTAATGTAAACAACATATAAAATGAAAACGGTTCATTTCACATATCTGCAGCCAGGCTGGCCCTTGTGCAGGACATCACTGGTTTGACTTCTGACCATGACCATCATGTGCTGCCTGAATGTTTCCCCATTTTCTCTCCCTGTTTCCAGTCATACCCAACTAATGATGGCAAAAATGCCCCCAAAATAATTCTAAAAAAAGAAATATAAAAATTTAACAAAAAACCATGTTGATGTAGCACTATTTCATTTTATATGTAGATCTTTCCAATCTACATTTAAAAAGTTTTAACTTTTTTTTTTTTTTTTTTTTTTTTAATGAAAAACAAGGTAATTATTCCAACTACACCATTATCTGGGAGAGGCAAGGAACACCACTGGACTGAATATTAATGGCATTGTTAGTAATGGAGTTAGTGATGAGATATAAACAACTCTTTTGGATAAACATGCACAAGATCATCATTGCTGTTCCTGAGAAAGGAACATAACAGGAGGGTTAAGTAATGACTGAATAACAACTGAAGAGTTGTGAGCTGCTGTGATCTTTGAAGCCGGCTGGTTGCCGTGTACGGTCATTTTGAAGTGGGCCTCGTCTCCTGCACGGTTAACACACTGTGTCGTCAGTGACCCTGCAGTACCTGACTGCGAGTCTGATGCTAACCTTTACACTGTTGCAGTAAAACTTACATGGAGCACTCTGCCCTTGCTATCAAGAGCCCCCTGTTGTTCCTCTGCTCAGCAGGGATGAAACACAAAATCCTTGTCAGGGAAGGGATGCATCTCCCAAAATAAACTACCCCCCCCCCCCCCCAAACAGAGGCAGCTGAGTCTCTTTTACCTCTCTGAGTCTGGAGGAAGATTTAGTTCAAAACTCCAGACTTCATTGTGCATTTTTAAAAAGAACTCAGAGACTTGCTTGTGGGGATCCAAACACTTCACAGTCGGTCAAAAGATAATCCGTAAAGCCAAGGGAAATATTCAGCAACACTCTGCTTTACTTTGATTGTAGTTACTATTGCTGTTGCTCTGTGTGCTCATTTCATGTTTCTTCTTCCCAGCTGTAGCTTCACTTCAGCTTGAACACAGGTTTTTTTTAAGCATCACCATGTGGACTCCAGTGTCCACCTCTAAAGGATGAACTCACAGCAGTTTATATGTCACACAGTATTTCTGTGCAAATGGCCCCTGAACACTAATGATCATTAGTGTAGCCATTATATCATAGCCAATTAGCTGTTATGGTTCTCATCTGTCGACACAAACACATGAAAAATATTCATCTTCTCTTTTTCCTCTTTGAAATACAAGACCCAGCACTCAGGATGACTTTACTCTCCATAAAATACATTAACCAGACATAATAATCATCTCCTGGAAGACCTTGGTACCCTCACAGAGCAGAAAGAGGGGCTCCTGTGCTGTTTTAAGGAGTGATTGAGTAAAGCCAGCAATTTACATCCTGTTACTGCACTAGAACGTGGCACTCCACACTCACAGAGAGTTCAAGTTCACAGGTTTGTGCAGATTATTGTAGAGGTAATTGAAGCAGTCACAGTTTTAATGAGCTAGACTCCATACAGTTATGATATAAAAGTTCCCCCGTACTGTAATGCTCTTCTGGTCGAGTGTTCCTCAGTCCTGAAGGAAAGATCGAGAGGAATTACTAGTCGTCATGGTTGGACAGTTCTCTCTCTCTCTCTGTTTCTCACATCGCTGTCACCACCCCGGTCCCTTGAGTCCTCTCTTCTTCCTTAGCTGACTGACTCCACCGCTACCGACGTCGCCTCTTCTTTCTCCCTCCTCATTTTCTATCCTTTCTCTGTCACCGTTTAATGGGGTTCCCCAAGCTCTTCTCTCCTCTGAGCCTGCCATATTTTATCTGCTGGCACAGTGCAGGAAAAGGAGACGACTGGAACAAAAGAAGACCCTAATGAGTAGTGGAGGTGATTAAGGAATGAATAGACGCCGGTGCTGGAGCCTTCACCAAGCCGCCCATGTTCCCCAACTCGGTCTGCAATCTGCAGATAGGCGCTGCCGCTCTTTTCTTACGTCTGCTACCGGTCTTTAATTGCGGTGACATTCCCTGGTCCCGAAGCTGCCGGACTCGTGATAAAGCTTATGCATTCATGCATTAATCACCACCAGCCAGGACAACCTGCTGACCCCCCCCCCTGCATCACCTGCTCCAAGACTCCAAGGTGCTCTATAAATATCCTGCAGATAAATGTAACTAATGGACCAGGGGTGTGATTGTAGGGAGCCAGTGCTTGACGTTCAGCCGCCCACGTTAACCATTCCCTGTTCTCAAGACGACTCGTTGTCAATTCATACAGTAATGAAAGGCTGCTGAATGTACTAGGCGGGCCATTCAAAGGAAATGTGTAGGCTGCGGATGTTATTAGTTGGTGTAAGGACTTTGGAGAAAATGAGCTGCTGCTGCCTGAGAGACTAAACCGAGGAGAAGCAGGTCTTTTGTTAGCATGCGAATTTCATTTTCACAGTGTCCATCAGAGGAATGGACACATTTCCACTGTGTGTGAAATAAAAAAAAAAAAACGTCCCATTCACTCAGCTCCATGACAGAGCAGAGACAGGTGCCCACCAAGCACTACAGCTATAAAAATGGCCCGAGCATGGCCACTTCAAAACCGTCCTTGTTTGGCACTCCAGGAGACGGAGGTGGCTGACAGCTCGTGTCAGGAAGCTGAATGGTGATGAAATTTGTGTCCTCCGACAACATGCAGCATAATGACAACACAACTACCTCCACTATGTTCTTATCTTGACTTATACTCTCCAACAGTCTGGTGTAGCTTTGTAGATGTTTATATTACATATACAGAGATAATGAGAGATTAACAGTGGCTATGTTGATTAATTCTAACAGCTGCTGTTAATTGCCCTGCCAGCTCTTACGTATTGACGGCTTGTATCCAGTCTGTGGTAAGATGGTGTAAAGTTGTCATGGTAATAAATTAGGACACACTGTGGGTTTGTCAGTCATAGATCAAACATAATCACAGAAAAGTCAAATAGAGGAACGTTAACTTAACTCTTAAATGAGAAAACTGACATTTTGAGACATGCACTGTTGTGAACAAGGATAAATATCATCCATAAATACCATCTGTCTGCAACAAAAAACGATCCCTTTAAATCTACAACATTAATTTCTGTAACCATAACAGTGCATTAATGATATTCTGACAAAACAGACTCTTAAAATATTAGCGAAATACACCCTGGGACTTGGCATTACACCACATTACTTTTACCAGCTATGTTATAATAGAAAACAGGGAATCTGTGGATACTTAAAAAAAACTAATTTGAAATTTGCCTTGAGAATGACTATGAAGATATTTGAATAATTATCCCTGATGCAATTATGCAAAAACCTAGAAGGTGAAATTGAAAATAAATCCTCTTCAGCTCCCCTCAATTTGTTCAGAATCAATTCAATAAACACTATCTTTATTAAACGTGTTTTATGAGCAGATTTTAACAGCAATTATGACTTTAAGGCAGCGCAAAATGATTCAAGTGTCGCATTTTGCACAGCACCTTGGGAATTTGTTGTTTTTCTTTCCTTTTTGTAATGGAAAAGCACATTAAACAATGATGCCATGTGCATTGTTTGCCGCTTTTCTTCCAGCGCTGTTGAGTGTAATATGGTCATCTGCAAGAATTTCACAAGATTTCATCAGAAAATCACTCAAGTATGAAAGTGTTTGTTGTGAAAATTTAATATGCTCCTTTTGCCACTTTAATGGGTTTCTAGTTGGGTCTCCAACACTGGAACAAAGAAGGACAAAATAATTACTCAGCATTGTTATGATCTATTGAGCCCAGATGAGATGGAAGGTGTTTGCCAAGATCAAAAAGTTGTGACAAATGACAATGTGTTGAATATGAGACAGGTTTCTGACTGAACTGAACATGCTGTCATGATCATCTCTGTTATTTTGTCCATAATTGACTGAGGGCATTAACATCAGTAAAAGATCCATGAAAATGCATCCGGGTGACTAATTTGCATCTACAGCTACAACACAACTGAAAACAGACAAAAAGGTGAAATCAATCAGTGAAAATGAAGGAAAGTCCAACAGTAATTACTGTAATTGACAGTTGGTTCAATCCTCTTTATTTCCTTTGGATACTATGATCAAAACATTAGGCAACATAAAAAAAACAGAATATTTAAAAATGCTCCACCAAGCGTATGCTGTATTAAAGGAGACACATTATGCCCCTTTTCCACAAATACAAATAGTTCCCAGGTGTCTTAAAGACATGTCTGTGACATGCGTCGGTCAAAATACCCCAAGGATCAAACATCACAGCTTTTCATCTGCTCACAACAGCCCTGTTCAGAACATCTGATTTCAGTGCCTGTCCCTTTAAATGCAAATGAACCACTGCTCACCTTGCCCTGCTCTGTCCCTTCTACCAGTACCAGTACTCACAGGTGAGGGTGGTATTATGCACATTTGAAAACTAATGACATCATTGCCTGACAACTGAGGGAACAGCTCATAAAACCACCTGGATTTCAACCTGGAGCCTATAAATTACAGATATTTTGTCAGTTCTCACAAAAAGTGATATTTCCATAACATGTCCCCTTAAAGATAAGACATTTTGTTTGGGAACTAGAAAAACCACGGATATTGTTGATTGTTTCCTTTCTCATCAATGATTTTGTGAAGGATTATAGAAATCCTAAGGTTCAAAGATGCTCAATGATGAATTTCAGGCAATCAACTGGCCGAAAAATTTAATCTGGACTTTTCAAGCATGAAACATCAGATAAATCTGCATGTGTGAGACAATAAAATGATCTGTACCACTTAAAAGACACTGCTCTGGTTCTGGACATTCAAAAACTGCAGGTGATCTCATGCAGCTATGAACTGTCAGTGCCAGATGTTGATCACAGGCAATGAAGTTTGTACACAAATTGATCTGAGCTTGTCGTTTAATTTTGTTTTCCTAAGCTGAGCATCAGAAAAAACTGAAAAAAAAAACCAAAACTGAACTTGGTGACATGAATGATAACAAAAGTTATTTCCTCAAAAAAGAAACTGAAGGTGAACAAAGTGCAATATTGGTCCAGACTGATAATGAGTGGTAATTAAAATCCCATTAATATGTTTGTTATGTACTCTATGATAAATACTTTATTGAACAATGAGAACTAAAACATCGACACGATGGAAACAAGACCTCCCAGTCTTACTGCCTCTTCTCAGGATGCTGTGGGGCTGATGGTGCCGTGACAACAGCCAAGCGCAGACATGCATATACAAATTTCACATCTGCCCGTCATTATCGATACCATCGTATCACGAGAATGATGAAGAAGATGAAGAGCGCAGAAAATGAAGGAGGGCAGCAGGGAAAAGGGGAATCGCCTCTGAGGCTATGTGCGTCAGTGAATGGCAGGAGACAGACAGAAGGAAGTGAGCGAGGGAAGGAGATTAAATGAGAGCAGATGTGTCAAGGGGAGCGTGAGAAACAGGAAAAGGAGGGAAGGAGGAGAAAATTAGAGGAATGGAGAGACACAGGGTGTAATGACCAAGCAGGAGCGAGGTCAAGAGGGAGGGATGGCCGAATCATCAACAACAGAGTGACAGGGAAAGGTGCAACTGAAATGTAGAAAGGAAATTATAAAATCAATTTGTCTGTGCAAGTACACTTCCACAATATTTACTGAAACTACACAGAAACACAGGCCTTCCTTTCAAAGTTGTCTTTGCTTCTATTTCTACTGGCTTATGAGAATATTTCATCATATCTAAGTAAAAGGTTTGCTGTTGTCATCTTGTTGCACTAACCACAAACTAATTATTTCCATTTTGGGGTTCACTACAGTTTTATTCTCTCTGTGTTACTCTCCTATCAGTAAAAGTCAAACTTAATTGCTCCTGTTGTTCCCAGCAAGTAGCTCAGAATGCAGCATCCATACACTACACCCCAGGCAGGCTTTTAATGTGAAAAGTCTGGGGGAAGTGTTTGAGTTCCACTGACAGTAGCACTGTAACACTGAACACAATAATGACAAAATAAAAAAATAAGCTGATTATGAATAAGTGGAGTGTAAAAACACCAGAGAAGAAGAAAGGTGAGAACTGCCTCTCAGTTTGTTTTTACCTGACTCTTAGTTGTGTTAGTATTTACAGTGTGTGTGCACAGTACACTGTACTGTATATGTGTATATGTACAGTACCAGTCAAAGGTTTGGACACTTTTGTGTTCACTACATATCTCCATATGGGTTCCTTCATAGTTTGATGTCTTCAGCTTGAATCTACAATGTAAAGTTATAAAAGTATGAATGTACTGATACAAAGAAATGTTCATCCTATAGTTAAAACCTTTTCACTCTCGAGTCAGCAGATGGGCAGAGCACACACCCACAACTATAGACACACTCACGCATAGACAAGTTTCCTATTCTTACCAAAAATCCTCCACTCCTCCAAACTCATCCCAGGCGGTAACAGCTCTTGTATCATCTCAGACACCTCTTGGTTCCACTTTCTCCCTTCTCTCTGAAACCGACTAACACCTGACAAGTCCCCATCTCTGTTTCCTCACTTTCTCTTTCATCTGCAGACTGCAGATCATTTCTCTCACACTGTCCTCCTCTCCAAAGGATCCCTGTTTCCACCTCCAAATCTCAGCTCATTCTCTGCCTCCTTACCTGCCTCTGCTCTGCTTCCTCTCACCTTCTGCACTTTCAGCCTTTCCTGACTTCATCCACTTTTCTTGCCCTCTCTCTCCATTTATCTCGTTGTGTTAGCTCTCTTTTCTGTCCTCCTCCTCCGGCTCGCTCTCTGCATTTTGTCTTTTTAAAATGTGAGATATCAAAATGTGGAAAATTGGAGCCAGTTGAACCACAGAGGCCTGTCAGAAGACATTCTGCTTCTTCTTCCTCCTCTGCCTCTTTGACACACAAACACAAACACGTGCATTCACACAAACTGTGCGTCAGTATGTTTAAACACTCTGACAGTTTTTGGGAAATGAGGCAAGCATCAAAAGCCAACATGGAGTGATGACAGTTGACTGTCATCGAAGCACAATAACAACACCAAACCAGTAAGTGAACAAGTCAAAAACACAAAAGCTGGCAAGCTGATGGCCTCTGTAATGCCTTCGCCTTTTATTCACAGTGCTCATCATTATTGCCAGTGTACAGCACTTTGTGGTTAAGTGTGTACCAGTGCAGAATCTTCTCGGGCTCGCTGTGACACCGTTGCTCCTGACAACCACATCTGTTTTTCTGCTCATGTTCTTTCACATACTGTTCATTAACTCGCCCTCATCAGTGAGTTTACAACAGTGCTCTTAAGAAACATGCATTGTTACATAAAAGGCAAAAAAAAGTGGATGCAGTTTAGGCAAATTAGGTTTTGAACTGAGTTTCTTCAGGTGACATCAAAACAACCAAAGAAAAGAAGTACAGTTCCTAAATTCAACAAGTCCATTTCAAAACCTGTTCTTCATATATAAGATTTGTTAATGTAAGGATCCTAAAATGAAACATTTTCATCATTTTGACTTTTGCAAATGTTAGTTATTCTAATTTGAGTTGTTTTCTTTAGGCTGGACTGTAGGTGAAGGACACCAGGAGAGGGCAGTGAAAACTGGACAGCTCCCAGGAAAGCTGGGTTGGCAGTGTCTTCTTGTTCTTCCCACTGATGTGGCTGAGTGTTTGGCAAGAGGATTTGATGCCATATTGAAGACATTAAGCCGCCTGCTGTGTAATTTCTTTCAAAGTGGGGAGTCTGAATTGGTCCAAGCTAAGCGTGCAGCTTGACATTAAACTGGTATTGTACAATGGGGAGTTTTAAACTGGAATAAATGATATTTCAGCGTTTTTTCAGCATTTATGCACATCTGTTTATTCTAATGATGCACTTGTTTATAGTTACAGTTTAAGTCAATAGAAGTTATTCTTGCTCTGATGTGGTGGGTAACTCTTTACACAAAGATATTTAGCTTACACTTACATCACACTCTGCTTTGGTGTTCTCTTGATCCTTAAAGGTCACAGCTCAGACATCACAGAGCAGTGCCCCTGGGGCTGGTATAGTGCTTTACTGTCTTCCTGAATTTGCTCTAAGTTTCATTAAAGCTCTGTGCTCAATATCCTACAGCACGGAAGAATGCAAAAACACCGAAGTATCATATAGCACAAATAAGAAGGCGGCGGGAATTCGTCCTTGCTGAGAGTGATGTGAGTTTTGTCAATACTCATACAACACACTATCATGGACTGGATTTGTCTTTCCAATTAAGGCCGTTGAAGGCAACACAGGAGTCTGCCCATTCAGTAACGATGATGTCTGATGATGTGCACGTGCTTTTGCGCTGATGTGTCACAGCAGGTGTGGTATGTGACAGCGCTGCACAGGAGCGATGTTGGCGGAAGTGTTCAGAATTATACGACAAAGTCAAAACAGACAGAGAAATGATTAAAATGACAGAAAGGGTGGGAAGCAGTAAACATGTAACATAAGATGTACGTATCCATCTGTGTGTGTGAGGGATCATCCCTGGTGGTTTTTACTTCAGTGTTTATCTTAAGTGTCTGTTTACCAGAGAAACTGTTGCCGTGCAACAAGGTGATGATTCAGTATGTTTATGAGTGAGGGGCTTAGTGAGGAAAAGGCTGCTACTAACATTAACTATATTTCTGTGTGCTTTTCTGTTGAATAAAAAACGCCAGTGTCTGCTTATCTCCTAAGAATGTAATTAGCAGGTGTTTGACTCATCTCTACCTCTGCTCTATGAATACTGAGATAATATAACGTCAACACACAGATGCACTTCTGTGCTCTGCTGTTATGTGTTTGTGAAGTGTGTGGCAAAACTTGATGGATTGAGGCGTCACCATATGTAAAACGTTATCACCGGTCAGACCGTACTCCCCTCACGAACTGCCTGCATGAACAAAATCAATTAGTGATTTTAATGTCTAAGCACAAACATCAGCTGGCCTTGGTTAGTGTTTGGTTTGGCTTCTTGAAGTACAATTTAACTCTCTGTTCTGTGACCGATGGCAAATAGAAAAAAAAGAAGCTGTTCAGTGTTTACACAACCAAATTCCAGCATTGCACTGCACTGACAGAGTCCAGGTGTAATCAGTTCAAAATTGTCGGCTGCTTAAAGATTTAACTCGGGCACATCAATGGATTCTGTGTCAAGGTGCACATCAAATTGGTCTCAGAAGGAAAGAAGCATATTCCTCCTCTAGAGAGAGCAAAAGCTGTGCAGATATAACAAATCAAACAGGTTACCAATGGTCCATGAAGCATGACGGTGCCCAGTGCAACACAACTTATTCAATATCTCAGACTGCAAAACAAATTGCTAGTAGAGCATTGCTTAGCCCCACTTCAAGGGCAACCAGCTGTCAGACATAAACTTCGCTGGGCTCTGGGGCATGTTACACGTCGAGAGAAATCTTTTCACAAATCAGCACTTCAGTCATTGACTGGAGAAAATCCTGGATCATGAATACCAAATGATGATTGTGGCATTTCCTCAGAGATCTGCAGGATGCCAGTTACAGAACAAACCACTCTGCTCCAGAATGAATGTGATATGAACCCAGCATTAAATCATCACACACCAGATGCTGAAGGTCACCACGTTAATAAGCGTAACATCCACTTGCTTAATTCATGAACTTCAAACTCCATCAGTGTATGTGAATCCGATAAATTTCGAATAGTCAAAGAAATACAGGAAATATTTATTCACCAGCTGAACTTTGTTGGATCAGTAATTCACTTCACATGTCTTATGTCTGACTGGTGGCAGGAGGAGGCAAGGTTGAAATGTAAATATACACACTGATGCAAACTGTCTAAACCAAACATGAATTACAGTAACAAGTCATTTTGACCTTGTACAGGTGTGAGAGTCGATGCAATGAGATGAAATATCCACCTATATCGAAAAATTCTGCTGGGCTCACATAGGGGTTCACATCTGTGTGGGGGGGGGGGATAGCTGAGTCCCCTTACCCCCTCCATCAACAGCTACAGCTGAGGTTGGGTTCAACAAGCCACTTAACCCCTCGCTGCTCCAGTGGAGTGGCTCAACGGCCAACTGCAGATAGCTGAGGAAGCACTGGACAACTCCCAGATGCTTGTGGAGGTGGGAGGGACTGTGTGTGTGTGTGGGAAACAACAAGAGGGCTCATCAACTTTATCTGGCCGAGAATAAATACACGAACAAAAGTGGGCCTCTCTCATAACCTACAATATATACTATACATATAAAACTGTCATGTTGGATTTAAACAATGAGAAACTTGGCTGCCTCGTTCTTTTTTTTTTTTTTTTCCTCCCCTGACTTAGTTTCACATAATGATCCCAAAAGCTTCTGTAAAATCTGCCCATAACCACAGAGCATCTCCAGATGTTGCAGTGACAGCTGTTAGGGTTTATTAAGCCTAACTAACCCTCCTCATCATTCCACCAAAGCACTCAGCAGCAGCACCGAAGCACCATTCAGGTGTGACTTAAAGGTTTATCGATCGGCTAATGGAGAAAAGAGGAAACTGGGTGGGGGGTGATGGGGTGATGGGGAGTGTTGGTCTGTGGAAAACTCAGCAGGGGAGCAGTGGGCCGGGTGGGGAACAGTCAGCACCAATAACTATCTGAACTTCAGCAGTGTTCTCGAGCATGATGGATCAATCCTCACACAATGTTTATATGGAAACATGAAGAAATAAATTCTCTCCCTATCCTCAGGTCTTATTATTCAAAAGAGTCTCAAGCAGTTTCCAGACACCTTTTTCAGACACCAAAGGTACAATGAACAAAACAAATGTGTTATACAAATGCCATGTTATTTATTTTGTTGAATGTGATAAACCAACCATGAGGTAAATGAGATCGCAATTCAAGTTGACTTCTAATGTCGAGAAAAAGCAGCCAGGAAAAAAAAAGAAAAGAAAGAAAATCAGTACTTTTTCAGCTTTCAGGGAGAAGTCGAGGGCGTCTGGGTCACTGCAGGTCTGCGGCTAACAAGCTCCTAAGAGACATACTGGTTGGGGGTTGGCACTGGAGCGGTCACATTAGTCAATGTGCCATGAGAGAACGGAGTGGAAAACTCAGTGGCTGTAAAACCTTTCCTTCTAGCAAGACGAATGTACAACAAGGCCGGACATTAACCCTAAACTCTGGAACATCCGCCGTCCCCATACAACCCTTAAACTGCACTGTGCTTACATCTTTGTCCCAGCACAAAGGGAACTAATGACATCCAGAGGGGATTCATATGCAGAAGATACAGTTGTCTCTTATCTTCTGACTTATCTTTGAAGGAGCTGACGGTGGCTGTAGGGCTCGGGCCCTTTTGTCAAATATAAAGCAATCACAGACGGATAAAAATATCTGACATTTTCAACCCAAATCAAACATGCTTCTTCTCCACATCCCTGCTTTTGAAAGGCAAACAGTGATTCATACCATAATCCGCAACGCAGGTCCATTTGTTCAGAGCCCGGCATTTAGAAGTGACATCACTGTCACAAGTGTAAATGGCAAACACAGATTTGAGTTGTCACGTGTGTTTGATCAAAGTGCAAACACTCAACATTTGATATCATTTACTTTGGTTAGAAACTGAGAGATTATTAGAACTGCACACACAACTAAACACATTCATCAATACATATATTATCTTGAAGGTTCATTGGAATCATATGGTGCTGATATAATCCCACATAAAAAAAAAATTGCCCCAATTTAATTATTTGAAGAAAATGAGTTATCAAACTTGCATCGCATCAGTGATAGCATCCATATAACTAACTTACATAAACTGTGTTCTCCTGCACTGACACTGACCCATAATGTACATGCCGTATGTAATAGACCTATAACAGAGATGCCATAGTAGACTGTATTTGGAATCCCTGCACTGAATTGTGACTGTACTGAATATCACTGAATAGCCGCAAGAGCACATAGCGTGCTTGATGGTATTCATGGGTCTCTGCGGGCCGACAACTGTGTGAGTATGACAGTTAAATTGCCTTACCTAATACAGTAAAATTTTCATCATTCATGCCATCTGGGAGTCAAGGATATGGAGGGGCAAGGAAAATAGACAGTGTAAAATCAACTAATTTTGCAATTTAAACCAGAACACATCTGTTTAGAAAATGAAAAAAGGGCTAATCTGAGTGTGGTGAGTCAGATAAGGATGGAGGAGACAATACATTTTCACTACCAAATGAATATTTTTAACCTTTTGTGCACTGTGCTGTGACAGGAGTTGAATTTATAATGAGAAGCAGGTGCTGGGTCTTTATTAATCCATGAGAGATAATTAGACTTCCCGGTGCCCCCCTAAAGTAATAAATGACACAAAGCTTCATTCCAGTAATAAATACATGTCTCTAAAGATACGTGTCAGCAATGGTGAATCACTAACAATGAGAGCTGTCATTTACAAAAGACCATGCAATTCATGGTGGCTGCCTGGGAATCAAGAAATTAGATTATCAACTGAATGCACGGGGCGGGGGGCATACATCACACACCGGCACACACCAAAAAACATCCGTTCAGCTCTGTCTGTTTGACTTCAACATCACAAACTTTGACTTATGCAAATATACGCGTAGCCATAACACACACACACACACACACACACACACACACACACACATCAAAGAATATTCAGAGACATAAAAGATTTTCACTTTTTTTTTTCCTCCCGACAACTTCAGACAAAACCACCTTTCACTTACAAGAATTCACGTCTGGTTTCCCACTGACAAAACAATATCACAAAACGGGCCTAATTGTAGTCTAGCTGGAGGGCTTCTCAGTATTTCCTGTCACTTTTTCATATTCCACGCTTTGCCTTTTCCCATTTACAGATAGCCGCTGAGAGGCTTGTAGCAGAGGACTCTGCCAGGGAGCTCTGTGATGTAAGCTGTCACTGCAATGTGTTGCTAGGCAAAGAAGTGCAGGGAGTTTCTAAGTGCTGTGGTTACTGGGTGTTGACATTTCTGTCTGCCTGCACCAACAAGATCTGCTGTTTTGAGTAAACACTCCTGACAACAGCAGGAGACAGACAGGCGGAGGTTGGTGCTGAACCTTGACACTGCCAGGTGTTTTGACCCTGCCAAGTGGCTCCATCGCCGAATTTACCCCCATGCTATTCTATGACTGTCCTCGTCAAGTCGCTGCCAACTGTCTGTCGAATTTCCACCACACAGCTGATATATAACTGAGAGACAAGCTCGTGGCTCTCTCACCAACAACCGCCACTGAAATCTCCTGCAACCATGGAATACAAGATTCATTAAAGGGAAACGAAGTAAATAGAGCAACCGTCACATTAAACTATGGTTTTGATATATATACATTGTATCCTTTGGGCTTTTTCATGCATGACAGTGAAAATAGACAGGAAACAAGGAGAAAGAATGGAGGACTGACACAGTCAATGACTGTCTCAGTTTGTCGGGAGTCCAACCGGCTATCTTCTGCTGGAGGGCTACACACTCATATGGGATTTTTTTTTTTTTTTTACTTTTTTAACTTAGTATAGATAGTGAGGGATCAGAATTCAAACTGGCGAGTAAATACAATAGAAATATGTTGATTTCAGTACTTTTTCTAGCTTCATTAAAATTGCCAACTATTAATCCTGTGAATCTGGACATGAACCCATTGATGTCTGTAGTGTTCATGCTGCCAGATGCACAACTATTACAATCATTAGGAGTGTTTTGTTTTTTAACTTCTTTTCTCTGAGCTTTTCATCCAAACCTTTGTTGTTTTTCGACTTTATTCCCCCACGTAGGGTGAGTCAGCAATAGTCAAGCACTTCCTTAGCTATGAATAAATGTACAGTACAGGTCCAGATGAAGCTGCTGGACCAAAGTGGGCATAGTTTGCTGGGGAAAGCAGCAGATGTGAAAGAGTGGGCTGTGCACAGTGGGCCGTGCAGCTGATCCCCACTCACCACGTTGTTACAGTAATCACTGGAAGTCACTGAGACAAAATAACCTCCTCAAAACCAAGGCTTGCCGCTTTAAACCGTTGTATCTTTGTGTTTTGAACATTCGGTCAGATGCGTGGACAACTAACGGCATAATCCCGACAGAGCTGACTGAGTGGATTTGATAGTGTCCTATATTCAAAATAGCACAGTGGAGCAGCCAGTCCAGCAGTTTGGTCACAGGTCAGCTAGAGTCGCAGCTAAATTAAGGGGGCCAGCTCGGTTAAAAACAGATTCTTGTAATGGATACTGCAGCGAGGTATTGCCACTGAGGTCAGTGTCACTTACGCGGGCTACTCCACGCAGGTGATGCACAGTGTATTTGGCATTCACCAGTGCTTTTTATGAATAAAGACGCCTCTGGTGTCGAGTGTAGTATATTGAAGTAGTCCATGTTTTAACTAAGAGACAAGAGTTTATCCTTACCTCAACCTCAAGATGCTGAGCGGGACATGTTCAGTCAAGGTTACATAAGAGGCAAAGCACTCTCTTGCTGTTCTCCAGTTCTGTGGCCTGCATTTAGTAACACAGGTCTGTTACTACAGGCACTACACCTGTGTCCTACTTGGTAAACCTAAATATGTCCAGTGAATAAGCCTGCGGTACCTAACACAGAGCCACAGGAGACCCCCCCCCAATCCGTAGTCTCCCTACAGTCCATCTCTGCTCCTCTCCATCCTTATACATATTCATTTTTGACCTCTGGAGATATTTTCCATTCACCTCTTTTTTTTCTTTTTTTTTTGCATATTCTTAATTCAAGCATAAAAAGACCTTATCTGAGATCTGAATAAGCTTGTGCAACATTTTGAAAAGAAAAACAAGATCTGTCTTGCTTATCTTTTCTACATGTCACTGCATTCATAAAATATTCCATCTGCTTCTGAGGTCCAAATCTCTAGTTGCATGTTGGGTAGGCCTACTGTGGTTGCAGAGTTTTGTTCATGCCCTCCAGCATGGTGAAGGAAGACGGCAATAGTGAGAACAGCTGTGTGTCTCTTTGTAAACAAGCTCAGGGTCTGACCCAGCATCATTGATCCCTCTGCAGTAGGTTTCCAGGCCCTGAGGCATGCCTGCCCCACTAACTCTCTCTTTTTAGGTCCGTTGTACTCTATTACTGTGTCACTTTGCCTCTCTCTCTTTGGATCTTTCCCTCTCTTCCACCATGCCTCTGACTGTCTCTCCACTGATCTCCCTGAAGTATCGCTTTCTGTCACTACAGGCTCTCCTTCAATTCAAGGATAGTAATCCAACAAGTCAGCGTTTTGTGGCAGTCCAGGGTTTCCTGTAGGTTTGTTTGTTTTCTGTCAGTTCACCTGGCCAGTGGAGAAGCTGCCATTCCCTGGCCTTCTAAACTTCCTTGCATGAGAGGAAATGGTTCGCTCTTCCTGGTTATACATGTTGGTCTAACATATGGAGATTAGGCAGCTCTTCAGCATTTTACCCTGCATCTTCTACTTTGACCGTTTTCCCTGTATTTTATTTTGATCAGTTGCTTCATTTCGTTCTACCATTGATTGTTGCTTAGTTGAATCTAGATAAACTCATCCATATAATCCGCGAAGTCATTCCGGACACGCTCGCGTTGAACAGCTATTTAAATAAATGAACTGGAACCGCACTGCAAACTATTACCCAGAAAATAAATGTCCTCCCTTTCCCATACTGTTAAATGAAGTAATGGCAATGTTTAATAGGTGCCATTCCTTAGAGGCAAGACAGCAGCTTTTACTTTAGAGCTGTGGATTAATGAAGGGCTTTGATACCAGTTCAATAGGTGATTCAGAGCAGCTCAGATTCCCCTTTCAACAGCTCATCATCTTCATACATAGAAGAAAAAAAAAATTAATACCTTGTCAGTGAAGCTATTGTGCTGCCTTCATGCTGCACTTCAGGGAAAGTTTTTCCCTGGGGATAATCTTACACCGACATCAACCCGAGATCTTCAGGGAATGATTCTTATTAATCTTTAATAATCAACATTTTGCATTTACCCACCAACGATGTGAACATCCTCCAGTTAATTAAACAGCTCTGTCTGCAATACAGTCTTTGTAATGCTTACATTAATTCCAATTTTTCTAATGAGATGACATCAACCTCTCCATGTGTCATTGGGAGGTTGATGTCGTAGTTTATGGTGTATTGAATTAGATTGAAATGATGTTTCTGATGACACACTGTAATATAAGACAAGACATTACTGCAGAGTTGGATGAATAAACCTGTGCCTATGTCAACAAGCACTGAGAATTATGAGCTTCACAGAGACACAATTCATCACAGACTCTGTGTGCATTATACTGTACTTTAACAAGTCATAATCATAAATTTACTACAATAAAACACACCTTGAACACCAACAAGCTCAGACTCCAGCTCACTCTGTGCCGAGGCTGCTCTCAGTGTCTCCTTGATGGATTTTAACTGTGTGGTTGTCATACGTTGATAAGTACTTTTCAAAGAAATTCATTTCTCTTTTTTTTCATGTTGACAACTCCAACTAGCAACACGGATTATCGATCCAACACATGACCAAACGTCTCTATGAATCAACATGTAATATTTGTGAAAAATATTGTCATCTATCAAATTCGAATTGTCCAGAAATAGAAAAAAAAGCGATTTATCACGCAGAGCAAGGAACATGTGGGGAAATCTGACATTAGAGAAGCTTCAGTTTTTAGTCCTGCTGCTTGAAAACGTAATTTACTATTGAAATAATGTTTAAACTAATTTTCTGTCAGTCGACTTGTTGAATTGTTTCTAATCTCACGTGTGTTCATTGGGCCAGAAAATGCACAGCCACCATCAACATGCATCACTAACCCTGCTGCAATTAAAGGGTTACCATGCCTCGGTGTCTAACACCTTCCATAGCTTCTATTTCATCGCTCCATCTGAGTTGCATGTTTTGTTCTCCTCTCTCCTCGGACTCTGTTTCAATTGATTGTTCCCTGTCCTCCCTGTTCACACGTGTCTTATTACTCTTTTGTCCTCCCTTTGTAAAGAGGAATAGGCTGTTCTCATCCAGTCTGTGCATGTTCGTGTCAGACAGGTTACCGTACAAATTAGAGAATGATAGCTTCTCCTCTTTCCTCCTTTTGCCTCTTTCCCCCCAAAGCCATGCAAAAACTGCAATTAGCGCAAATCAAATGAGGGAAGCCAAATGAAAAATCTCAGCAGACTGCTTCCACGGTTGCACTGCCAAAAGGATGACAGTGTGTATAACCACACTTAAATCACTGATCTACACTGACACAATCCTGTGCCAGCTAATGATTCCCCAACCGACTCTGTCAATAACACAAGCACTTCTCATTGGCTGTGATATAAGAGCTCCAACGTAGAATTCATAAATGAAAAGTGAGGGAGATTTACAGACAAAATAGACTTTCTAAGGCTCCTCAGCCTCGCCATCTCATCGTGTAGACAAGTGTATGACAGATTACTCCATTTGCAAAGATTTAAAGACTTAAAATGAAAGCTTGAGTGAGCCTGTCGAAAGTCAATCTGATGCCTTGTGAGTAGATTCTAATTATGTTGGTGCCAGCTGACACCTTTTCAAAAAAAAAAAAAAAAAAACCCAGGGTGTCTGGGGACATATGATATGATGAAAGGAGCTCAATATGCTGTACCTGAGCTAGAAACGTCGTGTGTTATAGGAACAAAACCTCAAGTTCTAATATCACTAGCCAAGAGATTCATTTGTCTCCGGCAATAAGCTCTAAAAGGCAACACAGCCTCCAGATAGGAGCAACTTGTTACAGCCTACAAAAGTTGTCCATCCCTAAGCGGGTCGGAGGAGCAACGGAGAGAAATTGCAGCAAAACACCTCTGAGCACTCGCTTTACCAAATAAAACTTTTTGACAACAGTGAAATTAAACTTTAAAAGTCAGGAAGACTGCGGTTTATCTTGCTGCTTCTTTAAGTCGTGCTGTTGAATTTGGGATGGAAGAGGTGTTTGAAGAGATACAAGTGTAACAATAAAGACATTTTGTTCTGTGACTAGAACAACGACATGCGGATGAAAATGAAAGCTCATGTATATGCAAACAAGGCGAAGAGCCTACAACCACACAGCAGTGCTCGGAGGCTGTGCATGCAAGTGTTAGCGTGCTAACATGCTCACAATGACAAGGCCTAAGCGCAGATGGTTAGCAGGTATAATGTTCACCATGTTCGCTGTCTCAATTAACTGTGTTACTGTATTGCACTGTGCCTCCAGACTAACATTTAAAAGTTAACCTTTAAATGCATTTAAGCACACTGTGTGTGTCCTTTGTGTATGTGTGTTGTACTACCTGAAACGAGCAGGGGCACTTTGCACTGGGTGTGAGATAGTTCCCACAGTACTTTCTGTTTTTTTCACTACTTGATCTGGTGCAGATAAGGGCCAGGAGAACATGAAAACCAGTAAAACCGTCCTGAAATCTGAATGCCAGTACCAGAAACTGTGCCTTTCTAACAAGCAGATGCTTCAATTTCTCCAGGATACTTTTTATCGAATCAGTTGGATTCATGCTCCTCCACAAAGGCACCAAACACAATGATTCAATAGTTCAGATATTTGAGATTGGATCAAGATGGCTGACAGACACAACAGATCGAAATCCCTAGAATCACACTGCGAAATATCACTTAGTGTTAGAATCCATGAAGCATGGTATTAAATGTAAAGAGAGCTCAACTGGGAAGAAAAAGTTAGTCCAAGTTAGGATGGAAATATTTAGTTTATAAATCTAAAGAACATACTATTATAATAAAATCATATAATTCACCACCCTAACCCTTTTTTAACCATAACAGACACATTCACAACATTGGCAATGCCAGATTTACTGCTAAATTGATTTTTTGCTGACCAAGCATCAGCAGGTAACCAGGATATCTGGAGTCTGTGAGTTTAGTACTCAGCTTTTTGTTGTGACAGCCTGCCATTTCAATCAATCACTTATCAGAGCATGACTAAAAGCTCAGGCTCCGAGGCGAAATCAAGCTGGCTAAGCCCAGCCAGTTGCCATTTCCTGGATAAGAGGCAAAGAGGAGCAGAGGTTGAAGCTCCATGGCTGACCTGGAACAATCCTGTCTGCTTCTCAGTGGCTGCCAGGAATTGCAGTTGGGTGGTGGTGGTGGTGGGGGGGTATGTTTGTGTAATGCTGAACTATGGGGACAGAGTGATACAACATAAACTGCCAATGCCAGTTGATAAGTAATAGCATCTCTCTACAATGACAAAGTCTATAGATGAGAACATCACATCACTTTGGAAACACCAAAGCTCTGTTCGATGACAACATACAACACACAAGCACATGTCTGTGGTGACTGGGAGGAGAAGAAAAATACATCAGTCCACCCAAACTGACTAACCTTTAAACAAATCACAGAAAAAAGGCTGGAAAAGAAAAGCTAAAACAAGCTGAAGGTGACAACTACACAAACAGGAATTTAAATTAAGAGAATACAGAAAACACAGCAGCATGAGCAGCAAAGACACACCTGAAGTTGACATTTGAAGGGGGAAGGAAGAAGAGAATGAAAAGCACATTTCTATTACGCAGAACTCCCTGAGGGGGAAGAGAGAGAGAGAGAGAGAGGGAGGGAGAGGATGAAAGAGAGAGGAAAAATGAGATGGAGCAGAAAAGGACAGAGAAGTCACTGCAAACTCTCTTTTTTCTCTAAACAGAGAAAAACTGAATATTCTCCCATCATGCATCAAATGCCAGTTCACTGACTGACTGGTCCATACAAACCCATTCTGTACTAAATTTGACCGTCAAGAGGCGGAGTGCCTGCAAAAGGTAGAGTTACTTAATCATTTCTGATAAAACCGGCGAGATGAATGTGGTTTTATAAAAGAAACAAATGTCAAGGCTCTTTAATCAAACGGGCTATTATGGCTGGGATCGGCACAGCAGCTCAATAACAGGAAATTTCAGTCATCAAATAAAAAATGTCCTCCCTCCATCAAGGGTATAGACACTGCTCTGACTGTCAAAGCCTTGGGATTATACATTATTACCCTACTTTGAGTGATCCCTGTTTTGCTGGTTTGTTGGTAGGCTATTAATCACATTATGAAACTGTATGCTCCACAGCGACATCGTGCACATTTCCTCACTAATCCAGGAGCAAAAATTGATTTACTTGAACCCAAAGCTTGATGTAACTACATATTTGATTTGCTGTATATCAGTGATTTGTTCTTCCCTGAGAGATTGCATTCTGGTAATCAAACAGTAATTTGCAACATCGCTCTGCCTGTTTGTATTTCATTACCCAAATTATTAGGAAGCAAATATGTTCAACAAATTGCTTTTGGCAATATCAACACAGATTGTCACTGTGGATTACACCTTCAGTGCAGACAGACAGGGAAGAAACACACTTTCACTCCGTGCACCTTATTGTATTTACAGGACTTGGTTTGTCTGCAGGTATGGTACGAGCTGCGCCACTGCATCCAACTCACTGCCTCACCTAGTAGCTCTCTCTTTAATGGGGCTTCTCATATAATCTAATGCTTTTTCATGCAGTGCCATCACCATAAAACAGTGTCACACATGAGGAATCAATATCAACACGACCAAGCCAAGCATTAAAGATATGTAGGGCCAATTGGGTTGCTGAGTCTGGGCAGTGGGAATTATATGTGACAAGTTCACCAGTCTGGAAAGATTGATGAGGAAGAAGAGTCACAATGGCCACGGATGTGTAGTGTGTGGAAAATGACAGCAAACTCCAGGTTTTCGAGCTGACTATATTGGCTCTGTGACCTGACATTACATTAGGGTTTATTGACTACTAGAGCCATTCACCTCTAATAATGATGGGATATGTTGGAGGAATAGCTGTGTAGCAAGCTTTATGGGATGCATTACGCGCTCACACCATCGTAAAACAAACTGGACTTGTTTGCTTGTAGTGAAGGAGGTGATCAATACTGTTTAAAGGCCAAAAAGGATTAAAGTGAAACTACTCATCAACGGTACAAGCATTCGTGGCTAAAACCTGCAAGTTGAAACCAGAACTATCAACAATATTTGCAGTTTACGGTACTGTCACACAGGAAGTTAGGATTTATTAAGCCTTCTTATGTGATAGACAGAACACCAACAAGATCCACTCACTTCGAAATTTGTGCGATCAAAGAATAAATGACCAGCAGAAGGTGAGGAATGGATGAAGGTAGACGATGAAAACAGGTCAACCTCCCGAATTTCCCGCTAGATTATCATCAAACGGTAAAATGACAGCTAAAGCTTTTACACTACATTTACCGTGCGTCCGTGTCACATTTAGATGCGCGGCTTTCCTCTCTCGTGTGCACCTTACAGCTGTTAATACGAACAGTCATTTATTTCAATAAGGCGGGCAGCATTTGCCGTGGTGGGGGAGATAATGTTCACAGAGAAGACCCAGCTGCAGTCCAAATCAGAGCCATTGATTTGGCCCTCAGCTCTACGGGACAGTTAGGCTCCCAGAGGAGATAGCACAAGGGCAATCACGGGACTCAGCTGGCCTCCTGCCCCACCCCCACCCCCCCACTGCATTAATAATCATTCCAATTAGAAAGAACATGTCCAGATGCTCATCTGGTTACATAATGTTCCTTCCCTCGTATTTCTGTCCACAAGTTTGGCTTAACTTGGATTTCCAGATGCTCTAATGGTCTTTTTCATTCGTAAGGCTTTTTTTCTGCCCACTTAGGCTCAACATGCATTAATTCAGCACCTCAGGCAGTTAACTTGAGGATTAATAATCACATTTCCTGCCGCCTCTCTACCAGTGTCAGATCGTGGGAGGAGGCAGACGACTAGAATTCCTTCAAGTTCAACTCTTGCAACTGTCTTTCTCGCTCTAAACCGGCTCCAAAATCTCCAAACAACTGTCTACCTTCATCACGAGAACAGGCAGATCTTAGAGAATGTGAAATGTTAGTGTTTATGACTGTGCCTGCAGAGGGTAAGGTCCCCCCTCTGACTTCAGACACATTTTTTTGAAGTAGGATTTCTCTTGTGTTGTGAGGCCTTTTCATTATCCAGCAGAGATGGTGACAGCATATTTTCCATTTTTCATACATCTTTCTTTGTGACTTCTTCTCATAGGATACCACATCAGAAGTACTTCACAGCCAAAACACAGCTTTTCATGTTTCAGAAGACAAGAAAAAAAAAAATACTTGTCTGATATTGTGTAGCTTTAGCAAGTGGCTGAACAACACTGCTGAACAACAACAGCATGTTAAGTTAGTGAACTTTATGGAGGAGTATCCCAGTGACAGGCCTGTTTTTGCATTACATAGCTAAATATCTGAGCTGCTGGTACAGAAGGAATACCAGAGATCACTGTCTGCAGTGTAATCTTCAATCATCTGCTCATAATATGCTCCTGGAGGCTACATCCTCTCAAGAAAACCCCATGCTGTTCAGCTTGAGCACTTTGTGGCCTCCAAACAATGGAGGACATCAATACGTCATGGTCCATCTGATTAAGGAGGAAGATCTGGTCATATTCAGTGCACCAATACTGTGAGCCCGGCAGACGTCTCAAGGACTGAACCTCATATTGGTTGGTTTCATTTGTCTTTTCTTCGATTCCACAACATAATAAACAAAACAATCACTCAGATTGTTTCTGTTGTTTCATACCTTGAATATCTAACTTTCGTTTGGGGTGATTGCAACGTTGTAAAAAGGATGCGTCTGTTTTTCATAATAAAAGATAAAAAAAAGAATATCTAACTGTGACAATCAATAATTCTGCTCGCCTCTTGTTAGAAGTATATAAGCTTATATGTTGATAGAGATGTCTAAAACTGGAGCGTGTTTATCAAACCACTTTTAGCTGCCCCTTGTTCTATATGGTGCTTAATAAGATCGGAGTTTGATAGCGCTGAATGTGCAGCTCAACTTCTCCTGATCGCCTGTGTTTGCCCTGCAATTGTCTGATGTCTGCAGCCCTCTCCATGTAAGCTCTGATTAAGCCATTCGTTACACTCGGGCCCTAATTTGCACAGTACTTCCCTCAAGTGCAATTTTCTCCTACTTTTAAAAAGTAAAACATGAAGGATAGATCAAAAACAAAACACTTGTTAAAGTGGAGGGAAAGACGTAGCCAGAAATATCCATGTTTATCTTAGATGCGAGGTGTTTATTTTTTTTCCATTAAAACATGGAATCTACACTTCAGGCCAACTTTATGCTTTAGAAATGTTGAACCCTGTATTTACACTCCAAGACCAAAGAGTGATAAAGGCCTGCTGTCATTAGCAGCAGCCGATCATCTCTCTGCATATCGTGAGATGGTGGTTATCTTGCAGACGACAGGCAGCTAGAGGATCAGATCGGCCGTCTGTCAGCTGATTTGCAAACTGACTGCTTTCTGTCACATTACAAACGGCTCGCCGGACTGATTTGCTGGCCTTCAAGTCTATTTGTGAATATCATTATTAGGAAATAATATTCTACCCCATGTAAATAACCGTGAATACTAAACAGCGCTGGTGAAGTGATTGTTCTCACTTCTTACAGTATGTTTAAAAAACACACACAAGAAACAAACATCAAGGCCAACGATGATTTACCGTTTGAAAACACGATCAATTGGAAGGAAGTGTTTTCATTTCCACTCTGCTGCCTAGAAACTGTTAAAAAAAAAAAACGGCTTGGCTTCGTTACTATCTCTCCACTCTCATCCTCCATGTGTGGCAGCAATTCATGTGAAGCATCTTTTGACAGCTTCCGCATACAATTTAAGCACTTGGCTGTATGCTAAGTGTTATTAAAAAAACAGACTCTTTTTCTATGTGTAATATATTTTAGTGCAAGTTACCATAGGCAACCGAGAGGAGACTGACAGGATCACTGGTGCAACCGTAGTGAATGGCATCATTAATGCTTGGCTGGCGCATTGGCAGCCGTGTATTGATGGTCCATTTCAGCATGTGAATGGGGGGGTTGGGGTGAGAGGGACAGATAGGTGGGGGGGGGGGGCTGTCGCTGTGCTAATGTGATTCAAACACGCCCTTTTTTAATAGGGCTTGTCCCTGTGCCAGGGGAAGCGGGTGGCATAAACTCGTGGGTGATTATGTTAAACAAATGACTGCCTCATTAGCTACACCCCAAGAGTGTTGCATGCATATATACAAACAGAGACACACACTCACACTGTCCTATGTTTCTCGGTTCCTCTCTCTCCCTCTCACTCACACACACACATACACACACACTGACATAAGCATTAGGTTGGCTTTGTACACAGAAAAGGGCAGCGCACAAAGGCAATACTCATGAGGGTACAAGCTCCATCCAATAGACTAATTAACATCTCCCAATTACACCAGCCAGCACTCTATGGTGCTCCAGTTAGCTTTGGATGATACTACACAATACAACACAATGTGTCACTATGAACGTTCATGTCCAAACAACATCTGAGCCGCTCCCCTAAAGCCAAGCTAATGACTGCAATTAGCATCATTAGAGTCCAAGCTTGGGCCTCAGCTGGTTTAATGTTGGACAGACACTTCACACTTTTTTGCCACAAAGCACGATATATGAAAGGTAGTGACACACGATATAGAGCCTTATTTATGCACACAGCATAACGAGAGGTTAGACTGATAACCTCCTTAATTATCTTACCTCATTTGCTTCAAACCATTGACTTCCATACTGCCTCAGAGAACTGTGCGTTTAGTCTCTGTACATAATGTCATCACTTCTCTTCTCTTCTCTATATACCACTCATTACTAGACTGTACATGTTTTTTTTTTTTGTTTTGTTTCTTACAAATATTGTTTTTTTTAATTGCTTTGTGTTTATTATTTCGTGCTCTTTCTTCTTTTCACTGATCTCTGCAACTGTAATACTGGAAATTTCCCCATTGTGGGATTCATAAAATAATAGCTTATCTTGTCTTAATTGCAGCATGGTGTGTGACTGCAGCATTATCAGAGATACAGTGTTTGGCAAAAAAAGAAAACTCATAGATTGTTAGAGTAGTAGATAGTTAGAGTGCAAATAATGTCAACTGTAAAATAATGCAATGAACCCAGTAAAGTCGTTGCTGCTTTTAAGCCAAGCAGCTACATGTTGATGCTCTGAGCCACAAGTAGGAGGGTTGTTTATGATTAACCCTTCGAATCTTTCTTGTCCAATTTAACCTCCATGCATTGGTATTTTAATGGGTTACAGACATGTATCTATGCTAAATAGCCATATTTGCCCAGTAACAGTTAATGGTGAGTTAATGATCATTGGATGTCCAAAAAAATCAGAAGGAACATCTTTACTCAGTCATCATTACTGCATTATTTCCCGCCTTGACAACAGGGTTGGTAATGTGGCAAAATGTGGTGCTGGAGCAACAAACTATCAAAGAGTTTGGTGGGTGTATAACTTGTCTGGGCAGATTTGTTGACGGTGATAGTGTCACAACTGTGCAAGATATGGTCAAAAAACTTTACAGATGTATTTGAGATTGTAATCGAGGCAGAGTTAGAAGTGGGTGCGATCAACCCAGCAGGCAACCACTGATGCTAGAAAGTGAAGCCATTACAGAGGCACTGGTTCTGACGAGTGAGCCAGTCCTCTGTGGTTCTTCTAGTTGACACATACTCACACACACAAATAGACCCACGAGGTGAAAACTATGCAGCTTTGGCTGGTAATCAGCTAACAACTGAAAATGAAATTATCTCAAATATCACTTTTATCTCTGTAAATACACTGGGCTTTGAGAAGAGGTCACCAGCAGTACACAGATGTAGTTTCTCTGTTATTAAATGACCAATCTAAAGTATGGTTTTAATATGGAGGCAAAACAGAACTGTGAACACAGCTTGTGTTATCTTGGAATAAAAACTACATTTCTGCACTCACGGTGCAGATATTAGCACTTAAAACTGTGGGTGGCTGCAAGCTTTCAAACATAAGCCTCTGGGAGGCTGCATTAACCACTGGGATGATACACACAAAAACCAGAGAGAGCTCACTGACCAGATGAAAGAAAAAAATGATGCGCCTACAGAGGGGAGGAGGATAGCCTTTGCCCACTGGGACACTGGTCTCAGTTCAAGCACTCCAGCATCTGCCACTTGGCCATTAGCTAAATAATGCATGGAGCTCATATGAGGCCTGTCACTCCCAGACTTGGGCCTAGTCCACACGTACTCGGGTTCTTTTGCAGACTCCTCTTCCATTAAAAAAAAATTTGCATCCACACCAGCACATTAACAAAAAATCTCTGTCCATATGTAAACGCAAAAACGCAATAAAGATGCTGTGCACTGTATGCCACACCAGCAGGTGGCGATGTAATTTTAACTTTTAAAAACGCATTGACCAATCATAGCACAGTACAGAAGTACCAAAGCGTACTTCTGTTCTGGTCTTTGTTTACTATATCCATGACTACTATCATACTTTATGTTGTAAGGGGCTGTTCCGATGTAGCGTCTTTTGTGCGCACAGATCTACTGCTTTCAATGCAGACACGTGTCAGCATTGCTAAGCAACATGCTGCCCAGCGCCCAGAGCTTGCTGATATCTCGGTAAGCAGCAGTTCACCCTGGTCCAGCCCCCTGTGCAACCAAAACTTTGTTTTCCTTCTCCAAACGTAAACACGAAAACGGCGCTTGAAAAATCTACTGCCCAGAAGGAGTTTTTGAAAATATCTGTTTCTAAGGACCAAAAGCGCCGTTTAGATGTGGATGATAGGCCCACACACATAGAGAAGTATCTGGGTTTGAATGTTTGTGTCTACATGTGGTCATGGTCTTATACTCATTAGAGTTGAAAACTCTAGCCAGCAAGTGCAAGAGAATCACAGCAATGTATAAAAACATGCACAATATCACACATGCAAATTGTGGCTTCCCAGAGGCTTATAGTGAGAGCTCGCAGACGTCCGCGGATTAAAGAAAGTTCTTGAGATTATGCGGAAAAGCTGAGTGTGTGCAGATTAAGCTCACTACCAAGAATGTGACCAAAGTTAAGGACATGAGCAGTTCATCTGTAAATCTCCATCGCAGAGACAAGATTAAACAGCAAGTTTATCCAAAAAAATAGTAAACGTGTACATGAGCGTCTGGATGTATAGCTGCTCAAATCTCACATCTGATGCAGGGCTTTGGACGCTGAACTGCAGGAGAGACTCTTACTGTAGTATCTCAACAAGCCGAAGAGTCACAGTGACCCAGGGCTCCCTCTCCCTTCAGGAGCATTTCCCATCAGAAGCCTGTTACACCGCAAAGGCCATTTTACTCCCAGAATAGCAAATCTGGGGAAATGTAATCTTTGAAGCCTCAGCTAAAATAGCCTGACAAAGCCATTTTCTGGCAGAGCAACAGAAGGAAAGCTCAGACACCGGAGCTAAATTGCAAATGACTCACTTTTAGGCCAAAAGAAGAAAAAAAAAGACTTTTACATTATTAGTTTTGGGTCTGACATTACTGTTATATTGGTTGACCTAAAGCATAGTGCTTATTGAGTGTATGAAAGACTTTCAAAGTGATGAAAGCAGTTGGTTTAGTGAAAAGGGATGAGAACAACCACAGCTGTGTTAGCGGCCTGTTGCCAAGCCAACTTTATTTACTATTGAGAAAAGTCCAATTCATTTTACTCTTGACTATTTTATTTTCCTTGTCTGATCAGTTGATGAGCATATGTATGAAAAAAAATGAAACATGCTCATCACGCAATTTATTATGTATCCCCAGCTGGCGTTAAAAAAACACTTCATTTATTTTTAATGTGAATGACAAAAATTAAAAAATCCTCCTATTTGAGAAGCAGCGACAAGAGAATGCACATCGCCACAACTGTATAATGAAGCACTCCAGTGCAGGACTCTATCAATGTGCCCCTATCCCCCTGCCACTTTCTTATTGCCCATCGCTTTTATCAACTCCCCCACGCACTGGATAATTAACAATTTGGTAAGGCCTAATCGTGTGGACATGGCAATTGATTTGATTTAACCTTGGTTTAACTGGGAGAACCCCCGAGACACTGGCAGGAGGGTTGCACTTTAGATATAAATGGTAAAGAGACTGGCTGAGAAGCAATGGGAATTTGATAACGGCCATCAGCTGCTCACCCAATCTGTTGAGGTGACGCTTCAAGACAAGAGGGCTGCCGCTGCCACAGGAAGGAGAACACAGGGCTGTCTAGTGTTACTACATGTTTACACGCACGCTCTTATATATACACACACTCACTGGATAATACAAAATACAAAAGCACATGTGCAAACAGATATGGACAACCATCTGTGCACACACACACATCCAGCTCCCTCTGATCTGCACTGTTGAGTAAACCATCTGTTCAGGACTTTCAAATTTGTGTACTTTCTATGTTGTGCTCTTCATTTTACATTTTCATATTAAGCGAGTGTGATAAAAACAAGACAGAGTTATCAGCTGTTTTTGTCAACCCAGCATCTCTGACACAGAAAGATGCTGCTGGTCCTGATGTTGTCACTCCAGGCAACACTTCAGTCACACCAAAAGCACAGTCATAGGTTCCTGAACGTACTTTACACTGTACTACAGGCACGTTGAAGCAAAATCTAAGACAAAGACAAAACGGCAGAAATGCCATTTAAGTTGCAGACCTATTTTTCATGGATAAATAAATAAATACATTGTTAATTGCTTACAAGTGACCCTCTAAACCCTGCAGGCATTTTCACTGTGCAAGTAAACAGAACTTAAAAATGTAGAGATAAACATAAAACTAGAAACTACCAACAAGAAACCATCCTGCAGCCTGCTTAGAAAGTAGCTGCAAACCTCCCTGGTGTCTGTCTGGCCTGAGAGACTGTCTATATGCACTGTCTTCATGCTTCATACTCCATTGAAACCCAAACAACTGTTTGTAGGACGTCAAACCGTTTTGGTAATATGAAAGTGAACAATTGCAGAGAAGCAGACAAAACAAACTCTTCACATGTCAAAAGTTAAGTAAAGAAAACTGAACATGATGTCTCCAGACACTCAAGCTGATATTTCTTTTGATACTCAAGCCGAGATTCTTCTGACAAAGTTTTTTTTTTTTTTTCCTCATGTATTTTTTTGCACAGCATGTTCAGTGACAACAAGTCTGTCCTAGAAATGTCAGTGTGCCTAAAATGAGACTGTGGAATCCCTAAAGCCTGCAACGACAGTGAAAAGAAGACTTCAGTGTTGTTCAAGTTAAGTGAGTTGGGCAACAAAATGGGTCTTGAGGATGACAACCTCTGAAAGCCCTGAGACCAAAGTGGATTTTATGTGTCACAATTCAGTTTGAGATCTTAATTGCACTTTTAGTGTTGACTTCTTTGTGGATAGATCCGGGACAGGCTAGTGTGGTGATGACTTAAGTTGTAGCTGATCCAATAAATCCTCACTTCCTGTGTCAATGCACATCTGCCCTTGCAGATGTCTCACAAAAAACACTCCTGAATCTAATCCCACAAGTCGAGATCACACTTAGAATCAAACAGCACCTCAGCCAATTAAGATACAGCGACTTAAAAGTGTTACTGTGTTTCCCCTCAGCTGGACAAAGTGGTGGGGGATTAATGTGGCGGATCACTGTTATCTAGCCTAATGACACTGGTTTCATTGGTTCATAACTGACTATCAGCATCAGGCCATCTGGCTTCATCATGTGCTGTACAACAAGGGTGCATGTCCCATCCTAATACCCCTGCTTCTGTTACAGCTGAAACATGACTCCTCGCTCTTAACCCCTGTGCCACATCTGGTGCTCTGCAAATCATGTCACCTGTGTTTAAGACTTAGATGTAAAAGCGAAAAGGTCTTTTTTTTTCTCCATTTAACAGCAATAGGGCAAGTGTGTTTCATGGTGTCACTTGTTCTACCTTAAAAAAATGTGAATAACAGGTCCAGTTGATTTGTACTGATGACCAGGGTTGGGATTTCCCAGAGATCCCAGTCATTTCTTTGTTCAGTGTCAAACTGAAACAAATTTGCCCTCAGTATTCACATTCCCACTGCAGTTTGCCCCAGGAGGAAGAACAACATGTTGGCAGTTGAGTGAAGTATATGTGTGTGTCTGGTAGTCAGTACCTCCGCTGGTCCCCATTCTCCCAGGTTCAGGGCTGATGCATATCCAACGTGGCAGCCGGTCGCCAACACTGCGCCGGGATGAATAGTCCGTCATCCCTGCTTCCCTCTCTCCCTCTCCACTCTGCTTTCTGCCTCTTGCCAGGGCTGTTTGCTCAGCTGTTCCCCTCTCTGACCGCATTTATCCCAGATGAGCGGCACAGCTTACCCCGTTAATCTGTGTGTGAGTGTGTCTGTGAGCCTGAGTGTGGGTGTGTGTATATGTGCGTCTCCATTCCAGGCATTCTCTCATTGGCCCCCTGATGACCATCTGAAGACACGCCCTGATCGACGGGACACACACACACTGTCACACAAGGAGACAAACGCAGCATTCCCAGGACAGAGACTGTGCTTTAAGTAGAGGTCATTTGGAGCATATCTGAGCTTCCTTAAATGTCACATAAAGATCTTATGAATCCTCTAGTCAATGATGGTGACTCCACCCACCCCACACCCCTTGGTGAATCTAGGAGGGGGGCAAAGATGTCCCCTTAAACAGTGGCAAAAGCAGGAGACGTGTATATGTGTGCTGATGGCTGATTAAAGGGTTGATGCCTGAGACCGGTCCAGCATTAGTGCCATATTATATTTCCCGACCTGTCCCTTCTCATAAGGCCGAGGCCATAAAAAATTCAGATGAGTAAGACGGTCTCATCCTTATTTCAAACATCTCCCGTTGTTCAGATTATTGGTTGTTTACATGGTGATTGGAGGAGAAAAAGCACAGAGAGTGGTTTTCCCAATGCTGACTATTCTAAATGTTGAATACTCTGTATATTACTAGTGCAAACAGATGTGTAGTAGTAAGAATCATGATTTGAGATACAAATGTGCAAAAATACTTGTATCAGTAACAAGTAGATGTTGTTAATTTCCCTCCAACTGGGTTAATCAAGATAGCAGCTAATTTGTACATGTTAAGTAGATTCTGTTTCATCCCGATTTTCACCTCAAGCCTTCATGCCTGCAAATTTACATCCACTGACTTTGCACTGACTTTCATGCTGCCTTTAAACAGCTCCTCATACTGTGTAATGTGACTTAACAGCAGCTTCCATTCATTTTTCTACCGCCCCAGGAAGTTTGGAGAGTGTTAGTCCAACTTGTTCTGGACATCACTACACTCTTTTGCTCGTTGTGGTTTCATGTCCCACAGGGGACGAGGAATATTTGATGTCAAGCTTCATTCTTGAGTTTTACTCATGTTAGAATTTGTGAAACACAGTAATTCATTTCAAATTAAATCGATGAGGAAAAACAATGACAAGTAATGATGTCATTTTAAAACCGTTCTTGAGCACAACAGTTAATTTTTCCACTGTCACTGGGCTACTGTATGTTTTCAGTAAAATCTACATTATGCATGTGTCGACATGTGCCCTGCTTTGTGTGTTGTACCATGAACTGACTGTTACCACATACATACAATCATCTGCTAAATAAACCATTCAGAGCTCCTGATGTGCATGTTATGTGATGTAAAAGAACTTCTCTGTGTGTTTGGTACAAACAGCACATGCTTTTAGACTCTGCCAATAAACTGTGTCTTCTGGTCCACAGACTGCATGGCTGGCTGCTGGCTAAGATGGCGGTGGCCAGACATGAGCAGCTGTTGTTGTGGTTGAACCAATCCCCAGTTAATTTGTTTATCTGCCAGTATGTATGTATGTGAGTGTGTCTGTGTGTGTGTGCGCGAGAGAGAGAGAAAAAGAAAGAAAGTGTGTGTGAATGTGAAGAGAAAGTAAAATGACACACACTATCTGATTTGAGGCATTTAACAATGCACAACTCTCCCGCTGTACAGAACAGTGACTGTTCATCCTTTCAAAGTGTATGTTATGAAAAGCCTATCATACATACAGCTTGTGTGTTCTTTCACAACGAATAAAATGTCACACACACACACACACCACCTAATCCTGCACACTCCTGAGGCCTGCCAGTCAGACCGCGCCTCTCATGTCACAACACTGCCGCACTAACTCCATATCTATTCAATGTCTTTCTGCTCTCTTTCTAAAAATCTTCCCTAAACACACTACCACCCACCTCCTGTGGACTCCCCACAAAGTGAAACAAATAACCCCCTTCACCCCTCTTAGAGGAAGTGCTCTGTATGCCTTGACTGAGATTTATGCCTCGGCCGACAGAAAAGAACAGTGGGCAGCTAGGAGCATAAATGCCGGCTTTGTTTTTCTAGACACTGGCTGTTTTGCGATCCATCATGTTTGCGCGTGAGAGAGAAAGCGAGGTGTGATAAGGCTTCTTCTGCAACTCTGCAGCCTTCTCTTCTGAGAGTAGTTGGGGGCTGGGGGTGGGGGGTTGGCATTTGATTTAATTTAATTTGAGAACATTTTCCTCGGACTACACGCAGATATGAATATTAACAGAAAGGAATATCACAAGTTCATTTATAGATTTTCCAGTTAAGATGAAATGGAATATCTTGCTGAAGTGCTAATTTAGATTTCAGCAATCATGTGTCTCTGTTGAATAGTGGCCTCAGAGCCCTGAAGAAAAATCTTAATTTCTAAAACCAGAAAAATCAAAACAGTTTTGTTTATTCCCTCAACAAAAGGTCAGCTAACTCTCAGGCTCAGCAAAGTAGAAAACCATGCAAATGGTCTTCTATTATTAAAAATAGATGCACTGCCTGCACCTGTGACAGAAAAGCTTTTTCAATAAAGATATAACTAAAATAGAAACCAATAATAAAACAGTTTCAAATATAATTTTTCCACAAATTAAACTTTTTCCCTTCATATTTCTGCCTTTCTACAGTAATACCATTGTGATGCAGCCTTCTTGTTGGGTTGTTGTATAATTTTCCTGATTTATTCATCTTATTTGTCACGACTATTAATCATCAAGTGTTTTAATGTCGAATGCTCTGTGCACTTCATCTATTTATTTATACATAATAATTTGTGTGATTTTCAATACAGAAACTGTTCATGTGTTCTTGACCTCAAACTTTCTTTGAGGAGTTGGAAGATGTTACATGATGTTACTTTCAAAAAGAAAAAGAAACATTTGCAATCGTATATTTCTATGTGCACAAATAAAAAAAAATGTATTCATTCATTGTATTGATTTTAAAGAGCAAACAACAATGAAGCTGTTTAGTCTTAGTCACACTTGTGCCCTAATTAAATCACAAAGCTCTGTTCAATGTCAGACTAATGATGGGCGGTTTGGTTTTCTTATTCTGCTCACTCTTCCTCCTTCTCAAACCCCAGGAGCTTTATTACCCACAATGCAACAACCACTGATGGCTCAGTCAGAGATCAGGAGTGTCCGGCTAACAGCAGGTAATGTAGCTTCAAGGAAAGTTGAGGAGCAGGTTACAGAGGTTTGGTGAGCTTATGTGTTTCTATCTCCACAGTTTTTCCAGGTGCAGCTGACGTGGCCCCAGGTGCACATTAATGTTTTGTTGTTCGTTACCCTTTTGGCCAGATGTTTTTTTTTTTTTTTTTTTTTTTATAAGAAGATTTTATCAAGACCTAAATGAAAGAAAAAGGAAATGAAAATGAAAAATCAAATGTGTGCTGTCACATGAAGTTTGAGCAGTAAAAGTCATGCGACCTTGGTAAAACCCCCCATAATCAAAAGAGAGAATGTGCTCTCTTCATCAATATGCTGTTAACAACAGAACATAGAGCTGGATAAAATGGTGGTTCACAAACTTTATAAAAATATAGCACTTTCTCGATTGTTTCCCCCACACAGCACCGCACCACCACACACTGGTGTTTTGTCTCAACATGTCTCCCCAGCTCACTGTGGACCACTGCTGCATTTAATAGCTTCTCCCTGCAGATAGGGCACTCACAGTCGATCTCCTTCAGATTCTTGCACACACTATAAACTACAGCTCGGTCTGTTTGCGGTATATTTTGACATTACAGATCCTGACGGTAACAAGGGAATTCATGTATGTGTAGAATCTTGAAAAGCTGTGAAAAGAAGACAAGGCTGTCGAATGGAAAAGCATTCATCCTCTCTGCTGTCTGCGCTGAAAGAAATAGAAAGATCACCCTGGATGACAAACTGAGATGCTCTTTCGGGCTGCATGTGTGAGTCAGGGGGGAACATTATTGTTTGGTTCATCAGAAACGTCCTGTATGGAAATCTTCTGGGATGTGAAAGAACAGTGCGAACTATGTTGGAAATGTGGAGAGATGGGGGATGTGCAGGTTGAATCATGCATCCTAGGAGTCTTGTTTTCCAACTGTAAATTATAACTGCAGTGAAGCTGAGAGCAAAGTGATGTGCCACTGTGGACTCTGGTGAAATTAGACAATATCACAGAACATCTGAAGATGGTACTATAAATACATCTGTGGGAAGAGACAATGTGCTCCAGCATCTGCAGCTGCTATTTGTGAAGTTATGATCCACTCACCAGTCCAAGTAAATACTCACAGCTGATGGTCATTCAAAAAGCTTACAGTAGAGTGGCTGCTTGTTTTCAGCATGACGGACACTTAGGCTCCTTGTCTGGTTTAGTATGCAGAACCCTCCATCTTCCTGAGAAACCCCACAGCTAACAAAGCTATATTGAGATGCAATGGCTAGCTCTCAGTTTTAATGGTGACTGATGGAGGGCACAGATGCATTATTGCTCGTCGTTCATCAAGTTAACTTTGCACATTAGGAAGTCAGATGAGTTTCCAGCAGATTTTCTCAGTGATAATTATAGGATGAGCTGGATTTGAGGCAGTCAAAGTGACCTTTTGTCCTGACTGGGTCGTCCTTTCCCAGCACGTAACTGGGATGACTGTAAAATCATTCACTCAAATAAGTATCACCAAGGCAACAGGGCGGATGTTAGTCAGATTGTAACAGAATATCAGCACCAATTAGAAAAACATTAAGTACAATCACGCAGAAGAGGTGAAGCAGAAACGAATGTTTACAGTTTCATGTCATCCCTTTCTCTGTTCTTCTTTCCCCGCTCCGTGCATCCCTGCCTTTCATCTCCTTCATTCCTCTTTTCCAATTTCCTCTCTCCTCTTCTCTCCTCTTTGCCGTTCGCTGCAGTGCAGATTGCAGTAAACTCAGAAAATCCTTCTCATCACATAGTACAAACACCATCTGTATTGGGTTTGCCCTGCGCCCGAATTAATGGATAGATATATGACCTGTAGCATCTTGGGCAGCATCAAACACTCACATACTGTATGAGCCAGACGAGTTATACATCAACACGCCATCACAGGGCAAAATGTCAAGTATCTGTGCAACTATGAGCCTCGAGGGTCACACATGCTGCCAAAGGCCAACACAGCCAGTAAACAATGTATGGATTATGAAGATGTTAGTCAGCCGTGCAAGTCAAAAATGATTAAGTATATATCATAACGACTGAAACCTGTTTTCTTCTTCTATGATACAGGAGAGTTTGGTCTTAGATTCATTCATTGGGGTAAATTCAAATGAATGAGACTTCATGGGAAAGCGTTATGAATTCAGCCTTCCAGTTTTTTTCCACAGCTGATGTTTATTATTGGAGCAGTAGCTAACAGCAGCCCAGTAGCTGTGGTTTAGAAACTTGCTGGTTAAAAGATGCTTATTTGTCTGAAAATGTAGCTGGAATTCATATGACCTTTGCTTAAATGCCATTTTGGTCACCATATGTCAACGCAGTGGATTCTACAGATTCGCAAATGCATTATAGTGATACACAGGAGTCACTGGGAGGTGAAACTGGATGGGGGGGGGGGTAAAAGCCAGAGTCCTTACTTACTAAAACAGTATAATGTGTAAAAAAGTATAATCATATCTCATACTGTGCTTGCCCAACAGGCCAACACTGCAGTCCTCATCCTTAACCAAGGCCTTTGACTGCCCGATCATATCATCACTAATCACAAATTAAACGGTATTGTACGTGTGCGCTTCACAGACTGATGCTGTTAAAAGAACTTAGTGAACATCATTGTGTTGTACTAGCACATACACATCATGTCTAAGACACAGGGTTGTACAGTTATTGAGTGGATTTCCAAGTGATAAGTGGTGGCTAGTTTATCCCTGCCGAGGTCCCTGGTTTAATCTATGCTCAAGTGGAAATTCACTGCTCACAAGCATCGTGATCAGAATGTTATGACGTTTCTAAGCTCAGAATTACACCGAGGGCACAGTCTAAGAGATGCAGACTTGACAATGAAATGTGACAAACCCACCCGTCCGCGCTCTCTGTGTGGGCAGGTGCCTCTGCATGCAATTAGCCAACTAGTAATGACTTGTGACTCTATGGCAGCAACTGTGGTAGCAGGAGAGTGCATGACTCAGGGCTCAAAGGCATGAATAAACACCACAGCAGCTTTGTTCCATCGTCTGGAATTAAGAACATTAATAATTAAATTGAACAATAAATGGAGGTGGCCCAGGGGGGGCACGGTAGCAGACAAGAGAGAACAACAGGCTGCAACAGGACAAAGAGAGCATTTAATAACACAGCAAAACACAACAACACAGTGCTATAAAATATGACTTAATGTGAACCTTGAAGCTACAGCCAATAAAAGGGAGACACAAGCAAGTTCACTTTAAATATACTGGCATGGAGATTTTCATCTGCGGCTCTGAAACAAAAGGGGGTTTAGAGAGTTCACTCTGAGACTAAGTGCAAAATAAAACACAAACTGAGCTGGGTGGTAAGTCACGGTCAGGGTGGTCCGAATGAGTGGGATAAGAAGTTTTTGAGCGAAGAAGAAAAAACAAACTCCCCCAACATCCTCATAGGCTGCAGTGTATCGTTGAGGTCACAGATGTAGAAACGGACCCCTAGGAGTGTCGACCTTGGCATTGTTTACTCTAGCCAAGGCCTTCAAAGAGACCAGACGCAGCTAGCACCGGCGACTTTACCTCAGTCTCCATGGAGACGGCAGTTTTGACTGCGAACTTTCCAGGCTCATTACCAGATGAGGTAGTGGGTTCTACCTCGCTGCCTCGCTCTATTTGCTTCCATTCCACTCATGGATCTACAGAAATATGAGAGAGCGAGAGAGAGACAGAGGGGAGCTAAAAGAGAGACGAGGGGGGGCAAAAAAATATTGCCTGAATGAAACTGCAAGTCACAGGAGGACCGGAGGAAAGGACAGCAAATGAGAGAAAGAGAGTGGTGAGAAATGAGAATGCAAAGGGAAGAAAATAGGGGGAGAGAAAGGTTAACCGACAAGGAGGATGAGGAAGAGCAATGACTAAAGGCGATGTTTCTTAAATGTCATCCATCCGCACAGCTCCAGAGCAGCCAGTGCAGTGCTAATGGTGTGTTTGAAGAGAGGAGGAGGTCAGCAGAGGGACGGAGTGGGACAGTGGACTTGGTGAACTGAGGGTCATATTTTCAGGAAGCTATAATTATCTTACTGGGATACTGGGGTGCACAAGTCACACCATGCAATCATAGTGACAGAGAGTGGAACAAGCTCAACTCATAGAAAGAAAATCTGCTAATGACCTTGTTATTACCAACCATCAAACACATCACACAGACAATCCAGAAAATTAAACGCACTCAATTTTGGCAAAGGTCTACCTGCAGTATTCAAATGTGGAGTTAAAAGACCTTGAAAAGCAGAAGAAAGATGAAAGCAAAAGGACGTGCAGCCACTCGGCCACTGACACAAACCAACCGCGTGAAGCGAGTCAGACTAATGGGGTAGAAAATAGAAGATCATGAGCCTCTTATCTCTCTTCTAATCGCAGTCAGAGCAGCAAAACTAAAGGGAGATAAGAGGGGAAGGAGAGAGATGAGTGAAAGAGAAGGGAGCGTGCCGAGAAAAGCTTGAGGGTCTATATAATCTCCATCCTTCCCAATCACAACCAAGACCCCTTCTTACTGTTATCATCATTCCTAAATACTTCCCATCATTAGCCAGCTTGCTCGCTCGCTATATTGCTATCATTCTCCTGGGTGTCTCTCTATCTGTAATCCAGTCAGACGGCTCCATTTAGCATGTCCAGCCTTACAGGGGCAACATTCTTCCTCTCCACGTGCCCACCAGTACTTTGGACTCCGGTTTGGTTTTGATCTATTTCTGGCCCTCTGCTGCCTCTCCTCTCATCACTTCTTCTCATCTCAGTCTGACTCGGTGGCCGCTGCAGAATCCTAATGAGCTGAGAAAACTCACAATTCCTCTGTCAGCGCACGGGCTGCATGCGAGCACGCCGTCGTGCACTCCTGTCCTAGATCTGCGTCGACGCCATCGCCGAGCCTCCCCATAGGCGGAACCGTCAGGTACACCTGGGGCAATGGGACACAATTAGGCTTTTCAATGTGACTGGGGGGGTTCTTTAATGATTTTGTGGAGCTGTGAACATTTTAAAAAAGGGCTGGGACGGGCTTCAGCTGTGGGGTGGGCATGGGCTTTGATAGTGTGATCATGAGGCTGTGATAGCTGTGTTGCTGGATTGGAGGCGAACGCTTAGAAAGTGACTTTAATCCTCAAGCAACGCTCTGATCCAGGGCAGCGAGGCAAAGCCCTCACCAACCTAAAAAGAGTGTGAGGTAGAGAGTCAGTGTGGGTTACTGTCTGTGGCAATTAAGACTGGCAGCCAAAAATATTTGCAATCAAAATGCATCACACATGAGCTTTATTTTAAAATAGAGACTGATATTGATTTTCCTTCATATTTCATAGAAGAACTCTGCAAGTAAGTTATTATAAATAGACATAAACTGTGGTTGTAAAGCAATTCTCCAGTGTACTAACAAATCACAAGATGAGCAGCATGAAAAACAAACAACTGCACATGAGCAGCAGAATCTCATGTCTTGTCACAGCTTCAAGGGAAGAAAATTGGACATCTAGACTGAGCTCTATTCAGCGCTTGGTCTCAGTTTACTTTTCTCTTTCATAGCCATGGTGCCAACTCATATAACCGCTGCATATTTACCTGCTGTCTACAGAACAGCTCCGAAGCTCTCAATTAACCAGCAGGGACGGGACCCTTTGGCAGTGACATTTACATTCAGACATTAGATGAGATTTACTCAAGCACACTCTTGTGGTTAACAAGTTCATTCTTTGACAAGACTTTAGAGTGGTACAATGATGCTTCAGTTTGTCAGAATTGTCAATATTGAAAATAACTGTATTACGATAGCTCCAATAGCTCCTTCTGAGTCAGTGACACACAAGAAGGCACAAAAACGTTCAGATGCTTTGGACAAGTACATCTTTTCGTTTTGCACAAGAAGTTCTCAACAACACAGAAACTGTGTAAGATAATCAGATGAACAAATTGTGCCAAAAAGTGGCAACATTACATCTGATAAAATGTGCTGTCGTCACATCTGACATTTCGTGTCACCTTTTGGTACTTACGGTGCTTGAGTTCAAACCTCTAGAAGAGAATAGATGGTCTGTTTTGTCCCATGGGGAAATTTGTTCTCACAAGTCTGTCATGACATATAAACACACAATGTACAAACAGTACATACATGGGAAAGGGGGCGGGATTAACACAAGGTTACAAAGTTAACATATATACTAAGGACAGACTATCATACATTGAGGTTCAAACCTGAGCCCAAAGTAACAAGAAACCAACTTGTACCAACTGACTAGAAGGGGAAAGTGGTCTCAGACTGTTTATCAAATCAATCTGAGCAGATTGTCAGTTGTTTTCCTTAGGACTCTTGTGGAATATTCGGCGGCATAATAGATGGCAGGTTGTTATTCTGCTCTGACCAGGTCAGAAATAAGAACATCTGAGGGAAAGCAGTGGATGACTGTGACTTTAACAAAAGCACAGTTTCATAAGGATTATGTCCTTTGCCTCCAACTGGGCATGTGAAAGGTTTGAGAATGGCAGACCTCAGTGCTGCGACTACAACTATGTAACTGTGAAACCACAACATGTTTGACTAACCTGGAGGGAAACTTACAACTTTTATTTCTACTGTAATACATGTAAGACTGATTATTTGTATGAATTAGTACAGCATAAGCCATGATGCTGCCTGTAAATCAGCCGTTTTATCCAACTGTCCTCCATAAACCCTTCCCTGCACTGACAGTGGCACTGTGTACAGCAGATGCACTGAAAAGCAAGAACTCTGAGAAGCCTACAATCAATGAATCAATGATACACTTTGGCATCGCAGTATGGAGCATACGGTTTGAAATAGTTCTCTGACACCCTGAGCAGCAGAGCAATATCTGAGCGCTAAGCCTAATGTAAGCCAGTTTTGTAGGGGGAGACAGACACTGCACAGGCACGTCGCTCCTGACAAAGATCGATTGTCTATGAGGCAGCAGACTTTATTCATCCTCACAAGCTGTTTCACCCGCTACCGAGGGCTGCCTAGGCATCTATCCACTCAAGATAGATATGCAAAGGGAAAACATTGATTTCATTACAAGCTGCAGGATTTGGAAATATTAGAAGGTTGAGGGTTTTGGCAAGCCATCAATGAATTTTGTAGCATCCAAATAAAAGTTTGTGTGAAGGGTATGATTATGGATTGTAGGGAGCGAGAGCCAAGATGTTGTTTGGTGATCTTTAGGATTTAAGATCTAATATAAGAAGCTTATTGCTTTGGATCGAGCTGCACGCAGACATCAATCTCGAGGATAGTCTTATAATAACAAGATATAATGACATGGATCCAAAGTTAGATACAGGCACATACTCTCAAAATGATATTCTATGCAGTCTACAGCTAATCTATCATAACAACAGCACTGGATTCTTCTGTGATTATGAATGCACTAACAATGGCACACAAACTCTTGTGTGGTGAAAATGAGATGAAATGGCTCTATGGCTTAAAATGTTACATGTATGAACTCATTCACTGCTCTATACAGTAGACCAAGAACATGGGTGTAGTTAGTGTTAAGTGCAGAAAGAATGTTAATTTTCATGGCTAAAGAGCAATGTGGTGGGGCCAGGAGCAAAACATCAGAGGAGGGGGGGTTTAAACCTTAAAGATTCAACTAAATGAAGAGTTAACCATTTTGGGAAATACAAATTTGTTCCTGCATTTTACACTTTGCAGATAAACATTGTGGAGATTGTCGTCACTGTGAGGTTGCCTGGAAACCAGCATGTGGTCAAGATAGTATATAACCCTGCATGTGTTGTTTTCACGGTTCCAGTTTTTCACTGTTCTTGTACAACTTTAGCAATTACTGAGCTGTAGCGATGCACACAGGCAGACTTTGCAACCTTTTGAGTCAGATGAGCTGTTTGTAGAGTTTTTTTGCCTCTGCTAAATTTAGCTGAACAGGTGCTCGCCATAACTTCATATTGATCAGGCAACTATTAGCAAGAAAACAAAGAGCATATTTTCCTAAATATTAAATCACTTTACTTATCATTCTTATGCCAACAAAGGTTCCATTTGTCTTATTTCCACCAGGCTCACTGTCAGACAGCGATGAACACATTCAGTTTCATAATGGTTGTAGAAAAGAAACACTTCTCCATCATAACGCTGACACAGAAGAGACGCAGCTGGGGCTGTGGTGGCACAATACCCCAGCAGGTTGTGGTGGAATAAAGCTGTAGTATATTTTCATATCCATATTAAATTATCCATGAATCTATTCAACAGTGGCATCAACTTCCTTTCAAGGTAACGGCCTTGTAGATTCTGATAGTGAAATGCTGTAGCATTGTGCTTTATGGCCTGTACCAGAAATCAATTCTGTCTACACCATCAGCCACATCAGTTAACGGCCACAGAGCATGCCAACACATGGATCACTCACTGCACAAGGCAAAAGGAGGCAAAGCTCTGGGTCCCTGAGTGTTTGTGTGAGAATGCATATGTGCCCATGAATTTGTGCAGTCCATGGAAACAACAACCTTATCGAAGGACCTCAGGACACTTGGTCCACGTTAACTTTGTCGAAGTCATTGAGTCTCGATGCCCACAGAGTCCCAAAGCGGCGCTCAGCGGACTGACTCATCATGCTGTCGTCCTTTTGTTCCTCGATTCTATTATTTTCAACTCTCCTTCACAATCTGCGTCTGTGTCAAAGCCTCCACTTGATATTCCCTGAAAGGTGGCGAATCCGCCTTTACAGCACACTTGTTTCAAACAAGAGGCTGGTAGAAAGAAATATGTCTCCCCCGCATATCTGCAAACAACCAGCTGTCAAACCAACAGCTTCTCTTTCCAGAGCTGCAAGACCCAAAAGGTGGGGAGTAACTGACACGGGGGGGAATGAAAATCTCAAACTCACTCCAAACTTCCTCTTGAACTTTGGCTGAACTCTGCTTGTTTTGGATTGGAGATACGAGACAAAGAGTCTTCGCTCGAGAGATGAAATGTCATGAGTGCTTCTAGACTGACGGAGCAGTTGGCAGTACCCGTCTCTTTGCTATGTTTCACATCAGAGCTAACTCCTAAGATACAAATAGGATATGTCACAATTTCTCAGATGGATTGTGTTTTTATGTAGGAAGAGACAGCTCAGTGTTTATTGCTAAGGTAACTTATTTACAGCGTTTGTGTATCTGTGTTTGACTATGGAAAAGAAAGATGTTGGGTAAAGGAATATAATATTCAAGCCAAATTTATATGCAGAGTCACAGCTTGCAAAGCAGAGATGTGACAAAAACTGATTATGAAGAAATAAAATATCACTATCAAAAATATCATATTTCCTTAACATGAGCTAATTTGTCTTGAGAATAAAAGCTGTTACCACACCAGTCAGGGACTAGCAGCACCATCCACCATCCTCTGAGCAGAAAATGCAGCAGTGTGCAGATTTGTTTACAGGAGCGAAGGCTAGAGTGCAGGAATGAAGGCCAGAAATCTCAGCAATGAGTAAACCAACCATTAAATCACAGCCGTTTGTTATGAACACTGCCATACCTGCAGTTTCACAGTTTGTCCCAAGCTTTCACATTTGCAAATTTGGAAATTATTACAGAATGTAAAAAAGACAAGAAAATAAACTCAGCTGTAAACTTAAAATGATGAACACAACATATTGTAGATTAATGCGAATGTTTCAACGTGAGCAGCTTTCAGTCTTTTCAGTCATTTAGCCAAGACAAACAATGGCTAGAAAAAGGTCAGTGTTCTTTTTTTGCTGGGTGACTGCATACAAGGAAACATTTGGCCGGTAGTGTCTCTTCTGTTCCCTTTCCTTTCGCCTGTTGATCGGGCATCTGCCTGGCTCCCTGCTGATAAAGATTCAATGGACCTTAAACAGGCATGCTGACACATTGACCACTTTCTAATGACTGTTTGAGGACATCACATCCTCAGTCTGGAGGTCATGTGGCCCAGGGATAAGGGTTACGTCAGCTCAATGAGAGTCAAACGATGCCTTTAGATGCATCGACCCTAAACTAACACCCTAACTTGTTTAGTCTTTGAGGCTATTCACATTGAGTGCATCGTGATACACTGCTTGGACCAGCAGCTCAGATCCAATCAATGCAATGGCTGTTAAAGCCAATAAACATTACGGAGACATGCAGTTCGCTCTCGACATATCTTCCAATATTTCCTACTGACTATGTAATGTCTTCAATACATAATGAAAGCTACACTACGGTAAGCAACAGGGTTGGTCAATGCAGTATTATCCTGATCAATAATGAAACATGAAAAATGATGACAGGATGGATTCCTAAGCAGGATAAATCAAATACAGATATCCGGTGTCTCTTGGTCCAGAAAGGGACAATTAGAATAAACAAACCCTCCATATGGGACTAGCTGTGAGACCCCAGTATTTGCTTTCATGTGGTGTAAATGAGTAGTTTTGCTTCAGGTTACTCATGGTGGTCTGATGTAGTGATGCAGAATACGCAGTGCATGTTAATGAGGCCCGGAAAATTGGAAAAGTTTATCTTTTTGAAAATTGTATTTTTCATTCATAGTTCTTCATTTGAAAGATCTGATAGATTCATAAAATCCTTAGATGTATCTTTTAATGTGTGCAATTTCTTGTTTGACATGATCACAGAGCCACGTGATCGAGATCTGTGATCACGCTGCTCTTTACGCTTTGTTGTGTCCATTCACTGCTGAAATGGTCACATTGAATGCATTACTTGAATCATCACCCATGACTGTACTGAAGGTTTGCACTGTTCACTTCTGGTGTGGGGTAAATGTGCATTAATGTAACTGCTTTTTTTGTCCATTTTTTTTATGTAAACATGATTTTTTTTTTAATAATGCATTAGGTTAGAGAGTTCCACCTTTGCACAATTTGCAGCATTATTTCTGTGAAAATCTCTTTCATAACCAAGCAAAACTTGGATTAGAGCTGAAATATCTCTTAATGAATCAATACTGAATCAAATCAGAAATCGAACTGAATCTGTACCTTGTGAATCGGAATCAAATCGATTCAGTAAATCAGCCCTATTTGTCAGATCAATGTATGATTAAGATTTTGTACTATATTTTCTTCAAAATCTCATTAATAACAAAATGCATCCTTGTTACGGTTCACAATATGATCTGGAAAGGTTACAAGCAGTACCTTTTCATCCAGTGTCACCTCCACTAAGTGTTGGGTGTGTAAGACCGAGAGTTATGCATCTGACAATACACGCATGCATCTAAAGGTTAAATTCCTTGATGCTACACTGTATACCGCTGGGTAGCTTAAACCAATGCATCACACTCTATAGGATTGTCCTCCTGTGTCGTGCTCTCCTGTCCGTAAACCGGCCCAGAAAAAAAAACATCTGTTTTCTGCTTTGTGACAATGCACCTTCCAGCTAATCCATTGGGCTTTTCAAAATTTGTTTATTTGACCTCCCTAGCAGGAGAATTTCACTTGGCTGTCAGGAGTGTGGATGTGAGCCAGGCATGCCGATGGGGGGGTTGGATGCCCCCCTGGCCAATCAAATGAGTTGAGTTGCACTCTTAAGATGGCACTCTCTCAAGCAACCCAAGGCACTAATAGAGATAAAACTTCTCAATTTGTCCTATTTACACCCAAATAGTAAAAATAATAGCAGCAAATGGAAATTTTGATTACAGTATCTACATTAATTTAGAGCTACTAGAGTAAATACACAATATTTTCAGAAGGACATTCCACTGTGTAGTCTAGGGACTAATTCACTGAACCTCATCAAATCTAGGCAACTCTGTGTTAAACAAAATTGCTTTGACAAACCCATTTCTAAGAAGTGTAGTTAATATCCAGCAGCTTCAGGCACCATTCAATGGCTGAACAGCTTCTGCACAGATTGCTGTATACTGTACCATAGTTATTCTGATGGAAAGAACAGTGCTGCAAATCTGACACTGCAGGTCTGTGGGCATTTCAAAAGCACAAAATGCATCAGCAGATAAAATATGACTTTCAATTCATTTTTCATACAAGGCAATATATATGTGGAAAAACTAATGAAGTAGGGGCTGAAGAGAATCCCTAGACAGACATTGTGTACATGTGAAAAACGCAATATGGGCAATATTTTTTAGCCCTGTTATAGAAGGGCAGGTCCCCTCATACACAAAGACATCACTTCTCACTCTGTGTATGTATCTGTCTGTTTACAGCCATTAATGTAAGTAATGCTCTCCTCCTTCAGCATGACGCCTGGGCTGTGATGACACACACATCTGCTCTCCGCCACCCTCACCCCTCCCTCCCTCTGCCCACTCCACCCACTGTGTCAGTCCTCCTCATATGTCAACCTCACACTGGCACTGCCCCTTCCTATCCACTGGAGGCTTTATCCAATTTGTCAGGTTTGGCACACACATGACTCAAGACGCCTCCCTTTCTCCTCCACCCTTCCATGCCCCCTCTCTCTCTCTCGTCCTCATCGCGCGGTTGTAAGACGTTGCTGTCTGTGCCAGTGGGCATCACAGTACCTGATGGTGAGCCCCACCTGTCGCCATTTGTGACATCCAGGCTTGCCCAGTCTGCCTCTCCAGCCCAGCAGGCACCAGCTGGCTGGACAGCCTGCGTACTGATAGATGGACAGTTATGGGCTGCATGATCACTCAGATAGGTTTGACTAACTGACTATTGCAAAACAGAATCAGCAATAAGTCTGTGTTGTGCTGCTAGCTGTTACAGACAGGAGGAAACGGGAGGTAAGAAAGCAAAAAATAGACAAAAAGAACAGCACCTTTGTAAATCTGTGCATCCTATTCTATGTATGTGTGTATAACATTTTTTTGTTACTTGCTTTCTTCCAAACCCGAGATACAGTGCATTAGTGGTGCACTCCTAGGATCTCCAAACAGAAAATGTTTCAAACTTTGGTTTGATTTATCATGTGGAAACTTTGAAACAGGCATTACCTAGGCAGCTGTTAGACAAGATAATAACACAGCAGATGCATTCCCTCCTAAGTACACACCAAACCATGTTTCCACATCCATACTTTGGCTCCCCATCCTCCTCTTCAAGAGTGAGACAAGCAATTACTGATTTTTCTCCCTGTTTTCTCACTTTCAACAAGTATCCCTTTGTTACATCAACTCAGCAAAATTATGCACCTTTGTGTAGCTCCGGTCTCCAGTGTAGCCCTGAAACTACTACTAAATATTCATTCCAAAAGTTCTCTTGTGACCATTGGCTCCCACAAACTGCAGGGAAGTTATCAAAGCTCAAGAGCATCAATGATATTTAAGGGCATCATTCAAAGCAGCAGGTCAAGTACAAAATGTGGGAGGAGGACTGGAGCGTTTAGTACTCGGATAGCTGTGTTACTGTCAACCATGCATGAGTACCTCTACACTCCCACTGAACCTTCACATTGAATGCCACCGTCTCAGGCCAAGACACACCCTTTTCAACAGTGATGTAGCAATTTCAATGCAATGTCCCGCAAAAACTTTGAAACACCTTCACAAATCCCTTCACTGGTCCCTCTGAGCTGGAGGAAACTGTCTGACACACAAGCAGAGGCTTTACAGAATCACTGATCCAACATCCAGCTCTGTTTGTCAGCTCCTGAATGGTTGCACAAAGAAATCTGACCCAGGACCAGTACATATGTCTGAAATTGCTGCGAGGCAAGGCAATGCCTCTGCAGAGCTATGCAGTAATTCTATTCGGCTATACCTACACCCAAAATATCCTTATCATCTTGGGTTGCACACACCATGTACCCCCCAGCTTGGATCCAAAATTAACACGCTGTAGACCTGAGGATGAGCACTGCTCTGCAATGTCATTGACAGAAGCATTAATTCTTTCCAGTTTAATTATCTGCACATGGTAACATGCCACAGTATATCATGGTTTAAAGCGTAGGTTTGTTGCTATCGATTTCTGATCTCTGTTTTATTTCTGCGGAGAAATAAAACAGAGATAAATCTTCATCTATGCTCCATCCCCACACAGTGGTGTAGCATGTTGTGTTGACCAGTCAAACAAATGCAGCGCACAACATCATCCTCACAAAAGCGGAAGAAAACTTGCATCCTTTTCAGATCCTACAACCACTTTCAGAAATGTGAAATGAACAGAGTAAATGTCATTTCATCATTGCCGCTGCCATGGCCCATCGTCTGACTGCACCTCGTTGCGAATAATTGCTGACAAAATCTTACGAAGCCCTGCAGCGGACCCCCCTCCTCATCTCCAGTCGCCATCACATCACATCATTCAAAAACCACTGGGGGGCTCCGTGCCTGACGAGTACACACTTTCCTCTTCTCCAATCTTAGCCTGTTAGGAGTCATTCTCTGGGGCAGAGCAGAGCAGACCTATCAGCTTCCCATGTGCAGATTTCCCATCCATTGTAATTGCAGCACAGACCCATATATATTCTGCTGCTCTAATTTCCCCATTTTATTTCCCTTTATGATCACTGGATCACTGGCAACGATATAGTTACAAATGATTCTCGCCCACGTTATTATGTGGAACAAGTTTGTCCTGATATGTTTGAGCTGGGGCCTGTGGCAAACATAAAATGAAGGCTATCTGGAGGCTAATGGGGGATCTTAGTGGATACAGTATAAAAACAATGATGCCCACCACCCACCATCATCCACTAATGAAGCTTTCCATCAAATTAATGAGAGTTTTAATCATGGTTCACAGTAGTCTGTCCACATGGTGCACTCCCCATTACACTGGCCTGTCACCTTCATGGAGCTATAGAATATTCAAAGTGCCCTCTTTAACGTCTGTCTGTAGGAAAGCAAAGGTTGGACAAAAACGCTTTTTACCCACTTTCTCACTCTCCACTTCCGCATGAAGCGTTTCAACGTCACGGCAACTGAATATATGCAATGTCACAGATTACGGAGCACGCTCTCGTGCCATCTGCTGCCGTGCGTGAGGGTGCTGTTAGCATCATTTTTGAGGAAAGACAGGCTGAAGGACGGAGGGCAACATAAATTTACATACCTGAGTGTTGCTTTAACTCATTAATGCATACTGTGACCAACACAAAATATCAAATACACTACAGACCTGACCTACACAACTGCTATGAAGGGCATCACACTGTACTTAGTACTGTCACATTGTACTGTACTATACTAAGAGAGCAATAAATAATATATATGTGAAGTTGTCTGTGTGGGGTTAATTAGTATTAAGAGTGTAATGTCAAACAAAGGCACTGCTAAGTGTACAGGCCTGTTGGTGGCTGATGACTACCTGGGAAACACTCAGTTGGCAAGGCCACAGAGACATGTGTGGGTGTGCATATGCGTGGCAGCACTATGAACACACACACCCATATTATGGTGAACATACACATAAGAGAAACCGCATCATACATTTCAGACAGAGTATATGGTAATCAGTCTGATTCACAAGGTTCTCTCAGCCAGTCGATGAGTGCATGTACATGTAAATGAATAACCTTTAAGCATATGGTTACAGACTAACATCACTCATCATTAACTTCCTTTATAGGCAAGTAATTGCTACCTCCAACCACATGTTCAGGTTTCAGCCTTATTAATTATACCAACATGGGTCTTTCCAGTTAAAATAGAACCTGCAGTGGGTGGTGAGTCCTTCTAAACTTGGGGATTCATTAGGAAACTTACTGCAGTCGACAGCAGCAGATGAGCTAAATCAAGTTTGCCAAAGGCAATTGTGCCATTTCAAATTTGTGTTGCACTTTTGAAGACTGCTCTGATAAGTATCCATCTGTTGGGTAACTCTGTCAAATAAATGACCATAAAAAGGTGCCATAAACATGAAACCTGAGGACGACTATCATTTTTCCCTCACACAACTCATTAAGTTTCTCATTGCTATAGACAGAGAGGGATTCAAAAGCCATCTCCATCCACAAAAAAAAAAAAAAAAAAAAAAAAAAAAAAAGCGCTAATGAGATTTGGTGCCATTTTCACAGCTTGAGGTAATTCATAGCAGTCCTTTATATGACTCCATTAGCCTGTGATATCATTCCTGTGTTTTTTTTCTCCTTTGTTTTTCAGCCACCAAACTGATGTGCTGCACCAAATGCCTCTCTGAATGACAGCAGCTTCACCTATCTCTCTTCATCAAATGAGTGAAAAGGAGTGTGAAAGGGTCCAAAGTGGCATAATGGGATGTTGCAAAATGTCAGGTTTTCTCGACACTGTTGCGAGCAGAGAAAAAGACAGCAGGGGAAATGCAATTCATGGAAGAACCTGTAATCTGTTTGAGGACATTCTACATTTGATTGACTCGGCTGGGATTTTGACAGGACAACAGCTTAACAATAAAAGGAGACAACAGTTGAAAGGATTTTTTTTTTTTGCTTAAGGTCTCGATGCATCAAAGGCAGTGTTCAGATGCTCAGTGCATTCGAAGGTGGAAATCTGTTCAGAAACTTAAGCAAAATCCTCAGCATGAAAAAAGCAGCACACACAGCTCGGTTTCCAAAAATGCCATCCCATGCTATTCTATATACAAAATACAGCTGTAGTTACATATCCTACATAAGTAGCTATTTGTATAATAGATGTTTCCATCAAAATTTGCCCCAATACAGTGGCATATTCATAAACATTAGTGCAGTATAATGCAACTAACCAAGCACTCAAATGGCACTCTTAGCAAGACAGCAGTGACATTTGAAGCAACTCTACAGAAGTTCATGTCAAAGACTGCTTTTTGCATACATTACCCTAATTGAAGAGGACATTATGTGAAAGCCTGCTGACATTTTGAAATAGCCGAGATATAAAGTGTCTTTCATAATTATGCAAATGCTGTCTTTATTCCATGCTGTGTCTTGAAGTTATGAATCAGCTGTGAGTCCTTGCTTATAAAACAGTAATCTTTTTTCTTTTATTACTGACTGATAGTTTTGCAGATGAAATGCTTAACATGATGCTGGAATCAGATCTTCCTCATGTTAAAGAAGCTACTTATGGGACCAAAACTGACTGCATCATGGTTACAGTGGGAATTAGAGGTGCATATCAAAGTGGACACAGGAAGAATACAAATGTCTGAGTCCTTCTTCTCAATGTTAATGAAGCATTGACTATGTGCAAAGACACTCTGCGATATGCTGACAATTGAATGTTAACTCTGTACAAAGAATGACGGGAGCCCCACCAAGCAGAGAAGATCTGCACTCGCGCATAAAAATTGCAATCACAGAGCAAAGTCATTTCACTGAAATGCCATGTTACCTTAGTGAGCCTGAGGTGTGATGCCCAGGCAAGTCGCTATTGGGAACAGGCTGCGTGTGCCTTATTGCTACAGAGTGAGTAAAATAGAAGGTTCTTGAACATTTCCACAGCAGTTTTTAACTCCCCGGTGCGCACAAGCTCTCAAGAGGAGGCAGAAATGTGTTGCCTCCTCTTCCATTGTGAGACGCCAATGGATTCCGCAGCACAGCTGGTGAAGAAACGCCGAGGCCTTTTGCTTTTGGTTTTCGATGAATGGCTGGCCATCACAAGACTGCAGTGTTGTGGCCGGACTGAGAGAGGTGTGGGCTGATCTCATTTGCTGTGAAATATTAGTTAAACCAAATAAAAATGCCCACTACCTCATGCTGTGCAGATGCTGGTTGAAAGTACAGGCAGATTTTTATTTTTTTTAATTCCTATTCAAATCCTGTGTAACAGTATTAAAATCATAAGCAGTCTGGTCATGTCGAGGTTGCTCTTCTCTTCACCTTTAAAGCAGCAACTACTTTCTAAGCAAATAGCCTCCCGATATCCGTAATCCTGTTTAATATCTAATGTCAATGGCCAAGCAGGATTTTCGTGAACAGAATTACAGAACACCACTGAACTATAGTCTCAGTGGCATTTGACATGCAGAACTTGTCTGCTCATTAATGATATATAGAGATGGCAAATTCTCCATGCTAAATGATATAATAGGCCTCGCTCACTTTTGATCTTCCAGATAAAACAGCCTAGAAAATTAATACATTTTATTTTTTTTTAATTATGGTGAGGGTAAAATCTATGTTTAACTCAAAAGATTTCTCTGACGTTACATGAAACATTTTGATGAGCTTCAGATAGAAAAGCATGCCCTTTGTGTTGAGATGGTAATGCCGTCGATAATGTTGTAAATGCCTGGCCAGCCACACTTGGTTCACACTGTTGCTCTCCACTACGGGAATGGATGACTCATTAAAACCAATGGGACTGACCTTCTCTCATAACCTTTGAATGCTGAATAAATAAACATTATCATCCCTCATGAGAAGTAGTGAACAGACGGCTACAGAAAAACATCCTATGTTTCACTAAGAATATTAGCATATTTTCAAACTCGGATGCAAAGCAAACGGATGTTGACGTGCTATATAAACAAGGCTGCTTATGACTGAGCCAGTACATTCAGTAAGTTGATTTACGCTGCTTGCTTCTACTTTCACCATCACCATTTCTCTGAGGTAATGAAGACAAAGGAGCAGCTGTCAAGAAGTTTTACACCCTGTTTAGATGTATGGTAATTTAAGCACCCAGATCAAATCTAAATGAATGAATTTATTATGAATAAATAAATGTACAATTATGTTTGGAAAACAAAAACACACAACCACAATGTCCTCAGATGGCCTTTATATAGATAAATAAGATTTCCCTCCACCACTGTTCATCAGCTTTGTCTCTTGGCAGAGGACTTTTCTTTGGCTGGACAAAGTATACAGTAAGTAAGCTTAATATGTTTCCAACCAATGTAGTTTTCCATTCCATCCATGTAGATGTTAGCCAGTGTACAATCAGCATGAATCAAGAAGGATAGTGAGAATAGATGTTATTTATACAGAGAAGATCTATCTTAGCTTTAGGTGATGTGGAGATCTTACAGGCTACTTCATGATGTTTTTATAAATCTGAGATGTTTTAGAGAGGGAAGATTGTGTTGAATTAGGCTAACTCAAGAAAAATAATTAAACTGAAGTAATGAAGATATTCTGCCTGATTACTATTTAATAGGCAGCTTGATTATTCAGCTAACCTTTCTTTTTTTCTTCAGCTACTGTTAGTCCTGGTGGTGTGCTATTAGAACCAACAAGGCAACGGTGCTTGTATCAATAAGTACATACGATGCTGAGGTGGAAGCGCTACCTCTCTATATATCTCGGGACAGCATTCTGTCCTGTAAAAGATCTGATGTTGTCCATTTGCATTCATCTTGTAACTTACTGCCTTCTTGTGGCTGCAGCAGACCTTTGTCTGTGGAAGCTAGCTTGACTACCTGCCATTATATCTATTGTTTCTGTCATTTCTGTGGGCTGGGAGACAGAGTCCTGTTGACAAACAAGAGGAGGGGAACAGCAGCATTTTGATTATGTGCATTAAAGACAATCCTGTGATCTTTGACAGCTGACTAGCTATAGCTTGCAATACACTATTACTTCAAAGGTCTTCCTTTGATTGAAATTACACCATGATTGATCATCTCAAATCAATATAAACTGTCTTACTATAATCACCTTCGTCAACCTGTGCAATAACACAAGGAGTGTGTTTTGTGTTCATAAGGCTTTTAATAAACTCTTTTACAAGGAAAGCTTTCACAAACATATGCAGTCACTTCACATATCTACAGCTAACTTAATAATATAATCCTCAAGCTTTTAACTCTCTTCTGCTTTTTAGTGATTACGTTAATGTACTTTCCTTTCTCTTAATCAGGGTTTAGGATTCTCTGTAGCAGATCAGCAGTAAGTTAGATCTGTTAAATTGAGCAGACTGGGACAGGAAAATAGAGGATTCAAGATCATTGTTGTGTTTCATTGACATCTAATGGTAACAATGCAGATGATGGCCATAGAGGTTGGTTTTTTTAAGCTATTTTTATCTCTATACTGAAGATTTGATAGGTTCACTGACACTTGAAGGAGTGATCCTAATACTGCTTCAGCAGGTGAAGATGTCCAGGCAGAGTCTAGCAGGAGAAAGACTGTCAGTACAGGAAAGACAGGCAGCACTGCATCACAAGATAAGACAGGAAAAACATGACTTTTTACTGCTGTCATGAGAAGGTACGTTTTAGTCTTGTACGTTTCTGTTGCTGCTGAATCACACACTGAGGTGGTATTCATGGGCAGTGGGTCGTTGGTTCTTGTGCTCCCTGTATTTTCTCTTTGATTTGTTTTTTTATTTACTCTTTATCTAATCAGGCAGTTTCACTGAGATTAAAATCTCTCTTCTAAGAGACATCAGAAAGCAGCAGGAGCAACAAAGAAAACACAGAAGAAACTTTAAAACAAAGAATTGACAAAAAACATTGGCAAAAGTTGTGATGGACATCAAACAATAAAAATTTAAAGAATCATGTGTGAGTACAGACTGCAAAGATAATACAGCAAATAGCAACAGTGAATGGTGGTTGTGCCAGAATGAATCAAGGTAACCGTGGTTACTCCAGCATGCATAACTGTGAACTTTGATTATTTGTCACACACAAACTGGAGACTGCACGTGTAAGAGTTTTTCCACCAGCATGCAGCTGTATGAAACAGTCTGTAAGAAGCACTTACGCAATGAAGAACAGAGAGCTTGAGAAGGCTATTATTGAAACCCCTAAACCTTAAAAAAGTTAAATATAAGACCTTTCAAAAATCCCTCTAGCTAAAGGTCACCACAGAGAAATATATGGCAGAATGTGCACCAGAATGGACCCCACTAATTCCCAGAGTGGAGCAGGACGTGACATACTCTCCTATTCACAAAGAGAAAATGAGAGTGGCACAAACTGGGGCCACAGTCTGAAGTTTTGGGCCAGTTTTATGGCTGCTCAGCATTTCTCTATTTAAGCAGCCCCACAGTGCCACAATAAAGCTAAATGTGGTCCGTTCAAATCCGTGGGGAAGCTCATGAACTACCATACCGCATCAGAGAATAGACAAGGTATAAAATGGTCTAAGGGAGAGATGTGGAGACAGGCTCGTATGTGTGTTTAAGGGACGGTTGTGAGCATATGCTGCAAATACTACAACAAAAAGAGAGCACAAGAGGTGCTTTTATTTATTCATAACTGCTACAAGTGCTGGGACGAGTCTAACATGCAAATGCAAACCCCTAGGCAGTAGAAATGCAATTAAGGTAAGCTAGCCTGCTAGCAAGGTTATTGCTGCTGGAAGTGACTGCCATGTGGCACCCCCCAACAAAGCCCCCCCCCCCCCCCCCCTCAAGACTCCCACTCTGCCGGCTACGCAATGAACCAGCGACCCTTAGCACACACCTCCCTTCCCAACACAGCCACTGGTGATAAATTACCTAATCCCCCTATCCCCAGTCATTTCTATTATACACCCCTGGCTTGTTAGGAACAGCAGGGAAGAGAGAAAGGGGGTTGAAAGAAGACAGCGGAGGTGGGTGTAAAGGCGAAAAAAAAAGACTCAGTGACAGAGACACAATGACAGGGGGAATATATACAGGCCAAACAAAAGCTGGAATCAGCAACTATAATCTTCAGTATCAAAAGGACATATGTGTGTGTCTTTTTTGATGTCAGAAAAAGGGGCACTCAGAACCACTTCGAGATGTATTTCAAGACAATTATGTCTGACAAAATCCATCCAGAGAGATCTACAGATAGGTGTCAGCTTCAGAGGCTGTATCATTTCAAAAACATTGCTTACAATGTAAGAATTGACAAGTCAGAAAATCTTCTTCTGCACTCTTTGTGATGCTGATGTGAGTTTCATGAATTTTCTCTACGGATGAATGTGATTCCTCCACTGCACATGCACATCCCCGGCATCATTTCAGCTGAGCAGAGATGCAGCTACCGGGGACAATGACATCAGTGCTCAAACCTTCCCAGAGGAATGCTCATCGTCACTCACACTGGCAAACACAGTGCTATGGAAACAGCAGGAGTGCGAGCGTGCATCAGGGTTAAAAGGATACCGCACACACTCATGCATGCAAACGGAGAGAAATAACTGCAAAACAAAGAGACAGGGCCAGTCCATTGAAAACAATGCTGACACATGACCAAACGGTTCCTGAGCAGCTGTGTAAGGCGGTCCGTGTTCACATTTTCCTCTTTCAAAAAGAACTACAGAGGTCAACTGAGGACTAAAGGACTCTGTCATTGTAAAGGGAAAGTTAGCCAACAGTTTTTTTTTCCTGTGAATGTACCAGAGAGGAAACACAGCAGACCTATTACTGAGCTTGATCTCGGAAGTATCTGAAAGAGATGTGGTTTCAGAGCACAGCGCAACCAAAGCCAAGATGGAACATATCCTATCAGACAGCTCACTGTGCCAGCTGACTGCTATGGAAACAGCAAGTGTGAGAGGATGTGTGTGCCAGGAGTTGAAAGGACATGGCAACGCATGGGCACAAATACCGTTCATGATTATGCTGCCCACCATGCTTATGCATGCATGCTCATAGATGCAAATACACACATCTGTTCCCTATCTATATGTCAAACTGAGTATAGAAAAGTTGAAAAGGGACAAACAGAGCAGCTGCAGCACAAACACACACACACGCACACACACACACACACAGAGCATTCTACAGACTGGGCAGCCATTCAAACAGCTCTCGGTAACAGTAACCCACAGCAACCCTAAAACCAGCCCCCTTTCCCTTCCTCCTCCTCAAGAGACACAGATCCATTGCCCAGTTAAGGGAGTACCGAATGAACTAGCAGACAGAGTGCCCGGGAGTGAAAAGAGGCTGTAACTTTACCCACTCTGCCTTTGCTAAAGTGCAGCTCTACCCCCCTCGTAAAGGTTCAGGAGGTTAATTATTCAACATGAGAGGGGATTTGTGGGAGAACCGAGAGTGGACACAAGCTGGCAGAAACCCCTCACTTCTTTTGTTCAATTCATCCACTCACTCACTCACTTTCAAATATGCACTTATTCCCATGGATGGGGGCGTGTGTGAGCCGAAGCTTTCTCGGCTCACTCATCCATCACGCGCGGCAACACATGTACACTTAGGTGCACATCACAATATTATACACAGCTGCACCAGAGTGTACACATCCCTCTCCACATGTGCACAGCTGCTCAGCACACACTTAATTTCACTCCACTCTCTCCAAGCGGCTCTCTTACCGTTGTGGTTGTGCTGCAGGGTCTCAACCATGCTGGCAGAGGAGTCGGTTGCCCCCAGCTCGGCCAGTCTACGGCTGGTGGCGCTCAGCTCTGACCGCAGGTTGGTCACCTCCTGGCTGGCTGACTGGATGGCCCCATCGATGCGTTGGGCCAACTGCTTGTTGTCATCCATCATTTTCAGGATTTTTGCCTGAGGAGGAGAGGGGAATCCAGACAAGGTGTCATGCTGACAAGTTGACCATTTCCCGTGGAGGAAGGTGTCCCCAAACAAATCCCTCCTTCACTGCCTGTTCTCGCTCCTTTTTATGACAAAGCCAAGTTAAATCCTCAAAGCAGTTTGTCCTGTCCGTTAAAGAGAGGCATCCGGTTTAGGGGTTATGTGTATCTGCTGGAAGGAGTGCACACGCTGGAGATAGTGTATGTATGGTGGGAGTGTGTCAGTGTGTGAGCATGCCTGTGTGTCTGTGTGTGTGCGTCCGAGAGTTCCGCAACGGCATGAGTGTGTGTGTGCGCGTGTGTATGTGTGAGTGTTAGAGAGCCAGCACTGCCCCCATGAAATGTGCTCCCCGCAGCTGACTGTTGAAAGGACACAGAGCATTGAGAGATGACAAGCACCTTTTTAAATGGACTGTACCATTTGCAGAGGAAGTCCGGGGGGTGGGGGGGTGGTTGCTGAGCTAGACCATATAAGCACATGGAAGTCAGAGGTCCTGAGCACAGCTGCTTTCAGTAGATAGGGTTGTAAGATTCTGGGATTGTGCATCTGAACTGACACATGAGAAATTCCTGTAAGCCTTTAAAAATGACTTCAATGCAAAACAGCGGCTCTTTCTCTCTCTCTTTGTAGTGACTGCGCCTCTCTTCATGGACTCGCGAACAAAGGGAAGGAAATCATTAGTTTGACAAAGAGGCAGTTGTGGAGAGAAAACAATAATAGTTATGCAAACAAAGCTTTCACCAGTATCAGAGTGAGGTACTTTCAAAGTCCTGCTGTAGTGTTTGAGACAAATCTGACGTACAGACTGGCTTAATGTTTGTGGCTGAGTTGGCAATATTGTCCCATTTCAAGGTCTGGTAACTCACTTTCCTGGGTCCGCTTAATTGACCAAATAGCTGATTCACAGAGAATAATATAAATTAAGCATAAATCCCGCAGGTTTGCTTGTTCCAGCTTCTAATTTTTATGGGTCTTACATAACTGGAAATGAACTTTGTTTGGACTTTGGATGGACAAAACGAGCAACTGAAATGCATTAATATTGGCTCTGAGAAATTGCGATGATCATCTTTTACTATTCTTATTGTTTCTGGTGTTTTAAATATTTAATATTTAATAATTAATCTTGAAAAAAAAATTCAAATCACATGTGGCCTGTTGATTCAAATCACAGTAGCCCAGGCCACGGCATCTTTGGTACCAGCCCTGTGGATCAGAGAGGCTGCGCTGCTCACACATCGTCATAATTGTGACGTAACAGCAAACTTACGAAATAAGCAGGGATCAAATACTTATTTCCCCACTGTAAAAGGACAAACAATGCAAGTTTACGTCTATAAGATGCCACGGCATCTTTGGTACCAGCCCTGTGGATCAGAGAGGCTGCGCTGCTCACACATCCAGGTGAAGTGAAGATAACTGAACTAATACTGAACATTAGTGTAAGTGTTTTGGAAAGAAAAAATGCCAATAAGAGCTTCTGACATGGTGCAGAGACGGCTGAGGAATCCCGGTTCAAAACATTTCTGTAAACTAAGGTTGGATTGCTACACCTCTAAGAACCAGCACTGTGAGTGAATTATGACGTAACAGAAAAGTGTTTTTCTGTGCATCTCATATCCCTCTCTAAGCTCTGCTCATCTTTTCCTTTGTTCACAACACAGTAAAAGTCCACAGATGCAGGCAGCAGACACAATGACAGCCACCTGTTTATAGATAAGGCTAATCGCTCACAGCAAATGAAGTATTAATGCGTCTTTCTTCTCTCTTCGGCACCAAAGTGTGTTTTAACAGTTGCTTTTATTGTAGCTAAAGCTTTGGAAGAGAGTGACATGAGATGGGTGCTAGAAGCTTACAGACTAGAAAAGCTCATGATGACTCTAGAGTCACTCAATGCTGGGACTGCAGAGCTGACAGGGAATGAACATGTTTGTCAATAGGCGTCACATACTAAAAGGCTTAGAGGACGGCACTGCTCTTTTTTTTCCTCTTTTCTTCTTGTACATGCTGTGTGTAAAACTACGTATTGATTCATCTGATACACAGAGTCTGATGCATTACAGTGTTTATGTAAACAAGAGGGTACAAGATTGAGGAAAGCAGCTATTATGTTCCTCAAAATACAGTCCAGACTCTCTTCAACGTTGGTTATGTAATGTGAGAGACTGTAAATGTGTTGTAACAATCAATCAATATGAGGAAGATGCTTTAAATAATAGATTTTATTTACTTTAACTGCTGTTTATTTAGTCATGAATATTTAATGCAGCTGTAATAATCAATATCATTGTACTGATAGTGGAATGATGGTTATGTGTAATGTAAAATGGTCTGCAGTGTTTATAGCTCACAACCTTACTGCTTCAGTGTTTCACTGCTCTCGTGGGTGTAGCTTCCAAAAGCTGTTTTCAACCAAACCAAGTTCTCAACAACACAAAACACAAGTTAGCTACGAGCTAGTTAAGAAAGTTGAGCCATGCATTTTTCTCTAGATTTGGTGGAGAACAGTAACTGGCCACAATCAAAACTCCAAGTTAATGCGGCGGTTGCCCCCCAAAATATCAATATCAAAATTTCCATATTGTGTCTATACAGTGGGGAAAATAGGTATTTGATCCCCTGCTGATTTTTGTCCTTATTTCACTTTATCCAATATAAATGAATTTATAACCTTTATATGATGGTATTATTTCTGGATTTCTCGTTGATATTCTGTCTCTCTCCGTTAAAATAAACTTACCGTAAAAACTACAGACCGTGCATTTCTTGGGGGCCAGCAAACTTACGAAATAAGCAGGGGATCAAATACTTATTTCCCCCACTGTAAAAGGACAAACAATGCAAGTTTACGTCTATAACCAAATTTCAGTTTTTCAAAGCAGAACAAAAGTCGTTGTATCAAATTCTCTAATTGTGAACAGGTGATGTAAACAGAGTAGACCCTAATTGTTAGTTGCAGTAATAAGTACTTAGTATTTACTACTCTGTAAAGTTGCCTTTAGGTCTCAGGGGTGAGATAAACTGTCACAGTTTCCACCCAATGCCCCAACTCAACTCTGCATTCTCAGCTATTATCTGACATTCAGCAGTCAAAGCATGCCTGTTCATTCCACAGCACAGCTGTGTTGTTGTTTCCCGGGGTTATGTGAATGAAGACCCCAACCCATCCTGTATGTAGTAAGCACAGATCAGATACTACTCTGCACAAGCCAGATTTTTGAGCAACTGCAGTGTATTCAGAGAGAATGTAACCATAGCTGCAGGCGCTCTGTGAGTGTGTGAGTGTGTGAGTGTGTGTGGTCCAAACACTGACATCTACACAGTCGTCTCAAATGAAACTTAACTGACCGTCCGCTACAGTATGCAAGCAAGGAAATGGGGAACAATAAATACACAAACACACACCACACACACTGTTCATCCATCTGCCCAGACACGAGTCACCCCTCCCTCTCAGTAAATGAACATCATGTTGTTATTTATAGACGACCCTGCTGCCGCATATGATACATTAGTCACAGGGGAGGGCAGGCACAGACACACATATACACTCAGTCACACACCCACACACACACACACACCAGGGGGCTAATAATCCCAAAGTCATTTGATGTTCATTAATGAAATTCATCTCTTGTCAGGTGTCATAAAAATCTATTGGACCCTTCTGGCTAATTAAGATGCTTTGGTGTCTAAGTGTGTAAGTGGATTTGTTTGCATCTATTTATATATCAAACTATCCCACCCTTACACTGTTTGTCTTGCCTCAGGAGGCTGTGTGTTCTGGATGAAACCTGGATACAGTGTGCTGGTATACACTTCATGTTTTATTATGGTAATATCTTCGTATCTGGATGTATGTGGATGTGTAAAAATGCATAATAATGTACACATTTTACAAAATCTGTATGATGCTAATGCTGAATTTAGTAAAGCTGATACAATCTTGTTGCTGTAGCGTATCCCAGGGTATTCTGACCTGGTGAAAGAACCAAGAAGGTAACATGTAACTGTTTTTACCCTAAAATACTGTCTTATATAGAAAACCCAGAGAAAACCTGGATTTAAAAACAATGGTGACATATGTTGGAAAGAAGTTTGTTAAGAGAGTTGGGAACCTGTCAACCTGCAGGGGAGCCAGAACGAAATCCAATTTCAGTCACTTCAACTTAAACTAACAATGACAAACACATCTACTATCCTTTTTGGTCTTCTTACCAGTTCAGACTAGATCAAGGCCCGGATATGTGCAACAGTCTACTGCCCTGCTCTACAAAACCATCAGAAGCCCAACAATGACAAAAAAAAACACTCAAAAACATTTTCACAGATTTTCATGTGCTGGTCTATTGTGGGTTAAGCTCCAAACATGAACTAGATCCATGTCTGTGTGTGTACACCACATAAATGACCCATTGCTCAAGTCCCTCTCTGGGGGTCTTGAATGTCTGCTGGTCAGTGGAGTGAATCAGGGCCCAGTGGCTGACTGGGGGTCAGTAATTAGTGGGTGTGGTGAGATTTTGGATTAGCATATGAATACAGACCATGGGGAGTGGGATCAGTGCTCTGTGACCAGTGTTCATTGTGCTGTCACAGAGTATCCATCCACACAGCAGGCCTTTTGCAGGCAAGTCACCAGCTTCAACACAAGTCATGCAAAAAAAAGTTGCAGCATGGTATACAGTGGCTTTTAAGCCTGACTGATTTAATTTTTTACTTACTGGGGTGGGATTTTGTTGCTAAGCAATAGCAGTCAGGATGCACAAGTACTTGCTGGGACGGTATGTTGCCTGGCAACAATAGAAACCAAAGTCAACTGTGGTAGTTTAATAGAAACAACAGAAAACATACAGTATAAACCTTTGGATGTCTGACTTTGAAGTTTCAGCAATGTTTTCTTATCTCATGTTTTTAACCAGGATGTTTTGCATTCTCAAGAACAAGTGTTAATCCCAACTGTAAGCTTGTCTTTACAGTATTACTAAATTATATTGTGTTTTCTTACCCAAATAGCCAACACTAGTAGAAAGGATGTATCTGTGCATTTTAACAGTGTTTATTATAGGACAGTGTCAGCACAACAAAGCAGATTAATGAGTGACACAATTAAATGTGCAGTGGGCTAAGAAAATGATTTTTACTGAACTTTACTTACAGTGACATAGGCAGAGGATTTTCTTTTATGTCTCGTCATAGACCCGTCCACCCATCAACAGGTATGCTCCCCTTTGTTGCCTCGCATAAGTAACAGACTGGCCAGAGAGCCATGGACTGGTATAAGTATTTTGTTTTTCGCATCCCAGCATAAATGTCATTCATTAATAACTACATGTGTCCCAAAAGAGACATTTCAGAAATGATCAAGGCATGTACACAACTGCAAACCTTGATGATGTGTTAGTAGAGAATAATTTACCATGAATCATTTCATTTGGGAAAGATCTTTTAGTGTAACAAAGTATGTATTATATCTGTAGTAATTTCTCCTTTCAGCAACACATGCTCTGCCTCTAAGCCAGGGTCAGTGCGATGCAGATAATCTAAACACAATGTAAAGACACCTACACCACATTCTGTGTTCACTGATTCAGACTACACCTCTGCAATGCAGAACTTATGGGCTGCACCAAAATCACCTGCTCACTGATAGCATCTGGAAAGGCCAGCCAATGAGGTGGAAAAGGTGCTGTAATGCGGAGCCGTGCTGTTGAGAATTCTTGGGTTGCTGTTTTTTTTCTTCTGAGCAAAAGGAAATGGTTTAATGTCCCCAGAGGACTAAGGAAATGGAGTTTTTTGTAGCTGAATGCTATCTTGATCTCTTATCAAGATCATCTTATCTTAGGGCAGAATGGGGCTCAGCAAAAAAAAAAAAAAGTCTCTGCAGAGTCAGAATACACACACACACACATAAACACACAGTGGTGGAGGTGATGGTGGGGGGTATTAGAAAATTGAGACAACAGAGAGAGAATCAAAGTAAAAGTAGAGAGACGTTCCCCGGTCACTCGTGGGTACAGGCTGCAGACAGCCCCCCAAACGAAAGCAGCCAAATATGCCCTCAGGCATCTTCTACAAAGAGAAAGCATATGCATATACTGGGGCACCACAGCAGCATCATAGTGATCACAAACTATTGTGCTCATCTTTGTATGAGGCAACTCTTTAATCAACTAAACAAGTATTTTCATGGAAGTTTTTGTTTTTCAAACTCTCAAGCACGACGGCACCATGCTGGGGTATGACAATGGCCTCACTGGATATGCAGTCAATGTTCTGCAGCGCATTCTGCTCCAGTTTCTTGTACGTGTTGATCGACTGTTCTATATATTGACACAACTTTGTGACAAGTGAAGTTCAATTGATGGAGGAATCCAAACTCCAAATTACGCTAGAGTGTAACACTTGAGTTGAAATCCAGAGGATTTACTCACACAACCAGACAAAGGCCAGATGACTCAAGTGCAAAATGATGCTCTGCTGCTTGGTGCCAGAGTTCCTTAAAAGTACAAGGACTCAGTGATTAGCTGCCTTTCCATACAGTGTAGCATGCATTAAGGATCATTTGCACAAGAGGAGCGACAGGACAACTTGATGTGACATGAGAGGGGTTGTGATCTCATTCCAGCAGGGTGGGTCAGACCGAGACACAGAACAGACACAAGCCTTATGAAACGAAAATTGTGTTTACTGCACTAATCTGTTTATTCTCAGCTCACCACTTCCTTAAATTTTTAAACTGTCTGAAAATGGATAATGCAGAGCAGCTGGAAGACACGCAAGACATAGCTCCGAGTGCAGCAGCAACACTCTGTCAAACCCCGTGGGATTAAATGGACAGTTGTATAACTGAAAGGTCACCCACAACAACCAGTGTTATTCAGAGCTGAATTCCAACAGTGTTAGCGAGAGCCTTCAGTTCCTTATGTCTGAAGGTGTCAATGAACTTTCAAGATCACATTCCAGTGGACGAATATCTGCTGTGTATCTGTGTTATTAGAGCTGCACTAATCAATATCTTTACACAGTGCTAACAACGGATGAAATAACCAAGTCATGCGAGAAGTGGTTTCTCATAGTGACAAACAGGGAAACTATCACCCAGGTCTGCTGCCTCGCAGTCTAACTAGGATCCTTATTGCGCTTTTCCAGTTCACAACACTGCTCTCATCAACCTTGTTTCTTGCCACAGCAGGCAGCCGTTTTCAAAGAAGAAGCTCTGATGAAGCTGCTGTGTGCTACCTGCACAGCACCAGGGTCATCCAGGATTGTCAGCAGCTAAAGAGCAGCAGCTACTGGGAGAGCAAATATCCAATACAGCCTCAAATGCATGTTAATCTGAGCCTGCTGGAAGGGTAAGAAACTGCAATTTTTCAGTAGTTTTTACACCGTGCTGTTTTTTTTTTCTTTTATTTATCGTATATACTTCCTCATTATCATTCCACCATAAAGACTGGCTGCAGTTATAATCACCTCACTGAGAAACTTGTGTCAGGAAGCAAACAGGCTTCCAGTGAGGGGATATCGATGCCTCTGCTGTCCTTGCTACCGTCAGCACTGCATGTACCGCTGCCTAAGAAATAAAATACACAGATGCAGTCGGATAAACACAGTTTGTTGACTCGCAGAGATAAGTTTTCCATTCTGTCTGATAAGAGTGGGGAGGATCGAGGTGGGGAAGTGTGTTATTGGAATGTCCTCATACCAACTCAACCCAGTTCCTCTAATCTCTTGTCCAATTCACGCTAAGCTCTTGCTCACATTCTCCCCGCCTTCTCGTGCCCTCTGTCAGCGTGAGGCAGATCTAGACAGAGATGGCAAACAGACATTTTTGGGGGGCATACCCACGGACCCCAGCTCCATGGTGGAGGCTCAAGGCTAATCTCACATACAAACAGGTTTTGTGGGCTTTGATGTGAATTAAGATACATGCTCTTTCAAAGTGAGAAGAGCCGGGAACAAAGAGCTCATACAGGTTTGAAAGCAAAGGAAGAATTCTTTTAAATCTGGATGTGCACGACCTTCCACAGAAGGAGGTGAAGGTTTGGTTTGTGTTCCAGATGATGGAAGTGGAATCTGCACTTGAGCAGACATCCTAACCTCATAAACACAAAACCCTGAAAAAAACCTGTAGTCTATACAGGAAGTAAAGTGTAATCAAGAACACTCCTGAAAACATTTTAAAACTCATGATGGACCCTGATGTGCTTTTTAAGGGCACATAGTGACAACTTTCTTCCACTTTGAGGTTCCATGACTGTTTCATTATGTTTCATTATCAAAAACTAGACAAATATCAGAAAATGTTCTGAACAAACATACGTATTTAATAGACATCTTTCTTTAAATCCATATTCAAAATACCAACTTTAAAGACGTCATATTTTGCCCCTTTTCCACAAATACAAATAGTTCCCAGGTGTCTTAAAGACATGTCTGTGACATACTTCAGTCAAAATACCCCAAGGATCAAACATCACAGCTCTTTTCATATGCTCAAAACAGCCCTGTTCAGAACAGCTGGTTACAGTGCCTGTCCCTTTAAATGCAAATGAACCACTGCTTGCCCCAGCCCCTTCTACCGGTTCCAGTACTCACAGGTAGGGGTGGTATTATGCAAATTTGAAAACTAATGACATCATTGTCTGACAACTGAGGGAACAGCTCATAAAACCACATGGATTTCAACCTAGGGAACCTGCAAATGACAGATTTTTTTGTCAATTCTCACATTTTGGGGGCTGGAAGGCAAGTCAAACACCCAACTTCAAAAAGTGATATTTCCGTAACATGTCCCCTTTAACATTCATTTTATAAAAGTGAACCTGGTGAAACTTGAAGATGTTCAAAGTTACATTATTGTTTTTTGTTTGTTGTTTCTGGGGCTTTTTTTTTTTTTTTTTTGCCTTGTAATTCGGTTTTAATTTGGTTCTAACAAGTTAGGGTTAGGGTTGGATTATACATCCATAGCACTAGTATGCTTAATACTTAAAGAGGAGATAACGACTTTCCGTGAAATATTTTTTCACACTAAGCAAGGTGGTGATATCAGAGAACTGTCTTTTCTTTGAACTCAATATTCAAACGATGAATAAAATCCCATTAGCATGACGGGTATGTGCTTTACCAACTGTGTTCAAAGACCACTCTGCTTAACTGTATACAGTGGCTCGGAAATTAGTCGAGCTTAGTTTTGCTTTCACATTCAGACGCAGATGTTTGCAAAACAACATGAACAAAAACAGCCCTTTGAAAGACCAAGCGCTGGAGACAGCTGAACAAAGACTCTAAATGCAGTTCACGACTGCCGTTAAAATGAGTCTGAACAATGTCACTGGCTGGTGGCCTGAAGAGCTCACAGATGGTCCATTTTTCCTGCTGAAAGGGAGTGTGCGGTTGCACGTCTGATGCTGTTAGTACTTTGTGAACTAAAATCCCTGTGTAGGTGTGTGCTGTTTCACTTGGTGCAGTTAATTGCTTGTGTGTATGTGTCTGCAAGAGAAAGAGACAGAGAGAAAGAGAGAAAGAGAGAAAGGGGGGGGGTGAGGGTGTTTCAGGTTGAGGGGCACCTCCTGTCTCCTCTGCTCAGTATTCAGCTGCTGTAGTCTCTGTGACGAGGATTGAGAGGAGCTCTGTTTAGGTGCTGTGGGGGGGGTGACGCTCGCTGGCTTGATGCATTCTTTCAAAACCATTTTCCTTCAAAAAGCACAGCACATAGATGACAACCTATTCCACTCTTCGACAACAAAGGTGGTGAAAAATATTTGTTTACATCAAAATAAGGCAAAATAATAAAATCTCTCTACAGAAAACCTGCTTCTAAGATGCAATTTAGTCACAGCTATATCCAACTGATCCTTTTAAAGTTCAATTTACATTTCTTTTTTATCAAGAACTCAATTTATCGATCCACTGTGTTTGTTCTGATTTGTGTACTTAATTGGTCAAACCTCTGCTTAGAACAGAAATAAAGATTTCATTTCTTAAGCGAGACCACCTGCACACTGTCTTCTCCTTAGATCATGTATTTAAATAACTTCACCAAAACGTTGCCTCTTATGATATGTTATTTACATTGCTTTACTCACTACCAGGGTCTCTGGTAAGTAGCACACTACAGAGGAACTATGCAAGATTTGCACCTCACTTGAGTGGGAAATGTAACCATGTGATGGATTTAGAAACACTACCAGCCTGGACAGTTGAGGAGTGCCATGGCAGGAAACTGAACCATGTCCATCTGATCTGTTTAAGCAAACTGCTCAAAGGATCAATGGCAGGAAGATATTTCCAGCATCCCCACCCTGTTTGTGAAGGTCAAGGCCAGACCACAGGCCTTCTGCTCAGACCACAACACACAACACTGTCAAAACAAAACAGCAACAGCTAAAATGCCTGGCAAGCACCAAAAAAAGCTCCACAAGTATACAGTACACCGAAAGCCTCCTTGAAGGATTTTGAAATTGACCTGAAAAGACGGGAATCCCTACTGCAGGACAGACCTGTGGGAGGTGCAGCCCTCTGAGAAAGCAGCAGAACCTATCGTATTATATTGAGGAGACAGCAGCGCCTATCTGCCAGGAAGGGTTGTGTGGCCGCACCCGAGCTTCACATCCTCCCTGATCTGTTCAGTGTGCCACAGACAGTTAGAGGTCCACATTGGTCTGCTCAGTCAGATGTGCACTCACCAATATCCAGTGAGCAATGGTCATCATCATCCACTGTGGATGAACAATAGAAGAAGCTTTTTTTTTTTTTTATCTTTTGTCATTTTTCTCAAAATGTAAAACTGGTCTTAAGGTATGTAAGCAGACCATGTGATCCAGCAAAGGAAAAATATTGGATGATCTTTTAGGGGTTTGTGTTTCAACTGCATTGCTCCTGATTATGAGGAACCTTCAACTAAAAGAGGAACAATGCAAGATCTGCACCTGTGTAACTGTGATGGTTAAATGACGTTATCCACCTCGGTAAACATCGCTCCACGGATTGAATTCTCGCCAGCTTCATTGAAAACTAATGCACGTGGCCGGGGAGGGAGGGAGAAGGGTTAGTGGTGAGTTTTTACAACAATAAAAATATGCACTCCAAAACTGTAGGGGGAGCTCTGTAAAAGAAAACAAAGCAACCAAAACAGCGAAAAAGTGACCGACTTGCAGAGTTCCTCTTTAAGAATTAATGTCTGACACAATTGAAAACACCAAAACGATGTTGAGTAACAGTTTATTTCCTTATGATGGTGCGTTCATATCTGGATTCAGCTCAGTGATCTAGCAAGGCACAACAGACTTCATTTTGTAAATTAATATAATTTCATATCAATTCCTGATGATGCTTACACTTGATTTATTTTCAGTATAATTAAGTGGTCTCCCACTGTCATTACTGTTACAGAGAAAAACAGGAATTAGTAATAGGAAGGGAGAGAGGAACCATAGGGAATCAGCCTTTCCATCACTCCCGGTGTTTTCCATTGTGCATCTTCTCAAAATATGCAGATCTGTGCAAATGAAGTCATTACCTCCAGTATTAAATTAGTGTAGAGTGCTTGCTGACAGCCTAAGTGCTGATTATGGGAACAATGAGATGTAGACACCTATGGGTTTTTTGTGATTACCATCTGAGCTGGAGAGGCAGGGATCAGCCACAATCAACACCTCTTCTGCATGAGGTGCAGAGTAAATGATCCTAAAATGAATGTGCCTGATGTCACATATCCTTGTCGTTATTCTTCCTGTTGTCCCTACATTGTGCTTGTTTGGCCATGTTAATGTTAACAAAAAGAAAGCAGCTTACCAGACTAAAAGCCGTGTACAGAATTTCAGCTGTGGAACGTGTATGTTCATTTAAAGTTAAGTAAAGCAGCACTGTGTCACCAGGCAGTGAGGCTGAAGGGTAAAAGCATCCATCAGACACTGCCTTGGTCCAGACTAGGCCTGCATGATATCAGGAAAACGTCTGATGCTGCAATGACGATATGACTTATACAAACAAATATTCACATATAGTTCTGTGTCTTTCTGAAAACAACTCAATATGCTGTAGTACATATGCCAGGCCTGTAGTGGTGCTGTAGCACTGCCACACAAATACACCAAAAATAGAGTGGAGTGGAAAGCTGACATGCTGTAAAAAAAGAAGAAAAAAAAAGGCCTCCGACCTTTTTAAGTCGAAAAATGCCGATCAATGTCACATGGACATGTTTCAGGCGCGGTGACTGAGGGGTCCAATGGAAGTCTGCCGTTGTTGTTACTATATGGCTAGCAGGGTGGCTCAGGTTACAGGTATGAGGTGTATGAGTGTGAAGTGAGTGTGAAGGCATGGCTTGTAATTAAAACTTACTCATTGCATTTCAGGCGACCTTTCACAATGTGTTTATAGTGCATGTTGAATTATAATTGATCAGCCCTAGTCCAGACAATGGTTTGATTGGTTTGGATTTTGATTTGAATCCACAAAAAACTATTTCTCACTATGTTGGTAGCTGAAGGTGATTTGTCCACATAACACATTAATACTGTTGGTTGCCATTACAGTACATTTTTCTGAGGAACTAGTACTAGAAATACATATGAAACACCTTTGAAATGATTGTTTTTGTCAAATTAAAATAACTGAAGAGATCAATGTGGGTACCAACTGACTTCCTGCACTGAACACATGGTGACAAACAGATTAATATACATGCTTCATGCTCACCAGCACCCTCCCTGAAGGTTACTTACATATGTATCCAGTTCAAATCTTAAAGTAATTCCTCCTGTCTACACAGAGGCCGATAAAAGGTCATCTCTGTTTGACCCTGAGCTGTCAGAGCAGCACATGGCCCAGCCTCCTCCAGCACTATACGGAAAGCAAATGAAGAAAAGGGATGAATTAATCGAGTGGTGAAAGATGAGCTCAGTGTGATACTTTTTTTTTTTTTTTTTTTTTTAAGAAAAAGTCTTGCAGAATAATCTGAGTTTTGCCAATAGGGAGATGAAGCACCAGCATTTGAAAATACCTTGCAGCTGTCACCAGTCCAGTCCAGAGTTCTGCATTGCTCGGATTAGTTTGCTAGCTGTGTATCCAGATATGGTTTTCTAACTCAGTAAGCACACCAAGCCCCACTGTGAAGTCCTCTATAACCGTGGAGCCTTAAAGAAGTAAAATAAGCAGGGGGGCAAGGTGAGGTAAATACTAACATGTCACTCATTCGTCTTGCCAATGTATGTGTGTATGTAATTGAAGGACACTCTCTTCTCTTCACTGCTTTACCCCTCCACCCCAAACTCAAAACTAACAGAAAGAATTTTAATGGACATTCTGACTTTTCATGCCTTTTGACTTCAAATAATCTGCATTCAATTGTGACTGATTTTATATTTTTGTTACTGTTGATTAATGCATTGACAAATAAAAATGTTTTCATAAATTCCATACACATTTAAATCATGCATATTCATAATTAAAGTGAGAGAAGAATAAAAAATATATATATAAAATTCCCAATCAATAATTCTGATTCCTTCATCTGTCTTTAAATGGCATATTCATCATTTTTAGTTTAAAATGGAGTCTGAAAATGAGTTTTGCAAAGGCCTCTATGCCTCCAGACATGCTCTGTTGCAGAATTAAAATTACACAGATGAACAAGGCTGTGGTTGGGAATAATTCCCTTGATTCTATTTAATTTATATCTGTGGGACAAGACTCACAGGTGGACCTTAAAGGCACACAAGTGATCAATCTGGACAAGACTGGATGAGGAATTATCATGATTTATCACCTTTCTCACTGTTATTTACTACTGCTGTCAAAGGCAGATAGAAGGTAACTCGTGGGAGCTTCCCACTGAGGACAGAGGAAATCAAAGATAGCTAAAGTGTAATTATGTGAGAGAGATAGAAGACAAAGAGAAAGAAAGAGCCAGGGAGAAAGAGGACTGAATTCCCCACCTTGTCTCACTAAGAACCCACAGCTAAACACAGTGGGACAAACAGATGTTTCAAAAATATTTCCTCTTTATAAAATTCTGACAGCTGGGGAAAAAAAAAAACTTGTACACGGAAGAATTTATCTGTATGACACAAACTTCCCCTTTCAAAGAGGCAGAGGAAAAGAGTAGGACGTGTACTCAGTCAAGTGAATGATCAATTTTCACCAGCACTCCTCTTTGATGAGGCATTCAATTAATAATACAGACCAGATCAATGGTACGCTGCTGAAAAAGTCGAGCTGTTCCTCTCCTAAACTTAATGCACTTAATCTCTTGGTTTGTTTAATAACCATTTCATATTGATAGCAAATGTCATCAATCACTTCACTTAAGTTTATTTCAGTTGTATTGGTCATGTTCAGGTTAATATTGGGTCAGTGGTACAATTAAAGATGAAATCGAATATAAGATAAAGAATTAAATAAAGATGGAGAGTTTAGAGATAAATTATAACACTACATACATATTTGAGGATGAGGACTTATGTGCATAAGTAAATGTGATGAGTGAATACAGCAGTCCCTGTTCAACAGCAGTCATGGATGATTTGCATTTTTATGTGAGTGGTGCAGGAAACAAGAGATAGTGCAGACAAGCAGGTAGCAAATATGCCACATAGACTCTTCTGTTTGTAGATATTTGAGATGAGAATGCTGATGGCATGATAGAAAAAACAACAGTCCTCAACTCTGAGGCCATGATCCTGTCTCATCTGCCAGACTTTTGCCGGTGATGTGTGCACTGCCAGCCTCTGTAGTGATTTGCAGTTTTAGCCTTAGCAGTTCCTGTACTCGTGATGTAGCCCATCTGCAGTCTCACAATAGTGGGCCTGTAGTAGTTTGTGATGATGGTGGTGTTCACATCAAACCTCCTCAGTCTGCGCTATAGAGCTGCTGGTTTCCACATCATGTTGTGCACGAACCAGGAGATGTCTACCCTACTGACCTCAGCATCACCAATGTCGATGCTGTCTGCTGAAATCCACCATCTACAGCTGGACTGACAGAAAGGGTTTGTTGTCCTGGCACTGTTAGGTTAGGACTAATCGTTGTCCATGATGAGGCTCAAAGTGGATAATCAGCACTCGATGATGGCATTGCCGCTATGACTGTCATCACAGTTGGAAAAGAAGAGGGATGTGAGCACACATCCCTGTGGTATGCCCACATCAAGAAGTGTTGCTGATCTGATATTAGAGCAGCCCCCGACTGTGTCATTTTTTATTTTTCATTAAAAAACGGAGACATTTGTCAGGATCATTTACAGCATTGAGGGAGAATTTCATGGCAGTTTCTCTGAGCTGTGACAAGCACATAACACTGATGTGGATGAGGCTTCTAAGAGAGCCAGGTTTTTCCATTATAGCACTGCTGTTTACATACTGCGATCATCTGACCTTTTCAGACAGAGATACAGACCTGCAAACACAGGGAGGAATTCAGACGTAGAAAGTCTGACCTTTTTTTTTTAATTTGGCAGGAGCGCAGTCTGGTAGTGAAGTTATCAGACCTTTCCATCAATGCTAATATGAATCGACATCAATCAAAAATGACTCTGCATTCTTTCATTCTCCTGGTTGTAGCTGGATAATCGACCCCAGCACAACCTCATACAGATCATGTTAATTCTACCTTAGCAAGGGTCATTTCCATTTTCTCCAGTTAATTAATGCACAAAACATATTAAATTCATCTGACAGGATTAATTGAAAAATGTCAATCATTTTCCTGAACAATTCACCGACTAATGATTTGCATATGACTAATTTCTAATATAGTATCTGGAATTGAAATGTAAATTACTGCAAGCCATTAATATCCAAAAGCAAACCTAGAGAGACTGCGAGCTCACCCTTATTTGATAATGAATGGCGGTGTCTTCACAGAGAGGTCACACTGCAGCTACGTGTCAAACGGCAGCTGCTACAGTGCTGTGCTACATTAGCCTGTTCTCGCCACTGTGGATTTTCCATGACACTAAATGGAATGAAGCTTAGTCTAGAAAAGATAGAAATGAATATACTGTAAACAAAAATATCATGTGTATAAAAGTGCCAGACAGAAACGGCTTTGCAATTGCAGAGTAAATGCAATTACTAAAAAACAGAAAGAATTGAGCGCACTGGTTATTTTATGACGACCTCAGATTATGCTCAGAAAAAGAGGTCGAGGCCTCTTAACTGTGTAGCACAGTGCCAGGCATTATTATTCTGAGGAGCCTCTTACATGAGTGTTTTCTCATCTATTGAGTGGGTAGAACAGGTTGCTGATTGTTCAATCTCTGGCTCATATTGTCCACGTCTCATTTCATCTTGAGCAAGACACTGAACCCCAAGTTGCGAGTGATTGGTAGGTCTGCACCTTGCATGGTGGCTAAGTCACATCACTGTCTGTGTGTGTCAGTTATTGGAGGTAAATGGTAAAGCACTGGAAGCAGTGGAGAAGTGCACTGTAAATACAATAAAGTCAATAATGATAGCTAAAATCTTCTTGATTGAAATCTTGCCAACATGTCCATACGTTGTTGTTTTTTTCTGTAAAACAGATGAGTCAATGCCACATGACATGATCTACATTGAACTGCAGTGACCCAATGACTTATAAAAACAGATTCAGGCAGCAAACATCCCAAACCAAGCCTGTAAAAGGGGGTACGTTAGTAAGTGATAGTTTGAATTAGCACAACTATTAACACCGTGTCAGCCATTGCTAGTTACAAGCTAACTAACTAAAGAGGAGGGTGGAATATGATGTTTTAATAGCAAAAATAGAAACTCACAAAAACAAGAACCAAAAAAACAAGGAGAAAAAAAAAAGAACTGAGGAAACACTGGAGCATGACAAAGGGGAAACACAAAGGCAAACAGGAGAAGTCTACAGGAAGAACACCGGATGACAACTGGGAACACTGGAGCGAAACCAGTACCAGTGACAGTAACAGGACGAGCTGACAAAGACAGAGGGGAGGAGACTGTGACTGAACTCACTCACTCTTTGCCATTTTATAGTGCCGTCCTAATGTATTGTGAGAATTATTATACATTATATAGGCTCAGTATCCAACAACGAATTGTGAACGGTAGTGCACAACTGATGGTTGCTAACCAGACACCCTGGTGGAAGGGAGGAAGGAAGGAAAGAAGGAAGGAAGGAAGGAAAGGCAAAGACAGGAGGTAAAAACAAACATGAGACACACAAGGTAAATCATTTAAAGGTAAAACAGGAACTAAACACAAAGTCGAAAATGAAAACAGTGGGGCGCCATTTAGCTGTAGATTAGAGGCTACAGTCCTCTCTGCAGCCGGCCCCAGCATATCATTCCCCCCCGCTCTACCTCTCAATTTCCTGTCTCTCTCAGCTATCCTGTCAATTAAAGGCAAAAAGCCCCCCACAAAAATATACAAAAAAAAGAAGAAAAGAAAATAGTTCAGTCTAAATCCAAAGAAAGTATCCAAATTTGAAATTATAAGGAACAGATCATGGCAGTTTATCTTAAAGTGCTCAGCATCATCACACTGTATTCTGTGATCCACCAGATTATGTGATCCGACTCCAACTTCACCCTCAGCATGTTGTATAAAGTGCAAAACATCAATAATTTATTTGACGGATTGAATCTGAATGATAAAGTCGTATCAATTTATTGATCATCTCTAATGTGTTCGTTTTACTTTAGCTTCTACAGCTTCTGCTGTAGACCCCCACCCCCCCTTTTCTCTACAGCAACGTGCAAAACATGTGAAGACAGTGTTAATGAATGTCTAAGAACTGTGATGAAAATATGTGGCAGAGGCTCAACAACCAAGCAACACAGTTGAATGACAATGAATAACATTTTACTTAATTATCCTGGTTTCTGTTTGTGTCGGCTTCATGTTTGTCTGGCAATTGCTACAAAATTACCAATTGCATTATAAGAAATAAAAGAAAAAGTTTTTGATAACAAGTTGTATCTCTAGTCACACAAACAGCTGAAATCCTTTAATATCACTCTTCATCCTATTTCATATTTCAACCTTTCATGTTTTGCTGCATGAAATAAATACAGGACGTTTTCTTAGCTGACAGCCATAGCGGATTTGAGAGGATTCAGATTTTCTATAAGAATCTGGAGCTAACCCAAACCTTAACCCTCAGATTTGATAAAATGCTATATCCAACTTCATCTATACCAGCACAACCTTTTCCCAATGAGGCTTTACGGTGCCGACAACAGTCATGAGCCACAAGGAGTCACAACACAACCAACATCTCACTCTTCAACTCTGGATATTTATTATCAACAGTCAACAGTGGTTTCTTTAATCCTTTCCAAAGTCTGTTACTGTATGGATGCTTTAATCCCCAAACCCCTATACAATCACGGGGGCAGAGGAACTATTCAGCTCCTCTACAATATTCTGCCCTGATCGAAAATTTTACATAAATATTGAGGTGCAGTCAGAAAAATGTACTTTAAGTATATATATATATATATATATATATATATATATATATATATATAATATATATAAAAAATAAAACTAGTTGATGCAAAAACTCCTGTGACTTCGATGGTATTATAATATAAAATTACTAATGTCAAACCCTCACATTCAACAAGCTGGAGCCATGATACATTTTTGTTTTAAAATCACTTAAAATATCAGCATTGTTTGATAATTACTGTCAATTATTTCAGCTCTGCTTCTATACCTGCTTGTTGCTTAATAATAAAATAAAACTAAAGTGAAAACTGAAGTAAAAAGTACAATATAATATAGCTCGATATATTGCAATTTAAGAAAACACATGTACACAAAAAACACTGCACAACTGAATCCAAGATCAAAGCCAAAGTTTTCTTCCATCACTTCTCTTCCATAAAGAGTGTGTTTTAAAAAGAACTGCACTTTCCCTCCATTGTCACAGGGGGAATGAAAATGTATGTTTTTACACAAACAAACATTTATGTGACTACAATACATAAGATTATCTGTGATATGGTTAGGAACTGAATTGATAACAAAGAATTCAAGAAAACCAATAAATAGAGTAATAACTCACCACAGAAATTGATAGGACAGTAAGAGATGTGTATATTGATATAAAAAATTGATTTATGATCTGTGATATCGCAAATTGCACACTTGCTTCAGGATATTGCTCTCATTGCTCCAAGCAGACCTCTTGCTGCTGCTGCTGCTGCTGCTGCCGCTGCAGCAGACAGATAGCTTTCAGCATGGCAGCACATCCCCATCACACAAACCATCTCATAACTCGTGCCAGATCGTCAGATGGTACACAATATTACCGTCATCCAAAAGTATTCCCCCGGGAGCGACACCCAATCAAACTCACTTGTCTTTTGCCATCCAAATCATGTTACACTAATAATATTACACACTCAAACAAGCTTACAGGATTACAACCTTCTCTGGAAGCTCGTATCTGAGCTAAAAACAAACATGAAAAGAATTTTGCAAAAAGATTATTTCAGTATATATGTATGAGACACTTATCGTGGAAAGGCAAACGCATTCCAGCAAACCGCATCTATCTGGCTTTAATGTATTTTAAAAGCCCATCTGAAATCCTATCCCTTACATTATTGAGGAATATTCATAAATGCAGATTCAGTGAAGAAATGTGATGCATTTAGCAATTTGTGACCCCCTGTGAATATACAGAGCTAATCTGAATAATGGCCAGTTATCCAGGGGAGGCAGCTGGGTAGTTGCTATCGATAATGCAAAGGGTGTTCATTTACGAGTTCAAATGTGTTGCTGTGCATTCTGTTTTTTCCCTTCCTAATTACAGATAGCAGCCGTGCTTGTTTAGTTGATGCCTAGAGCCTCAGGGGAAGAGGACACAATTGCGTGCTGAGAAAGTGAGAGTCATTTGTTCTAATTTAATATTTATCTATTGGAGGAAGAGGCTGACTTATCAGAAGGAGCCAAATTGAAAGACACCCAAGCGTGCCCAGTCAGCATCAGCTCAAAACAGAGAAAACAGCCCGTTGTGATGACCCTTAAAAAGAAACTGAGGAAATGGTGAGAGAGGAAGCCCTAGGCACTTTATATGAGAGATTGTGATGGATGGAAAGACAGGGCAAAAAACAAGATGCAGACATTGAAGCAGCAAAGAAACTCTAAGGCTGATAATCTACCCAGGGTATCTATATCAGTTATCTTTACATCCAAGACCATATGCATAAAACTAAGGTACAGAATCGTATAATGTCTTTAATATGTGGGAGGGCTGTCATACTAACACATTCCACACATGCCACCATGCAGTCTGTTATTGGAGTGCACCAGTCCAACTTAAACAGACAACATATAATTCCCTCCCACTAGGAGTCTGTAGGCCTGTCCTAAACAATTAGTTTACTCCTGATTAATCTATCGACAATTTTTTCGATTAGTCGATTAGTCAAATGATTAATTTTTCGACTAATCTAGCGATTATTTTTGGGAAACCAATGTAATTGATTAAGTCGATTAATCAGGACAGCCCTAAGAGTCTGTCAAACAGAGTCTTCAGCACCACTGAGGTCACTGCATTCACATATTCACAGCTGTAATGTTTTTAGTGTTGATCTTTTTACCTGAAGCTCATTTATCCAGAGAGTTCTCCTCTTCTCCAAAACAGAGCCAATTCAGTTTCATGTTATCATGAGAGTGAGAGTGAGAGAGAGAGAGAGAGAGAGAGAGAGAGAGAGAGAGAGAGAGATGACTCTTCCTGAGCCATTGTATTTTCTTGTCCGAAAAGTATCCAGTTTATTCGACACTGGATATTTTGGCATTAAACTAGCTTGTGGCTCAAACTGAATGTTCACTGAACTGCAATGCTGAGTAGGAGTCAAATAAATTGTGTCTGGTTTTCCTCTGGTAACATCTGAAGCTCGTGGCAAAGGTTCTTAGACTATGAAACATGTGGATTCATTGTTGTGCTCAAGGTTTCAGAAATCAATTTACGTATGCTTTTATGCAAATCGTGTCCACTGGCCAGGTACATCCTTTGAGAGTGCCCCCATGAAATTACATTGGGACAGACATATACAGACGGTGGCACTGAGGACTATGAAAAGGAGAAAAGTACTGTTATCTATTACAGTACCTGGGCAGCACCAAATGTGTCAGCATTTTAGCCAGACTCATGGGAAACCGAGACCTAATCCCATTTACTCTGGTATTTAACCACAAGGAGATCTGCCCTGTCTACTTTTACAGTCAGTAATCACAACCCAAGATCAAAGACAAGTCTGATATCATTCCACATTCAGCATATTACTAAAATTGCTCCTAAGCAAAGTAAAAGACCAGAGCTTAGACCATACCACTTACTTGAGTGTGCAAGTTTGCTCCTCAGTGTTTTAGGTGCTATTTTTCTGCCATATTTTGGAGGGAGAGGTTCTTCAGACAAACATACTCAAGGGAACAGACACTTTTATTATATTTCTGAGAATATGATTATAACAATGCGGCAGGAGGGTGTTTTGGCAATCAAAAAGTTGAAAATATAACTTCAAGCAGCAAGTGAGCAAGCACGTTTCTCCATCCTCTATAAAGATAGACTGTCTGTTTTTCAACAGATGTGTGTAATGTGAGGAATAGAATTTTAATGAAATTGTCACAAATGGCGAGGAATTATTTCTTTGTGAGTGAAGACTATAAATCTGGCCAGTTGATCATTTTTAGTACTCATAAGCTGAGCTGAGCAGAATACAAGGGGAGCTATTAAAATGTGTGGTTTTGTTTGATTGGTATTCATGCTTTTACATCTGAACGTACTCCTTTACTTTAGATGTCTGAGTCCCTGAAGATAAAAGACTTATTTTCTGTGTGGTCCTGAGTGTCCTCGATACAAACTCACTAGGTGTTTCAAAGAACATGGGTTTTTGTTGAAAAACTCAATCTAACCAATAATGAAAAATAAATTAATTTAGGACAATTACAAACCCAGAGTCCAAGTGCTGCACTGGGTATTCTTATCTCAAAGCTTCCACGAGATCCAATAAGCTTTTCCCACAGCTGCACTACACTGATAAATTCTTCAAAACTCTTGAAATGGAGAGGGCTGGCCTCAATTCATGGTTGAGCACAACATGTTAATGATTCCAAAGATAATACAACCCTTAATTATTTTTTCATTATGAGCCACTAAAAAAGTGATTATTCGAAAACTAGACACTGCTGAGTCGTGTATTGTTAAGTTCTCTATTTATTGATTCGTTGAAACATCATTCAAGAGAGAATAATCCAAAGTGATGACAGGGCTTTGATGATGACGGCAACAATGCTTTTCAAGCAACCGATTAGACCAGTGTGCAATTTTCCATTCGACACCTCATGCTGGCTCACCTAGTTGTATTTACGAAAGCGATATATCAGCAACAAGACGCCGTGCTCCTCCACTGCACCATGTATTTCAAAAACATTTTATCATCTTTCAATCATCACAGTCCCACTCTGTTATATTTCCCATCAGGGCCCACATGAAATGAGCAGCTTCAGGCCAAGCTCTTTGTATTGTGTTTAAATGAAAGTTCAGAAACGTCTGATATGATAGGAAATATATTTGTCCAAGAATCCCAGATGTGAATACCAATCGCAGTAACAGATCTGGCAGATGCAAGGACAGTGCAATTCATCATACGCTTAAAGGTTCCTCTCAGTCTAAGCTGTGGTCACACTTCTTCAACGGCTCTTTTTAAGACAGATAAAAAATGGTTCACTTGTAAGTCACCACATTGCTTTATGTCATCATATCAATATACACATTGGTTTTGTCCAGGGAGAACAGACAATGGCTGCCTAGAACCAAAAATATTATATATTACATTATGTCAATAGATACAGAAGGTCACTACATTGGCAACACTGACCTCCTGCAACCCTGGAGATAGTTTAAACATTAATGATATTAATGAAGATAGTTTAAGAAAAGAGTTGGAAGTTATGTATTCTGGTTGAGGAGACAGGAACAGGTGTGTACAGATGGTGTAAAAACAATTCAAAAGGTAGTTTCGGCCACATTTAGCCTTCGCATCAACAGTCAGTTCAAGCAAAGGCTCGCAAAGCTCAAGGCAGCAAAGCAGGTACTTTAAAATTCTTAGTGCTCAGCTGCCACAATTTAAGTTCAAGTGCACATCCCTTCCCAGAGTCACAACTCCTGGGTGCTGTTGTCACAAATATATCTGAGGGGAGGCCTCACAAAGTCAGACCTTGAAAACCCCTGCAGTGTTACAATATCACAACCATGTCCTAATCAAAGAGTTTCCTACCTTCAAAAAGCTCTTTATTCACAGAGAGGTATTGCAAAAGGGCGGAGATTGTCTCATAATAAGCATCAACTAATATTCAGGCCTATAAACTGTACTGTGTGAAGCATGAGTCCTGCTGCGCCGGAGCAAGACTAGAGCACAGAGCTATTGTAATGAGTCATCTCACTCATAATGCAGATTTCAGACTTTATGATGACACCTGCGCTACACTCTACTCTACCTCCTGCCGTTATTTCTTTGATTTACTTTGAAAAGTCTTCTAACCTTGAAAAAAGTGGCTGTTACCAAGGATACTGAACTCCACTTTATAGTTAGAAAGTCAAATTTAATTTTAAGTGGCATTTAGACAGGAAACACTGGAAACATTTTTGTGGAGCAGTTGGAGGTCACAGAAAAGAGACAGAGATGAATCCATATGCATGTTTGAACATATAGTAGGCATGCTTTTTCAGCTTGACACTTGAGGGTCACGGGTTCACTTCTACTAAATAGTGTATCTATGAGTTTAGCACACATCTGCGTCAAAGGCGGCTCAATATAGCTCTAAAATCCCATTCCAAAATTGAGGGCAGAGCCTTTGATCCCAGGAGATAACTGGTTCTGCTAGGTAATAGGGAGGAAACAGGGAGCAAAAAGGAAGAGCAAGAGGGACTAACACAACAAGCTCTGGCTATTACCTCTGCCCGTATGCTCTGTTTATACCATCAAAATAATCTTGTAATGGTCTATTTCCAGAGTAACATACTGCCTTACGTGCATATGGGGGTAGATTTGTTTCAATATTATTTTGTGCAAACAAATCAATGTTAATGTGTTGGTCTATAAATATAAGGCATCTTACACAAATACAGCACAAAATTTGAAGACTCACAAAGATATCTCGCAAATATGAAACGGATTTCCAAATACAAAATTCACAAATGCTTTTCAATTATTTGTGAATGAATTGAGAGGATACACACGTATTTTTTTGGTTGTGGAATCTGTGTCTTCTGTTCTGATAATGGCGGAGGAGATCACAAGACCCCCACGAAGACAAGATGATTCATCTCAAGGGGTTATCCTTTAATAAATACATTTCAAAATTCAATAGCTCCCTTACACTGATAGATGATGTGCGGACCAGTCCTGTCACAAGTGTCCTGCTATTTCATCACCAAGGACTAGCAAATGAAGACTTTGCACTTTGCCAACAGGTCTCTGCAGGAGAAGCATTATGCTGCAAACATGACATGGATGAAAGAGACAGCAGAAAAATTCAACATTTTGACAACTAAAGTGAAAGCAGTAGTTCAGGACATGTAAAACATGATGGTGCCAATGTGGATGCTGGAAGAGCAACATGGTTGGGCCTCTGTCCGCTGCACTTGGCACATGCTCAAGCTCGTAGTCAACAGTGCTCACCATCAACAGAGCTGTAGGTGCTGCAAGGAAGTGGAGAACTTCAGCAGAAGTGAGATGGCGAACAGAAAACCAGAGCAAACAAACACAGCACATGATTCAGGAAGGAATAGTAAATACTACATTATATAGACACTCCTGGAACAGCGCTGACCGGTCACTGCAACTCTGTGCTCCTAAGGTAACTCCAAGCCTTTCCCATGATGCCAGATCAGTGGATACTGCTTGAAGAACTGGTAAAAGGGCTGCAGCCTTTTGAATGTCCGACTGTTTACCTTAGAGGACAGGAGTACACAACTGCTTCATGTCTCCCATGCCTGGTCAAAGGGCTGCAACAGTCCAGACAGCAAACCTGTTTTGAGACATGTCCAGGAAAAGTCTTTCTGGCTAGTGCAGGACAAAGTGTCACTGAGAGATGGGGAAATGTGAACAACATATCAGCCAGAAAGACAGCTCAAAGCTGTCACTGACCCAAGAGTCAGAGAAGATGAGGTTTTTAGCTGCTGAAGATGGTGCATCAGTGCAAGGTACTGTTGAAGTCCCTGCTATCAAAAACGCATAAGGATACTTGGTTGTGATTCGAAAATAGAAAATGGCACTGGATAACCTCCTTCAATCTCAGACTGAAGAGGAGACCAAGGCTAACTAAACGATCCAAATGGTGAGAAATAAAGTTCAGAGCCAGCAAAATCCAAAAAGCAGGGCCTGCTCATCTGGCAAAGGGAAATATGAGGGGCGTTTTCCCACACTTCCCACATCTTCTCTGCAGTTGGGAAGATCTATTTTCAGAAGAGAGCAAGCCTCACACAAGATGATGTTGAGATGCAAGTTTTCCTCAGTTTGAATTAACTGTGACTGACATGACTGACACATAGTTTCATGTAGCTGGAACTTGCAACCAATACTGGAGATCACAGAAGGCTGTGTAAAAAAAAATGCACTTTTACTTTATATTAAGGGAAAAAGTTTGTTGAAAAGTAGCATTGATTTCCCAACTAAAGTGAAGCACAGTGAACCACAGTATAGCTCAATATGCAGTGTTTGAACTGGCTTGTTTGATGTTTGTTTTTTATTGCTGATACCTTGCCTGTCTTTGGTTTACATTAAAAATGTTTTTTTTTTTGGTTTTATATGGACAAAAATATTCATTTTTTCATCTCTTGTAACAGCAGTAGCCTAAACTACAGCAAGTTTATTAAAAGACATGTTTTTCAATAATGTTTCTGCTGTTAGAGAGGACTAAACCAACCTCAAGCTGAATTTAAATGCTGGTAACTAAACAGAATCAGTGAGTAATTGTGTCATTTATTCTCTGATTAGTGGATAAATTTTTCACTAATCAATGACTAGTCGACTATCAAAATAGTTACAGTCCTACTCAGGTGTATGGATGAGCCTGTACCCATACCTAATCAGGACTGTGTTGTAATTGATGTGGTTCAGCCATTGGACAGGAATCACTCACTACATTTACCAAGCCATCCTACATCTTGTGATCCTCTATAATACAGTAAACCACTGCAAGATTGTAATGGGCTCCGGACGGGCAGGAACAGAGTGATGAGCCCTCTGAGAGAAAGAGCTATCTCTCCAATGGTCAGTCAAGACCAGACAAAGCCGATGGCTCTCTGATGATCAGACAAACCAGGCTGCCAAGCCACCCAGGTATATTCTGGACAGTTTCCCTTCAGTGCCATATACTGGGTCATTAGCCACAATAATAAATGACATTAACAGTCTGAGAATCCTATGGTCTAATGCTCTACCTATACCAAAGTGCTAGCCCAAAAGGAATACGATACATAGGTCTAAGAGCTTTTAATGATAATGTAGTGTCTAGCATCATCGTGAATAAATCAAATCTGGTTATATGTTTTAATTATGATCCCCTATTATCTGTAAAAATGTACCACCTTATGTACAATGCTTTTTATCTCATCATCTAACATCAATCCCATACGGAGTTACAGCTATTCAATGCAGCCAGATCGTGCTGGAGCAATCTCTCCACTCAATACCAAAAATCAAACAACCAATTTGAACAACCAATAGAGCCATTTCCCTGGGGAGGTGCCGACAAATCCAGCATTTAAAGCTGACGTATAATCTACAATCTGAAAGTATTTTGTTGTGGGTTAAATGTCGTTACTTCGCTGCTTTCTCAAATCTGACCTCAAGCATGCATTTCATGTTGACTGATGCACATTTATCTTTTCCTGTCCCTAGAGAACATGAAGGGACAGTCATTCATTGCTCCAGCTGTGTTCAGAGACCATCTCGTAGGTCTGGTAGTCGCAGAAAGCCTGAAGTAGTGGATTGTGGATCAATGCAGACTATTAACCATGTGCTGCTACTTCCATCGATAGTGTATGCATTTGCTAGAGGCAGACCTTGACCTCTGATGGAGAGGGCCAAAGCTTGTGAAACTAAAGCTTGATAGAAGACAGGAGCTGTGAAGTGTGTTAAAGGTTTGCACAATTATTTGCTCTGTCCCATGCCATGTTGAGTCCACCTCCCAGATCAGTAGACTAGTCATTTTCAGTTTTCACTGGAGTGGCAAGGTTGAAACATGCCATTATTATTTTTTAAGGGCAGTTAGATAGAAGGTACTTGAAATTTTTCTGTCCAACTCTTGTCTTGTAATCTGTTAATGACAGCTCAGCTGCTCAGTGTTGACACTGAAACTGATTTGATGGTTAAGTCTCTTGAATATTTTTTTATTCTGATGTAGAGTGTGGAGCACATTTGGCTATTTTGTGAAGTATAACCTACTTTAAGCTGATAATAATGGCTGATGAAGGCTTCTCACTATATAATATAACACACAATTCACATTTTTGAGTCTAAATCAGCAGTAGTTAAAGAACAATTAATTTAACTGGAAAACCAAGTTCGAAGCAGTTCCAGTTAAAAGAATATAGGGTTACTTGGGAGTTACGCTGAACCAGAAAGAGATCATCATTACTTTAACACTGCTTCGGAATGTAATTTTAGTGTTTACCAGACAATCTCTGCGACAGAGGATTGGAAGTTGTGAAATTCTTCCTCATCATCATTAACTGCTGTGCCGTGTTTTGTTGTCTGATAAGTATACAAATTCATGAATTTGTGCAATCTGGCTTTTCTAATTTGTATTTCATCAACACAGCTCCTTGACATTTTTCATCACAGTGCTGTTGATCTCAACACCTGGTGACAACAAATGGGAAATTGGAGTGACAGATTTACAGGCAAAAGGTCTACATTAGCCAGTTCCTCTCTTTGTTCTTCTTTTCTTTATGCTTTTGTAATATAATATGCCAACTACTTCAACAACTTCAGACAAAGTTCTAGGCACTATACCGTACCATACTGTCTCCCCAAATATTGATGCCCACTGCATAACAGCAAGTGTAATGATGTATTCTGGTTAATTCATTTTGCACTTGAATAAAAAAGCCAACGTATGCCTTCTCACACTGATTATTACAGTTCAAGTACAAATAAACAAAACATTTCCTTTCATTATTTTATTTCCTACTGACTCATGCCAATTTCCATACCATTACTGTGTCACCATGACTGAGAGCTCTTTTCTCTGGAGGCAACATTCAGAACTGCATTCCTATAATGAAATGGTTTTCAATTTATTCCTTACAAGATAAACCATCATTTTCAATCTACTCAACATACCAGTCCACAAGCTAGAAGAGTAAATTATGCATCTCACACCGACAATTCAATTTTTGTGGCCTAAAAAAAAAGAGAAAGAGAGATTGGAAGTAGCAGATAAAGAGTAGACATAATTTTACACATTCCTTTTGGATACTATCCAGTGAATGAATGAGACATTCCTACACATTTCATTAAGTGCAGCACTCTTGACAGTCTCAGCCTTAAGAATAACGAGGGTTTGACCTTGTCAGAATAAGTATCCTCACTACGAACAGCATTCTCCTTGGTGAGGCAATAATGACTTTGAGGATATACAAGAAATAAGAACAAACTAATTGAAAACATGACAGACTTATAAACAAATGACCTCAAGTTCAAGGTTCCATCCTTTGATATGAAAGAATCATCATCAATTTCAAACACTGAAGCTGTGAACTTGGGTATTTTGAAAATATTGCTTGATGTTGCGAGGGCAGAATAAAATCAAGGAAACCCGCTTTTGCTTTCGAACAGTAAATGAAGACAAAACCCCCTTTGAAGCAAATTACCCAATTTCCCTTCTCATTTGTCACACTCTGGGATTGAGCTGGGCCACAAGAAGACATCACCACAGTAGGCAGCATATCTAGCCGGCCCTCATTGGAGCCATGCCTATTAGACAGGCATAGTGAAGTCAGAGGAAGGGGTGAGAGGGCAGATGGGACCGGGGTGATGTATTATGGATGAGTAAAACCCATGCTCTGGAGGGCCAGCTGAGGCCCCATTCAGAGTGGGACAGACTGACCCAGCCAGACCCGTCACACACTCACTCTCTTTAAAGCACCTCCTCCCTCTCCTCAGAGACTGTGGGCAGCCTGGACTCACCATGACCCTGGGCACAGGTCCAGCACTACAGACAAATATATGTGGGAGCCCATCCATTGTGATGAAACATTAAGTTGGAAACTTCCAAAGTATTAGAACATTTCACGAAATAATTTTTTTTCCTCTTTTGCTGCATCGCGTCAGTTCAACAAGCAGTGAACTCAACAGAAACCTATTATCAATCTATGAAGATGGCATCCTGAATAAAACTCTGATTTAAGACTGAAAAAGATAGAGAAAATACAAATGTAGCTATTGTGTTTGACAGTGTTGCATTTCAGATTGCAATTTTGGGCTAGAAAGTGTTTACAAGTCTATCTGTGTTTGGCAGCCCGGATTAAGTTGCACTAGTTTCTGAAGGCTGGTTTAATGTATTTTGGTGCTATGAAGGAAATAAATTCATGATAGGCAAAAAGGAGTGTGAAGTATCTCCTCATGTCTTCTCTGACAAAATGAAGCAAAGAGAGAATCTGTCAAACAGCCAAGAATTACAGCTATCACAGATGATCAGCTCAAAAAGACAGTCTAAAAACCATTAACTGTCAAAGAAAATGATGGAGAGAGGAATGATAGTAAGCGAGAGGAATTTTATTTCAGTCATTCAGTCAGCTGGCCACTGGCCACACCCCCTGAGAAGTGAGTTGCCTACAGACCATTGTCTGTAGGCCAGACAACAAAACTAAAGAGACACTGGTTTCAACAACAGGACACTGATTCAAAGCATATCTCAAAATAAACTGTGACAAACTCCAAGAAACATAGTCCGAGGCTGTTCAGATGACCCTCACAGTCTCAATATAGATTTTGAACATGCAGTGGTTATTAAATACTGTCCCATATACAACAGGCATACAACAGGCTCACCAGCTTATCACTAACTTTGCCTTCAGTTTAGGTGATGGATCTTCTTTTTTGTGCTGAAAACATCTGCTCACTAAGAACAAGGATGATTGAGTAAGCGATAATGAATCAAAACTGCATAGTAACCGTGAAATGAAACAAAACATTGAGCTGCTAAAACTCTGCAGAGCTCAAGTGAACTGCAGAGCTGGCTTATGAATTTCTGCATCGTTACAATGAATATTACTGATTATTGGAGCTTTATGTCTAAGATCTAAATAACCTTTTATTAATTTACAGACAACCATTTTTTCATTCAAATAATGCTGTATACATACCATGGAGAAATCTACAATACAACCAGGTTTGTACTTTACAGCCCTGTAATATTGATGCCCTCAGAATAGCCAGTGTAGCAATATCTAATCAATATCAAACTGCTATGTGTTCAATCCTAGAAATTGCCAGATTTTATGGGAATATTGTTGTATTTGTTTTAGCTCTAACATTTTGTACAATTTTCTTCAAAACAGAATAAAAACACAAGCTGTATTTAGCAACTCTGCTTTTTGTATGTAAGTAACAGACGTGTGTGCAGCTCTCCACTGTTGATTAGAGAAGAGCTGAGGTCAGACGGAGTCACATAGATCTTATTTATCAGTGTCTCCACTCAGTCAAAGTCACCTTTACTGGCCTCCAAACTGCATCCACGTTCCCCCCGTTCCCTTAACTATCCCCCCCCCCCCCCCCCTCCACTGATGAGTGACAGCTGAGCTAATGTAGTCACAGCCGGGTAGAGCACGGGGAAGCGGAGTTAGAGGGAGGGTCGGTGACAAAAGCTCTGCAGTCAATCTCCTCCCAGCTTGACTGCAGGATACACACCAGATGGGCCTTTGGAGGGAAAAGAAAATCCACACGAAACAGCTTTGCTTGTTAGTCGTCTCCTGCAGGACAAGAGTAGTGGTTTGTTAAAATGACCATGTTCTAATGATGGTCATGATACTGCAGCTCGAAAAGATGAGGGAGATCTGACAAACTAAATTTGTTGCCATAGTAGCGGTTGAACCAAGCGGCCATGGCTTCAGTTTAAGTGTAAACAAAAAGGATTCTATTACATTCATAACTGTTTATACACTCACCAGCCATAACGTTAAAACAGGTGACAGGTTTTAAAGGGGTTAGCTACAGGTTTAATTCCTCCTGGCCAGTAGGTGTCACACGCCTACTCGCCCACTCTCGCTCCAACCTTCAACTGTACTGGTTGCCAGGTCCGCCAAATACCGGAGGTGGATGGAGAACAAGAGAGATGTCAAGCGAGGAGTCTTTCGTGGTATATTAATTATGAAATCATAAATTAATAAATAGTTTGACTCAAGTTTTTCCTGCGTTACAAAGCGATGCTTGAACTTACCGTTAATTTGGGCACCTATAGGGAGCAGCTAGTAGCTAAAGCTAAGCTAACGCTAACCATATTTAACCAGCAGCAGCTCCGGACTGAAAACACATCTGAATCATTTCACACTAACTCACCTGCAGACGAACCCGACAAACCCGCAGCATCACGCCTGCACTGGAAACGTTACAGTACCGGCTGACCGTTAGTTAGCATTAGCAAACATTTAGCTTACCTGTCCAGAAGGGAAGCGGCAACCTCCATGTGGCTTTTGAGCCCCTTTGCTTCCTTAAGTTGGCCGATGTTCACTCTAGTCCTGCTTTGTTTTTGGTCTGCTTGAATTTGAGAAATATAACACCGGGACAATGCCATTTCTCCACAGAGCTATCACGATCTGGCCCCCGCTGAGCTCCACCTCACGTGACATCAACCTACTTGGCGCAGAGATCATTTCATGTCAATGTTGCCAACATAACCAGATGTAAATTTATATATTTTGGACCAGAAAAAAATTTATAAAACAATTATTTCTATACTATAACTTTTTTTCTGTAAAATTAATACTTTTATTCTGCATCCCTCTAGACGCTCTGCGGATGTATTATTTTTGAAAAATTAATTGTTTTGATGAAAAGGTTGTAGCTATGACCTTTAATGTTGTGACTGATCTGTGTTTTTTTTTTTCCGAGCCAAACCATAATGCCCTAGAAGATAACTGAAACTACAAATGAAGTTTTAAATCAATTGACTGATGGTTCAGATTGAGCTCTGAAAACAGGCAATGAATATACACATCAGATGATACAATAAAACCAGTCACTTACTTAAAAGTCATGTCTGATCTAAACACATTTGGGGGCTTCACAGGAAGTGCATTAAAAATCAAAAACTATCAAAGTCCTGTGTCCTCAGTTGAAGGACAAGAGACCAGACTTGTCTAAAGACTGGTCTTTGGGTTACTCATCCATTGTCCCTCCAGGTTATTTAGATTCCTAAAAAAATCAAGTTGTGCATAAATTCTATTTATCTCAGGTTTGTGTTCAGCCAGTTTATCTTGCATGCAGCTGTACATTCAGAGGAAATGAAAATGGACAACAAATGTTCCTGACCGACATCACTGCTTTGTGACATTTTACTTATGCTAAGACTAAAATGAAAAGAACCTTCAAAAGCAGCATCGACAGAATGAGAAGTACCCGACTTGGAGCAAATTAATTAGAGTCTGCTGTCTGAGAAAGAAAGATGGCTACCTGTCTTTTAGAGGGAGGACGAGAGATGAAGTGATAACGCCAAAGGAAAAAAAAGGAGGAGAAAGGTTCATTCAATGTCAGTCACCAGTCACTCACTACTTTCCAATTGTCTCTTGTTTTGGCATGCAAGTGGGTTTTCCCTGGGCTTTAGGCAGTAAACATGCTTGTGAGGGTCAGACTGAAGTAGAGGAAAGATTGAAAGGAAAAAATAATAGGGTATCTGCTTTAAACAAAGAATGACTCATACAAATGTCCAGGACAGAAGCACGCATCTAAAGTTCGATGAAACTACGTTGAAGATTAGAGTTCATTGCCATCTTAATTCAACAGCATCTGTTATGCTGTAGCTCATCCAGTAAAACTTTCAGCACACATTAATTTGGATTTGTGAGAGAGAATACAAATGATGGTATAATGACTTAACACAACAAGCATATGCGCATTAAATCGCAAACAGCTCATTCACACTCTTGACACTGCCACTTCATCTGGCTGTGTCCTCACTCCACTAACTGATGCTTGGAGAAATCCAGCTGGTCGTCTGCTCCTGCTTCTCCCCTTCCCTTGCAAAGGTTACATGAAAAACATCAGCAGAAAGATGAGCAATGTAAGGGAGTGAGAATACATTTAGGAGAAGGGCTGCCAATCATGTCATGTCCACACTCTCTTTGTCTGATGCTCCAATGATGGTTAGGCAAATTCATTAGGTAACAAAAGGTGTCACATTAGCAGTCCATGGACGTCGGCGCTTGCAGACTTGCACAGCTGCTTACTTAGGTGATTGATGCTGTAGAAAATTCAGTTTTAAGGACACTGGGGTCATCTCTGAATAAGAGAAGCCTTGGAGGAAGAGAGAGTCAAGGGAGGGGGCAGGGGGAATAATAAGGAACAAATTAACCAGTGGAATACTTTCTACAGTATGCCCTGTTCACTACAACTATCATCGGACTGAGGGAATTTAAGTGGTAATTGACTCTGATGGAGGAAGTGTAACCTTGTTGTTGCAACCCTATTACACACAGTCAATATTTTCATTTCATCTGAGGCCTTTTGCTGGGGCAGCTCAGCAACAGCACTCTGTGTCTTCACAAACAATTTGCACTGGTGCAAAATAAAGCATGAAGCATACTGCCACAGTACAGGTCTGCAGGGGAGAAGCAGGGTTTTTTTCCACTGTTGTGATTTCACAAATGTTAGTGTCTTTCTGACCTTTACTCTCCAAGATTACCTCATCCAGTATTTTAGAGGATTTTATGAGACTTCTCATATCAGTGACAGATGATTGGGCGTAGGTTTGCAGCTTAGCTTTATCAAGCAATTAATCATTTAGTCTGTAAAATGTCAGAAAATAGTACAAAATATGCTCATCAATACTGAGAGAGGGCGGTGACTTGACTCTCCAGGATGTGATATAGTAGCACTACTACTACTACTACTACTACTACTGGTACTATTACTACTACTACTCCTCCTCAAAACAGTGCTTTGATGGTACTCTTATCAGCACTTTTTGTTAAATGTAGGAGAAAAAAAAAATATGTATTATATTATCAGGAGTAAACTTAAACCATCTTGTTCATAGACTGATTCTGTAAAGGCAAATGCAATACACAATCTTTTACTGCAGGAGTATTTTAACTGTGCAGTAGTTCACCAGCAGCCCCCACGTCACTAAATCCGCCCCCGTTCTGAATGACCTGAAAATCAAACTGGATTTCCGAACAGCTCAGATGTTGCTCTGTTTATTTCAGACTGAATTTTAAGTACAGCTGAATAATAGTTACTGTTGATCATTAACCCATGTTGGTATAATGCCGGAAAACAAAACACACCTGGAGCAACCACAGATGAGCTAGTGGCATCAAAAAGCTTTGGTAATGTTGGACCCATGTTAAATACCCAGTTACGGTACTCTCAGGTGGAGTCACATTTTCTCTGATGCCACCTGGCTTCTGATGAGTGCTTTCATGCTGTACCTGAGCATCCACGAGGAGGTGCCTCATCAGGGTCATGGACTTCTGCAGCGTCTCCTTCTCAGGCGGAATAAAGGCGTGCTCCTCCTGCTCCACGGACTTGGGTCCAGTCACCATGAAGCTTGCAATCTGGTCATTCAGGCTGTTCAGGGACTGCACAGCTAGAGGGAGACACAAATAAAAGTTACTACAAATAGGCTATGAACCCATAGAGCATTTGCTCAATTTCAATTCAGACACAGTGATAAATAATATCCATCATTAGTACAACTGCACAGAGAGTCCTCATGATCACACAAAAAAGATGGCATTATAAAAGGTAATTGAAAAGTAAAGGTTATGGGTTTTTATAAGCAGTCCTTATCAGAGTGCAGGCAGGCTTAAGTGGATCATAAAGTGCTTTCATTACCCAAGTGCCATCACACACACATACACACAATACATCTTCCTTTCCTCTTGCTGAGCAGGAACATCAGAGATAACACAGTGGAAGAACCTGGTTTCCTACTGTCACTGACTTTCACTGTCAACGCCCTCTCTGGTCCAGAATGTTCCATGTCGGCTGAGAGCCATCCTGTTTTTGTTTCCCTGTTCTTGCCCTTGTGTGTCCCTGGCAAACCGCTCCTTCCAGGTTTCCTCTCCAGCTAGTCTCCTACATTAACCGTACTGTACTTCCTCCACGCACACACACACACTTCCTCTTCCGTTTACCATTAATCCCCCCTCAGTCTTTGAAAGGTCACCACAACTATTTCTGAGGCCACCCACATGGTGGAAATGTTGGATAAATGAAACGGCTGAAGAAAAAGGCAATTACCATATTTTTGTGCCTTTTTAGCATAAGTATCTTTTGTATTTTTCATGAGCTACTGCACTAACCCCTAATGCCTCATTATCCATCTTTCTCACATTTAAACTTGGCTAAAAACTCAGAGTTATATCTTTGTCAGGTATAAATGAAAAGAGAGATGCAGTGATCGAGAATTGACCTTCTGTCCAGAGGTCATCTGATACAGACTTTGAGCCATTAGCTCTCTGGTGAACTGTTGGACTCATGCACTGACACATTTCTGCCAAATTAAGAATTCAACCTGGTAAATCCATATGGAGCAGAGTGATTTTTAGGCCAAGAATCTGGATGGGGTCTTTTTAGGATGCAAATATAAAGCCTCTTTCACACACAAAAGCCCACGCAAAAAAAAAAAAAGAGCATAGATTAATGTGTTACATAACCCAAAAAATTCTTTCTCCGTTGCTGACATTTCCAAGCAAACAAGCTTTCAGTAGGAAAATTTGACAAGTCGGCACTGAAGGCAGCAGAGATAAGAAGGGAACGAGGGGGCTGAAGAGGCAGACTGTGTCCCCTTGAGGTGAGAGTGGAGCAGACATCAAATGTTTGATTACGCGAGTGGGAAGGTTGTCTCCTGAATTCAGAGACGCTCCGGCCAGTTCATCTACATAAGATGGACCACAGTAAGCTGGTTAGTAAATCTGTTCTTACCCATTCTTTAGTTTATATTTCTCTCATTTCATTCTCTGAAAGTAAATTTTTTCACTAAAATGCAAACCACACAGATGCACAGCAGCAGTTGTGAGATGAGCCTCCTCGCTCCTACACTTGAGCTTTGGCACATGTGATGTTCAGCTGCTTACTCTTAGTGCCCTCTCCTGGGCAATTAATGAAAAAGCAGCCACTACTCCAGTTCATATCCCTGAAAAAGCTGAACTGAACAGGCTTTAGGTTTGTGAACCAGTGCAGCCTCTATGTGTACAGGAAATAAACTGATATCAAATGCACAGATTATAAGAGCAATATCAGGATGTAGATGTAGTTCTGTTTGTAAGTCTGGTGTTTGTGCGCTTTAATGACCTGAAACTGATCAAAAGTGGTCCACATTATGTTTCAATGAAAAACAGCTGTAATAATTTCTTCCATTACAAACATAGCAGTTTTTAGATTTGATTAACACAGCGAGAGACCACTTAATTTAAAGGTTTACCGTTGAGGTTGTTCGTTGAGCTGTTTGTTCATTAGCTACACCTACATGAAACCCATGCAGTCTGTCTAATATTCAGGTCCTGTAGTGAATCCTTCATGATGGCTGTAATGTTCGGTTTAATTGGCCATTGAGTTTACATCATAAATAGAAACATTACCTAAAGTGATTATGTTATCACAGAAATAATTGAATCATTTACGACCTGGGAAACACAGAGGACATTTTTAAATCTAATACGACAGATTAGACAAACCATCACCACATTTACGTCATTGATAAAATTAAAATTCATTGGTATTGATCATGAAGCTGCTTCATACACTATGCACACAATCAATCGGTATGTTGCACACACACACGCACGCACTCACACACACACACACACACACACACACACACAAACCTTTGCCCTGGATATCCAGCATCAAGCGTTACTTGTCCAGCAGTCAATACTGCGATCATTAAGTCATTGAAGTAAGATTCAGACGCATCATACATCATTTCACATTATATTAACGGATGTAATGAACCACACAATCAGTGCTTTTCTTCAAAGGTGTCTCCCTTCATGTGTGTCAACAAGAATCGATTCAGGATCTAAACAAACACTTTATCAAGGACATCTCTCTCATCCTACATGTTGCTGCACCAGAACAAACAGCTGTAACTACCACAGGCACCTTCAGGAAAAGACCAATAACATATTTTCATGTTGTATAATGATGTTGCTGTCAAGGATAATAATGCAACATATGCCGAAGACAGAGATTGGCAGTCTGAGCCTTTATCTGAAAAGCGATGAAAACGAGGCAGCGCTGTGGAGGTGGGAAGGAAAAAGAAAGATAAAAATGTAATGGATGCAGAGGAAATAGAATTTTTATTCTGACTCAGTGCTTATACTTTTCCTGTCTCTTTCCCTCCTTCTGTCACCTCTTTCTTCTCTCTATTGGTGTCTTTCCTGCACGGGCACATCTAAAATGCCTTACATGTCGTCCTATAGAGCCGGAACAGCACCACAAATGAGGAGGTGGGGTGGGGGGCTCAGCAGCACCCCACTAGGCCTTTATCTATTCAGGGGGGAGAATTGTGGGTACCAGGGGAAATAAGATCACTAGACATGAAACATTTTTTTGAAAGGATATATGCAGAAAAGCTAATAGCATAAGGTGCAGTAGTCAGGCTAAGCTTGAAATAAAGTAGGGACTTATTTCATGGGAACTGTTGGAGGTTCACATGAAATCACGGAGGAATGTTGAAAAGCCAAAATCCATTTTGGCTGCACTTCTCATGTCAGACTTAGACTTGCTGCTATACACTGCAGAGAGCAAAGTCATGTTCAGCCAATGTCTTTTTGCTTTAATTTGGATGTGAAGATTCCAAAAAACTTTACTGAACACCCGTGTGCACGTCACGTGTACACATGTGAAGTAGTGAACATTAACCAGAACGCTCCCTAGGAAAAGGGTAATCATTTTCCTTCCAATTTTATAAAGCAGGGTATATTTCAAATGAAATTCGGAATAACATTATCATATATTTTACATTCAAATGTATTACCTTGAGTGAGACTCTGGCATTACATAACCTACTTGTAAGGTGAATGGAGAAAGACAGTCTTGAAGTATCAAAGCTGCACCAGCACTTATTATGAAACCTTCTTTATCATGACATGAAAGAGAGGTGGCATGAAGTTGTTACCATGAAGTTGTCTACAGGTGCTGCCTGAGCTTTGATACCTTTTGATTCTCTGAGATTTCTGACGTTGAGTTTCTCTCTCAGTCTGAGGTGAGTGGAGTTGATAAATAGACTGTGAGTGTAGGGCTGGGCAAATCGGTCTATGAGTAATATCACGACTTATTTTAGACTATACCACAACATACAACATACACATACATGTCGTGATTACAGATCATGCTTACCACTTTCGCGCTCCATCACAGTAGAAATACCAGACAGTTAGTATGACCATTTAAATTGTAATTGTCACTATCACCATGGCCAATTACTGTGGGTAATTACTGTGGTTAATTGCTGTGGTTAATTTGAGTCATGTTTCTGTACAGCATCAATCAGCAACAGTCTCCCAGATGTGCACCAAGCAATGTGGGTTTGTTATGTATCAGTCTAAACATGGCAGAAGGCAGCAGCAGAGCTTTGTTTTTTATCTTTGAAAACATTTTTGCAACAAAGTTAGTGGGAAAGTGGTTTTTTTTATTTAAAAAAAAAAAAAAAGGCAAGTTTGCTTGCCTTTGCAGGGCTAGATGAGTTTCTGTTTGGAGCAGACGCAGCAGAGAGAATGAGCTGTAGCTGCTGAGTCTGTGTGTGACGCCTGTGTCAGTGATTGTGTGTTTTTAAAAAGGGCTGCAGCTACTGTTTCATCCCCCAAGCGCAGTGTAGCTGCTGTGTGGGCATACAGCAGGGAAGTGTGGGAGTATGTGTGTTCTGTGAAAGGGTGAGAGAGAGAGCAGCGAGACACCCAAGAAAACTAAGCCAGTGTCTTAAATCAATTATGCGGCAATTTATTCTTGATGTTCACAGTATTGTCCTTTACTGCATCCCACACGGAGCGGTATATTTACTCCCAGCTCAGTAATAAGGTAAACTGCGCTTCTGACGCCACTGTTTGCAATACTGCAGCCCATTGAATAATTGGTCACAGTCTGGGTTTTGTTTCATCATTCTTTAAACATTTAAAGTCATACTTTTGGTATTTGAAACTGTATTTTTAAAGGTCAAGTTGTTGGGTGTATTTGAGTATTTGGGCTTATTTTGTCCAACAGTAAAAGGTGTTTTGTAGAAAACCCCTCAACAGTAGGTATGAAAATAAATACAGTTTGTTTATGGCTTGGAATGAATTGGTATTTAAGTCTTAATATTGACATGGTGACACATTATAAGTCTCTTGGACGTTACTGTGAAAACCTATATAGAACTTGTCTGTCCTGTGATTGATTATTTATCAGATAGATCTAAGAGAGAACTTTCATCTTCTCTGTGAAGTCCTTTGAAACATGTTTGGGATGAATAGCTGAATAAATAAATTAACTTCAAGTCTAAGTAATTCCCTCAGGTGTCATGTCATGTCACATTACACAACCAGTTCGAAACATAACTCAACTTTTACTCAACGCCAACACACATCAAACAAATAGAAGAGTTTGAACTGGCCTGCTGTTCTTCTTAAGTGATACTCAGTCAGTACGCAGGTTTGGATTAGAATGGTTAACAGCCATATAATGGGAGACAGTCTCATGCAGAGAATCCTGCTTTTTATGTTCATATTGGTGACTACTAATGCTCTGGTGCTAACTGTGGTTTAGTGGGTGCAACACAAAGTTTAAAATGAGTCACTTTATAAGCATTTGGCAACTGGAGCAGATCTGATGAAACTGCTATAAAAGCTATACTATAGTATTCAAGTATGCGTAAGATCATAAATGGCCTCATTATCATCAGGCATCATTAACATACTGTAATCATAATTAAGTTAGGCAATGATGACTCTTTCTAGGTTTTTGGAAACAGGCAGATATGTTCAGCACTGAGGGAGTGAATGTGTGGAGTGGGTTTATCAATTTTAACACAGGCGCATTGTTTCAGGCAGAAAATGGCACTTTATACTGTAGCATTTGACAGGAGTCTAACTTGTAAGCCAGCACTACAAACAAGAGTCTGGTGAAGTGTCACTCCTCATCTACTTGCTATGGTTTATAAACATGAGAATATTTTACAGCACAGTTTTGTTCAATGAGTGCGTCATACACAAATGTCCATTGGGTAGGCTATATGGTCTGGCTTGACGGTAGTGCTATACAACACTGCCCCTAAAGACACAACAGCAGTGGCCTGAAAACCAATATACTGTAATATCAAACTATGAGTTCAATGCAAACCACTGAAATGGCCAGGGCGAGAAACATTCCAAGGATTCATTTCATAAAAGTGAAAAATGAAAAGCTGGATGACAACCTTTAAATGCAAGTATTTAAGTCTAGTTCTGCCAGTTGGTGTGAAAAGACAGCGTGAAATGGTTTTATGACCTGATGTGAAAGTGATATTTACATGCAGTTATGCCTCATGAGGGAACCCTCGCTGCCTTAGAAGACATTCCCAGGGTATTATATCATCTGTAGTGATGTTATTACAACTTAATATTCAATATGAGTAAAGATGATGATGATGAAGTGAATATGACACCAATCACAATATGACCATCAACTATTCAGGTTTGTTGCACTCCTCCTTTGTTCAGGTTCTCTATACAAGAATAGCTGGTGTCCTATAATAAACATGATACAGTATGAAGCCCTGTGAAACAAGCTTGTGATCTGGGAGTGTCTATATCAAGTAGAGCAGTAATGATTCATTAGATGAGTCAGTTTATGAGCTGAAAACCCTAATTTAAACCCCAATTTTGGGGGGTTGTTAAATTAGGCTCTGGGAAATTAAAAAGGGCTTTAACAGCATTTTTAAACATATCAGAGGCAAAATAAAAATCTATGATGAGATTTATTTGGATTATCTGATTTACTAGTAATTATAAGGATTGCTAGTGGATATAATGGCTAAAAATCAAACAGCAAATATTTGGGTTTAAGATTTGGTTGAAGATTTTTTGGGACAAACTGGTTCCTCTGGTGTTTAGTTTGAAATGAATTAGTTATTACAAGACATAATCGTCATCATACTTGCAGCCCTAACCTGCATGCACACATCAAGAGCACAGCACAGGCGATGATTCTACATCCATGAATAAATCACAGGTCACAGAACACCAAAAACACGCTGCATGTTTACAAGCTTATACACAAACGCTTCCCACCTACAGTCCCTGTGCAAGATTTACATGCTGACAACGAAGAGACAGAGATGGTGCAAACAGTGAGGAACACATATCACTCGTTCGGTGGAGCCGAACCCTGGGGGGCTCTGTAGCTGTGAAGTAGAGAGCAGCGAGCAGAACGCTCATCTCTGCAGAGCTCATTAAACTCCACTAATCGTATCTGTTACTGCTGTAATGGGTGAAATAAAGGGAGACAGCCAGAAATGTGTTGTGGTTTCCTGGAGGTGGTTGGAGATGCACTTAAAAATGGTTGCTTGTATTGCTTTGTGTCTGTCTGTCTGTGCGTGTGTGCGTGTGTGTGTGTGTGTGTGAGCCCATCATAGAAAAAATCCGGCACTGGCTCAATATATCTGCCTATTTCTCGCTCCAGCAGAAAATGCAGCCCCCCCTGGATTTCTGCTGAGCTTTACATGACTGAAGCTCTCTTCTTCTCTCTGTCCTCATTCTTCTTCTTCTTCTGTTTTTTCTGCTGCAGTTGTAACAACATCCTTAAATGCTGAATGGATTACAGAGCTATTCCAGCATGAGCAATGGAATAATAAAAACAGTATCTGATGCCTGGGCACAAAGGGACGACGGCTGCACCATAATTGGACCAGTGTTGTTATGTGCGTTTATTTTGTTGTGTAATAATGTAGCCTCATAAACACTGCGCTCACACACAGACGGGCATCTTAAGTTAAAAAGGAAACGCCTTCTGTTTAATGCTTTGTAGTCTCTGGCTGATTTTGATTTTGGTCACAGCCAACACGAGGCTTTGCACAAACAGGAAGGATTCAATAGCAGGCCCGTCTGCCAAAGTCTAGATGAGATTAAACTGTTATGTCAACTCCACACTGTCTGGCTTTTGTGCTTTCAGAACATTATGTGGAGTCTTTTCATAGACACTGGGTGGTCTGAGAGTGTGCTGTTCTCAGCGCATCTCTGAACTATAAGAACTGTCTTTGTAAATACTGTCAAAGTTTGAATCTAGGCCAAGTGTCTAGAGGCTGATGAATCTTTGTCTGTGTTTGGTGTAAAAACAGACTTCCATTTGTTTGTTGAATCTGTCTAACTACGGTGATTAAAATGTGCATCCCAGGGTAAACACCTCCGACTGAAGTTCAAAGTCCACGAACATGTCCAGGAACATGTCACGTCGAGGAGGCAGTGTTTCTGAGAGCGGCGCTCTTATTTTCTCTGCGACGCCGTGTGAATTTTAAAGACAAAAATGCTCTTGCTGTGAAATTATTTTCAAATGCTCTCTAACAGGATTATGGACTTTCTCTGAACTCACGGATGAACAGCTAATGGCTAATGCTGAGTGCATTAGCAAAAACATTACGGCAAATGAAAGCACAGGAAATTGGAGTCCGACTTGAGAAACTGGCCTAATAATCTTACGCTCATAGATAAACAACTCCCTTCCACACCATCACACGACTGCTCCTCTCTTTCCACGTCTGAAATCTTACTATTCTTGGATGTGTTTTAGCTGCAGTGATGTTGGTGCGTTAAACTGATGCTGTGAATAGGAAGCATGGCATCCGTAACGTGAACAGACATATCTGCTGTACTGCTGCATCTACGACTGCACCCCCCCCCCCCCCCCCCCCCCACCCTGTGCATACTGGCACCAGGAGGGAGGGAGGGAGGGGGGTGGTGGTGGGCATGAATCACACTTGACAAGACCATTTCCTTTCACTGTCATCCCTGCTGATTTGGCTGTGGGGGCTGGAAGCTGCTGCCAAAACATAAACAAGAGGGATTACATGTGTAATGACAGTCCTCTGTCAGGGTTTAGTCTTTAAGTTGAGACTGAATGTTCCATTTCATCAGTGAACTTCCATTTAATGAAACAGTTTCTGTGGACCTGTGTGTAATTAGATGAGATTGAAACTGTTTCAGAGCACTAACAGCTCAAGGAAATGCACCTTAAACTGCTGTGTTATATTGCTATTTCTTGCACACTTACCTCCAAAGACATGATCATTAACATCAGTCCAATTGTGCGTTCGCATCGGATGGAAAGCAATTTTTTTTTTTTTTTGCGTGGCGAGATTACATACACAGTCAGTGCAAAGACGCAAATACACGCGAATTTGTGCCGGTGGCGCCAATGACGGGCTCCGCAGCTGAAATGGAGCGCCGGTAGTTTGTGTCCTGCTGAGAGATCATGGCACAGATCCTACCTAGCAGGTCATCAAACTGGGCCCTGGTGAGCCTGAAACACTGCTGGAGGCCGCCGTCATCCAGACGCAGCTCCTGTAGAAGGCGGTGAAATTCACCGAGCTGTGTCCGCCTCTGGATGATGTTACTAATGCATCTCAGACTGCCACAGCAGGTACAATGAAGCAATGGTGGTTATCTCAGTCATGGGTGATGACAGACAGAAATGGAGGGAGGAGTTATTTTATTTAATATATGGCGGTAAGTAAGCTCCTCCTCTTTTCTTTGGGCAAATATTTGAGAGTTGTTTTTACTTGCATTACTTACGCAAGTAAAAACAAACTATTTATTGTAGAGCTATGTACAGCATGAAGATTCATTCAGAACCTTAGTCCCTCCCTCTCTCCCACTCCCTCTCTCTCTGTCTCTCTCTCTCTCTCTAACACTTGACAAAGCACTCCTCTGTTGGACTGGATGAAGACAACAGCTCATGCCTGTTTATATGCATATAGTTTGTCACTCCAGACACAAGCGGAGTGTCTTTTTAAAGCCAGGTGTGAACTGATGTGTTGAGAGCTGACTACTTGCGATCAGATCACCCAAGACACTTAGTCTTAATGCTGCTCTGAACAGAGTCAAGAGGAATAAGCGTGTAGATGATCTAGTGATGACTAAGAAGGCAATTTTCAGCATTTTTCACGACTTGTCAGTGCTCCCTGTGGACACTTTTCATTTTTGGGTTTCATTCACGTTTCCAGCGACTACTGTACCACGACTCTACTCTGTGCATAGGAAACAAAGGGAACAAGGCTCTGGCCTTGCAGTTCTGCAAAGTGCAGTGTCCTACTGCTGAGCCCAAACCATATTTCATCCGAAACAGGCAAACCACTGCAACATCATGCCACCCCAGCTGACACATAAGACATCCTAAAACAAATAACCACAATCAACACAAAAATGCATGCAATATTTTTAACATTCAGTTAACTATTTGATTCCCTTACAAGTAAAATTATGTAAGGATGACATCACTCATGCCACTGCAAAGCTATGTTCCAGTTTAAGATTCTGAATTCAACTTTTCAACACTGTGAGCACCACCTTTGAAATTTTATTCATCTGTATTATTCCTATCTATTTCTATTCATTACATCTGGGTAAACACAGAAGTCTCAGAGAGAAATCGCATAACCCTCCGAAAATAACACCAAAACGAGACAGAAGTGACAAGGGATTTTTTTTTAAAAAAACATAACTTTGACGACCTGACCTGAGTTTTTACATAGTTTTGACATGTTATGTCTGGCTTCTGCTGGATATTTCACAGAACTTGCAGTTGAGCCAACTGTTCCCAGCTTTGGGGTCAGCTCAGTCTAACAGCTCTGTGTGGTTTTGTAGCCCGCTGTGCTGTGCCATCCTAACACCTCAGCTAGAGTGAGATTACTCCCTTAGGCAGCGGGGCCTCTGATAATTACAGTGGAAGGTGAGATTTAAGCATCTACACACATCCTGAAAGTGAAACATACTCCTCTAACCTTGGTTAGATGACACACTACATCATTTTTATTATCTCTTTGTCCGAATATCTGAAAATGGTGATTTTATTTATGTGTTTAACTTTTAATTAAGTTTCACATTTCATGAGAGCACCATTTTTCCAATTATGACATATAGTGATATATGTATATAAGAAAGGAAAATTTGGACTGACTGAGCATTTTCATTCTTTTAGTAGCTTTTTTTGTACACAAGTCAAACATTATGTTTTCTGTTTGGTGGCAGCCCAAATGCAATCAAAGCTTCTTCTCTTATGTTCATTAGGTTTTTGATGATGACTTCAAAGGGCTTCCTTTCTTTCCTATTGTTCTTGTCAAGGCAAGGGAAGAGGTGGGAGTTTCTAGGCCACAGTATACGACACTGAGGATCTTTCTCTTCAACAAAATATTGGATGTTATGCTTTGAATATACAGCTGGAGGAAAAAGCTCGAAGCCTCTTTCTTGGGTTCAATATTCATTTCTAAAAACAGTGACAGAAGCCAAAGACTCCGTTGTGGTTGTTTCTTTATCTGCTGTGATGTGTTAAACATTTTAACATTTAATTTCTGAGAGCAGCCATTTTAATTTGTGTGGCAGTTTAATTAAAAATAAAATAAATAAATAATAAAAAAAAAAACCACTGCTGGTGTTAGTACCATCAAGAATAGGGAGCCGCTAACAGTATCTGTTAATGTGATTTCTTGAAAAAGTGTCTAAGTTGACTAAACCAAGAAAAAAAGACACTGTGCTACAGAATTTTAATTCTTAATCAATTTGCTTTTTGGAAATGTCCTTTGACTTATTAGCTGAAATTAGTGGAGATATTTTACACCACAAAAGTATAAGACAGAAAGTCCAGTGAAGTTCTCAACAAGAAATAAAAGTCACCTACTTAAAATTATAGACAAAGGAAAATCTACTGAGCAAATATTTTTTATATGACAATCCTCATCATCAGTTGTGGCATCCCTACTTTTTCTTATTAAAAGCAGTTCATGTATTTTCATATTGGAAAGATCAGTGCCTGATTTCTGAGGTACATGCATCAGAAGGGTCAGTGAAAGTACATTTTTATGGCCAATAAGTATTTTTAAAATCATTTCAACAATGGCAGAATTTATGCCTGTCACCTGTGAGACCTGAGCTTGTTCCCAACTGAGGCATGTGAGGAGCAAGTGAGACACAGAAAAACATGTCTTCACTCATTCATACAGCACTCTGAGAAAAGACTTCCCTTTCATGCAGGCATCACTATATTTATTTTTTGAAGGCCTGTTTGTCAGTTTCACTCATGTGGTTTGAGTTTGTGTTCATGACCAAGACAACAAGAACAACAACAACTCTACTCCAAAATAACTGCTTACACGAGAGAAACTGAAAGTGGCAGGCTGCGTATCAATCTAATGCCTGGAACGATCTTGCGAAACAACATGTTATTGAAAGTATAAATATGGCTGTTGATTTTCTTTGTTAAGTTTTCCTCTGTGGTGTTTTTGCATCTCTTTCTTGGTGTTTTACATCCTCTTGTTGTGGTTTCCTGTATCATTTTGTCTCTGTGGTTATTTTGTGTCTCTTTTATTTTGTGACATTTTGAATCTGGCAATCTGGGTACGAGCCTGACACACCTGATCCTGATCCGTCCATGACAACTGACTGTTCCATTAGTTATCATTATTAAAACACATACTGTGTTGGATATTTTCTTGAATAATGATGACCAAAAGTGAACTACAAAAGTTCCAACCCCACATCCTCACTCACAACCTGCACTATTGCTTTACTTCAAATGTGAAACACTTGTCCTATAATCCCGTATGTGTTTGGGATTAAACCCTAAGCTTTTATCACTCATCAGTGATCTCTCGTCTCAGAAAGGAAAGCTTGGCGGAGATGAATTGTCTAGATGGGAGAGCAGAGACGCCTGAAGTGAGGATTTAGAAGCAGGAAAGTTAAGGATTAGAGACTAGGATTGACGTGATTGGCAGAAGAATCACATGCTGCCGGTGACGCATCATCCACCTGCCGTTGCAGATAAATGTATCCCACAGAAAAAACACAACAGGGGAAAGAGAACACGTGTCCTCTGAATACCAAAGAATATGGAACATGCTGTAAGACAATCACAACGGCAAACATAATCAATTTACGATGATTAGTGAGGATTATAGTTGCATTTCAGAAATCCCAGAAGGGAAACTGTTTGTCGCTAAAATATAGCATTGCTCTCAATGATCACTCAGAGTCAAACTGACACTTTGTTAAGTTTTAATCTGGATCTCATTGTGTATTGTAGTGAAACAACACTTATGGTAAACTCCCCAGTGAACTCCGTGGAAAACCTGTGCTAGTTTACATCAGATTTCATTTTGTCAGAGACAGCCAGGAGCTTTAGATTTACATTTCCTTCATTATTATCAAGCTACAATGATTGCTCTACACAAATTACTGTAAGTGACGTTATGTTGCTTTTTAAAATTGAAAACCAAAACATTCTCTTGTATTTGAATATGAAAAATAGCTACTTTTTTGTATAAACATTATATTTAAGTTAATGAGAGACTGCCTGAAATGTACAAACTATTTGATTCAATAACTTTTGGTTCTATAGGAAATAGTTGTTTATGATGCCACATAGATCAAACAATTAGTCGTTTAATCACAAAAACACAATCAACTATGAAAATAATCAGTAGTTGCAGCACTACATTATATTAATGGGGACAGTTTAACAGAACAGAAATCTGTGAAATCCTGATTTGTGGTACACCTGCGATTTTCCTGCAGTAATCACTTCAAAAGTCTCCTGTGAAGAAGACAACCATAAGCTGTTGATACACTCAGTTTTAACATTTAATATCTTCATAAATCCATGTATCATAACACTTAGCTTAAGGAAATATTTACAAAAAAAAAAAAAAAAAAAAGCAGAACCTGAGGTAAGTTTTGCATCATTTATTATGTTAGTTTTAAAACAAAGCAAAACAAAAACAGATCAAATCCAACTGCTGTTTTATAGGTCACCATCGATAGCTGAGGAAGGGAGGGAGCGTTTGAATGCTGCTGCTGTTGCTTGTCTCGTGGCTAACAGCCAGCCCTGCCAGCCTGTGTTGCTGCTGTGCACCACTGCCAGCTGATATGATAATTGAAGAACCAGTGAGGATGGTGACTGGTAGTTTGTACACCAGCTGCCCACCTATGCCAACAACAATCAAATCACTTCGCTGCAGTGAGTTTCTGCGTTCCTGTTGCCAACACCTGTATAGTCACAGTGGCAAATGTGACGGCTGCTTGTATCAGCAACAGTAAAATGTGACTAGTGTGTATACTGCAGCAACAGCACTTTCACTTCAAGAGCTGACATGCAATGCAGGAAATGTCACACCTTAAAGCCAAGATTTTAAAAGCGGACTAAAGATGACTTGCCTTCAATCACTGCTTAGATGACATTTGTCATAATGAAAACTAAGTCATAATCTTTGAAAGAATATGCTGTTTGTCTCAGTGCCTTTCATCAGTGTAATCAACATACATTTGAGTTGAATTCAGACTAGCCCTACAGAGTCTTATTAACACTGCCTCTTTCCAAACGTGAGCCTGCTCAGTTCAAGTCTGCAATACAATAACAACCACAGGATCTGTGACGTCCAGCTCAATTTAAATATCCATATCCATGGCAACACAGATAACTAGTGTTTTATCCTACAATGGGAATCATTACATTTTCGGTCACATGAACTCACACACATCGATAAATGATGAACACAAACTCCAGCTTGTTGTCTCAAACTCTGCAGCATCCATCCACCTTAGAATGAAGCAGAGACCCCAAAACCTCAATACTGGTCGACTACTCATTTTGTTTGCCAACAAGCAAAAGTGTAAATATTTCATGTCAGACTCCAAAACGAGGTTTTCACTCAGTGAAAATCTTCACTCAGCAGCACCTGTATGCATCAGTAGCTACAGGATTTAATCAGTAAGTCAAATCAGCTGCAGAGGAAAATCAGAGGTTCTGTGAACGTGGAAACCTGTGAATAACTCACCATATGTTTGCTAATGGCAGTGATAAATCATAATATTATGTTGCATGATTCGTGTTGATGAATGTTGATCAACATCAAACATGAGTTGCAGTTGAAATTTAGCGAAATGTTCATCACTGAGCTCCATACATTTGGTGTTGGCACTTGATGAGACAAAGCAGAAGTAAGGAAAAGAGTACCGAGAGCTGAGCAACGAATCCGCCGTTTATCGCACCTCTAAATGTTTCATTAGGCATATTGGCTCATTTTTCATCATCTTTCAACGGATTCGCTGATAAACAGTCGAATTAGAGTTTCCTTTAACTTTGGGATCAGAAGCTAAAGCGTGGAAGAGCACGTGGTCTTACCTTAGAGCAGGTGCGTCCTCTGCCGTGCTGAAACACATCACTTTACTTAACTCCGGGCCACAGAGAGTCACTTCCACAGAGACCAGCCTCATCTCTCGGCTTCTCGGTTCACTCTTTTAGGCAACAACAACACTCGGCTCGGTGAGCACGGTGCTCAGCAGCCTCAGCGGTCCGCCTATCAGTTGGACCCAGGTGCTGGCACAGTCACCTAACATAAAAATAACACTCATTCTCCCCCACTTTCATCGTCGTTTAAAACCTCTGCTCTCACAGACTGCCCTGTATTACATGTGCTTACTGTGCATTTTTGAACACCCAAAATACAATCTATTAAAAGCTAAGAGGGTCATTTTGTTTTTTCCTTCCGGGAGGACCTGTCCTATGAGGCGTTCTTCCGCCATCTTTGGAAATGGTAATTGAAAACCCAAATTTAAGCAATAGGTGGTACAAAAAATCTAAAAACAAGCTGCATCACAAGCAAGACTTTAAATTTTAAAATTCAGCAGCAACACCTGTTTTCAAAAACAGTATTACTGTTACTCAAGACGATCAACAGGAAACATTTGTTGTAGGCACTATTTCTTTGGTAGAAAGTAGTTCCAAATAACTATAAGAGTCACCAAGGCAACAAGGAGTAGCCCATTTCTATAGGCTAAAGAACAGAATATAGGACACACATTGTACTACTTTATATTGTCAGCACCTTTTCTTGTGGATTATACACAGCACATACAAAACAGCCATTATTCAGCTGCTTTGTATTGCAATTCCATTCATTATGCTACATATTACCCTCACATAATGACCAGGAATAATTTCTTCCAGTCAAACCAAATGATAGCAAATTAGAATACTGCACTCATATGTGAAGTAAATTAATATAGCCTCGCAAACACTGATAGTTAACAGTGTGTAGTGTAAGAACTGAGAAAGCAAGCTGAAAAGTGAAAAACAAAACATTTTAATGGTTGTATTTGATGTGCTGATGTACAATAGTTTACTATTGAAGACGGAAAAGTAAAACAAATCAGTGGTGTTAGAAAATTGTAAATAATGTTGTTAAAAATACATGCCCACATCAGTAGATGGTCTTGAGAGGGCAGCAAGCAGGAAAAAGTGAAATATTACAGAAGGAAATTTCATATGAGCTGTGAGGCGTGCGTGAAGCTCCAGACCACAGATACCATCTCCTGTGTCCTTGAATGCAAGTAATAACTTTGCTACAGCACACAATTTGCACACATTCTGCAGAGCCACATTTTGGCAGTATTAAATATATCTTTTCAGGGTTGTCATTGCAGAAGTTTTTGTCTTTGTTATTTATTTGTCTGAATAACACTCCTTTTTTCATTGTTAGCACAGACTCTTGAGAAAACCGACACAGAAAAACGGCATGACAATTTTCAACATATAAAATCTATATTGAGAAGAATCCCTGTGTGTGACAGCGTATGCTAACGCGCAAAGGAGTGGGGCGCTGTAAATTTTTCAAAGTGCGCCAGGTGTCCCCTGGTCCGCTGCTTAAACTCAAATGACTGGCTTGACAGCAGTTTCCCTCTGCACAAACTTGTGAATAATAAAATTGGAAGCAGGATGTTTGCTATCAAAACGACTCCCCGAACAACTTGACACTTGAAGTGTTTTGCTGCCACTGAGGGAACATTTGAAGAGTTTCAGGCACCCATCATTTACTTACAGACAATAACAAAAACTTTTTATTTGCACCGTTCTTTCCGCATAGCTGTCTGCTTCCTGAACACAGTCGTAAGCCTGATATTTTACACGTGATTCTGATGCTCTTCTGGGATTAAGCTTCTCTGAAGGCAATACCATGATTTCTCGTTCATGTGAGGAAAGTACAGCCCACTGGTGCAGATGGATGACCTGCATTCACCTGTGGCTGACCTGTCAATAACAGGTCTAGACATCAGGGACATCAGGTCATGTTAAATAATCATAATCTCTTTTTATTCCTGTGGAAATACACCCATGCTTTTGTTATTTAGTTATATTTGGCGTAAAATTACTTGACTTGACTCCCAACCGGAGATCCACTGAAGTGTGAAAATGGACTCCCTACATGAAAGCCAACTGAGGTTACAGTCTCAATAATATTATCTGAGTTATGCTGCAATAAGCCAAAAATACTGCAGAGATGCACTGTCAAAACACTATATCCTCACTAACTCGCTGTGTGTTTGTGAGCACAACTAAAGTGTTGTCCTCTGAGGATGCAACATTACTCATGCTCTTTGTAGACTCTGTGCTCTGTATGACGTTAACACACAAACCTCATCTGAAATATTAATAAAGATACATAACACTGGATATAGTCTTGAAAGTGCTAAGTTTGAAATATCCCCACATGCTACACAAGGTCAGGTGCAGATAAATAGGCTACTGCAGCACAAATTTGCTTGTTGCTAATAGAGTGAGTGCCGATCACCACAACAGATGCAACAAAATGTATTTAGTCTCTCCCAAGACAGCAGTGTGCTGGATATCTCATAAATGCACCAAATTCCTTCCCATAGAACTGAAAACTACACACAGAAATTACAACCCCTAACATGCTGAAAACGCTACAAGCAATGTCTAGTGACCATGAAAGTATGCAGCAGTGTGTACCGCAGCAGGGTGTGTTTTTGACATTAATTGGGAGTCATGATGGTGGTCTATGTCAGTATGTGCTGCAAAACATTTCATCAATCGAGACTGTGACACATTTTGACAAGAAGCTGGTGATGATGTATCTCTGGTTTCATTTCTTACTTTAGGAGAGGTAATTTCATTGGATTATTTATTAGTGTTGCGTTTCATTTTCATCGATGAAATTTATCTTTGAATCAAAATTGAATTTCTGAAACAAAACAAATAAGAAACGCCGAACCCATGACTGTGCACTTGAAAATATGATGTTACCTTACTCTGATCACACGCTGACTAAACCTCTTGCAACGTGACTCCTTCTACATGATTAGCAACACCATGAGCATGAAGCTAATCTCTTACTGCAGGAAAGCCCACCGGGTAAGGAGGTGTGAGAAATCTGTGACTGTGCTGGAACCACAACATAAGTGGTAGAAGGAGAGGAATTAATCACTTCAAAGGAGACCAAAATATGTTTTACACCTGCAGTGGTCACATAATAAAATTTCAGATCACGTTCACCTCAGGGATTTACCAACGGTTTATTGAGTATTAAGAGGATCCTCAAGGGTAAAATGATAGGAGAGAAAGGAAATCCTGTCCCCCAACTTTGACTGTTAAGAAAAGGCACTCTCCTTCAGTGTTTGCATTGTTTCTGAAACGGATAATCTCACCTTGTGTTATTGGAGAACCAGCCTTAATACAATTACATCTGTTGTGGGAACATCAAAAGATTATTATACATTTATCAGCAACAATCAGCACTTCGTAGGCTGCCACATGGTGTCCAGGTTTGTTGGTTTGTCTGTCATCATTTATTTGACCAGGGATTTTTTTTTTACTCTCATTTGACACTTATTCTGTTCTTCATATGGCGGTAAATAATGTACTGTGCGCAGAAGTAACATGACAATGTTGTGCGTATTTCACCACATTAGCAAGCGAAACCACTGAAAAGTGATTTACTGCAGTGTATCACTGCAACATTAAACACAACAAAATCTAGCTCACTGAAAAATTAAATTAATAAAAAGAAAGAAATGCACAGTGAAGAAAAGGAAAGACCTGTCGAAATGAGTGGTGTTTATATATTAATTATTTTACATACGGATTTATTTTCAAACAGACTGGGTTTTGATATTTGGGCCAAGGAACTGCAAGACATGAGAAAACATGAAGCATTTGTCCAAATTGAGCAACAACCAGCAGGAGAGTTTTGAGAGTAACAAGCCATTGTTGAAGTGATACTATTGATCCAAAATCCAATCAACGCCCTGCAGGAACGTTTCAAATAGTGTTCTTCTACTGAGTAGTACACTCTTGCTTATTAAACAGACAATGATGCACTGGGAAGGTCTTTTTGTATCACTATTACAGTGTAGTGTATTTCATAGCTACAATTGCACAGGATGAGTAAAGCCCTGCCAAGAATAGACTAACCTTGAGAAGTCACAGACATAAAGAATAAACTCTCCCCAAATACTTTAACTATTTCAAAGCCAGGAAAAGAAGTCCTCACACCCCACTGACAAACAAGAGCATCAGCCGCTGAGGAATTACTGACAACACATCACAACATTTAACTCAGAGTAAATCACACCACCAGTGGGGAGTGGGAGAATTGTAGCAGGATTATGCACCTGGCACTGCCACGTGAATGTGATTCATGAGAGAAAAAAAAAAAAATTCTGTCAAGTGTTTATTCTGTCAGGCTACCACCAGAAGGTTGTTAATATTCAAGTCTTTGGGCATGTGCAACACTCATGTAATGGATTTTCTCTCTCTGCAATTCAGGCAGGCCTTTGCATATAGCTGAGGGACTTCTGATCCAATGATGGGTGACAGCCAAAGATAACAAAAAAAAAATCCCCCTGTAATTACTGTTCAGATATTGCGAGCCAGCACTACTGTGGATTAGTCTTCCAGCTGCTGTGTAACAGTATGTAAGGTTGTTGCTAAAAATAGAGAAAAACAGCCATCTCTTATTCACACAATTTGCAGCTCGCTTACTTTCTTGCCCCCATCCACTCCCCCTCCATCTTGCCTTGACTCCCCTCTCTCGCACATCCGAAATCGCAGACGTGCAGCACAAGCTTCAAAGAGCATAGATAACTTCGGGAGAGCAAGACTGACTGTAATTCACTACAGCACATGCAATGATAATGTCATTTTTCACAAGCAGGGAGTGGCGTTTTTGGTTTCCTGAACCCCAGCGCTCTCACCTTTGTTGCGACGGATAAGCAGGCACTGGAGGAGAGTTACTGTAAATGAGCACCACAACCTAAAGTTGTTTTAAAGTTTATCTTCATTGGGGAGAAAGCAACAGAGAAGGAATACAATAATAGGCTACCCCTTGGGCATATGTAAAATAAATGTGCAACAAGGACTGAATATTCAGTGCAAATAGCTTTTCGGTATGCGTCGCAGTCTAAAGGCAAATAGCTCAAAGAAAGCTTGATGTGCTTCCAAACATTTAACCACTCTTGTCTTTTTCGTTGATTTCCCCCAGTGTTTCACTGCCTGCTGCGTTCGCCACACTGCGTGGATGAGAAGCTAAGTGAGTAATCATTTCAGTCGTTCTGATCTGAAAAACCTATCCTCCAGTTTAAGCTTTTCTCATTCCATCTGAGCACTCCAACAAACAAACAAACAAACAGCAAGTTTCTGAGGTACAACATGTCATTGAAAGAAATGTAACATTCCCTTTGTGGAAAAAGGCCACGGAAAGGTATTTTTTTCAATAGAAAAGCAACACTCTAAAAGCAAAGCAATTTTATTGATGAATGAGAGAATAAAATCAGACAAGACTAAATCTATTTCTGAGAGTGCCCACTGTTGCCAATCAGGTGCAAGTATATACAGCATACACACACACACACACACACACACACCACAGCTATGGCCAAAGGGTGCCATTTTCCATGATGTGCTTCATGTGACATCTTGTAACTGAACACCTCAGGCTGATTTGTTCATGCTGTGAGATTTGATTTTGGGGGAAGAAAAAAAGTGGGTACATCGCCTCAAACCTCTATCAAACATCTCCCATACAAATCATAACCTACATACAGTAACATGCGCCCACATAGGCAGGGTCTGAACAGGGGTTTCTGCATGACTATCGCTTGTGCGGAACATGATCTCCTTAAATGTTGACTAAAAACTCCCATAAAGTGCACACGCATAATTATGAGCAAACATCATCTATTTTTCATTGCTAATTCACTCAGCACTCTCAGACATATTTGCCAAGATGAAATCTACAAAAATTAATTGTTGGTGCCGCAGATGGTGCAGAATTACTTTAATGTGAATTAGTGGAGGAAATCAAAATGTTATTAAAAATTTTAAAAATAAAAAGTAAGGTGACACATCGATCTCAATATCCAGCACTCAACATCACAGGTGTTTATTGCACACACCGCACAATGTTGTGTTAAACTGTGCCACATTACAAATAATACAATAACTCATATGGAAGAATGAGTTATGTAATATTTTACCAAATAAAACCTTTGTCAAACAATTTGGGGGATATTGATAATGCATTAGAGATGTTTACTAAACACATGAATGCACTTTGTAGTGAATAAAAAATGAGCATGATGAAAACATTGAGATTTTAATGATGAACTGCACTGGAAGCTGCTCTGAGAGGAGAGCCATGTTAAAAGATATTATTTCCTCCTGGTTGTCGCTGAAAGTGGGACACACATTTTCAACTGTTGCCTCCATAACCACCCTCGCATTTTGCATAACGGTATTGCATGATTTAAATTTCTTGTCTTTTTTTTTTTTTTTTTATAATAATCTACTTTAAATAGAGTGTGATGGCTACTCTGTTTTTGTGTGCAGCATTAAGTGCAAAATAAAGGTCTTCAAACACATGAAATCTAACTCAATCAACATCAAACACGGCAGGTAAAACTTTCGCATTGTGTTATTAGGTGGCTTCATGTGGGTGTAAACACTTACTGGCTTGCATGAGTTGACCCTGACGCCCAAACACCTGAGAGAAGGGGCTTCGGCTGCAGGTGAGCATTTCCTCCATGGCTGCGCTCCTCAGGGAGGGGGAAGGTCCCTCGTCTTCAGAGAAAGAGAAGTGCACTGAGGGTCAGCCTCCGAGTGTGGAGAAGCTTGGCTGTTGCACTGGAGCAATGTTCTCCTCTCGCTCTCTCTCAGCTGACTGCTAATTTGTCTTTGAAGCCACCTCACGACCTCTCCTACGCCTTTCCCAGGGCTGTCATTTGCTTTCTTTTTGCTTCTTTTTTCACAACTGCTTCCCCCGCTGACTGCAGATCAGTGCTCCGTCTCGTTGCCTCGGATGCCGTCAGAGTTGCTGCTGCTCCTCAGCTGATGAGAGATCTGTGTTGGGCTGCTCACAGCCTGCTCATTAGTGCTCCAGTGTGGCGCTTCTTCAGACAGAGAGCACAGCAAACACAGCATGAACAAAGCAGGAGAGAGAGCAGGAGAGGGAGAGAGAGAGAGCGATGAGAAGAAGACTGCTGCAGAGAGAAGACACACTCTCTCCCCTGACAAAAGTGAGAATAGAGATGACTGTGTGTGTGCATGTGTGAAAGTGTGTGTATAGTCACTTTTACCATCATACTGTGGCTGCTGCTGCTGCTGCTTGTAGTGGTGGGTTATGGTCTCTTTTATCTCCCTCTTTGTAATCCAATCTGACTCATCTGTGGTGATTTGACAGGCATAAACGTTGTGAAATTGACAAGACACACAACAGAGTGACCGTGATAATAACTGTCTATCAAGGATGCTGTTGAATATGGGATGCAAACAAACACCAGCACGCTGTGGCGCGGCCCGAGGTCTGTTCATTCGCTGTCATACATATTAGATGGAAGCTTGGAAATCACACAGAGAGAAAACAGGTCTTGCAGTTCCTCAAAAACAGGAAGGAAACATGAACCGACCAGATCAACTGAAAATGAATAATGACTGTTGGTTTCTTACGTACAGGTCTCATACCTGTCACTGTGCAACTACATTATTAAGAGTCATTCACCTCTGACATGACTTTTTCTCCATTTGTTTTCTCTCTGTGATCTGCTGCAATTAAAACTCAGATCCAAACTGTAATTACTTTCAAGATAATAAAAGTTCAAGTTGTTTCTCTCTTTCTTTCTTACCCCCCTCCCACACCCTCTCTCCCTATCTCTTCCTCTCTCCTGCTTGCTCTCCTTGTGAGGATTGTTTTCCAAATATAGACAGGAAGACTGATCCTGCATCTCTCTGTCTCTCGCACACAAAACAGTCAGGTGTATGCAGGTTTTATGCAGCACTTTGTGCCTGTGCAGACAAAAAAAAAAAAAAAAAAAAAAAACAGCAACATTTGCGAATCCCCCCTCAAAGCAAAACAGGAATTCTGAAGTGAAAACTCAACCACGGACACAAAAATCACTTTCAAACTAAAGGGGCCAGTGGATCATTAAAAATGGATCTGCATCCTTTATTAATGGCCTCATTACCATGTCTGTTCTGCTTCCACATGAACAGCATGCAGAGAGGGAAGAAGAGAGGTGTACAACACTTTATCCCTATATCCTGTTGGCAATATTGTTTCCACTTAATATATTATAATATTATAATTATCAAGTTAGTCATTGCTTTGAACTCGGTCTTACATAAGTTATCGGAGGTAGTAAATTAGCTGTATTATGAGATCTCAGAGCCTTCAATGTTCAAATGTTTGAATTCAGTCTAAGTTGATAACTTCCACTGACACTCTCAGTGTCTGCTTTTTTGTTTCTGACTACACCGAAACAAAGAACATGCATCATAGATGTTCAGCTGAGTGAAGAGTAAATTATGCACAGTGACATCCAAACCAAAAAAAAACGTCATTGTCACATTAATCAGAACAAGCACAGCGTGTTGTGACACCTCTCTGTCTTCACAGATCCCTGTCATCATCATCATCATCATCATCATCACCGTCACCACTGTGCACCGTTCACCTGCGCATGCAAACTTAATCCCCATCTCCAGGTGACACAATACATCATTCAGACAAAGTCTTTTTGCCTCTCGACAGAACAGGTACAGGACAGACCTGCAGCGGGGTTAAAAATATAGTCTCACACTGTGTAACTGCTTCTGTTCAGTATTGTTTATCCAACTTTCAATAAAGATGATGAACTTAATGAGAGGATCAAAGGTTTCTCCTCACACCTCTGGGATTGATGTTTTTGTTTTCGATCATCTTTGATCGTGTGTCCTCTCTTCTCATCATAACTTCCTTTGAGAATCCAACATGGCCCTGGGCTAAGATCCTAAGCTGTGTTGAGCATACAAATGCAGTGTTGCAGTTTGAAGTTATTGCTGAGCTTGTGAGCTCTGGGAGATCTTGTACCTTAGGGCTGTGGAGGTTTCTCTCTCTAGGTTCACTGGCACAACTCCTAACTAAAAATCATCTGCGAGGCACTGCTGCTTAGTGCACCTGACTGTTTAGCCCTCGTTCCTAGAGACTGTGATCAGAGTTTTTTCTATATTCTTAATTGCTTTGAGGACATCAGGGCGTGTTGCCTTTTTAGACACCTGCAACAAGACAGCGTTTGCTTTTCCTCACGTCAGCAGCGAAACATGTGGCGAGATCTGACATGTTGCCGAAACCTTGTGACGAGATTTGAGCAGAATCACTTTGTTGGAGCTCCAAACCACTTGTGTTGATTTGTCACAAAGGCACTAAAAGCCTCTGAGCAGTGAATATATAAGCTTCACCAGAGGCAGAACGATCCCACAAGCTTTTACGTAACAGCACGAAGTAGAATGAACAAGCTTCCTTCACCTGCTGCTGCTGAGTACTGTGTATCTGCATTTTATTAGCGTTGGCCATAGCTAATACACAAGGGGGTGGGAAGAATTACAGTGATATGTCAGTGTCACAGACTGATGTATGGCACAGCTATTGTTGCTCGTAATAGTGAATAATCATAAAATAAGTGCTCTTTCCCACAGACCCTTCGGTTATTTGCCTGAATCAAATAAAAGATTTTGCTCAACTGCCAAAATTCCAATTAAATTCAGGCCCACTGTGCTGCATGTTGATGAACAATTACACTCAGGCAGAGATTACTTTTTGTCTGTTAATGTTTGATTGAGAGAGCGTGCTGACACAGGCCAGCACTTGGACCTGGTCTCTACAGGCAGGAGTAGCTGTTGCCTTTGTGTGAGTAAGGATTAATTTTGAGGAAGATTAAAGTCAGCAGCCATATTTCATTTAAATGGAGTGAATTGGCCTGTCAAAGCCTCTGCCATTCAAAGATGTCTTATGTTGGTAAAAATATTCATGTCTAATGTTGAAAAATACAAGTGCGCCCACTCAAGTACAAAGGAAAGCTACCCCTTGGCTATTTTCAAAGCACTACAGTCCGTTCCAGTGGATTCTCACAACCTGATTTAAAAGCTTAATACATTTGTTGCACACAAAGCATGTGTAGTAACCTTGAATGTTACTTGGTTTACAAGAAAAGTCCACAGGGCAATCTCTCATTAGTCTTCAGGACACTGTCTCTGGCTGCAGAGTGTGTTACCAGATGATTTCAGGTAATGTGGCTTCCAGGTGTAATATATTATTTATAATATAAAAATATGCAACATCACCTGACCCAGATATTTAACATTTGAATTCAACAGGTAAGTTCCCATTGTGATGTTTACATATTCTATGTACAGGCATGAGGAGATTCAGTGTGTACTGTTGAAACAAATCAGGTTTAGAGGCATTGCACTCAGACCTTTGGAATGTGATACTAAATACTGAAAGAGTGTTGATAGTAAACAAGGCCTCTGCATACACTTTTTTCTTCTTTCCATTTCTCACCACTTTCATTGAAAACACATCACAGGCTGGTGGCTCTAGTCTGGATACCTTTGCATGGAGAATTTCTGGCATCCAGATTTTAAATGCTCAAATAGTGGTGGAAGAGAAAATACTAAAATAGCACAAAAACAAGAGGGAATGCAAATGGATGAGATGCAGTGGTGTGAGTCCACTGCTCATAAGGTTAAAGTAAGGAAAGTGTGCCACCACCTGGACAGTTTAGTACTTTGTAGCCCAGCATAAAGTGCAGGAAGCCACATATGCTATTCAGACACCTAAAATAATGTTACTGGCTTGCTTTTAGTACCAAAAAGAAAAAGGCTTTACACATATAATCTTAACATTCTCCATTTATTTTTAACACTCGCTTCAAGAAAACTTTAGTGCAAATCATACAGAGAAACTGTTTCGAGATTGATAACGTGATTTTAAATTATTAATAAATATACATGACTCATTTTACACTTTGAAATGCTACAAGCACTTTTCACAGTTAAATAACAGTCTCCATCCTGTACATCCAACACATTATAGCCTGTCTGAACAAAACAAATATTACCAGCGAGGGCTGAAAAAGGCAAAAATGCAAAATAGATGTACCATTACTATTTCAGATACAGACCATTGTCAAGTTTTAGTTTGCCCAAATTAATATAACTCAGATCAATCATAATCAAATAACTACCCTGTATAGCACTGTAACTTCAAGCTAGTAGCTTATAAAAACTGAAATCATACAGATACAATGCCTTACACTCATTCTTTGAGATTAGTGACAACTTGCCACAAACATTTTCATATGTTCCTACAGGATCTTAGCAAAAATGATCCCATAATTAATCTAACATTTCCATTTTGCAATTTATACATGTTGGAATTCCTTATACACACTTCACACAATGAACTGCTGACAACTCACATTGATTATAAGCAATGATGAAGTGCATGTATGCTAGAGATGACAAAGACCTAAACAGACTGTACTTCTAATATGAACACTTCTAGTTATTAAATGGGGAGGGGGGCATCCCACACAAAATTAGCTTTTGACAGAGAGTTGCAGAGGAGGTGCAAAATCAAGCCTAAAAGAAAAGAGAGAAAATAACTACGAGAGATTCACTTTTTTTTTTTTTTTTTAACGTTGCAACGATGTACTGAGATGTACTGAGATGTACAGAATATTATAGTACTTCTGGGATTGCAGTGTAAACACACCAAAGTGCAGTGTTTCCCCATGGTTGGAATTTTATTTTGAGGGGCATCTATGCTTGAAAATGCACAATATAACATTAGTATGCACAATGAGCACTGCATATCATTATCAAGCTCACACACATTCTATAGGGAAGTTGTGTTGTGTAGTTTGTTTTTTTTCTTTTTTTTTTTGCATTTTCAGCAAATACATGAGTAAAATGGTGAAGTGGGATTGAATCTAACCACCACCAAAATAGATTCCTCATGTGGAAAACACTAAACTGTTCACTCTTGATCACTTCTATGCCTCATTTTAGTCATATCATATAAATCTGATGGCACATAATCAGTATCATTCTCAAATCCCTCATACAAATACATAGCAACTGGGCCAGCCTGATAATGATACAATTTCAATTTGAAAATCCTATATCTTATATTCACACCAACAATGACAACATTGACTTCCTCAATAGTAATCAAGTGCCAATATCCCTAAAAAGAATTTAAACAAGTAGCCTTTGGCCAGTCTTAACTGTACTGTAGAGCATGTTACATTTCAATTCAGACAAAGTAATGTGTCTTTCATGTGATCACACTGGTTAGTGTCAATCAGACCATCAGAGCAACATCAGATTCATTGTTGAAGGCCTGACTGCATTAACATAATCCATCCTAAATTAACGTAGTTGTAAAATTAAAGTTGACAGCATGCAGCAAGAGTTCAAACCAAAAGGCCACAGACAACAGATAAGGAAAAGTGCAAATGCATGCTGAATATGACTGCTACCTGACATCCTCCTCTAAATATCACACTTCTGTGACACGTAGCAGTCACATTAACTTCAAAGTGCAAAACCTAGCTGTTGACAAAAGGTTCATGAAACGAAGGAGAAATTTACAAAACTACTGCAAAAGCATTCAAATACTCAGTTAAATGCATCCACTCACTGATGTATCCTCAGTCGTCTGTTCTGTCTGTCGTGAGTCACTGTACAGAATAATGCAATCTATGCGGTTTACAGTGCGATTAGCAGTTTCCTCCCTTTTGTATGACTGAGGATGTTTGCAGAGTTCCATACAGCAGCGTCCTGAAAGGGACAAAACACAAAATACTGTTGAAAAAAGATGGTATGCAACACCTTGCCTTTACACAAATACATACAGCATAACTATTAAATCTAACTTTAATACCAATATGATAAAAACCACTATAAATAACGAGCATGATGACCTTTTCAAAACAGCACAGCACACACAGCAACTTTCACAATGTCACTGACATAACTCAAATATAAAAAATCAACATAACTGTGCTTTAAATACCTGCTAATCCTCTAGTGGGTTTGGAGTAGTCTTTAAGCTGTAGCACTCTGCTCAGAGTTGCTGGTGACACCTCTGGATGCTTCCTCTTGGCTCCGGTGGGGAGGCGGCTCATCTGTCCGGGGTGCAGATTGTTGTGGTTTCACTATAGTGATTTTAATAGGGATTCCTTTGACGCTTTGCTGCACTCTGCTATATTGGCGCATAGAGGGGTTGAAAGTGCGAACAATTGGAAGTTCATTCAGAGTTTGAGACTCCTGTGTTGGCTGTGTGCTCTCTTTTATGATTATTTTTCTTCTTTTGTTTGAAAAGACAGTCTGCACTGGTAGGATGGCAGGTCTCTTAGTCTGGAATCTGGTTTTATGTGGAGGTGAGCCTCGTTGTTTCTCTTCAATATGAGAAACGCCTCTATGCAGGCGTCCATCGTTTTCCTTCGTCACAGAGATTCCTCCTTCTTTCCTTTTCTTGGTTTCTTTAGGTTTCTTGGGGCACACCGCCATGTGTTTGGTTCTGCTGCGACGCATTGTGAATTCTCTGCTGCAGTGAGGGCACACGAATATCTCCTGCTGCTCATCGACTTGTGCAGATGAAACTTTATTTGGAACTGACTTGTTCCTCTGAGGCATGACCCTTTGGACTAACTTTTTCTTCCTTTTGTTCAGGACTTTGAATTTCATCTTCACTGGTGATTCTTGGTTAGATTTGGACCTGTTTGACTGGCTGGCTCTGTTTGAAGCATTCAGTCCATTGGTAGAATTGGTAGTTGACAGCACTCCATTCTGAGTTTTTGCAAAGTGGCGTAAAGGGATGGGATTCTTTTTGGGCGTGTATCTCCTTTTGTCACTGGCGTTTGCACAGGCCAGGATATGCTTGTGTAGCTCTGGCATGTTATCAAAGCTCTTTCCACACTTGGTGCACCGGATAGCTGTACTAAAGGTTTGTGGAATGTTATGGGTGGTGAAGTTTGTGGCTGAAGCCAATGAGGCAGCAGGTGATCTGTTATGGTAAGGAAATGGAGGAGGCTTGAAGCTGGGATAGTGCTGATTAATGCCAAGACGAACATCCGGTCCTTTGATTTTGCCTCCATCTGATGCCATGATTTTTATTGTCGTAAACAGCTCCTCTGCAGCTACATCTATTTCACCTTCCTCCTTTTTCACCAATTTCTTGGGTTCCTCTGGTACGTCAGGCACTAAAGGCTCTGTGTTGACCTTTGTTGATTGGTTGTGGTTCTGAGGTCTTAGTTTTCCCTTTTCTTCTTCAGCGTACGTACACTGTTGGCCAGGATGCAATTCCTCCTGATGCTGTTTCAGATTGCAAAGGTAGACAAATTCTTTCGTACATGCACTGCAAACGTAAGTCTTGCCAACACCGTGCAGGCTTGATCGATGATCAAGCAGAGCAGAAGGTTTGCCAAACAGCAGCAAGCAGAATTCACACTTGTAGGGCCATTCATCAGCATGGTCACCTACATGATGGCCTAGTTCTTTCATTGAATGGAAAAGCTTATCACACACGTTGCAGATGAAATTCTTGGTGAAAGTCTGTTGTGCATCACTTGGTGTGTTATTTGAGGATTCGTCCTCCTCAGCTTTCTTGGAGGGGGGTGAGGCGTTTGATGGTATTTCGGGTGTGCAAACAGTACTGTCAGCATCTTCCTCCTCCTCCTTTGCAGTTGGTGGCTGTGCATTAATAACAGGCTCTGCATTGGGACTTGATTCACCCTCAGAATGACAATCAGATACCACTGATGTGGTGGTGGACAGAGTTACTGATTCTGCAATTGAGGAAACAAGAATAGTCGGGTCCACAGTTTGAGGATTGGGCACCGAAACAATCTGTTGCTGTTCTATGTGATTAACAACCATTTGTGTAGGTACAGGAGCCTCAGAGGTGTTTCCCTGTAGGGCTATTGCAGCAGGAACTACACTCCCAGGGGCTTCAAGGGCTATTGTGCACTCTATCAACACAGTGTTGCTGGTAATGTTATAAGAGTTGATAAGGGAGTCATTTAAAGTTACAGTGGGTGTGAATGGCACATCAGACACAGGAGTGGAGTCAACTATAGGTGGATTGAGAGCAATCTGATCGGTGAGAAACACATGGCCTGGTAGATTTAAACTTGGATCAAGAGGTTGAGAGAGTGTGACAAGGTTGGCAGAATTTGTCGTTGCAAATGCAGTAGACAAATCACACTCTGTGGTATTCAATGCATTCTCTGTGCAGATTACCAAGGGCTCAGGTGATATATTTGGGGCTAATACCTGGATTGGTTGGCTTGAGGGGTTAGAAATAGGTGGTGGTGGTGCCAAAACTGTAATCAGTGATGGAGCAGTAGGGACAACAGTGTGCGAGGCTGGAGAAGCAAATGCTATGGTGCATGGTGAAGCTGGCTGCAGGGAAACAGGGGTAAGGGAGGCAGAAGATGGGGTCAGAGAATTGGGGGGTAGGGCAAGTCCGTAAACAAGACCTTCTGCACCAGGTTCCACTGGGGTCACCATATCTGAACCTGTGACTATGGTAAAGTCTGTGACTAATGGAGTTTCAGGATTCCCTAGGCCTTGACTTTGCTCTCCAATATTCGTTAAGGCTTTCTCCAACATACATGCATTTGATTTTTCATCTAAATTTAACGTTACTTCAGATTCACCTAGGGTCTTTTTTTGCAAACTTAAATCCAGCACAGCATCAGCTGAGGCAACATCTTCATTTCTTTTTACTGTATTAGACAGATCCAGTGGTTGCTGGTTACAGGGGTTGCCACCAGTAATGGGGGGCCAGCTCTCTGGCATGATAGGTTTCACTGCTGGATCCTCAACAGATGGTGCTGGCTCGTCCTTCTCACTGGCTTTCAGGTGGATAGGGGAGAGCTGCTGAGTCTCCATCTGTCCTCTATTTACAGCATCAAAACTGCCCACATCTGATGCTGGTGTTTCCTCAGCAGATGTTAGGTTTTGCTGTGGAGAGCTTGTTGGAGAGCCAGTCCTTCTTTTAAACCTTCCTGTTCCAGTAGGAAGGACAGAGAGAGAAACAGGTGAACAAGGCTTCTGGCCATCTGTGATGAGGGCAAGCGTGGGTTTAAGGCCATCTTGCTTCTCCAAGAGCTGCTTCAGTTTAGGAGACAGGAACACTGTCCTTTCTTTCTGCACAACTGTGGACTCTGTGTTCTGAGGAAGAAGATTCTCAATTAAAGAAGATACAAGTGATGATGATGATGAGGATACCACCACCTCAGACTCCAGTTCCGTTTTTATTTGTGGTAATAGTGGTGGTGTTGCAGTTCTTCTCTTTGTCAGTGGTTGACCAGGAATATCTTTGCCTGTAACTGAATCTGTATTTAAAACCTGGCTGATTTGGGTGGGATCAAGAATCAGGGCATCTAGTCCAACCAAAGTTGAAGACCCTGAGTGCACCTCTGCTGCCTCACAGCTACTCACTGTACTTGTTGACACTATCTTTCCATCAATGTAAAAGCTGAGATTCTCTGAAATATTGCTAGAGACATCTAGCATGTATTGTTCTGTGTGCTCCCCTTCATTCTCTAGAGCAGCTGCAGGTGCTGGATTGTCACCAAGTTGTGTTTCCTGTTGAGACGCTTCAGTAACACTCCCCTGAAGACTTTCCTCCTGTGGCAGCTGAGTTTTTTCTTCAGATGTGAGTTGCAGGTGCTGCTCGTGAATTCTGCGCTCATGACGTCGCTTGTTGGTATGAGTTGTGAATATCTTTTCACAGTACTTGCAAGCATGATGGCCATCTATTACCTCCTGGATGTGGTCTTCAACAGACAAAGTGGAGCTAGAGGGAGATGAAGTATGAATTTGCATGACTGGACCTGCTGAATCGAGAGGCTTCATCTTCTCATGCTGCAACTGACCTACATTTGAACCAAAAGACGTGTTGCTCTTATTGCTTTTGTATGCATGTGCCTCATTGTTTGTCGTAACATGGATGTGCATGTGTCGTTCCAAGCCTTGTTTGCTGGTAAAATGTCTTTCACAATACTGACAGGGAAAAGAGTCCCAGACTCTCTCAGTATCTTGATTGGGATGTTTGTGAAGATCTGGGTTTGGAGACTTAATCATGTCTGGTTCCATGTTAGTTTCCTCTTGAAAAATATTCTCTTCCTCCTCCTCGTCTTCCTCCTCTATGTCCTTATTACCTCCAAATTCAGAAAAGTACAAGTGAGGAGAGTCCTCCATCTTCTGTAGAAGTTGTATCCAGTTCTCTGAAGAATGTCTGTCACACAGGACTTTGACAGTTGTTACACCTGGTGAGCAGATGAAGAAGATATTGTAAACAGTACATAATATAACTGAGTACAGGACATTGTGATATGATTAGAGAGTTTTATATTCTACATGTGATCATGATATTGTGCACCTCAATATTATCAATTTCATAAACTTTGTCACCACCTGACATTACTGCAGAAAAGGCCATTCATTAGTTTTAGTATTACAAGCTACAGTGTTTGGGGTCTGGAGGTCAGAGACCACTTTTCCATTTTTGGAAAATGTATACAACCAACCAAACACTACATATCTAAAACATTTCATGAAAAACAAAACGAAAAAAAAAAAAAAAACAGTCAAAATTAAATTTCAGTTATCTGTAGAACTATTATCAACTCATCTTACCATTTTAATGTAGAGTTTCAGGTATGTTTTGATTGGTTGCTGAACATGCACGGTTGTCTTGTCTTTCTGCTGGAAGAAGAAAGAAAATAGCACAGCACACATTACAAAAAACACTAGGAAAGGAGTTTCAGTTTTAATGTAGTGTAACTTAAGACTGAACAACTAAATGATAAGAAGTGTGGTCAGAGTGGTGTGGGAGTTGTTCAACATCGTGTACTTATCTCATCCATCACTTGGCTAAGACTTAGGTCCTGCCTTATGAATTCAAGTTTATGTCTCTCAATCATATGAAAGTTACATTATGAAGTAGCAGTTGCAGGTCAGGCAAGTGGATACAGACTTAGATGCATTGCTACATAATATTAAATACACTAAGTATTTTCTTTTTATTTGCTCAAGGTCTATTTTGAGTACAGTTCCATAATAGTGCAATTCAATACATTATTAACCCTGGTATCGTTGCCTTTGACCACCTGCTACACACATCTATATTGTAACAACTTCCTCGCATGCACGCGCGCGCGCACACAAACACAGACAGACAGACAGACAGACAGACAGAGACACACACGCACGCACGCACACACACACACACACACACCTTAATCAATAAGAAGATCACACACCTTAATCAATAAGAGGATTAACAGCCACTACCGTTCATTATCAAAATACTTGATGACAGATCAAGTTGGTGCATTTTGACATTCATGTACTGCTTGCTAGGACAAAATGGCAGGCCCATCATGTGTAAAGGACTGTCATGCTCTTGAACCATTACGGCATCAAAATTTATTTGACTGAGTCGTAATTGTAATCATCCGTTTGTCTAACAGTTTACTCGTGAATATACAGAAATTATATATTTTTTCAATGCTGTATACTTATTCCATTGATTTTCGGGCACTTGTAGAAACAGAGGAAATGTAAACAAATACCATACAGCTCATGGTTACACGTTATCTTTTTAAAAAGACAGAGATACCATGATACTCTAATACACAATTAAAACTGAATCTGTTACGATATCATATGGGCAGGTCCGAAAATGTCTCCAGCACCATTCGAGGGCCTATAAATACTTAATTATTTGAAACAGTTTCTTCATATTCGTCCTCCATCTCTGTCCATCTGCGTTGCAACAAATAAATTTCACACCAAATACACACTAAGTGGGTTTAAAATAAATTTAGCTATCTAAATTATCTTAACATTATAAATCGGTTTAGCTTCACGGTGCGTTAACACGCATCTGCTTCACCTGGTTTGATGACGCTCCACCGTCCTTGCACCATTGCTAGCTGGTCTCACAACACGTCTTCACATTACTGTTTTGCTACAGACGCTGCTAGCACGTCCACTCAAAGGTCAACGTGCTTCTTTAAAACAACACTTCCCTTGTCCTCCAGATAAAAGAAAGTCCGTTGCAAATGATGCACTTATACCGGCCAAGGTCCTATGACAAGGTTTTACTTAACAAGTGAAATAAAACAGCGGTTATAGACAGGAAAGCACCAACAATACTGTTAGCTACGATGCTAACTCTCGAGCTCTGGCTACGTGTAAGGTGTAACGTTCGACACGACCATTAGGAACCCTAACTGTTACTAACGACCGCACGTGACAGTTTCCGTACATACTTATGTTCGAAGCCGAAGCGTCGTAGAAACGGTATGAAATAATCCTCCGGTGCAGGTTGTGGACAGTTCTGAGTATTTCTTCCTCAATGCACCAACAAGATTTCAGCGTTTTCATTGGTCAGAACATGTGGATGTCAAATTTTGACCAATCAGCAACAGGTTTGTTAAGCGCTAGGAAAGGGGAAAAAACATCACTGCAAAAAGCAACGGTCTCCCCGGATCTATTGGTGTATCACCGCTACCATAGCTAATTAATTTAATTAAATGCACTGACAGTGCTTTAGGGTGAAATATTATTTTGGAAAGGCTAATTAATTGTAACCTATCTTAATCCCCAGTTTCTGCTTTGACACATGTTTCATTTTCATTTAAAACATTTCCACTTCCTGCTTTTGAATTTTCAAACAGACTAAATGATTTTTTTTTCTAATTAGTTTAAAATTGTTACGTATTTTTAAAATTAAAATGTATTTCAGAAATCATAGATGTCAGTAAAACAGACATATTCTGAAACTTGTCCTTGCAGTGCGTCCATCCTGCCTGCAGAGGGCGCCATAAGTCGGTTATAACTGTGCACTGTAAAAGGGTCAACAAGGTTTTCAACAAAGATATATGTTGTTTGATGAAGCCAGTAATTTAAATCAGAGAAAAAGTTACCTCCTGTACAATAGTGTTGTGTTTTTATCCACGTTAACACAGGCATACCCTTTTAGTTATTTATTCCTTCATTTATTTATCTATTTTGTTGATTTTAATTTTACTAAATAAATTCCATGCCACTGGCAATTTTAACTCTGGTAATATGCCAGTCTCTTTAATTACATTTGTCGTTTTTGTTACACAGCTGCTGAAAATAGAGCAGCCAGGCTGGCAAGTTGAAGCTTTATGATGAGAGTATGTGTTCCCTCTTTTCCCCAACAATTGTCAATTGAATCACAAGACATTGCCTCATATAAGGCTCACACCTACACTGATAGGCTACCCTGTGGTTCCACATAGCATTACTTCCACCTCCAGGATCAGGCCAACAAGACTGTCTTTGAGAGAATTTGTAGGAGGTCACCAGATCCCACATGTACATCTGTGACATCATGCAGCACATGGGTGGTGTTCTCATGGCAAATGCCGGTATTTCTTGTTGTAACATATGTGGGCCGAATTTGCTATAAAACTGCTTACCAGACCTCTGAGAGCCACAGTAAAAGTTCAGAAACAATCAGGTTCTCTTCAGTCTTATAAAGAGAACCCTGTGAACCCTCCTCTATGTCTAACAACCAACTTCCCACACTGAATTGTTGATATGACATATTGTACTCTTGAGAGCCAAACTGTCATAGACACTATTATATCACTGTACTACACCTTCAGTGGAAGTTTACCGTGATTATGTTTGCTTATATGCAGTTGCCAATAAAGTTGGAATAAAATATTTCTATTCCTGATACATTTGATCAATCTATTTCTTCCACTTTGAAAATTAAACATTAAACAATCAACCTTTAGTACCATTAACCTTTAATAGGAATAAAAATAGGAATGTGTCTGAAATCAAAATTATTCCAACTTTATGGGCAACTGTGTAGTTCTTCACAGAGAGTCATCCTGGACATGCCCAACACCCCATCATGCCTTTCACAGTTCATGACAATTACAGCTATGGCACTATGATGAAGAATTAACAATTGGGTCTGCTGGTTAGACACATACGTCAAATCATGGCATAAGCAGGTGATGAGTGCCTGGAAGCTAAATCACACACATGCCTAAGCTGCCAAAGGCAGGAGTCGGCTTTGCTCAGAGCGAAAAGCAATCCAACTCAAATATCTTTGCAAGAGAACAAACTGTACATCGGTGATTTTGACAATCAAGTATATGAAATATATTTTATAGGTAGGAAGTCTTTGCACTATGCACTATGGCATTAAATTCCTTAATGAGTATGCTGAGCTGAGGTTCAGTGATATGTGAGTTTGTGTATTTAAAATACATGCGTCCTTCTTCCAGACGTCACCAGAAAGAAACATCATCTGCCCTAGGTCAAATTGGCAACCAGATTGAAAGTCAACATGCAGTACCTCACCTGCAAAGGCCTTCACGGTAAATAACCCTGTGGCTCAACATGATCCTGGAAACAAAATTCTCAAGCACTGAGAGGATATTTATGAAGGTGTAAAATACATCACTGTCAGTTGTAGAAGGCCAGAGCATTTCTACATATATCTATAGCCTTAATTTTCATGTTAATATCTTCACTTTTTAAGTCTACGGTAGGCCAATCTTAGATTGTAAATTGAATGTTTAGTTTAGTTCTTGTGGTCACTGTGTCTGTTTCTGTGTTAAAGATTCAAACACATTGAAGAATAAAATACTGAGTTCATAAAAACACTTAAATCACAAACTCCAGGTCAAAAAGCCAACCATAAATAACAGTGAACTGACTGGCCTAAAACTGAAACAGTTTGCCCCAGATTAAATGCATGGTAACCTATCCTGTGGCAGTGGGCGCTGGTTTGTGCCAATGACTCTGTGCACAAAGAAACATTCACAATCCACATGAACATATAGGACAAGAGACACAGAGAGGGAGAGGTGGCCCACAACGCGCCTGTGTATCAGGAGGATCACTGAGCAGGACTTTAGTATGAAACAATAAGGGTCTCTTATACATAATGTGTGCCACACAGCACAGACAAAGGCTTGCCTGTGATTATACAACATGTCATGTCACTGGGACGAAACCAAATTTTATTGCTTCATGCTGTGGGACGCCAGCTGTGCATGGAGGAACATGCAAATGTGGACACATGGGAACCCATACACAAACTGTACAGTGCAAGAGTACATGATACTGTACGTACATGCAGGCAACTGTAGCCCACTGTACTGCATATTTATGACGGTACATGCACTTGTACACACACACACACATGCATGCATGCACACACCACGCCCATGCTAATAATCCTCCAAAGTCTAATAAACACACATGTGTCCAGGAGAATCACTTCTGCACACACACATTTAGAGATGCACTCTGACCCCCATAAAGTAACACGCCATATGCACAGATACCGTACACACACTTAACATACCTCACACATACCATCAATCCTTCTCCTCTTTCACTGTCTCTGCCACACACAAGCAAATTCAGCTATTCCTTTCATCCGTATACTGTCTGACCACACACACAAACACACTGTCTATGCATGTCACTTTGTGCCCCCTATCTTGTCCCTTCAGTCCCACCACACCCACTTCATCCACCCTTTAGTTACAACTGTCTTTGGCACTCAAAACCTACAGGCCTATGGGCTGACATTTTTCCCCATGCACTCCACAGGCCTGACATATGGCACTCCTCACACGCAAGTACACCTACACAGTGTTGCACAGCTCCAGTGATCACAGGATGGCATGTCAGCCCCATGAGAGGAAGAACTGCAGACAGAGATTAACAAAACCATTGCGTGTTTACCCAAGTTCTCTTGACATTTGGTATTCTGATTCTTTCGGTATCGGTTACAATAATCAAACAGTTAAACCACATGATTCAAAAACCACAAATCTATAAAGAAGAACTGTGCCCCGGATATGGTGAATGCAAAATTGCTGAAGCTGGCTGTGGGCAGCGTGACACGACAGTAGCAGGAAGAGACTAGGTTCACCTGAGGCTTTTCTATGTGGAGTTTGCATTTTCTTAATGCTGATAATGTTTTTCTCCACATGTTTTAGCTGCCTTACACAACCCAAAGACATGCAGCGATGATGGACTGGCCTTACTCAGTCACAACTTCCATCAGGTATACATGTGTCTGGCTATGTAAGCGGCATTCACTTGTGTGTAACATTAATGATTCAGACCACAGATGCATGTTTTAATGTCAGAGGCAGTTGTTTGGGTATGATATCTAGTGTTGCATAACATTATTAATACTTTGATTGACACTGATAGCTAGAAACACAACATACATTTTTGTAGGAGTCACAGTCAGTTGTTAAGTTTGTTTCTTTGCTCGTTTTGAGGATGTGAAGAGTGAAGAGGAAGACATTCCTCTCCGTGTCAACTGTATTGATACAGTTATGTGCAATTACTGTGTCTAGTCTTCTTAAACTATTGTTGTAGAGACACACTACAAACCTGTTATCGTTGTTATTTGTGTTATTTGTTGGTATTGTGACAGCAGTTTACTATCAACACACAATGCACATAGCTCTGGTTTTATCATAAGTTTAAATTCATGTTACTAGCAATTGTAATCAAAGCAGAGAGAATTTACATGGGCTTTTATGCATCACAGTTGCATCACAGCTATTTTTTTTTCCATCATGACATATTTGTCTTCCTTTTCATTTGTTTCTAGCTGGGGTATAATTTCTTGAATATCTGTATATTTGTGTTACCACCATGTCTACTGTCTTATGATTAGTCATTGCATAGCAGCACTTGTTCATAAAGCATCAGCTGTGATTGTTAGTGACATTGTACTCTTCCCCAACTAAATCAATAAGAGTGAGCACACACAGGCTATAAGGCAAACTCACAACACATGTGTTTGTTTTCCAGCCCTGCACTTATAAATTCTCATTCCTCTATTGTTATACAATCTGTGTGCTCTTTACACTGTTGGGATTATAATGTGTCGAGTTGGCACCAGCTGTTTACTTACAAACATGTAGCTCATAGTCAACTATAAGTAACTTGGGACTTCAGGCAGCCATTGTACAGACTAAAATAACCACACGCTCTCTGATGAATCAAAATACCCCAGTCTGGGTTTATTTAGGGGAAAATATGTTGCCTCATTCGTCTGCTTCAACTGAGCAGGCTCTTCCTTCCTCTCAAACGGTTTTCAGTCACCTCTGATGAGCACAGGAAGGTGAGGGGAAGCTTGCACATGTTACACATACACAGCTCATTTTAATGCCCTCACACCACATAAGCAGGCGGCCTTGAGTCTGATAATTCAGTATGATACATAGATGTTTGTATTAGTCTAACTATGTGTCACAAATCTGACTGAGACTCGCTCTGTGAATCACACAGTTTTATGGTGAGTCTCAACAGCTGCTTTTCTGGGACATTTTGCTGGAACATGACTGTTATGATTGCTTTAGCATGTGTTCATCTGTGCTGAGTAGAGGGTGCTTCAGGTCTTCATTTGAATATTTTTCGGAGCATGTATCTATGTGCGTGTTTAAGTTCCCCTGATTGATACCGGTGGGCCCACCCAGGAAGTGAGTCCCCCTGTCCTGATGTACAGAAATCCCCTTTGCTGAAGGGGAGAGAGGGAGCTGCTGCTGGTGAGCAGCTTCACAGCCATGGCCCATAGCCTCTCCATCTGCCCCTCTCAAAAGGCTCCATTGTTCCCAGCAGTCTGAGGCGAGAGAGAGAGCTAAAGAGAGCTCTGAAGCCCGCCGGTGGAGCAGAGGCTGGGGTGGTGGGCATTGGGCCGCTGCCTAAAACCACACGGAGGAGAGGGAGCCAGACACAGAGCATCTCTGTGCAGCTCACAGCCCACTGTTGGAGCCATGCCTCAGTTTAACAGCACTGTATGAAAAACTCCAAAACATGACATAAAAAACACACCTAACTGTCAGAGGGTTCAACCAACTCAACGGTTCGAGGCCATATGGTCTTCCATATTTGGTGCTGTTTGTCTCCCTCCAAAAAAAAGGGGTGTTTTTTTTTTTTTTTTTAAATTTGAGGCATTACTTGAATGGTCCAATCAGAGTAGGCAGCTGGATGATGCCTCTGTGGAAGCATTTTAATCATGTGTGTGATTTGCACTTGGAAAGAGAAAATAAGAGTCACTTTAACTTTCAAAAGTGTTTGTGCCTGATCGAGTGTGAAATGAGTGCTTTGCTAGAGTAACAATGGAACCTCGATGACAGCAAACATACAGGGCAACAAAACAATAGTTTGTGCCTAAATAATCTGAGCTATTTTACAAACAAACAAGCAAGCAAAAGAAAACCCACAAAAGAAAGCTTCCGGTGACATATTTTCAGTTTTTTATTGAAACAGTATGAACAAAAACACTGCAATTAAATAAAAGGTTCAAACAGATGGCACAAATTAAAGACCTAGAACTGATAATATGTGGCAAAGCAGAAGGGAGGACACAAAACATGTCTGTCGTTGCAAAGGTTTGCAGTGTCTAAAAGCCTATTCATTAGACATTACATCACTCATTCAGTGCACATATTAAACGAGTTTGTAAAGCAAGCGGAGCTAAGCTGGGACATAATTTGTACACCCATTAAGCACACTTACAATTGCAAAAATAACAAAAGGGGCATTACTGCCTAACACTGTGCACTAAAACTAAGTGCAACTATAAAATGTCATCCTGTGCACGCAATCTGGGGTTAGCTCAATTAAAAGACTGGATGGCTGTTCTGGTAATCTGCCTATTAACAGAAGTACTATGAATACATTGCCAAGACAATGCAATCACTATGTCAAACAACCGCTGGCTGTGCGTAAGGCCTTTGTAAGGAGCAAGCCAGAAGTCAACACAGCTGTTGTTTTTGGAATGGGTGGTAGTTAAAAAGTACAGTCAAATTCACATTAATAATGCACTTCAAAAGTTAAAATCCTCCTAACTACCTAGAGAATACCAGAGACAGTGGCACAAACCCTTCTGCTAAATTTCACAGATATGTATTAGGTTTTTATATGTCAGTGTTAAAGTGGGCAGAATGTCACGTTACTCTTGCAAATTAGGGTGCCTTTTCTTTTCCTGCTCGCCCCATGCTAGCCAGCGGAACTGATTAGTGTTACGTCAGAACAACCTCTGCACACGGTGCTTCATACAGTTGGCCAACATATCAGGGATTCTTGCAACATGAGAATAACATTATAACTAGTGTCCAGGGGAGCGGTTTAAAAGCCCACGACTGTCTGCATATAGTGTGTATTCCATAATATCAACTGCTAGCCTATGCAACTGCATTATGAGAAAGTCATTAGCTGTATTCTATGTAGTCCCCTTGCATTGTATATACATCCTATGGAATTTGTTACAGTCTCTCTTGCATTTTTCCTGTTCCCACCTTCCATGTTTATTTAAGTTCCTTTTGTGTTGTCAGTATTTTCCATTCTCATGTTCCTTTCACAAACTTAAATGCAAATCTAAGTCAATATATCATTTTTAAGGAGAGTTTTCCCCCTGCATGTCATGATAATTCCCTACTTCTCTGTCTTTTTTTCTTCTTTGTTTTTAGAACAAAATGCATTTGAAAAGCCCTGAAATTCTTTGTGACATCCTGCCGTCACCTTGTTTAGTTCTCTCTGAGGGAGCAGGGGAGGACAGAGCCTTTTTATATTAGCGGCTTCAGGGGGGTCAGGGAGGTAGCGGGGGAGGTGAGGATGTTTGCTCATGTACCCCTCTTGTCTCACATACATACATTTCATACATAAACACACATAAACCCCCTCCCCACTCTTTTTTCTTTTGGCAGTCCAGAGTCCACTGGTGATATCTGTTAAGTTCTGGTATCGCTCATGTTTTAATGATCAGAATGACGTCACAGTTCAGTAGTAGTTCAGAATTTCCAGAACTTTGAGCGCTCCTGCTGCTGCTGCTTGGCCTTTTTCTTCCTCAAGGGCTGCAGAAGAAAGAAAAAGAAAAAGCATTAATTCACTTGTGCATTTGACTGGTTCAGTGTTATTTTGTAGTAAACAATTATTTATTCATTATAGGGGCACATGGACATTGACAACACAATGATTAGTTATAAACGCTAGTTTGTAAATTGAATTGAAAAATTAAAAAAAATAAAATGTAGCAACATAAGGTTTATATGAGAGTTGTGTTTATAAAAACTTAAGAAGGGGAGACATCTGGTTTTAAAGTCCTTTCAGACAATAGGTTAAAGTCAGCAAGATTTGTAGATGATATAACATGAATTACACACAAAAAAAAGACCAACAATCAGAGAAAGGTTGATAATTAGTTGTTGAAATGAAAAGCGAGCAGAAGCTGACAGCTTTGTTTTGCTGCTCCTCTTCTGACAAACACAAGCCCTCTGTTTCCAGAGATCAAATCAAGCTGCTGATAGAAAACCAGTCTGCTTGATGACCAGTGGGCAGGAAGACAGACACTGAGTCAATAAACAAGCTGATTTTAAGGTCTAATGGAGTCACCATGAATGGCCCAATTTTACTCGCGGGGCCATGGGACTGTGTGTCAGCAAAAGGAGCAGCAGCCATCAAGCTTTGTCCAAGTTTTTTTTTTTTTTCTTTTTTCGGTGGTTATATTTTCTGTTTGTGAACTGAAATGATAACAGTCGAGGGATTAAATGATTAGCTCAGAGAATCAAGTTGAGAAATTTACAGAAACCACAACGCTGTCTTTTTTGGCAGGTTTTTTGCTCTTGGCAGACCTGTGACACAAGAAACATTGATCATTAGCGAGACATGCAGTTCATGAGCGTACTCTCAGTGGGGAGGGTGTGATCTGTGGGAACAGTGTTGCTGGGATAGGCCCCTCCATTGCTCTCATGAGAGAAAGCTGACGTTTTAATATGTTCAGCAGTGGAGACCAATTATGGTTAAAATGCTACACAGTCTGTGTCGGGCACACGAGGTCATCTTATCACACTGTCATTACATCACTGCCTGTGTTATTTCATCATAGGATGTGTCAGTGATGACTAAAAGCTTGTGCGGTTTTGCTCCATATTTAGAGGATGACAGCAGTGATGACTCAGTGAACTACATTAAGGTAACCTCTACTTTCACATGGATTTAAGCAGTGTGTTGCGTGTGTCCATGAGATTATATAAGGTACTTACGAGTATTTTCCCATCCTTCTCACCATGGCGACCACGACACAAGTGACAATGACCACTGCCAACAGAGCACCAATCACGATGCCAGCTACCTGGCCGGAGGTCATGCCCTCTGGAACATAGAATGATGAGAGTTGGTCAGTTTGTTCAGATAAGCATTTAAATAACAACAGCTGTTTGTTTTGAACATTACTATTTTTATGCTTCTATGTAAACAAGTGAAAACAAGGGGAGCATCATGGGTAATATTCACACTTGGAATAAATCAAATGCTGCAAAAGACAGATGTAAAAGACAGAGGGAGTATGCTGCTTGGAGAGGTTTAGAAGCCTGAATATGACTTTAAAAACTTTTTCTGTCATCAGTCTACTGAGGCACCTGAGGTTTGGATTCGTCTATCACATCATACCACCTGACTTTAAACTGAAAAACATTCACGTTACTCCAGCATCCATCCCATATGTTGCTCACCCTCACTTTCGCCTTCAATGATCACATCTTTTTTCGTCTCTGTCTCAGCAGCTGCTGTCACTGCTGGCAGGCCTTCAGCCTCTGTGACGGGGGCTGCAGTCTCCACATGGGGAACGTTGGTGGTAAGGGGTTGTGGTGTTTCAGTAACAGCAGAGGCGTCAGCCTCAAATACTTCAGTAACCATAACGGAAGGTGTGCCCGCCGTGGTAGCAGCTACTTCTGTGCCCTCTGCAGGGACCGCCGCTGGCTCGGTTGGAGGAGGACCGGTGATTTCAGTAAGGTCTTCTTTTGAAGCCTCAGTAGCCGTGTCAGTGACATCTGATATAATTGCAGTGGTTCCTAATTCTGGAGGGATGTCTGTGGGGCCTGGAGAGAGAAGTCAGTAGAAAAATTATGATGTATTTGCATACAGGCCTTAATACATGAACACAGTCTTTTTTGCTGTGTATCTTTTTATTCCTTTTATTCCTTTCTTAAAAGCTGAACTGTCTAACTTGTAAAACTGAAATGCTTTTTGTCTGTTTTGTCAGTATTGAAAGTGTAACTTTACAAATTTCTGTTCAGATTATATCAATAATACTGAAATTAGCCCATTGGTATATGGAAACAACACATTCAAAACTTGATCAAAACTTTTTAAGAGACAAGAACTTTATAACAAAACAATCTCAATATAAAGGGACAATAAATTAAAATATTGAATCATTGTATTGATGCAGCACAGTGTGTGCTATATTTTGTGACACAGAAGAGTAATGTTCACTCAGTATCACAACAGAATGGCAATCTGCACAAAAACATCCCAGACTGTCAGGATGGGTCCAAATAAGGCCATAATGAACAAGTTAAATGTTTAAATTCCTGTCTGGCATGATGTCATGACATGACCTTTCCTCTTCATCCTCTCAATTCTCCCATCATCAGCAGCACATGACTACCGTGACAGCATGACCACCACACCCCATGACCTCATATCTTGCACATCCTGCCTTCATTCTTCCACCCCCCAATCCTGTCTTTAGGGCTCTGTATTCGCATGCTGGCATGCTATATCTCTCTCTCTGCCTCATTTCCTGTGGAGGGAGCCAGTGCAGCAGCAGCAGAAGCCGATGTGTAATGGGAGCGCGGGAAGGCTTGTTAACCCTCAGCTACATAACGTGCAGTCCTCGGAAGGTGTTGGTTGAGGGATGACGCCCATGTGTGTGAGAAACACCTCAACTGGATGACTTGCAGTTTTTTAAAGCCAAAGTCAGGAAGACAAACGAACACTACAGGAAGGTTTGATGAAATGGTGGAGTGAACACCTTGAGGAAATGTCAGTCACATATTTTAAAAGAATCCAACTTTGTTGACCAAAAATGATATGGATAATTACTGTTAAATATGAACCTGGACTATCTGGATCTGTTTAAAAATGTTATTTAACATCTAAAGACAGGCTTCATCAGCGCTCAGCAGTGTGTGCTGACAGTAAAATGAAGGCTCCTGTTTTGTATTTAGGAGCTGTATGAAGACGTGCATTTATCCTTGTGTCTTTCATCAAAGTCTGGACTATGAAGTGGCCTGGGTTGCACCTAATCATTTCCCTCAATGAGCCTAGCTCCATCTCCCCACGTTCAGCATCCTCCCAAGCCACAACTGAAAGCTTAGCCTGGACAGCACTGCTTCAAAATTGAGGAGGTAGATTTCAATGTGGCACCAAAATTACGGTCTACGGTTAACTTTCCACTGACAAGACGTTGGCCTGAAATCACCTCTTCTCCTTGGAAAAAGTATGTCTCTCTGAAAACGCTCTTACTGTATGGGGCATAAAGCAGCATCTGTGTGACTTTTTCAAAGTTAGTGTCTGACATCATGCTCCCTCCATTTCACGTTTCAACAATTGTTCTAAATACTTCAAGTAATAGAGAATACTTTACAGGGGTAAAAATAACTCTGAATGGAGGGACTTGTCTCACAAATAGTCTAGTTATTCCCAAATCCTTGGCTGGTTAGTGTGTTCATTAGCAACAGGCGGGGTAAATATAACAAAACATTTGTTCCCACTGGAGCAGAGTACTGAAGGGGGGTTTTTCAAACAGCGACTCTGACTGTTTGTTTGGAACGTCTGTAAGTGATGATAAAACGGTCTGTGCTTCACAAAGTATGGCCATATGCTATGTGTAATCACCCCCTCAAACTCCACCAACAATTGTTTCATTATGTGTACAGTTCCCACAATTAGCTCTGAGTAGTATTTCCTCCCCACAGTGCTGGCTATCCAGGCTTAATGCAGCCACATTAGTGAGTAACACAGTAACATCCCCCCTCTTCTTGTTTCCTTTTAATCTACGTCTCGCTTGTCTTCCTCTGTGTCACCCTGCCACTCCCTGAGGATAGGTTTGTCTCTGCTGATACCTTTTAGAAAGCTGCATCCCAGGACAGAAAGAAAGAAAGAAAGAAAGAAAGAAAGAAAGAAAGAAAGAAAGAAAGAAAGAAAGAAGAAAGGAAGGAAGGATGGGAAAGCAAAAAGGGTGGTTTCTGGTATGGTGGTATGTTTCTAAACAAAGAAGCCAGGGAGCAGCCCCTATCTCCCTTTTGCTGTCTGGTTTCCCCTCTGCTTTGGTGGCTATAGTCTGTGTCTGTTTACAGTGGTTAGCGTGTAGTGACCTGGTGTAGTTCCTCCAGGAGGTTAGAGCTCAGGGTCAGATGCAGAACAGAACCTCTGGAACTGCTAAGCATTTCAACCAACACAGGTGTCTGAGTTTAAACTAGTGAAACAACAGTCTGTCTGGATATGTGAGGTTTGTGTAAATGCAGACATGCCCTTGTGTATCCTTACACTTCTCATGCGTCCATTGATGACCACACACCTTAAAACAAAACCCAGAGACACACACACACAGACACACAGACACACACACAGACACACACACAGACAGACACACACACACACACGCACACAGACACACACACAGACAGACACACACACACACTAGAACACCACAAGGTTGGAAGCAGCTCCAGTTCCTTTTTCATTCTTTCAATCCAAGACTGAGATTACGTAATTGTGGCGTTGTTCTTAGTATTCCAAAGTTTTTTTGTGGTGCGCTCAGGTCATTTTACCCACGATTACATCATTATGACCACACATGCTCCCTCGCATCCATTTCAATGCGAAGCATGAAACTGCCTGAAATTATCCTGCCTCTTAAACAAGTGCCAGCCAGAGCCAGTGAGGTTATACTCTGTGTGTTTAAGTATATATGCACATATGAGTGTTTAGTCACTGACTGCACAATAAAGAGGTGATTCACTTAAATTAAGAAAAGTAATTTTACTCGCTTATTATCTAAACATGATCAATACTGGGATAAAGGTTTATGGATAAACAGGTAACATAAGCAGTGATGCATTGTTTGTCAAATGGATTTCAAATAATACACCAGAGTAATTGTGATGATGGATCATGGCACTGTTTTAAAATTTCAGTGATGCAATGTGGATATACAGAGAGAGACAAAGGGGTGGAGTGTAAATGGCAGACAAGTAAAAAGAGTGAAAAGTGATGCAAGTGATAAAAAGCTGGGAGTAAGACATGGAGGCGCCGTGTGAGGCTTCACTTCTGCCTGGTATAAATAAAACCTCAGGGAGGAAGAGTGAAAAAGTGAGGGAGTGACACAATGATACACAGTGTGAGACAGGAAAGAAGGGAATAACGGCTTCCATCCATTACGATCATCATCACTGAGGCCCCTCGTTTGTGTGTGTTTGAGTGAGCTCCTAATTCAGTCATGTGTGGGAGGGAAAGGGTCCGTGCAGACGGTGCGAGGGAGTGTGAGTGTATCCACCTTTGGAGCGCAGGAATGTTTTTGCGACACGGGAGGAGGGAAATGTGAGAGAGGTAGGCACCCCGCCCATCTCATGATGAGATGCCGCACAGCTTAACCCCCCCACCCCGCCTCAACTAAACCCGTAGGAGTCAGCTGTGGAGATACTGAGGCTTGCCACTAGGGAGTTTAAAACAGGATACAGGCCCAAGTGGAATATTCTCAGCCACTCTTATCACAGACACAACACAATGAGCGTCCACACTCTTACTGTAACTGATTTTTTCCCTTACTGGTCCGAGTGAGATAGGAGGACATGCAGCACATCCCATCTGGAGTCTATCACTGGTGGCAGAAACTGGTGCCAGACTTACCTCAAGAGCGCCTTTAATCTCAGGCCTAACAAGTCTGATTAAGTTCCTAAAATGTAATGATTCATGAAATGCAACCTCTGCAGGGAAAATAAACAGATCATGCTGTAGCATCACTCTCTACTTTTCTTTTCAGAAAGTTTGATCATCCCAGATACAAGCAATACCCCTGACCCTCTACAATTGTATCAAGAGAGCCACCTTATGGATTTCTAATCTTACTAACCATCAAATCCAACTCCCACATCATACCCACACCCACCTAACTGTGGACGTGTTCCTTAGTCAGCAGCTCATTTTTTTTTCTAACTTTCCTTGGACCATGTCTCACCCTGCAAAACACGTAGGTGCTAGAGATATGTACTTGCACAGCAGACTCAGAAGAAAAAAAAGCTGCGCTGGGACAGAGTGTGGGGCCAAACCCTGCTACTTTTTTTGTCATGTTTTTGGAGTGCCACTCTGATTTGACAGAAGCTGAAGTCCTGCTACCGTCTCCAGTCGCCAGGGCTGGGCTTAGGTCTGTGCCTCTGCCTCCTTTCCATAAACAGATGTGTCTTTCTCCTTGTGGAAATTTTTGGAGGTATGACTGAGCTTTTTTTTTCTCAAAATGAGACTCAGTTGACGTGAGAAGAGCTTGTTCGTCATGATCCCTCTTTACCAGCATGTGTCTCATATTTGTAGCATGAGCGCAACATTTGAATCACTTCTAGAAGTGGGCACGGACAAAGGCCACTGACCTCTCCCTTCGGCGGCCAGATGTGACAGGGATGTTATGGGCCTAGAGACGCAGACAAAACCCATTAAAGATGGAGACTGGAGGGAAGGGGGGGGCAACTTTGTGAGGGGGGAGGTGAAGTGATTTACAGGAAACATGGGGTTTACTAGATAGGTGAGCAGGCGTGAGGGAGCAGAAAGAGCTCATTTAAGAGGCGTAAGTGTGGAATTTGCTACTTTCTTTCTTTTTCTTTAGAAAACTGAAAAAAGTTGAGCTCAGATTATAGTGAAAGTTTAAGGACTCTGAGAAGAAAACCTCCATGGAAATGGGGCAAGCATGCCGTCTCTGACCGGTAAAAGGTTGTTGTTTAAAAATAGACCCAGCCCCTCTCTGCTCCCCCCGTCTTTACACCAACCCTGTCCCCTGGGGACCAGACACATCAAGCTGGAAAAGGGGAAGGGCGGGGGCAAAGAGTTTGGGTGAGGCAGAGGTTGAGAGACAGGGGGTTCAAGTGGTAGAGCTTGATATCCCTCCAAACATGGGTAAATGCCAAGGGGCGGTGCGCCACACAGTTTAATAACATGTGGGCAAAAGAGGGTGGGGATCCTCTAAAAGCTCATCACGTCCTGGGCGCTCAGTCTCTTCCTGTCTCATGCTCCTCTCTCATCCATATGACCCTCTTAAATATAGAGACTGTCTCTATTAATACACACACACGCAACCCAGCCCTGCCCTGCCCCACAGCTCCCTCAGGCCTCAGTCACACTGGGCCTGCTGCTGCCTCCCCTGGGCAAACAGAGCTGCTGCTGGTCAAGCAAAGAAAGGAAGCAAAGAGAGGGAGAAAGGGAGAAAGAAAGAAAGAAAAAAAGAAAGAAAGAAAGAAAGAAAGAAAGAAAAGGAAAGAGGTCAGAAAAAAGTAGCTACAGCAAGAGTGAAATGAGAGAGTTGGTGTAAAGTGAGGAGGAAAGTGGATAAGTGCTACACATAAATGTGTACAGTGTATGTTACAGTTTACAGCCCCCTCCCTCCCTCCCTCTCTCCCTCCCTCTCTCCCTCCCTCTCTCCCTGTGTATGAGCACTGTTTTTGGGAGTGTTCCAAAGGATATTCCTTTCTTCTCTTTGCATGTGCCAAGAATTTACAGACACGAGGCGGCAGAGCTCCTGCTATTATATCACATTTCACCCTCGTGTCTGCAAATCAAACCTTTCCTCCTGTCCGGGGCACAGGAGTAATGTGAAAATAAGGGAGAACAACAGTGAGATGGATGGAGCGTGTCTGTTAAAATCAACACAGACTATCCCTTTGAGAAGTTTCATCTGAGTGATTCTCAGCCAAGGCGCAACATGTGTCAGCAGTTTTCAGGGATGAGTCAATAGTTAAATCAGTTAGAAAAAAAAGAGAGAGAAAAAAGAAAGTTTAAAACATCGAAAAGTTTTAAATTATTTAAACAATAGCCATAATGAACTAGTTAATGGACACACAGACAAAGGGTGAGTTTACTCTGCAGCTGAAACCAGTCTGGAGAGTGTTATTGTTCAATCAGCGGGGATTAAAGCAGACAAAGAGTGGTGTGGTTTGGGCACATGGAGGTGGAGGGAGAGAGGGGACACAGTGTGCTAACAGCAGGACAGTGATAGCAGAGTGTTCACTTACTTGCATATGTGAAGGCACAGAAAGGGCCGACCAGGGCCAGCAGAAGCAGCAGTTGAACATTCATTGTGATGAAAATGTTTCTCCTCCAGTCACAACCTTTGAGACTCCCTCAGGGCAAAGAGCACGACACCAGAGCCTTCGCACAGGCTGCCACACACACGCTGGATACTCACACCAACTGGCCTCTCCAAGAGGGGAAGGGTGAAGGACCAAAAAAGGTCAAGAATGAAAAATAGTCTTCACGGGAAGTTTGGGCAAAGAAGTGGCCTGGGGATCCTATTTAAACTTGTGGAGGTGAATGACGAATGGGCTGAGCTGATGCCGGTCGCACTCGCAGCTGGAGGAGGATGACGAGGAGTGGTGGAGGGATGTGAAGAGGACAAGAGAAAAGAGAGGAGCTCTGACCACTTTGAGGAAGTGGGGTGAGAGCGAGAGAGACAGACAGAGAGAGAGAGTGCAAGAGAGAGAGGGGGGACTGGCACACAGCAGGAGAGAGAAAAGAGTGTGTGAGTGACGGAGTTGAGAAAGGAGGGGGGCTGGTACTGGCGGTGGGCTGGGCGGGTTGAGGGTTGAACGAGGGGCAGGTTGGCTTGGGAGGAGGGTGCTGGGATTGGGGCATTAAGGTGGTTTCAGCCCCTCGTGGTCCGGCCCCGTACACAACGCGCTCTCCTCTTGGTGTTCAGCCAGCCCTGACGTTTGCAATTCCTGTAATATCAGCAGCAGTCACACACGTAAACAGATACTGATAAACGGACCACTGAATAGTTCATCAAAACAAGACAAGCACTTCACACTGGCCAACATATGACATCAGGCGCTGAGGCAACAAGCTTGTTAAATGCTCTCTGAATGAATGGAGAAAAGGAGGTTTGCACTGCTAACCACGCAGTTACTGTAAGAGCCAAGGAAATATCTTCAGGAGATGTGAGCTTCACTGTAACCCATCACAGTCTGTAACAGTATTCAACTGTTAATAAAAGCCAACAGTAAATGAAACAAGCACCAGTAATGCAACTGTATTGATATTTTAAATCATCAATAGTGTTCATTTGTGGAAAAGAGGCAGCAAATGTCTGTGGCTGACAGATCGGAGCAAAAGAGAGCTGCTTTAAAAACAAGGTTTTTCCTAATGAAAAGAAGCAATAAATACAGTTGGAACATTGTGTGACTTTCACACAGGCAGGCATGGGTGGTCTGCTGGGTTTACATGTGATGCTGGGCAAACAAACTGTAGCTTGGACCTAGGCTGACACCTGTTGGACAACAAGCGATGAGGGTCAAAACAACAAAAAAGCCTTGGAAGAAGTTAAGTTGTCTTAATAAGCAAAACTTAGTTGTGGCTCAGTTTCTTTTTTGACCTGAAAAACTGAATCACAAAATACAGCATGTTACACTTAAGCATTTAAAAGTAGTTTTTTTTTCGACGAAATAACCACAGCATGTGCAAGGTTAGCGCAGTAAAAATGGTCAATGACATTTTAATAAACACTGAAACAGATTTTGAACTGTTGAACCTCCATACACAGATTATTTATGACACACAAAACGCCAGGTTTTTTTTTTTTTTTTTTTTTTTTACCACTTATTTACAATAAACTGAAGGTATATACATAGTGTGTCTCCTGAAGGACAGATAACAAAATACTTTCTTTCCATTTGCTTTTTTTTTTTTTTTTTTTTTTATCAGTTTTCAGGGGCAAACGGAGGATTAACATACTGTTATTTACAAGGACAACAACACACAAACATATAAGATATATATGCTGGTCACTGTAATACAGCATTTAATGGCAATAATAAAGAGTATTTTTCTTTTTTTTTTCTACAGTGAGACCTTGTTTTGACCTTCTGAACAATCACTGAGATCTTCCAAACCAAAGAGCACTTTAAGGTCCCATTTTTCACTGTGTACCCACTTATTACAAACAAAGTATTTGTTTCTTATGTGTATTTTTTGAGCTGTACGGAGCCGTATGCAAAATGAATCGGAGAGGACTATACACACTTGTACACACGGACAAAATTAAACGTCACAGTAAAAAAAAGAAAAAGAAAAAAAAAGTTCAATATTTCACTTAGTCTTTGCTCTTTTGCTGTTATTTTTTAAATGTCTTTTGAATCAAAGAAATACAACGTTCACCATTTTCTTTTATTTTTCTCATTCACTAGATGCTATCAAGCTTCACGTTGTGCAAAAAACTGCTCTTCTTCTCCTAAATGAGGCATCTTGAAAGAACAACCAGGCTTCTCCGTCTGGTTATTGAATGATATGCACTTTCCCAAAAATTATCAAACCTTGAAAAACTGAATTGTATAGCACAAAACAATGTAGCCAGTTTCCCTCCAGCCAGCGGCTCCTTTTCGTTTGAATTAGTGGCTGCTGAACGACTGAACAAACGTGTTCCACAGTATTTCACATAGCTTATAATCTGACAAATGAAGATTTGAAACTTCTCACCACGACGCTCGCTGTTCGCCTTCAGGAAGTGAACACTGATAGCACCATACAACACACAGGTAACCTCAGGTATATAGATGCAAATAACAAAGACATGAAGATGTTCATGAATGTAACACCCTGAGAACATGGCACCATGGACTGTTACACACACACACACACACAAAAATAACATGTAAAGTGTTGACAATAATTTGAAAAAATAATTAAATTTGGTGGATGCCGTGACAGAACGAAGACAAAGAAAAAACAGATTGTGGTGCATAGAGAACCTTTTCAGGCTGAAGAGGCAAAAAATGTGCCTCCTTTAACCAGCAGGTGGTGGTCCACTCAACCATTACTGATTCGAGTTGAACGGGCACACCATCTCTGTTCTGCTTCTGACTAGAGTGTAAAAGATGCCTGGTGCAAGTGAAGAAAAGCATTGGATGCAATAGTCTAGGCCTGTTGAATGTGCATGAATGCGCATGAAAGTATGTTATAGGCTTAATTTATTTTCTGTAGCGAGTTTTGAAAGTTTCTATTCATTGAAGCCACAGGTGCTGGAATTTCGCAGACATGGGACACAAGACAAAAGATTTAAGAGAACAAAAGGTAACTTATTCACAGACGATTTGACGACACTTTCGGTGACTCGTAACCTTGTCGGTGCACACAACATGAGGCAGTTCAGAGAGCTTCAGATGTCCTTTTGCTTTGGATGGTGTGTGTTTACATCTTGGCTTGGTCCAATTCCATTTAAGTCATTTTTTTTAATGATTGTCTTTAGAGTCATCGACCACTTCTAGCAGAAAAAAAAGGCCAGCAAGATCAGAAAAAATGTACCTTCTGTTTGTTTCCAGTTGGATTGTCTTCTGTTTTTTTCACAATGGGGAAAAGAGCAGGTTGGTCAGTTCCATACCTCACCTGTCATCATGTCATGTCTGTCTCACTCTCTCATTCCAAGTCTTTCTCATTATCTCTCTGTTCAGCCGACGGCTCCGTTTACACAATGGAGTCCCAGTCAAAGTCATCCTGGATGTCATCTGCAGCCAGCATGCGTCTCACCTGGAAGTGTCCTGGGGGAAGCGTGTGCTGCTGCTGCTGCTGCTGGCTCAGCTGGCTGTGATGACCTGGACATGGAGAAAGAAGATGGGAGTGAGACTCTGATAAACACTCTGACATCTCCACTCTACTTCTGTGTCATTACTGCAGATTTTTTTCAATATGTGAGAAGAACAAGAGCCTTGGCAGTTAGTGGAGTGAAGACAAAACCAGCTGAGGTCCTGGTAATGAAGTCAAAAAATCCACTGTGTACTGATCTAAACATAACTGACACGAGTATCCGGTCTTCGGAGCTGTCCTTGTTACAAAAGGACCATTTCAAATACTGACAATTGGAAACAGAAAACACCAGAAAAAAACATCTGCAGTTGGTTTGTTCATTTTTTTGTCTTCATCATTTTATACCAAATTCCTGAAACACCAATTTGCCTTTAAGGAAGATACCTGAAAATAAGTTTCTGTATTACGGTTGGCACCATAAAGTCTGTTCAATGATGTCTGTGGCTCAAGGAGTGATATCGTTTGAGTCATGAGAAATAAAGGTTTCAGTCTCACACTAGAAACTGATGGTCTGAGTCTCTGCTACATTAAATATGACAATTTTGTATTCAGTCTGTCTCTTGCGAATCCCCAGCTTTATGGGAGCACACTGGAAACATACTTTGATTGTACCTGCCATATTTCGCCTGCATATACATACATATACACAGTGTATGTCATGCATTTCTACCAGCTCCTCCTAACCTGTGAAGAGAGATGGAGCACTCACCTGTCATGGTGGGAGCTGTGTTGCTCATAGGAGGCATGTGGGGGTATCCTGGTGGGCCCATCAGAGAGGAAATGTTCTGTCTTGACTCCATGTACATGTTCCCTGTGGGAGAACAGACAAAAGGCCAGTGACTAACTGTCAGATTAGTATCCTCACTTTGTGCCAGCGCATGAGCTGTTGTCATGTGCACAGAGTGAATTACTGGCATCTTATGCTAAGCTTGAGAATTCAGTCACACTGTGTGAAATATCCCCTCATCTTTACTCCAGTCGCCATGAAGCTGAAAAAATCCATAATTCCCTTGTAAATGTATAATGGGGAAACAATGGCACAGTGAGGATTTAGACTGTAATTCAGCTACATGGCCTGGAGCTCCAGCCACCGCCGCAGTGAGCAAATGCAAAAATGTCCCAGAGCAGGTCTCTGGGTGTCTACTGCCAAGGTGAAACATAGCACATTTATATAAGCCTGTGAAATTTTAATACACTGGTGGTGTCATGGGTGACGACTCCTGTTAGTTTCACATATAAATATTGGATCTTTACTGCATTATATCTATGATGACTGGAGTTTCAATTAAATCTGTAGACTGGGACTTTATCTTGACATAAGCTCATAAAATGTGGCTGTTTCCATGTACAAAAAAGTCTCTATCTTTTAAATAACTGAATTCATAGTCTGTATTGTGATCAAAATAAAAGGACCTCCCCAACACGATGACACGTCTTTCTTTGATTTTTTCTGTGTTTCTTTGTTTCTTTCATTCTAAACTGAGCGCTATGACACTGACCCGTGCTGATGTGTTGGTTATGTTGGTTGTGTTGCCCGTGCTGATTGTGCTGGCTGGCTTTTGGGTGCATGGCCCCGTGTGGCTGAGCTGGATGCTGCGGTGCTCCCGGTGGTGTTGGGTGTTGGACCTGAGGTTGTGGATGGGTGGTGCTCTGAGGGGGGATGACCCCCGTGGCTGTGAAGAACTGGTTAATGGAGGAACACAGGTCAGCCATCTGGGCGGCGTCCAGCGACCAGTTGTTGAGCTCTGCCTGTCGCATGCTCTCCTTCAGACCTGACCCACACAGAGAGAGGAAACTGTAACTGTCACTAACTCAAGAGCTTTTATCTTTTTTAGCTCTCAATATGTCACATAATATTTCCCCCTTTTTGCTAATTAGATTTTACAGTGCCTATATTCCTGTTTTTAACTTTTATATGGCTTTTTCACGACTTCACCTTTGAATCTATATCAAACTCGTATGGAATAAAACATGAATATTAGACTAATTGCGTTATATTAGCACTGTTGCCTCACAGGAAGCAAATCTGAGGCCTTTCTGTATGAAGTTTGCATCTTCTTCAGGTCTCTCCAGGTTCTCCAGTTTCCACCCACAGTCCCAACACAAGCACACTGTTAACTGATGACTCCAAAGAGCCCATAGGTGTGAATGAGAGCATGTGAGGTTGTTTCTATATGTCAGCCCTGTGGTTTTGTTCAGGGTGTACCCTGCCTTAGACCTACATCAGCTGAGGACACTCAATCATAAGTATTGACACACAACATATGACATCAACATAACATCTCACATGATGTACAATGAGACTCTCAACCCGTGACGCCTTTTTTTCTTACTTGTTTCTTAACAAAAGCACACCCAAGCCTCTGCTCAATGGACTTTGATGTCTCTCAAAATTACATTCAGATGGCTCATGTTTGGCAACGTCAGACACAAGAGGTTCGGCTCCTGCTCTTTGGAGGCTAGCCAGAGACAGCAGAGGATTGTATTACGGCAGTGTGAGGGAGGTCAAGCGCTGCAGGAGGAGAGAGAGCAGCAGCGGCAGCCTGTGTGCTATAAGACCAGCCGTCATCATCCATCGTGTGTGGATGTTGCCGGCTTTGTGCGCTGACCGTGATAAGAGGCTGTTACTGAGCCGGGGCCTAATTGGATTATTCACATCATACAATTGCGAGGGAGGCTCTGTGTGTGTGTGTGTGTGTGTGTGTCAGTGAGTGTGTGTGTGTGTGTGTGTAAGAGAGAGAGAGAGAGAAAGGAAGAGAGAGTGGCAACCTCTCCGACGCAGGATAATGACTTTTATTAGGCCAGTGCTATTACAACACTGCATATTATAATATTGTGCCTCAAGGGCAAGTTTATATGAAAGTGTAGAGAGGAATCATAATGGTTTAATCAAAATAGCTGATCGGCATCATAAGCATTTTATCAGTTCTCACTGTGTCGAAAGAAGCTGCGGTAGACAGCTTTATCAATGCTCCTCTCAGATGCTGGTCACATAGATGGCACCAGGGCTGTTAGGGGCTTGTGTTTGTGTGTCTATATCTATCTATCTATCTATCTATCTATCTATATCTATATATCTATATATCTATATATATATATGTGTGTGTGTGTGTGTGTGTGTGTGTGTGTGTGTGTGTGTGTGTAGTACCTTGAAATGGGGAGAGGTCTACATCAGCCCAGTTGTAGCTGGTAGCAATGCGGCAGCTTTCCTTCAGCCAGTCCAGGTTGGGGTACCAGTCTGATGACATGCCTGGGCAAACACACACACACAGCTCACACACTATTTTCGTCCAGTGGCGTCACTTGTAGCTTTAATATTGCCCGTTATTATAATTGAAAATTGATAACATTTTGTAATTCATTTTGTTCCAACCCTAAGCAAAGTTAGAGTTAGAGATGTTCCCAAACTGCAGGTACCCACACAAACTTTTATTTGATCTAATGTCAGAGTGACTGAAATGACACGTGGCCTCATTAAATGTAGGTCATGTAGGTGATCTAAAGTTTAATCTATGCTGTGTCTAACACAGAGAAAATGCAATAAGATACTTCACTTCAATCATTTCTGCCTGGCCTGGATAAAAATACTAAATAAAATTAGTGCTGCAACTAATGACATTATTTTCTGATGAATCATTCAATCATTTGGTGTATGCAACATCAAATAACACCCAGTAAGATTTCCAAATGTTTTGTTCCAAACAAAAACAAGATTGTGGAATCACCACCACATCTTCTTTTATAAATGACTTCAAAATCAACGACATGACGACTGAATTTCTTAATGTGATACTGGGCAGCATGACAATGTGAAATGATCTGAAACAGGTGAACTGACTCATATTCAAAGGAGTGGAATCTAAGTTCTGCCATCAACCACAAGGTGGTGTGACTTCACACAGAAAGATTCCAGCTTCAGCTCTGCTTATGAGAAAAAAAAGGAGAAAATGCTTTTCACAGCCCCCATCACCACAAAACTAAACAACAATACATTCTCAGACCGTGGATCAAAGACAGAGGGATTGCCTTCATTCATCCTCAGCTGGGTTGAGGGGAATACTAACCTAGATAAATAATATCTGAATAGTCCTTTTCTCTGGCCTGAGAGCTGTGTTGCGGAGATACAGGGGAGGGGGGGAAAAAAAACAAAGACCGGGAATATGAAGAGGAAAAGCCTCAGTGAAGCTTTGGAGATGCCTGTTTGTATCAGGCCAGGCTCATAACATTAAATTCTCCAGCACCTTATAGATGGAAGAGTATTATAGGAATGCAGTGAGTCTGCGCAGAGACAACCCTGTTCTGTTTTGTTAGGTGAATTGCATTTACACCTGTGAGGCTCTGGGAGTGTGTAGAGGTAGAATCACGGTTTGATGGTGTGCTGCATCAATATATATATGAAACATGAAACTGTACTGTACACTCTGTGGGTTCCTATCGCAAGACTTAATAAAATGGTCTGTGGCAGAGAAGAAAAATATGTTATAATGGGCATGTAGATCTGGTTTATTTTCTTATTTTTCCACATTTTATACATAATGTGAGGTGACTGACAGCTGGAGCAGAGACATGTACAGATCACTGACTGTGCTTTGAGTACAGGGATATTTTAGGTACACTGCTAATGTAAAGTTGCAAATACGACACCTTAGAGAAACCCTGTTGATGCATTTAGCATTTTGAATCCATTCATTTTCAGAATCTGACACAATTCAGCAACAATAAAACATTGTGAATATCCCATTACTCTGATTTCATGGTTCTGGTGAAGTCATCTCCTCATGCTGTGTTCACAACGTGGCATCAGAGTGGGAGAAACAGGAAAGCCTCTTGTTGAGAGAATTAATAGACTCCATAGAGGAGATTACCCACAGTGCTAGTCCTGCAGTCTCACCAGATTAATTGAAAGGTTGTCCAACATTGATCTTTATAATTATTAGTATTAAAATTCATGCATTTGCAGTGACTCATTAACATGTTGAAATCAGATACTGCCAGAACTGTGGAGCCATTTTGGCAGCAGTATGTGAACACATCTAAAACTTCTTCATCCAAATGAGAGATTTTAATTCCTCCATACCTCCTACTTGTAATTACAGCCGGGAGACTGACATTAACAGTGTGTATCTGACATCTAACATTTTCAACTCCTACACATACAGTGAATGCTTCGTGCCTGTCGAGTGGAAAAACACTCCCTGACCTGTAACTTGTCCTCACCTGTTGTGGGGCAAGTCTGTCCAGTGTGACTCTGGTGGGAGAGAGATGGGTGCTGCTGGGGGTGCGCAGGGTGCTGTTGGTGCTGGCCATGCTGACCGTGCGCCTGGTGCTGGCTGTGGGTGGAGTGAGGGGAGAGGTGCTGCTGAGGGTGGTGGGGGTGGTGCGGTGTCTGGCCGTGGTTGTGTTGTTGGTGGTGGTGGCTGCTGCTGCTTCCCGCACCAGGAGAGTGCTGGTAGGAGCAGGCGGTGCGAGCCTGCTGGCTGGAGTCGCCAGGCATCCCCATTAAACCTGACAGAAGAACGAACACAACAGACTAGTGTCTATATCACTTTACCATTTTCATCCAACCAAATGTTTCCCACCCAAGTTTACACCCACTAATAATGACTAAGGCTCAAATGTAATCATATAAAATTGACATAGGAAACCATATTTTAACCAGTGAAAACTGAGACAGATGTGTTCTGGTGCTTAAGACCAGTGATTATAAAATCATGTTATAAAAACATCTTCCCTATGCTCACGGCTTTGAGGTTAGTGCCTTTGGAGGATGAGAAAGACATCTATATGCTGTAGAGAGGACAGTTTGGGGCTTTATTTGATTGACACATCTTAAATAAAACACCACAATTGTAATGACCTGTCTAAGGTTGTGGCATCAGACGTGTGGGTTGTTTTCTGTAAAGGTTGTAGCTCCTCAAAAGAACAAACCACAGTTAAGCAGAGATCAGAAAAAAAAGAAATAGTCAAGAAGACAAAGTGATTTGTAGAGAAGTAAAGGATAAACTTAACAGGCTAATAAACTGTGTAGGGATAAAGTAGAGTAAAGTTGTAACCTTCAGGGAGCTCCTAAAAGAATTAAAGAAGACGTTCCTCACCACCAGAAAGCCTCTTAACTTGTGTTTTGAGAGGTTTGACTTTTCAGTAAGTTCATTGAGTAACAATATATTAAGATAATCACTGGGTCTACATGACACCATGGTGTGAACGACCTGTTGCATCCTCCATGATTGATGAAAATTCAAGTGAAACTGCCTTTATAAGGGAACCGTCCCATATGGTTAGTAACCTTAGAAAATGTAATGAGATCAGGTCAGTGGTTCTCCAGTTGATTACTATTAACATTTCCTCTGTGACTGACACACACGCACACACAAACACACACACAATCATCAAAACCGTCGGATATCATATATTTTGGCAGTGAGACAGCAGAGGATTCTTGTGAATGGAGGTTTCTTGGCTACATAAGGTTCATCCCATGAGTGTGCTCTATTTTCACTTGTAATCATGGACCCTGAGAGCTGTAGAAACTGTAAAACAGGAAGCTACCTTGTTAATTGTTCAGACGGTGCTGTGTTGTCTTCTTTTCAGCCTTGCACTGCTTTGAAGTGTGGCCTGCAGAGTGCACTGCAGAAACACTATTTATATTCTTGTCAGTACATTTGGTCTTAAGTTGCTCATATCAATCTTTTGTTGAGAGTCTTTTGACCTTTCTCCTTTATCTGCTGTTCCACTGCTTATCATTGACAGACAGGGACAGTGCTGTTAAGATCTCTTCAAAGATCAGTGAAGTGAAATACAGGGACTTGAGTTTGTTTTGCGACCAACAAATCATAAGGAAATCGATGAGCGCGCTGAGTTTCTCTGAACATGCAGCCATTTGGGAGTTGTTACACTTTGCTTGCTCGTTGCTCGCAATTGTTTTTCTTTTATTCCAATCTCTTTGCTTTCTCTGCCAGGTGGCAATTCAATGCTTTAAGAAAAATAGGGTCACATTTTCAGTCACCGTATAGTCTTGTTTGTCTTTTCCCTCTCTTTAATTATGCTTCCACTCTGGCGACTGTTGGCACCATGTTTTCAGCTTGTCCACACAGATGTGCATTTCATTGCCTTAATGCAACATCTCAGCGATACCACGAGGGAATTTCCTCAGCTTCAACAGAAAGATTCGACTGGACTGATGTAATTTTGGTGAGCAAAGGTAAAAAAAAAAAAAACAAGTCCACAGTGACCTCACCTTTTGGTGAAAGCAATATATCAGTATTCACTTTGGCTCAAGGATGAACTGATGATAATTTGGTCAAAGGTCAAAGGTCAGTGTAGTCTCACAAACACAAAAGCTAACACTCATGAATTAATACAATCTAACAGAAATGTCTAATAGGTTCAAATGATCGGATGACTTTTTCTATCCAGGCGGTCATAGGTCAACTTCATAGTGACATCATAATGTTCTGTAAAAAGACTTGTGGCCACTTGTGGCTGTAACTCAGGAAGGGAAGATGGTGACCTCATTTCCTGCAGCTTGGCAGGTTGATGGAGGAAAGAACTGAAAGGCACCAATTCTCCTTTATAATATTGGAGATATGACACTTTTATTTAAATCCCTTTGAGATTAACTTGGCATAAGGAAAAGTGGAGTGTTATTATATGAAATGTATTGTTTGAACGCCCAACTTTTTGTGCTGCTCCAACTCATTTAGAGTCCTGATGTCTTCATTTATTGCCATTTTTTTAATGTTTGTCCTATAATTTATATGGATGAGGCTGGATAACGATCTGTCAGGAAATGACTGCGACCCCACCTGAGTCAGTTACAGATTTGATGTGTGGTCTTGCACACACCATGGCGATGAGCTCCACTGTCCCGATGACTCATTGTGACTTAAATTCTCAAGCACAATGACTGCCGGCACTATTTCCTGCTGAGCATCACACTTAAAGGACCCTGTCGAGCATCTGCTAAATCCATTTTCTCCCTCTGCGTTATATCCAATAACTAGTACTCTCATTGTCTCATCTTTCCTGTGTGTGCGTGTGCACCTCTGACCACAAATCGAAGGGGACCTAGATGGAGGGTGAATGCAGGGAGCAGTTGCAGAGCTTAACAGAGCGACTCAATCTCTTCAGCTGCAGAACATACGTCGTGGATGTGTACAGGGAGAGGAGAGCGAGAGAGGGAAGGTGATAGGAGGATGGTGGGATGGTGGGGGGCCCAAATAGGGGGACGCCTGGTGACCTGAAAGCTTCAGGAAGCAATTAGCGAGATGCTTCACAAACTTTAGAACCAATCTAATTAGCTGCTATCAAAGCTGCAGAACCCTTTGCTCTGCTCGACTGCGGATGTGTTTTGGAGGTTTTTTTCTCCTTCTGTTGAATTCTTCTTCTTAATTGCCTTTACTCATTTGACTGAGCGAGCGGTAAAATGCAGATATGCGGAACAACAGATTGTTTGTTTATTAAAATACAATAGAGTAGGAGTAGTGTGTGGTGGAGGTTAATACTGAAACGCTTTCATTGCGAGGAAAGCAATGTTAAATCTTTCAATTTCAATGGGAGCTTAAGCTTGACAGTTAATTATGCACATGAAGCCTGACAAAGGTTTACATGTTTTTTTTTTGTTGTTTTTTTTCTGTGAACACTGGTGTCATTATAAACGTTGGGCGGACACACAGGAAATGGAAAAAAAATGTCACCCACCTTGTGAGAAAGACTGCTCAAAAACGCACTTGTAAAGACTGCGGAAAGAAGCACTGAGGTCCTCGAAGTCCGAGAAACAGAGCTGCTTGTCCCGCAGCTCTGGGACCGGCAAACCGTACTGTGGCTGCGGTGGAGGAGGGGGAGGCGGCGGGGGCTGGGCGGGTTGCTGAAGGCTCAGGGACTGGGATGAAGGCTCTGAGTGGCTACTCACCTTCATGACAGAGAGGAGAGAGAAGAGCGAGAGGGACATGTTGTGAGCATTCAGAAAGACAAACTGGGAAATCAGAGAACCACCACAGAATCATCCATTAAAGCTCCACGCTGGCCAATAAAATAATCCAAACATTCAGATTCCCAGTGAATCACTGTTCACCCCAGACTCCTGCGTCGAGGTTTTATTGCGGTGATAATCACAACAATAAGTTTTACTAATAACAATAATCATTTTGGTGCTCTAGCTCTGCTCATGTGATGATTTGGAGCATATTTCCTCCAGTTTGACACAACCTATTCCTCACAATCTCCCAAACAGAGCCGGAGCCCACAACATTACACAAACATGAGCACATATGTGAAGAAACAGTCACACAACACAGACTGCTGATACAGGGGAGGAAGAAAGTGGATCAGCAACTAGGCATGCAGGTTTCAGTGCTGCCATATGTTCATATGCGCTACCTAGAACTGGTTACATAAACAGTGGGATTGGACAGTATGTGGCACACAGTTATAAAATTATTTCCTCGAGAAGCCAGTGCTCTCGAGGCTCTATGCAATAGCTAGAAAAAACTGGCTATAGCTGTGGTTCAGCACTGTGGCAGGATCTCTAATCAGAACACACACTGACCTTCACAAAGACACTCACTGAAATGCTATCACAGGTACAGGCAATGTAACATGTTTATTTTTAATGTTATATTATCATATTTGGCTGATTGTATCTTGATTTAGAGCTGCACTCTAATCTCGAGGTGAATTTTAGTTGTACATATGCAACTTAAATTTTAAATCATATGAGTTTGAGTCTCTGCTGTTCTCTCAGGTCAGGTAGTCAAAGTTAGACACCATTAGCAACTTGGTTGATCCAATGTTACAATAAAGAACTGGATGACCTTTGAGGAAAAGAAGTTTTACTTCTCCTTTCCTCTGTAATATTATAAAGACTGTCGACCTGTTGCATTTGAGAAGTGCACTGAGAGAACTTCTGTTGTGATTTGATCATGATATATAAATAAAATAGATGTGACTTGAGAATTTTCACCTAAAACTTCACTGTGAGAGAAGAACAGGTCATTGGCCTGCTTGGTCAAGTGTGAGTGCATGGTCACTAATGTAAGCACTGGAGCAGCCTGTCAGTCAACACCATGGACTGTAAAATGGGAAACAAAGTGTTTTTTAGTAACCCTGTATTTCATTTAAGGGAGAGCTGCACTGTGAAATAGACGATAAACTAAAATTCAGAAATAATTACATTCCATTGCAAAGATTTTAAAGGGGAAACTGTGCAAGTCTGGTCGCTTTCTTTGCTATTTTGCTAACCCTCCTCCTGGCCATGTGCATTTGCTTACAATGAAGCCGGCGAGAAAGCAATCGATAGAGCGGCACATAACATTATATATCATATACGTGTTATCATGTGTATATTTGTGTAGTCATATCTGTCACAAATAAGAGATTACGAGTTACGTTGCGTGTTTGTGTCATGGTGCGCAGAGACAAGAGCTGGGACACCGGGTCAGAGGCTCTGATCTTGCAAGGTTGGTTTTCAGCCAAGAGATGCTACATGGAAGGCAGAGAGCCTCCATTCTCCACGTACAAGTTACATTTAATTTATTAAACCATCACAATTACGCCGAAGCTGTTTAATTAAGGTGAAAATGTAGCATAGTTAGGCTACAAATCCTGCATAGTTCCTTAGATTTAGGGTTAGGGTTTGTGCCTTTCAAAATTCAAACCATTAAAATCTACAAATCCTCTTTTACTTCAGTCAGGGTAGGCGGGTTAGACTGATGATTATACCCAATTCAGTTTCATGTAACTAAAATAAAATCACTCATATGGAAACATACAAAACACTAAATATGGTGTTTCAAATGTCTCATATTGTGAATGCAGCTCGTCTTCCTCCACCCTCCTCCACCTCATCCTAGCTGTCATCTTCCTCACTGTCCTCCCAGCAAATAGAAGCAATTTGCTGTGATCAGTGTGCCTCCACAAATATAAAGCAACTTAGCATGTCATACCCCCCCACACACACATCTACCTCCACCCACTGACTGCAGCCTCTCCATCTAGTCTCCTGGTGCCTTTCAGATCTCTGCCAGTGATGCCACCAGTAATCACCGTCAGTCAGGAAGGTATCACCTGTGCCAGGTAATGAGGCAGAACTAACCCTGATCCCACTGGACTAGACCACAGATGAGGTCTGAAACGATGGAGGAGAAGGGTGAGGGGTGGTGGATGTGAAGCAGAGAGGAGGAAAACAAAAGATGGCCTCTAGAAATGAGAGGTTAACGAGATGAGATTGCACTGACCTTTGCTAATGTAGGTGGGAGGTGAGCGGGGAAAAGTGATTGATGGTAAAAAGGTGAGCAGCTGTTACAAGGGAAAAATAATGAGGGGGTGGGAATTTTTCAGCACTTCTGTAATTTTGGCCCAAATGTTTTTGGACCAAGACTGGCCTTTAAAACTGTGCTACATTTGGTTTAAAGGAACAGATGCAAACACTTTGACAGACATGTCAAAAGCACTACACATTTTACTAAAGTCTCCATAATTTGATTAGACATAATTGAACTTGAATGACTTGAATGGTGAACTTAATCTGTTGCAGCAAAGTGGAGTAATAGGAAAAACAGAATAAGACAGACTGAATAGAAGCGGTTTTAAATGAATATATCAAAGTGGTTCCACAGGTTTGTACACTGAGACTATGAATAGAAACTATCAGGGTGCAATTTAGTACATTTATGCAAGTATTACACAAATCACACAACGTTTTGTACTCCACTGGGTTACATTTATTTATATGCATTATTTCCTACTTTTCACTTTAAATAAAGACATATGATAAGCTAATTAAATAAAAGACATTGTTGGGAGGCACTGTGGTACAGTGGTTGGCACTGTCACCTCACAGTGACAGTCAATCTGCCAGCAGGCTGAGGCCTGTCTGTGTGGAGCTATCACGTTCTCCTCACGCCTGTATGGGTTTTCTCTGTGTACTCTCACAATCATTAGACATGCAGGTTTGATTAATTGGTGACTCTAAATTGCTCATAGTTGTGAATATGAGTGGGAGCGGTTGTTTGTCTCTATAGGTTGATCCTGTGATAGACAGGTGACCTGTCTAGGATGTATCCCACCCTCGCCGATGTCAGCTGGGATTTGCTCCAAGTTTCAGACATTAATGAGTTGTTTGCGATTCCAGCAAAGAGACACTTCCCAGCCTTTTAAACACCAGAGCATGAGCAGCATTTCACTGCAGACATCAAAAAACCTGAGCCAAAAAGACCCCGCTCTGTCCCTTCCAGTAGATGGCATCCATGCTCAGGGACCAGTCCAATTTACTGTCCAGTTGCAGACTCAGGTATTTATAAATGTGCACCACCTCAGTGTCCTTCTCTACATGTTAACTGGCTAAAGAGTGGATCCATACCTCCAAAAGTCAAAGGCTCTCTTCTTCCTGCTCTCTCCTGGTACACACCGCATGGTTACATTTTAAATAGTTTAAGGTTGAACTGTGAGTGGCTGATCTTCACATCCTCTCAGACTTATCTTAAGAACACATGATGAAGCCCTGTCACTTGGCTGGAAACCACTGAGCTAAAGTGTGTGTAGTAGTAAAAGCAGTTTCATAATAACCAGCTACATCAGTAAAATTTAACATGTTTCAGTAGTGAGACACTAATAATGTCATAATGGGGCCATTATGAGTAGTTTTACTGTTGATACATTACATATATTTTGGTCACATTCCTGTAATTTTACTCAAGTAGGAATCTGAGAGCAGCTCTTTTATTTGTAAATGGGATTAATGCACCAGTACTTTCATCTCTGTAAAAGATCTGCAGTGAGTACTTCTTCCACCACTGGTGAAATCTCGTAGACAAAGACATCTTAGGCAGAGTGAATATAATATATTGACTGCTGATAATATATCTATATCTATCTATCTATCTATCTATCTATCTATCTATATATATATATATATATGTATATATGTATATATGTATATGTGTGTGTGTGTGTGTGTGTGTGTGTGTGTGTGTGTGTGTGTGTGTGTGTGTGTGTGTGTGTTACACACACATACATACATATGTGTGTGTAAGGATTTACCAATTGTCAATTTAAGTGAGAAGACTGAATTCTGATCAAAGAAATAATTTGTGTCAAATTTTTTATGGGCAGAAATGATGAAAACCCCCTAAACCTTGTGATTGGTCCATAATTGACGATGAACTATCTATACTGTCTATACTCTGTTCAAGGCCACTGATGCAACTGACATAGATGTATTTTAGATCCAATAACATAAACATAAACAAACAGATTAAGGTAGCAGTAGATCATTGACTATCATGTTCTATAAGTTAAAATTACTGTTTTTGTCAATGGGAAAATAAGGCTTGACTTCAAAATTATGCAGTTATCCTGTAAAGACTCCAGCAATGTTTCTTCATCTGATCCGCCTGTGATAAACTGTTGTTTACACTAATATTTTGCTCTGAATATGAATTGCTCAGCATGGGACAGTTTATGTCCTGACAGATGGGTTGGCTAATCTACCCCCTCCTTCATAAAAAGGCAACTTATTATCATCTCACACATACACTGCTTGAGAATAATCAATTCAAATAGCCGAAGGACCTTGTTTTGTAAAGGATGAGGAATCACTTAAACAGCCAGTGTGAAATCAGGCCAAATATGTCTCAGTGTATCAGTGGCCTGCCAAGTCTGGAGTGTACTTCACAAGGGCCAAGACTGTAGGCACCATAACAGTAGACGATACGGCACAGACGTCATTTAAATAATGCTCACTGTGTGTGCGTGTGTGTGTGCATGTAGTAACAGTATGTGGGGCCTGGTAAAAACCCATGGTTGGTGTGAGTGGGGTGGCCACTGGTTATGTCCTAATGAGACAGTGCTGCACATACACACTTCTCTGTCCCTATAGAGACACCCAAACAGCACAGTCTATGTGTTTAGATGCAAACTAATAAAATTTGTTTGATTTTAATTGTATTAAACTGTGCCTCTTTATATCAAATTTGCTAATACTAGAGTGGTCACATGTTGTTCAATTACATCAGAGATGGTTACGATAAACTGTCAGCACAAATGGCGGACTCTACTTAGTTTCCTGCAGTATCATTTTTTGCAGGGTGGAAGCACTTTTCCAAAGGATTCCAGTGTTTCTTATGGGCAGAGTTTATTTTGTGGTGCTGACCCTGAGGGATGTGAGGGGTCAAACAGTTCTGATAATCGGCCGCAACTCAAAATTCACTTCACAAGCTAAATAATGGGTGCATATAAATGTAGCATTCACCAAGGGGCAACTGAGTTTTAAGTCACTCTGCACTTTCAACTGTATTTTCACACCTCTGAAAGGATGAATACAAAAATCTTTTAAGGCAATGGCAATTTGGTTTTCTTGAGGAGCCTAGATAAATTATGTGCATGGGTAGTACTGATTGAAATTGATCTTTGCATTTTTTTTTTTCAGAAAAAACACAGCAATGACAGATTTTTTTTCATACCATCTGCTTAACCACACTGATATAGTACAGAATAATGCATATATCATATACACTGACTGTGCTCTGCAAAAGACCACTAAAAATATATTTGCTTGCAAAGTCTGAACATCAAAGAAAAAATGAGAGTTTCAGCAGTGTTCCAGCGTTCACGTAGCTAGCTGGTTACCACCTCCTCAGTCTGCCAAGGGTGCATCACACACCTTCTGTACTGACTGGGAGTGTCTGCACGGGTGCCTGAATCATCCACATCATGTGAACAAAGGACATATAACACAAATCATTTTGCTTTAAAAACTGGTCCTTTCAAGATAAAAAATAAGAAAAGGAAAAGTGAAGTGTCCTTCAACTAGACAGAATGTCTTGAGGTCAGCTGTGGTGCAGATAAAAAATAAGCAAAGATAAATACTCAGATGAAATGAAGAGCAGGTCTTACTGGTGTGTAGCCGTGTACGTTGCTGCCGCTGCTGACGGTCGTGTTCAGGTTGTTAAGGTTGACAGATGCCAAACTCTGCTCTGAAAGACTGTTGCTCAGGCTGCCTCCCAGACTCCCAGGACTCTCACTGCCCTCTGCCTCAGGGTTGTACAGTGCTACCTACACACACACACATCAATAAACACACACACACATACATGTAAGTGGTATCATACAGGGCCAACATTTTAGGCAATGCATCATAAACCTTTTCAAAAGCAGTCATTCATGAGTCTTTCATTCCTCCTCATTTTGTCCATTTGCTAAGTCACATCCAGGCTGAAGTGAACACTGCCTACCTCAAGAAGTTACACATGCACCATTAACTTGTGAGACAGCTCATGGGGAAATATGGAAATTAAAGTGCTGCAAGCAAATTAACCCTGCTGCTGCATAAAAGCCCAGAACCTAAACTTTTTCCCTTAAACATGTGGATTTTAATTTGGTGTCCTGACCCTGAGACCACTGCATAACAGGAACTACTTTGTTGTCTGGGAGTCTGGCACCACTGAAGACACGAGTTTCACTTCAGAGGGAGTGTACTGCATATTGTCTAGTGGTGACAGATCACAGAGCTTTTAAAAGCAGTGCCTCAGGATTATGTTGAATCATATTTCTCTTGTTTTGTTTGACTGTCAGTGCTTGTGAAGCAGTGCGCGGGCATTACCTCCAGGCTACATTTAACTGTATAGACAAACCTGAAAATATAGCCTTAGGGTGAGGCAACGGTAACTGCTCTCTGGGGCAGTGATCTCCCCTGTAGAACATCTTGCAGCGGTAAAAACAAGTGTTTTTGAGTGTTAATCCTGAACATTTCTGTGGGTGAGTGACTCTGTCATTCCTCTTGCTGTGTCTGTGTAGTAACTAGAAAATGATTCTGCGCTTTACAAGAGCTCTGAGGTTCATGTCTCTGTATAGAAAAGACACATCATAATGTTTCTAGGAAGACCTCAAGGTTTTTTTAGGCTTAGCAGAGCCTCATTCACTAGGAATGTAGGAATTCAAGTAAAAACATTACAATATCTGAACGTAATGATGACTGTAATAATCTTTGTCAAGGAAAATACCTTCTGTTATCCTAATTTCCAAGTATCATATTATAAGAATGTCTTTTTTAAAACCACAGGCTCGCCAATGCAAACAGAATATCAGTGAGCAGAGGTGTTATTGGAGAGGATCTGATGCACTGCTGCGCCTGCAGGACGCCACCTGTCTGGATGTGGGTGGATTTCATTGACGTTGGCATTGGCATCATTATCTTCAAGGTCTTCCTCATGCTGCAGTGAATCATTGTTTCAAAATGTATAGTGATGACTAAGACCAATCAAGTTTTTGTCGGCTCTCCTGCAGTAAAACAGATTAAGTGCAAGCTGACGTTTCAGGTGAGCGAACAGCTTCCTGTTGTCTCTTCACGGCAAACTGTCTGGGGGAAATGTTGCAACAAAGACACTTGATGCTCAGCTGCTTGCCTAATGATGTTCAACCCTCACTTTTTATTGTCAGATTTCATGACTAATTTGTCAGGGTGTCTTATCAGACTGAGAAACAACAGAGATGGTCAATACGTGCAGCTGAGTAAATGCCATTTTTAGGATTAGTCATCACATAATATGGAGGTAATTTAAAAAAAAAAATCAGATTATATTCCAATTATATTAATCTGTTATCCTTGTCTGTTATCCATATATATATATATATATATATATATATATATATATCTTTTTATTTCTATTTTTTCTGGAAAAAAAAGTACTGACACTGAACCTCCAATGATCAGAAACAAACAACTGCAGAAGAAATGAAAATCTAAGCAGCAGATTTAACAGCAACCGGCTGGTTTGTAAAACTATCAAGTCCAGTTAACTGTCCTGTGATCAAAGGCTTTCATAATGACTCATTCTTCTGGTCCAGATCTGTGAAAAGACTCTGATGGAAAAAATAAGCTGTCAAGTCCAGACATTCACATCCAGACCAAACACTCGGAGTTATGTGAGCTACTGCTGCTGCCGCTGCTGCTGCTGAAGGATACATTTCTGTGAACTACACATCACCATTCTGTTGATGTGTATGTGTGTCAGTGTATGTGAGCAGACAGGCGTCAGAGGTCCCAGTTGCTGCTTGATCTTTGACCCTCATACAAGTCAGTTTGTGTGTGTGTGTGTGTGTGTGTGTGTGTGTGTGTGTGCGTAAGGTTGTGTTTAAGCATGTAAACCTGTAAAACTGTCTAAAAGTCTCCTTCTGCTTCAGTTTATGTCTTATAACCACTATAATACAAGTATATTATATTATTATTTTATTATATATTTAAGTATAACCAGGTAGGATTCATCTGACTTCATCTTACTGTCTAATTCATTCAGACTGTTAAAGCAACACAATGTCACTATTTTGTTAAGCTATTTTGATGTTTCATTGACTAACTGGCCCCTGACATTGACACAGTGCCACCAGCTGTCCTGGCATTGTACCATGTAACTTTAGCTGCCTGGCTGGCATCGCAAGAACACACACATGTATCGCTTTTCAGCAACATGTCTCACAGCAACAAGAAGACAGCTAGCTCACTATTCCCAGTATGTTTGTGATGGCAGAGGAAGAAGAGACCAAAAAAGATGTTGTCAGAGGAAGAGAATAGACAGCAGCTGAGCAAAGGACTGGACATGGGGAAATCTTAACCTGGCGTTTACTTGTTGGCAAGAGCGTAGAGAAAAGACAGGATGCAAGGCCATAACATCTTGTCGCTCAACTTATAAGTAATGTCTCTGCAGGTAAGATGGGTTTTAACTTGTGCCACCAAATGCAGATGTATCACTGTCCATGAGTGAGGCTCAATTTGTGATGTGTATAATACACAGCACTGTTCAAAGAAATGTGACTTTCCAACTATAGGGGGGTGAGAGAGCATAAAAAAAACACAACTCTACTGCAGTAGGGCTTTAAGATAGAGACTGATACTAATTACAGGCACTGGCCAATAAAGCAGCAGCATTCAATTTAAAATTTCTGTATGTAACAGTTGGGGATGCTGAATCATATTATGACCAATATAGCAGCATCACAGGTCAACCACTCATTGCTCACCCACTCTCTGCCTTCAAAACTAAAGAGCCCTGCAGTAGCTGAGTTACTGTTAATATTAATCTATCTCTTCTGCTCCTCGCCACCTAAATGGATTCTCTCAAACTCAATCACCAATAAACGTTTGAAAATAATTGAAGGTCAAGGTTGGTAAGGTTGGTAATTGACCATTTAGCCGATAATGGTAACTGTATCAAGATGTCACTGAGTCGGGGGTAGCTGCGGCAACAAACCAAAAACAGTTATGTTGCCTACACAGTGAAGAAAATGTTGACAAAATGTTGGTATGGACTCAGTCACTGGGCTTCAACTGGAGACTGGAGATTGGATTTACGTTGTGGCAAACTGGCACCATGACATAAAATTAGCTTTAAGGTTAGAAAAGGTGAACAATTACAGTGCATTACAACATCTATTTAGTTATTTAGCCTCTTTTATAACTTTTATTCCTGTCTCAAGCTGTGAAATACTAGCAGTTGATAACATGAAGTGTCTGTTTCATTACTGATTAAAATGCTCATTATTTTCTCCTTTAATCAATTAATTATTTTATCTATAAAATGTAAGATCATTGTGGAAAAATGTTAGCATTGTCCAGCAGACAAAGCAGATGCGTCTAAATGTTTAGACTGAGCAGCAGCAGAACAAAACTCAAAACCTTGACAAAGAAACTGAGCAAATCTTCACATCCAAGAAACTGGAAACAGCGAATGTTTGCAAAATAACTTAAATGAAACAGTGAAACACTCAAAATAGTTACTGGTTATTCTTTGGCTCATCAATGATCAATGTACAGTACAGTTATCAGTGAATAGACACATCCTGTACAACTGGTCTATTGATTATGAAAATCCAAACAATCCATGTGATTCCTACAACAGAAGCTCAAATGCAATCTGGTCAGGAATCTTAAGCCATAAATGAACACAGTGTTTGGCAAGAAGCACTTTGAACACTAAGAAATATATGTCCGGGATAAACATCGTAAACTTGTGTTTTTGTTTTTTTCAGTTTCATGCTGCTTTTAATAGCGTCGTACCTTGTTGGTCACAGCATTGATGGCCAGCGTGGGAGACGCCCCTCCTGACATGATGCAGTCCATCCTCAGAGACTCTGACTCGAGGCTGTAGGGAGTAGATGCCTGGTGGGAGAAGAGGACAGACGACAGGGAATGGAATAAAAAAAGGTTGTTTGTGTTGATACAGCTGTAACTCCAACAACGAGGTCAAGCTGTCTCATTTGAATCTGTAGATATATTACAAACATTGTGACCAAAAAAAAACAGTGTCTTATGATGTCTTATGTCCCAGTATGATCGCCATGACAGTAACACATGTGCTCACAATGCTGATAGTTTGTCAACAAGAGCGAACACACAAGGTCTAAAAACAGATTCACATTATTAATATGCAAATGAATGCTGCACCACACACCAAGATACGTCATCTACACCATATGGGGTATGTAATAACTTTCAAATATGTATTGTCTTGTAGTTATCATGTTCACAAAAAAATCAATTTCTTCCCAATTAAGCTGATTAACTCAGTAAATTTTGAATATTTTTTTCTATCCTGACACATTTACCTCTGCATACTACAGACCTGCTATCAGTTTCAACTTGTTAGAATTCAGTGTTAAGGAGTTATGACAATTTCTCAGAAATCAGCATCCCCTCATTAATATGCAAATGTATGCAGAGAGGTGCTCTGAACTCTAATCAGTTCATGCACTCTATATGAGGTACCTGGGGCGTATGTATGAAGTTTCAACTACGTGTTGGTTGCAACTTATCAATGCGTACAGAGTCACAGAGTAGCATTGTGACAGGACATAAAAATCACAGTGGAACAAATGAATAGATGGCTGCTTACCTGACACACACCTGTATAATCCTTCTAAAGACCTAATTACGCTACAATAATGAATCCACAAGGCAGGTAGGTGATGCCACAAAACTGAGTTTTTTGTTTTTTTATCTGATACAAAACTACTGTGTACCAGGCCAAGTCATTGTTAGAAGCAGCCAATGTGCCGTCATGGAGGAGAGAGAAAAATGTTTTTAAGGTGATTAACAGGTCACTTCTGAATATATTTTAATTACCAACAATTTACCAAAAAATGGGATTTCTTGTTATGAGATGTGAACATGAACCACCGGTTGTAATATTTAATGGGTAAGTTATGTTAGTTCCATGAGTTTTCTTTCGTTGCTCACATGGAGTTGAGAATGGAGTTGAATAGGTGCACAAATACTTTTTCAACACTAAGTAATAAATGTTGCCTATTAATTAAAATGCAAAAATATTCCCAATATGTTCTCCACTAATTAGAAATATGCAGAGGAGAGTGACAGTAAAAAACAAGGAAGGAAATGAAATGTGACAAAGGTTATGAGTATTTTCTGAATGCTGCAAGTTCATGATTCGGTACTGAACCTCCTGACTCACCACCGTGCCCCAGGCTGCAACAGTGTGAAGTGGCTGATGGGCGCTTTGTTTAAAATGTCGGACACTTAAACAGCCATGAAAGTGGGCGCATCGCTAGCATTTGATAAGATAAATCAGGCCTTCCTCATGCATTATTCACATATCTACAGCGTATTCAGTGGCACTTTGTTTTGTTTTTTTTGCCATCTTCACATAGAGCTAATGTTGGGTTAACTGAGTGCGGGGATATGAGGAACTATTCAAAGATCGATGAGGGGCTAAACTGCAGCCCCCTTGAAAAAAAAAAATGGGGATGATATTTTTTTCTCCTTGTCTGACTCCTTTCAGGGTTCAAGACAGCTTGCCTGCCTTCCCAAACTGCTTACAGTAAGAGGATTGGTTGGTAACAATGCAATCTTTAATTTATGATAAACTCCCAGTGAAAACGGGTTGTCGGTTCCCTGGTGGAGGCACTTAAAAGGAAGACAGAGAGAGGTGAAGAGAGGAGTGAGGAAGGCTTGTGGGAAAAGGGGGTGGGGTGGGGGTGGGGGTAGGTGGTGAGATAATTGAGTGGTGACAGACAGACAGAGAGACAGACAGACGGAGAGGCATACAGGAAAATGAAAGAGAGTGATTATGCTAAGGGCATCGGAGACACAAGTACTGAACTAAGTGTACACTCCCTGTCTACACGGTTACACAATGCCTTTACGCAGCTGACGTTTAGCCTCGCTGCCAACTTCAAATCTTCTCATTTGCGGAGATGCTGTCATCAGGAGACTTTAAAGACTTTGACTGTATAGCCCAGGTGCAAGCAAAACACTACGACATATTTAGCCTACCTGTTTTTTTTTTTTTTTTTTCCTTTTTTTCCAGGCGCTAATACTGCTATAAATCTTACCACTTAAAACCTCCCTGCTTCTCCTTAGCCCATGTGACAGCCCACAGTGCGTCTGCCAGCAGTGCAAGTGAGGCGTAAGAAAAGGGGTCGAAGGGCCCATCCATGTAAGACGAGATGACAAGCCTCTGAATTAATTAATGTTTGTAATAAAAAAAAAATCGTTGGTGAAGAAAATATGTCTAATGGCAGCCCCGGGGCCTTCTGTGGTAATTAACTGGAACACAAGCCTAGAATACTCTCCCTCCTCTCTCCTCCCTCCTCTCCCTCTTACTTTTTCCTCCTTCCGCTTGCAGCTTGACTTTTTCCTCTGTGCTGTCTCTCCCTCTCCACCTTGATGTCTTTTTCACTTTTCCCTCCCTGCATCCTGTCTTTCACACTCTCTCCCCCTGTTTCTCTCTGTTTTACTTCAATTCTTCTTCCAATGAACGGCTGTGATTGTGCACTCTGCTCCACGCCCGTCTGAGTTCCCAGGAGGGAAGATGGCTAAAGCGAGCTATGGAGGCAGAGACGGAGCAAACACTGTCAGATGAACAGATAAACAGAAACACAAAGATAATGATCAAGATGTACAAACAGTGGCAGAGAGAGAGACAGAGGTGAGAAAAGAAGGGGGGGATGACCAGTTGTGCTGCTCTGTGATGAAAGGCTCAGCAGGTTTGCAGCAATAAAGACAGTTTGGTGTACGGTCAAAAAAGCCTCAGTGAGTCAGCTGCTGTGTATAGTATATGCAAACAACAACAAGGAAAAAAACAGCAATGGGATGGGCCTTAATAACCATGTTTCTGTGCAGCAAGCCTTCTCATTGGTCCACTACACCAGATAATGTCCCTGACTGGTTGCTCAACCTTGGCTTTAACTGAAGTATAAGCACTGATTGCGATACCTGAGCTTCTTTTTCAGAGGGCCTGGATTCCTTCCTATTGCTGGTGCACCAGTGAGCACTGCAGCAGCATCTTTAATTATTCCTGTTTGCTTGCTCCCATAGAGATGTATAGCATGTATCTTCTCTGGGGCGCAGTTATCGCTTCATTTAAGCTCAGTCGCGGTAACTTTCATGTGTTAAATGTGTTGAATACTGAGTCTGCTTGTTCGGTCCGGATGTAGTTTTGATAATTCAGCGTGTTTAATCAGCTACTAAAGAGACAGACAGCTGAATGCAAAGCGTACAGTAGTCAGAGGTAGGATGGGAACAGCAGTGAGGCAGGCAGACAGAGGTGATATAACACATGCCATACATCATAATGCTCTCTCTGTACGACTTTTGTATTCAGATCCTCAGGTTAATGACTGAACAGCAGCTGTGTTCTGCCGAGCCGATGCAGGGTTACTTATATTTATAGCCTTGGCCACTGTCAATCAATTCCTCCAAAACTAATTTTCATTCCTACTTCTGTGTTCTCACTATTCTGCGCTGCTCTATCTTGTATCTTGTTCCTGCTGTTTCTGTGGCATCTTGAAAATTGCAAATCCGAGGAGCCTGTGGTTAACACGTATTAACATGTAAATCAAACCCACCTGACCCGGATGAGTATACAATCATGACATGGTTTAATTGAGACGACAGGCTGTCACGCTGTTATGGCACATGGCATACACAAAATGGCACATGTATGGGTGGTGGTTGTGGTGGTGGGGGGGTATTGTTATCAGACCGTGGGGTTTTCTCTACATTCTCCTATAGGAGCGGCGTCCTGTAATAAGTGAGTCGATATCAATCAAACAGCACGAGCGAGGACAATCTGTTCAGCCAAGCCAGGAGAATGTGCACTTTGGGGTGCAGGTCTTAGTCAATGCTCAAGAAAATCATCTTCTGGTATCGTGGACAATTAGACTGATTGATCAAAATAGCTTAACATGCAGCGTGATTCTCAACCTTTTCTAAATCGTGGCCTGTCGGAAAATTTCAAAAATGTCCAACCCCATAACATTACAGAGGAAAGCAATTTTTATTATAATGATAACGTACAGACATTCAGGACATAACCGAATAAAGGGGAAGCTGAGTTTTTATTCTTTATTTGAGATGTTTTACGTGAGCCTGCCCAGTAACAGCACAGAAGGTGTGGTGTAGATGCTGCATCCCCTAAACCCTTTTCCCAAGTCACCCCATCTCCTCTTTTTTTTTTTTTTTTATCTTTGTATCACTGATCTAGCCCATAATCCCAGCACTTTTATAGCTGTGCTGTGGATGCATCGTGTGCCAAAACATGTGGGTACTGCTGGTCCACGCAGTTTGCTACTGATCACAATTTATACCACTGAATCACAAAAATGACACAACAGCAGAACATAATTATTTAATTTGCTGCTGTGTCTTCAACTGTCATTTGCTTTGTATTATTCAGTGCAGAGTCTGGTCTACTGTCACATTTCACCACGCTGTCATGACTGACGATGCCTTCGTTGCATCATCGTAGGTGTATACACACAAATATTGGTAATGTTATTTTTACCATCCAGTTTTCCAAAACCTTTTTTTAAGCTCATATACTTTTTAATCCCGCTACATCATTAACACTCATGTTCAGTAAAATCCTGGTTTCTGCCCCTTTTATGACACAGAGCTTGAGCTGGTAGAATGTAGAGACTAAAAAAAGAAAGGTTAGACCTGACAAACCCAAAATAACAAGTATTTAAGTATTTCCTAACAGCAGAGATGTCTGTGGAGATGGTTGGTGAACACTAATTGAACAGTACACCACCACATTATCAGGTTGTTAAAATGACAAAGCTTCAGTATCAGAAGGGGGATTTCACATATTATGGTTACTTACCCTTTCTCCAGAACGCGGTCTCTTCTTCGGCCTGCTGGGTACTGAGTCTTCTTTAGGATTGGTATCTATGGCCCAATAGGAACCCTAAAGAGTGAGGCCAAACAGAAAAACAAACTGATAAGTCTTATATATTACTGTAGTGATTTATTAATATTATTAGTATGCTTTCATATTCCCGACATGCTGTATCAGTGCACGGCTGGTGCTGTTTTCACCTTGTGCATCTGTGTGTGAGTCATCATGGCAAAATGCGGTCTTAGAGACACCTACTGTAGCAGGAAGTACCACAGAGGCAGGTGTTCATACGTCTGTGGACTGATATTGTCACTTTGATAGCGTCACAACAGTGTGAGGGGCAGTCACGAAGCTTTTCAGGTGTATAGATGAGATCAAAATAAAGTTGAGGTTAAAGAGTTCAATGATCATTGGAGGGCTATAATATGTGTTGATGACATATTATATTATGATACATGTTTCTTTACAATGTACACTTTAAGTCTCCTTATGTCTCTTATTTTATATCTTTTATCTTTTGATCTTTTATAGACAGAACTTTCTATGGCAACATGGTGCTTGTGTGATCCCACCAAAAGGTCTCTTATCTTTATTTTTTTTAATAAAGTTAGTAGTGGTCACTGCAAAATAAGAGAAACACAACAGAAGAGGATTGAAAATACAAATAGAACTAAATGTTAAATTTGACTTGTGTTATCTGTAAACTAAACTTAAAATGTAACTCATGTATAAAGCCTGTTGGTAGAAAGACACCTAGCACATGCTTCAATTATCAACATGTTTATGTGTTAGAAATACTGGAATTTATTCTTGTTGGTGATCCAGGCTTTCATCACCAGAAAAAAACTCTAAACTCTAAACCTCCAAATATCTTGATCTTTGTCAGCTTCATAAATCCAGCTGGAAGCAAGTGAGTATCACATATCCAAATATTTCGCAGCTATGAGCTTGGGGAAAAAAAAAACATTTCTCCTCTAACTGATCATTAATGAAAACATTAACAGATTAAGTGTTTTTGATAAACTTGTCAATTCTGGCTGTAACTCAACAAACAAATGAATAAATTGCCGATAGTGTCAGGAAGACTGTATGTTACATTATCCACTAAATGTTATGTCCATCACACACATCTAAGTCTCCTCCTACAGCAGATAGCTTTAACTCTCTTTTTCCTCAATTCTGTGGAGAAGAGTGTCGAGGCTGTGTCACTTTCTCTAACAGGGGGAACTAAGTGTCACTAAAGAGAAACAGTAGATGGATCTCCCTTTGCATCCGATAAAACCAGTGTATCTGTTGTTATTCCAGCACTGTATCCAATCAGTTTTCTCGAGGTTTAGTTTTCCTGTGGTACATGCTCCCACTTCCTCTCCCCAGAAAATCCACTGAAATCCTTTTGATACACAATGTTAAAACACAGCAGCCTCCAAAATAAACACATACAATGAGGGAGAAGGAAATCAATTGCTTTTAGGTCCTTGATTTCCTCCTGGTCTGATTTTTTTTTCTCCCTTTCATTTTTCCTCTTCCCTCCCAAGGAGGTCCAAAGCTGCAGACTGAATTCAGGAGGTTCATCTAGGCCACACACACACACACACACACACACATACATACACACACACATACGCTCCCCCCTCCCCACCCTTGCCTCTACTCCTCCCCCTGTCTCTCAGTCCCACATCACTGAACAGTACACAGCCAATTAACGTTAGCACATGCATGATTTAGCTTCTCCACTCTCTCTATGGCTTCAAACAGAGCATGTACATTCAACTTCTCTACACACAGATGACCTCCCCCCATGCTGAGGTATCGACCACTTCGATCCATGGTGTGAATTAAGGTGCTGGTCAGGTCCGAGTCAGGCTAATCGGGGAGGGTGTGTGTGTGTGAGGGGGTGCTCTCTTTGTGTCTTTGCAGAGTGTATGGGCCTCCACTCAAGCCCAAGGATTTTCTTTGAATTATTTAAACTTTCTTCCCCTTAATTCATTTTTCAATGGTCTCAACTCCCCCCCCCCTGCAGCCTGGAGACACCCCCACTCCCCCCATCCCAAACGAAATGAGCAGAGTTGAGAAAGCTCAATGAAAACTTTTCTGGTTTGTCAGTTTTTGTAAAAGAAAAAAAAAAGTGGTGGATGTGCGTCTCACGTTAACCTGATGATGAGCTGAAATGCTCAGACATTGGAGCTTTTATTAAAAAATCTTGTAAGGACAAGCTCCAGTGATCAGCTGTAATTACATACTTTCTCCATCTGAGCAATTCCTCCGATTCAGCACAAACAAGGATTTGACAAGTTGTTGTTATCAAACCGATGTTGCTGAAGTGGCCTGGGCATCTCTGCTTCCTAACCACAGCAGTCGCAGTGGTGAAACATATCTAAAGCTTCCTCTGATTGTGTGTGTGAGAGAGAAACAGAGCCTAATAAACCATAACAGATGTGTGAATGGCCTCGTATCTGAAGGAGTGTACCTACATATACTTATTATTCATTACTCCCTGTACCACATTATTACTTGGCAGAATCAATATCGGAAGAGCCGCAGAAAACAGAGAAAGCAGCATTAGGCATTCAGCACAGCCGGTTATGGAGCTACAAATTGCTTTTAAGTGCAGACAGTGTGTGTCTGTGTGCGTGCACGTGTGTGTGTGTGACAAAGAAAGAGAACAAGTGCATATGGGTGTCTCTGGGTGCACTTACACACAAATGCGTGCACACATGCGGCACAAGGGCGACTAAACACGTGAAAAGTAATCGCCGTAGCCTCTGCCTTATTTGTAAGCTTGCTGAAATAGGTTTGCATTTTCATTGTGTGTCACACCATAATTCAAGCTGAGCTTTTCAGTCGCATTACATTGTTCAGGAAATACTTACTTTTCCAGGGTCGTCTTTGGAGCGAGGCACTTTGAGAAAACACTTGTTCAAGGACAGGTTGTGTCGTATAGAATTCTGCAGGGAGTGAGAGACGGAGAGATGGAGGGAGGGAGAAAGGAAAGAAAAAGGCAGGAGGTAAAGAAGAAACAGGACAAAAATCAGTTAGAGAGTAATTCCACTGAATCCACTTTTCCGAGCAAGTAAATTACGCTCACTTCAATGTGTCAACTGATTCTGGTCCCAGTCTGGTTTCCATTAGAACCGCTTTTCTGTGCTATTTTCCAGAGATGACTATGCTAAAACTGTGGGTGTGGACCCAAGACAGGACCCCCAGTGAGGTCCCATGGTCAATCTGAGTGGTCAAAAGTACTCATCCACACAAGGGCTGGGTGATATGACCATGTCCTGTCATGGTTTATGTACTTTTCCATCACAATATGGCAATTGATCTGTAAATTTAATTAAGAAACATTTTAAATAACCATAGTGTACTGTTGACAACACGTGACAACTTCATTGTCTTCCTCCATTCCTATTGTCTCTCTTTTCTCAGAATCACCATAGAGGTGTGTTACCTGCTGCCCAGTCACATGACCTTGATCACTACCTGCTCTGATCACATGGCAAAGACACTGATGGATGGTGATCACATTTCTGACAATGTATCTCTCTCTCAAAATTAAATCGAAGACAACTGGACTTGTATTTGTCTGTGGAAGACGTTTCGCCTCTTATCCAAGCGGCTTCATCAGTTCTTGTGTATTGGTCTCTCTAGTCCGCACTAGTCGGTCTGACCAAGTCAGACTAGTGCGGACTAGAGAGACCAATACACAAGAACTGATGAAGCCGCTTGGATAAGAGGCGAAACGTCTTCCACAGACAAATACAAGTCCAGTTGCCTTCGATTTAATTTTGAGAGAGAGATAACTATGACCTGGGCGAATGAGAACATTCACAGACATTCTGACAATGTAGGGTCTATGTTATCATATCCACTATGTTTCTGTCTGATCATTCCCCTTTTCTTGTTAAATATTTGCTTGTTTTAGCCTTGACTGGCTTGAGAGGGGAAAATCACTTTGATTAAACAGCTCAGAGCCATTTCAAACCTGTGCAAAGAAAGTAAATACATACTTCCAAGAGTAGTAGTGATACTAGAAGTAGTGGTAGTATCTGTTTTGGGCAAATCAACACTTTCCCGACCACTCACACACACATGCAGTGTCTGGGAACTTCCCCCGTGTCTCTGCTGACGTCCTAACCTTGAAGACTCTTACAAGTCCATCTACTGTGACCACAAGTGGAGCTGTTTTCCACTTTCCACTGCTTCCACCGTTGAGTAAAGAAGATGCTTCAGGTCACAACAACACAAGAGTGAAAAGCAAACCATTACGCTGCAAACGTAGACAGGCGTATTGATTAAAACTGGGCTGAATCTTTTTTAACAGACACAACAGAGACAGACGGTTGAAAAAGGTGGCTGGAATGCATTCATGCTGATGGAGGGAGGCTGGGGCAACGATCTGTCAGAGCCGTGAGGGGGAAGTGAGTGTCGGTGGCTGTGGGTTGTGTGGTTGTGTTTTTCCCCCCATGTTTTTCAAAACACGAAGAAGGCATGTTCAAGCTAAAGGGTTAAATTAGGGCTGCACCATTTATGAAGCATGTAGCTAAGTCAGTTCTGGCCATCACAAGAGGAAACTGCTGTTTGTACAGATTGTAACAGCTCCTATTGTTGTGTTTGTGTGTGGTGCATATGTGAAAGGAAAGTGAGAGAGTTTGTGTGTGTGAGAGCGAGAGGGCCCTTAACAGTGTAGGCTAACCTGACATGAACCTGTTCTCTCTTCAGGCTGCTTCTCCACTCATCTGCTGCTGTTAATTAATACCACTGGGGAGGAGGAGGGGAAAAGACAGAGGGATGGGAGGAATTTCTCTTCTCCTTCTCCCGGGTTCCCACTGCTCATCACCGGCTTTTGTTTCTCCTACAACAACCACCTTGTCTCTCCGGCTCTGGCACACCATAACAGCCTGGTCCACCTCTGCCTCGCCCCTGCTCCTCCTGGAGAAAAGCTCCGGCAGCTCTCGGCTGCTCCACTTAGCGGATCACTGGCTGTTTGTGGCCGTCCATCAAAGAGAGGCGTGACAGTCGGGTGATGAAAAAGTCAAGGAGGAACGCCACCAGCTCGACACACAAAGGCAGCCATCTGTTCCCAAAACTTTCCTGTGGGAGGTGGTGGCGGATTATTAACACTGAGTCCGCACATCTCTTCGGCAGCTAACTTTGCTAACCTCTACCTACTGTCTGCTTATTTAAACTCTATTTTCTTGCAAGCAGTTTTTGCACACCTGTGCACTACTTGGAATGTCTGCATAACCCTGTATATTTCAGACTTTGCACACTCTGGCACTTTTCCGTTTCAGGCATGTGTGCTTTTTAAGTGCTTTTGGGTACACCATCCAGCCTCAACAGAGGCTGGAGAGTGCACCCAAAAGTTACGAATGCAGATTAAATCTTTTATTGGTCTAAATTTGTCCATGTCATCAAATTTGGTAATTGTTTTTCTCACAGCATGCAGTCATACACTGTCCCCTTACAGTAAATCAGGAGGTTTTAATATCATTTCTGTGACAGTTTGTGTTGCGGGAAGCTTGCTCTCCTCATGAGTGAGCCCCTTATGATTTGCATAAAAAGTAACACCTTATAACCTGCAGCAGTGGTGATGTCAGGATACTGAACCACACACGTTTTCAGTCAATTTAATCTCCTTAAAATGATAGTCAATGCTAATCATGTGACAAAGTGAAAACATGTTTCAGTGGATTGAGGTTAATGGCTTTAAAGCTGCAGCACAAATCTACTTGCTCATAAAATTTCATATAACATAAATTATCTTTTGTAGTTTGCAGCCTCTCTACCACTAAATATGTTGCTGGCCTAATTAAAGTCCTGTTGTGTTTGCCCCATGTGTGTTCATTTATGCATTATATCTTATTTCTGCAGTGTAATCTGCAATTAGAGCTGGGCAAGATATCAGTGTCACATAAAAAATAAGGCAAAGACATTTCAACAAGAGCAAGGGTCTACACATGTTAGTGTGTCTGGAGGGTGCAGTGTAACGGAGCAGTGCTTCGACCCCAACGCTAACATCATCACAAGGACAACGCTAACATGTTCACATTCTTGGCTTAGCTTGTTTGCATACTAACATTTGCAAAGGGACACTTGGCACAAATGGGAACATCATTAGTTTTGCTGTTTGGTCATAAAATAAAGTCTTTTGACCAGATGACCAAATGCTAAATGGGACATTAGTGGATTATAATTCAATCTGAAGGAAGCATGATTGTCTGTCAACAGTTGTTGAGATTGTTCAATCTGGACTGGACAACACACTGTCATCGGCATCCATAAAGTCAAAGAGTTGATAGGGTGTTTGGTGGAGTGGTCAGGCATGTTGGCATATGCCTAAAGCATTGATTGCCGGTTTGACTCCCTTTCTCCCTGCTTTGCTGTCTCTCTATGCTGTCCCATCAAATAAAGGCAAAAAAAGACCCTAAAAAAGTCAAAAGCTGGCATGACATGGCATGAAATGTTGATAAGTGTCAAATAACTGAATAGATATAGACATATATCTACTGGGATATATATTATCCAAAGCCACTTTTTCTCTTCAGTTCCTCAAAGATTTAATGCACTTTATTTGACAATGGTTATTGTGCTGATTTCCAACGTGTACTGCGGGAATTCTTTGCAGCATGAAGTCCATACACAACCTACGCATGGCTGCACACACACTCTGAGACACCCACACATTCCCAAAAAGGTCAATGACACATAAAAACAGCTTCTTTTTTATTGCCACTGACAGGAAGCTGGATGTGAAGAATTACCACGATTTCACCGCTCAAACTATTGCAAGGACATGCATGTTCAAGAGTGTGTGTGTGTGTGTGTGTTCTGTGAGAGAGAGTCTTTGCACAATATGAACACTATTCTTCCACCCGGAAAGCACATATTGTACATGTGGAGGCCTGCCTTCTTTCCTTCATGTTGTGGAAACAGTAATCTCCTCTCACTGAACGGGAATGGTCATCATCAATATATGTACTGATTAGCAGTGCTGTGAAGTAAGATAATGAGATTCACTGCTGTGTCCTCCTTCCACCCACTCCTCTCCCTGCCTGATTAATGAGCTTATTGGGCTGGGCTGAGGCCATGCCATTCTGCCCAGTAGCTGATAGATCACACAGTCACAGGCACAGTGTGAGAGAGTCTGTATGTTTGGAAGGACACTGAAGAAGACTACTTGAAGCCTTGAGGAAGACCACCCCCCACTTTGGCCTAAACATAAAAACTCAACATACAATTATTGTTCCTAAGGCAGGAATATTTCTGTAAACACAGTAAATACAGTACAACGGTGTTTACCTTCTCTGTATGCAGCAGTTCAGACAAATTCATGTCTAAGTGTGAAATATCTCTCAGTGATTTTAATTTCTTAGTCTCTTAAATTCAAACTCAAGCTTAGTCCCCCAAAAACCTGAAATATAATGATCATTTTTGAATGAAAAAAATAATATTGTAAACTATGCTGGTGATCTAAAGGTAGAGAATTATGATCAAGATAAGAAAATACTTGTGATACTCATAGCTCAAGTTAGAAAAAGTATGATTCGTTTTGGCCACTCCAGAGGTTAAATGTAATTAAATGAATTTAACAGATTCTGATACTGTGGTATAAATAATCAAATCTCATTATTTCTTGTGTTTCAATGGTGAAACTCTTATCAAATACTGATATTCATTTACTATTATATTCAAATCTGCAGCCCAAAATCAATAATGCAGCAGTAATTAAAATCTGTGATTAAGACAGACAGACAGACAGACAGACACTGAGTCAGAAATGAGTTTTGTTCTGTAAAAGTCAGTAAATAAACACCATCATAAAGACCACATAGACCAGAATGCACCTGCAATCATTCATCGAACAATCTACAATAAGCGTGCATCACGTTACTTTTAAAGACTGGGAATTAAAGACATGATTAAATGTGGTAAAGTGAATGTGCACATGCTGCTGCTGCTGCTTAACTAAGGGTGCAGCACCCTGGACTTGAGGAGGTTAGTTATATAAGGCAGGCAGGATAAGCATGGATGAACCTTTTGACAGAATGCAATGTGATATAATGTGATGTGTGACAAAAAGTCAGGTTTGGGAAACATGCTTTTGGGTGGGGAGGAAAGACGGAGGAAAGGAGAGTAAGACTCTGTGTGTGTGTGTGTGTGTGTGTGTGTGTACCAAGTAAACAGGTCACATGGAGAGGACTAAAGTTACATAAGTGGCAAGGTTTGGAAGATTTGGGTCATGGCAGCTGAGTTACATACAAAGGAGCGATATAAGATGGCATTTCCCAAACCGAATGAAACAGTTTTGAAAAAAGCAATGTGTCATAAGTGAAGTGACAGCATCACTTGGCCCATTTCAACAAAACCATGCTAACCAGCTGGGCACACTGGAAACCTAGCACATGCACAGAGAGACTGAGGAGCGTTTTCATGTGGCCAATTTTCCAGAAGTAACAGTCCTGTTCATTCTCTGCAGGGACAATATGAAGTGACTAAGAGGTCGAATCAGCAGATGAGAAACTGTTAGAAAATATTTGGTTCACAGACACAGGCCTATTTGCATAAAAGTGGTAAGAGAAAAGTCAATTGCAAGTCTCAAGCAGTGTTTCTATGATAAACATATACTCAAAGCTTATTTGAGAGTGACTTATTTGCTACAGGGCTGTTGTTAAGTAAGAAACCTCTGTGTTTTTTTATTTTATTTTTTTTTTAGTTATGCAAACTCAACATTTCCTCCACCTGTTCCTCATGAAATCCCTCCCAGCAGTTCACATCTCCTTTATTTTCTCATAAAAATCTGCAGGAATGTTGAACTTCATTAACATCAGCCATTACATCATTAAGTACAATAAAGTTATGATGAGTCAGTCTGTGAGTACACTGTGTTACTGACAGAATAACTGCTGTGAAAATGCACATGCTCAAATACCAAGTTGATTGTCATGCTAACATGTCAGTGCTGTAGTCAATATTTTTGGAAATTTTACAAGATGTCAAGAGCCAGTGTCAGTGAAGTTCAATAAAATGAGCCCTTGTGTTTTTTGAGATGGGTGAGGCTCAGAGGAAAATATCAGCTAGGGCTCTTAAAGTTTTAAATTCACTAATTTGACTTGGCAGGCTGTAACAATAAGCCTGTGAATCTCTGCTGAAACACCTGCACTGCTGTGTCTGCAGGGAGACAAGGGGTCAGGAGGCAAAAGGTTTGCTGGCCAGAGAATTAACCTATGGAGAGCAAACGGAGCCTGGCATACACAGACAAATGCACACCCACGCCGCAGTATTCAGGAGAGTCTCTCCCATGCCCTTCAGGATGAATGTATTGTGGTGTCACAGTGGTAGTCCTTGTGTGCCCACAGACAGAACAAGAGATAGAGAAACAGAGAGAAAAGAGAAAGGGAGGTAAGAAATAGCAGGAGGGGGTATTTGGAGAAAAGAGAGACGGGGGAGATTTTATTAACTCTCAGCTCAATCCATACAGTGCATAAAGAGAGGGTAAAATGTGGCAAAGTTTGAAGGTAAGGCGTAGGGAGAGGGAGCCGGGAGGAGGAGGGGGCGGCGGGTGTAAAAGGCACAAAGAAATAAAGAGCTGCAGTCAGCTGGAAGAGAGGAAGTGTGGAGGTATGCGCACATACGGACAGGTGTCTTAGATGTGAAAATCCCCTGGGTTCTGAGCATCATTGAGACACCTTATTATACCCTGATGGTGACGGAGTGACAGACGCTCTGTGAGAATGCGGGGTTGAATACAAGTCACTACTTCAAACCCCATCTAATACATATTCATTTCATTTGATGGACCCTTCCCCCGCCCTCTTCACTCTCTCACTGAAGTACTTCACACAAGTCATCTATAAGAAGTGGGGTGTGTGGGAGACTGCAGTGTGTGTGTGTTTGTGTGTGTGTGTGCAGCTGGGTATTCCAGTTTTGCTTGTGTATGCACCTGCACCAATGTGGATGTAGGCAGGTGTATATGCACCTGTGAATTTGACTGCAAGCAGTTATGTACACACCTGTTCATCAATGTGAGGAGGTGTGTGTGTATACATTAATCTTTTATAATGTGACTGATGGAAAGCGATATGGGGAGTGGGCAAGAGTCATGTTTAACTTCAAAACAAAAATGAAAAAATTGGTACAAATTCATGAGTATGGACACAGGTAAACGTGGACTAAATGAGGGTGTGCAGAAATCTAGGAGAGATTAGACATTAAAACGATTAAGAGCGAATGGAATGAGTGAGTGGTAATTCAGGGTGGGTGGGCCTGGGATGGGAGAATGGGAACTATTAACCTGTCATTGAACTACTGTCTATTATAAGTGCTAAGCATTAGTGCCTGTGATCTTGTTTGTTCTATGCAAAAATCAGTAAAGAAAGTTTGGATAAAAAGAAATGAAAATGATTGCGGAGCATTTTAACTATCTGTCAGTTGGGGTGCTGTATAGCTCAGTGGGTTCAGCAGGCGCCCCATGTGCAGAGGCTCAGTCTCTCTCAGCTATCCTATCAATAAGGCAAAAAGCCCAAAAATATACAAAAAAAAATCTGTTAGTTAATATTATTAAGCCACCAGAATGTTTTTATTGTTAATGTCTGCAACACAATCGTTGACACCTAAATGTGCATCCAGACAAATAATGGCACCCTGACAGCAGCTATACCAGTACGCCACAATGGATGATATGAGGGCAAGAATAACCAGTGGTGAAAACCAACTTTTGGACAATAGATCGTCAAAAGTCAATTTGGTCATTTGAGAGAAGGATTGTGAGAATTACTTGCCAGTGGCTTCAATGCTTATAAAAATCATTATATTTGATAGCTGCAAGCTAGGCCTATGGTCTCTGAGGAAACACACTGGCAGCCGTATTAACACAAGTGCTGCGCCTGTTGACAGATACTTTTCCAAGATACTCAACTCTCAAACTGGCAATGGGAGGACAAAGAGGCCAAACCCAGTTAGACCCTGTTACATCTGTGAGCCAGGATGTCAGATTCTTTCAAACTGTGTGTGGGGGATAGAGTCAGTGAACTGGTAGAAGGCTTGATTGACATCTGGCTGTGTGGACCACCAGCAGCTGCCTGATTCAACAACTGTATCACACTGACTTAGAAAATATTCAGAGGCTGTCTGACAAGACATTATTCCAGACCTGAGGGTGCAGTTGATGGACAGGAAATCTGTCCACAATTTGCAGATGTTATGTTAGGATCACATCAACTAACATCACATTAGCTAACTGAGCAGGTGCGTTGAACATCTGAACAGGAAATAAAGCGAAATAGCCAATAACCTGAGGCATCATACAAACAATACATACATCAGCATGACTTGTTATCCAAACTGGTTGTGACTGTGTGTTTGATCACAGGTCAGGTCACAGTGGTTGTACTGTATTAACAGAACTATAACTGCCCTGTGTCTAGTAAAAGAAACTCTGTGTTTATTAACCTCAGTACCTTAACAGTCTCAAACTGAGTCTCTGAGGTTTAGAAATTAGTGTCACTGATGTGTTCATGTGAGTTACTGTTCAGTTATCAGCCTTTACTCTTTGCTAGTTGCTGAGGGTTTCAGTCGTTGCGTAGTTGCAGAAGTCACTGCTGATACAACTGAACATTTCCTGCTGCTGTTTCACATTAAAAGCTTCCTACATGTGAGCCCGCTTCTATTGTGAAGCAGCTATTGGAAATGTTACGTGTTTAAAACCAAGTTAATGGAGCTTCACTGGCAGCGTCTTTCTCCAGGAAAAACACAAGCAGAAACACAGTGAGGTGCTGGATGAACAACTGCAGTTTTAAAACTAAGAACTGGGTTAAAACAGCACAGCAGACATGTTGCTGAAGGTATCCTCAGTTAGGTACGGTAAGACAATTAATATGATCCAAGACAATCAGCAACAGATTGATGTGGTAAATACTCTTTATAATACTATACATTTTCTAACCGTATCAGAGCTGCATTATTAGTCAGTGTAATCAAAATGTAATCCCAAATTGATGCTTTTTGTTGCAGTTTTTTTATGTTGCAGCCCTGTTACTCTCTGAGACGATATTTTACATCTCTGTCATAAGATTCATTAAGTCTACATCTTTCTGCTGGGCAACCATATGTTGTTTTGCCAGATCCCCCAATGCGCCAGTGTAAGAGTTCCATTAAAATGAATGAGAAGGCCACTTAGTCTGCACACAGCATTAATGCGTTTTCTGCAAACCAGTGCCCACCATCAAAGACACTACTGTACTTGGAGTTTGGCTAGTTCTCATAGTTGCTCACAGCTCAGCTCAATAGGGAGCAGCTCAATCCAAAAGTGATGGTTAGTATCAGTCCATTTCATGAAATAGTTCTCAGATGTGAAACTATCCAGTTTTTCACACTAAAGCGCAGATTAGAGAAAAGTGACTTTTGTATTTTTATTAATTTGTCGAGATCCTTCAAACTTCTCCGATGAGCTTTTGGGGACTTCTAAGTTTGTAATAACTTATACCAAAATACCGAAATACCGAAATACCAAAGATCAGAGACATGCCTCATTGACTCCCTGTCATCCTATCAGTGTCCCATCAGTTGGGTTTCTCATCAAATGACTGATTTAGGAAGACAAATCCTTTTAAGCGGGGATTTTTAACATTGTGTTTTAAAAATAGCACAGAGACCAAACTGGGTTGCAAAGGCAGCAATAGGTCATGCTGGAACACTTCCTGTAGCTGGCTGTGTCGAGCAAAGCACTGTCGTGAAGTGACAGTTACTGTCAGCGGCTTTCCGGGAGAGGAGGCGAGTGAGTAGGGACGGAGGGAGGAGGGGAAGGAGGACAGGTGGGCAGAAGTGCTCCGGGTACACTGAGCTTCCCAATAATGTTTGACAGCCTCCTTTCTCTATTCTTGGAGCTACCTGATGAAATGAGGACCAATTTTACACAGAATTGTTGAGCTACATGGAGGTGAGTAGAGTGGAGCTGTTGGTTTATAGCTGCATAAACTGCACAAGAGCCAGATCTTGGAAACAAAACCCACACAAGTCATCAAAATTTGAAAACAATTTTTTGGATATTTTGTAGTTATCATCAGCCAGGAACTGAGCTTTTTCAAAAACTCGGAGTTAAGCCTGCTCAGATAGAGACTGGCACTGGATTTCCGTCACCCCTCACCCTGTCTGTGAATAAAATGTCAACATAGCCACTGATGTTATGTCAAATGACCTTGCAATCATGAAATAGGGATTCGGTCAGAGTCTCACTGCAGCAGTGTGAAAGCTGCTGTTTGCCTTGTTTTGACTGATTTTTTTTTTTCACAAAACTCTGAAGAAATAAATTGTGACTTGTGAGGTTTGATATTTGACATTCAGCAACATAACCAGACCGCGGGTGACCCGAAGAGGACGAAGACGTGATCTTGCCCATTTTGTCTTGTTTCTCAAAATCGACCTCAAAAGGAGTTTGTGAGGGTGCATGTCATTTTCCCATGTTACTGTTTCTCTTCAGATTACACCATTTTAATGTGGATGTGCTGTGGTCATAGACACTAACAGTGAACGCCTTATAATACTTATAATACCTATCTGAACGCAGTGACGATGTACAGAGCACAAACACGAGCTGAACTGTCGACAGCTGAGGGTTAGGCTGCGTCTGTCCCATCATGGCAGCTGTCTGCGCTCTATCAAAGTTAACTTTTAACTTAGTTCAGTGCTTACACTTTCTTTTCCTTCATTTTAAAAAGCTCAATGGACCATTCACAACTGTCAATCACAGACAAAAATATGGTTTGGTTCAGACTTTTCTTTAGGTCAGTATACTTTAGTGCAAGCAGCTGTTCATTTTATCTGACGAGCTTAGAAAGCATCATACTGGTTTCACTGGTGCATATCAACACACAAGTAACCACAGCATCTAACTTTGTCAACTCCAAAAAAAAAAAAAAAAAAACCTACAAATTTCCTGTTTTGTTCTATGAAATACTCTGATGTTATTTAGGGTCTGACAAAAGACAGGCCCATGTCTCTTTGCGGGACTCAAACCCAATGACTGGCAAATAAGCTCATTCACTGGTATAATTGTTGCATTCCAGAGAGAGAGAGAAACCAGCCTTAAGCCTGTTATTAGCCATATGGAGAATGCTACAGGCCTGGCTGGTTAGAGAGGGAAACGCGCTGCTGGATGGGTGCCAAAACCTCGAGGAGATAGCAAGAGACATTCCTTGCTTTTAATTAAGAATTTAATACTGAGACTGCTATTAGTGATTAGTATGTAATTAAAAGCTCCAGCAGTGTTTCACACACAAGTTTAATTAGATTTAATTAGAAAAATACTTTGTTGTTCATAATTCTAAAAAAGAATAACATGTTATAAGTTATACACTGTATTTTGGCTCAGATGTTGTGGAAGTGAAAGGATGACTTATGTCTCATTTTTACATGCTTTCCCACCCTGTGCTGACTACATTTATTCCTGGACAAGTCTGCGATGCTTTCGTGAGATGTTTTGAGGTGGACAGGATGATTATATTTCACCACTTGGCCAAGATTTGGTACAGCATGCAGATTACATTATGGCACAAGAAGTACACAGTATAGCTGTAAGTTTGAGTCACATTCACATCTGATTCACAGAATTACAACTCGTGATCAAGAATGTGTGAATAGATTTGCCTTGATTATACACTTTATTAGTCAGGTCAGGTGTCCAGTGTGATCATGGGCAGTGGTAAACATGTTTTTGTAAAAAAAAGAATGTTTTTATGACACACTTCAGACATGTACTGCATCATCAAGTTGTGTATCAGCTATCAGCTCTGTTAGCAAAGCATCAACAATATTTTAGAGTCAAGGTTTAATTTAAATTACATGAAATCTATATTTTATGTTTTATATATTAGATATTTCTAACACAATGCCAAGAGGGAGACTTCAACCTTGAGATGAGACTCTCTCATACACACACACACACACACACACACACACCACACACACACACACACACACACACAAACACACACACATCTGGACAGCAGACTGGTCTACATGACATGTTAACTGGGAATGCGGGGATGCCTGTACCAGTTCTGTAAGTCTTACTTAGTGACAATGGAATCAGACTTAATAACAACTGTGGCATTTTCCCAGCCCCAACTATCAGACTCTGCAAACAACAGTCAGACATGACATGAAAAAGTGGCTACACTACAAGACATCATCTTGTACACAGAACCACACACAAGCACATAGTGTGCATAGACACACATGCACTTCGCACTGTTTTCTACAGATCTTCCAGACTGTTTCAAAGCTGAATCACTCCTGAAATTTCACCACAGACACAGGCTCAGTATCCTCAGTGCAGCTAGAGCCAAATAATGACTCCCAGAAGCCAGTGACAACAAGCTTCCCGCACACATGTAAGTCCACTTGACACTGTGCACCGACCTCCACTGTTCTCAGTCGCAGATCTCCCACAGAGCAGGCAGGAGAGGATGGGAGCCAGAATAATGGCCCAGCGCTGATTCATATCAGGTGATTGTCTGTGACGTGGTGTTAAGCCAAAGGGCAAAGGCCATCGCAGTTGCACTGCCCTTTACAACGTCACATTAGGCCTTGCTAATTTGCAGGCAATTAGCCTGGCTGCATGGGAGCTACCCTGAGGCGACGGGGGTCGCAAGAGAGCTGGTTAGTCAGCACAGACTGTAACAGACCATTTGGTAAAGGTACATGTCTGAACTGCATTTCTCAAGTGGTAAATAACAGGAAGGTCTCATTTCAATAATATAATGGTGAGGTAAGATTTAAACAAGAAGCATCATTATGCACCATGAATGGACTTATGTTGCTTATATGTACCTTTGCCATTTAACTGATTCACTGATATAGTGTAAAGTAAAAGTCACCAAAACCTATAAGGCCAAATTTAATGTTTTTTGAGTTGTCTGTTTTGCCAAACTAGCAAAATGAAAAATAATGATATGATATGAAATGGACAAAAGAAGCAGCACATCACACTTGAGAAGCAGAAACCACTGAATCCTTAGCATTTTTGTTTGATTTCATCACAAATCATCTCATCATTTAACTGAATAAAACTAAGAGAACATAACAGAAGTTTAATATCGACCAAGGTGAAAACTTTACTTCACAGAGACATGACACCAGCACAAAAACAGCCTGAAAGAATAAAGACGGTCCACTGCAATATACTTTAACTGAAATAAAGAAACGATTATTAGGACAAAACATTAAATATTAAAAATAAAATGTAGGGGGGTGCTTGAAGGTCGAATGGTTAAGAGCATGTCCCATGTTGGCAATGCCCAATGCAGTGATCACCAAATCGATTCCCAACTGTGCCGATCTGTTCTGTGTGGCACTCCCAAATCTCTCCCCCACTTTCCTGTCTCTCTTCCCAATCCTGTCAATTAAAGGCAAAAATGCCCCAAAAATATCTTTAAAAAAAAGAAAGAAAAGAAAATAATGTAGGCGAGGTGTTGAGGGTCGGTTTTTCACACAAAATCCCAAATGCACTGTGACATAACACCAGAAACTAATTTGACAAACTAACAAATAAGAGACAAAGATGCACAGATAGAGAGAAAAGTCCCAGAGAGTCTTTGGTCTCCCACTGCATGCTCATCATGAGTTGTGGTAAAGTAAGGGTGGACCCTAGAGTGGAGGGACATGTGGGTGTGAAGGGGCTGCAGAGGGCATGGGAAAGTAGAGCAGTGCACGGTGCAGGACACAGACAGAGAGGGGGAGAGGTTGGATGAGATAACGTAGGGAGAGATAATGTTGTTCCAGAGATACAAATACTGCTGGAATGATGCAGCCTGATGCAATGCTGTTTGCATTCCCCTCTGCTTTTCTTTAAAAAACGCAATGCATGCACATTACACAAGATGAATTTCGAATTGACGACGAGCTCCAGATACAAATGGTTATGCATGTGTTTGCTGTTTAATTTCAAGACTTTCTTATTTATACAGATTTTAAACCTCCTCCTCAGCTCCGGAAGAAGCTTCTCATCATTACTCAGATGAAAAGAGTTCTCCATATTCATTTCAAGCTAAGACACAAAAATCTCATGAGCTTGGAAAGCTACATGATTATAACAGCTAAACAGACTGGCCGTTTAAAGCATTTGAAAGTGTGTGTGTGTGTGTATGTGTGTCTCTATGTTTGTGTGGATGCAACACATGCAGCAAGCTTATGGTCTTCAACCAGTGTATGAATTTGTGTGATCTCTAAGGATGAAATCTGATGAATGTGTGGGTGTGCGTGTGTGCGTGTGTGTGTGTGTGTGTGTGTGTGTGATGTCCTGGTTTCAACTCTCCCGTTCCTGCACTCTAGCATTATCATACAGAGCAGACGGAGTGCGTGTGCTGGGTTGTAAAACTCTCCTCTGCTCTCTGACGCCCCTACCCCACCCCCCATCTCCTCTCCTGCTGAGCTCCCCATGTGTAATCTGTAGACTGCTCACGTACACTGCCTACCTGAGTGGGAGTCTCTCCATCGGTGTATGAGCCTGTGTGTGTGTGTGTGAGAGCAAGCATGTGTGGCAGAGGGTGAAAGAAGCTGCACGGCCAACCACGTATGAGGTGTTTTCTGAAAGCTCAACCGTTTCGCCTTGGGTCCGTACATTTAGAAAAACCCAATTTCAAAGTGTGTACTTGCAACGTGCGCATGTGTGAGCCGAGCATGTCTGCAGAACGTGGCAGCCAGACAATCTCTGTGTCTGCGTCCCACTGTGTACAGCTGACAGCAATCACCTGAACTGGAATGAACCAGACTTATGTAACTTTCCCTGTGACCGCCATGCCTGGTATAAAACAAGCCCCACTGTGTTCACTCGGGTCATCCAGAAAGCAAAAGTCTACAGCCTTTTTCTCAAAGACTGTTACTGTACCTTGAAAAATGGCACTGCGCTTAAATTGTTACTTTACATGCTTCTAAAATGTCAGTTCATACCCAGGTCAGTGGTTGTAAAAATGGTTCTTCTCCACTGATCTGTGCGAGTGCACTTTGCTGGTGACAATGTCAGCAGCAGAGAAGACAAAGTGAATAAGCTTATTGTTGGAGTGCCTTAGTCTTGCAGTGTTTGTAGTCTTGAATGTGTGCTGTATTGTGTCAAACACCATCATACTGACAAATACAACGATTCTGTGCCCTGGCCTCAGTGGAAACAAAGACATCTTTGGGTAATGCATCTTGCAACAAACTCTCTGCTCTGATATCACAGACAAATGCCTGAACATGTAAAAATAAAACCACAATGCCATCACTATAGTGCTTTAATGATGCTACTAGAATGCAGCCGCACGCGCAAATCAATGAATCTAGAGGTGCAATTATGGGATACTAAAACATCCTGGCATCCAAATATGGCCAGCAGGAACAGGCAGCCATGAGCTGCATTGAAAGAAATCATGAATGGTCTAAATAACCCCTCTCCTCTCTCAGAAAACTAATTGATTGAATCCTACATGCAGGTAAGACTCTCTGCCAACACAACCTGGCTTGTATCATAACCTTTTTGTCTCCATTTCTGGCATGCATCTCCGCTCAGGGAATAGTGTGTTGAAGATTATAGACGGGGAACAAACACGGGTTTGTGAAAGGGAAAGAAGAAGAGAGAGGAGAGGAGTGAGTGACTAAGAGAGTGAAGGAGAGAGGAGGGGGGTCGGTGGTGGTGGTGGTGGAGGGGTGCAAGTGCTTGGGAGATGAAGATAGAGAGTGAGAGAGAGAGAGAAATAATGAGAGAAGAAGAAAAATGTTCCCGCTCTCAGAGAGATGAATTGGTAGATAGTTTGCAGACAGCCTTTTCAATGTGTCTGTGGAAGGACTATATCTATCCCCTTCTTCACTAATAAGGTAGAGAATCCCCAAGACACAACCATAGGGATCTATTCATTTGTCTCCAATAACACAGCCACCTTTCTGCTCATATTAGCCAGGATTTGCATAGCTACATTTACATAAGGATTTAATAATGTCGTCTGAATGAGACGGAATGCACCTGTCAATCAAATCTGGTTCACTAAAAGGTTTCTGTGCTCTTTGAGTCAACTGCAGGATCAGATTTTTGCATCTTGAGCACAAGCAATCGGGTTTGGGGTTGATAGCCTTTTATCATATTTGAACCAAGGATCAAATCTGATTTCTTTTAAATCCCTCATCAAATCTCGGTTTGGCTGTCAACAATCACAAGTTATTAATATCTGAACTCAGAAATTCAACTGAGATCTGTAATGGAACAACAGAACCATTTCAAGTATCACAGTGAAGCACTGACATAATAGTTGTCTCCACAGACATTTGTCACGTTTTTCATAGGCTAATGACATACTAAAACATTTACTGACAAACCATGTTAGCAGATCGATAATAGCTGGATCACTTCAGATCCAAACATGTAAACATGCAGAGAGCCACTGCAGTACAATGACACCCTACAATGTGACCTTTATTTTGCAGTTGTTTTAACTCCGGGTTCTGGATCCTTGGGTTCAGTCTCTTTTTCTCAGAACCAAGTGGAGCAATGAAGACACAAAAAATGCAACGACTGAAACTGATGCCACCCCTTTGTTGTTGTCTTATTGAACTGCAATAGTTCAGAACCCAAACATGAACAAGGCTTATGTTAGATTTAAAAAAAACTGTCAATAAGACAGCCTTGAGTACTCAGCAAATACATGTCTTCTGCCACCTGTGAAGACCCAAACTGGAACCAGCTATAGGAGCCTAAATCATATGGTTTATCTCTCTACTTACCTTCCAGCCGCTGCCTGCCTCTCGGTAATAGGGGAAGTTGTCACAGATCCACTGGTAGATCTCACTGAGCGTCATTCGTTTGCGTGGCGAGCCGTTGATAGCAAAGGTGATGAGACTGGCATAGCTGTAGGGCGGTTTACCATCTCTGTGCTGCGCAACTTCCTCTTGGTCCAGGGTCGTTCCTGGATCCAGGTGAGCGATTTTCTTGCCAGGCCCGTGCGCGTGATGGTGACCGTGGTGATGGTGTCCGTGGTGGTGGCTGTGGTGGTGTCCCGTGTCTGCCTTCTGGATGGCTGCCCTCATGCTGAGCTGGGGGAGCCAGTCCATTGAGGTCAGGCTACTCTCCAGCTCGGAGGTCATGGTGCTCGGAGGATGAGGGGTCAGAGGGGAAGGTTGAGGGGCTCAGCGACGTGGCGTGTGCAGGGTCTCCTGTTTGGCTCACTGAATGGGTGCTGTGCAGCAGCCTTGGCTCAAGTCTGGAAAAGCAGGAGGTTTGTTTACTACGCCTATTCATCTCCTTTAGCCAGAGGAGAAAGCACATTGGGCAGAGACACACAATAACCTAAACATTGTTTTTCATGTACAGTATGGTTGTGTGTCATGGAAACCTAAATATTTTTGGCATGTTCATTACTTGATCTTTAACAGTGTCAGAGTCTTTAACAGTGTTCTGCATATGAAAAAAAGTTGATATCTAACTGTTTCATCCCATTCATTACACAGTGAGAAGCAAAGCAGTCTGGGGGACTAGGTGTGAGTGTAATGTCTTACTCTTGCCATTCCTTTCCATCTTTCCTTGGGCCAAAGCATCTGGGGAAGTCACCGAAGTGAAAGGTAGAATCCTTCCCTCGTGCATGTTCACAAGTTCTTCATTTAGCCACTGCAATGGCCGCTGCTGCAACACACAAACACAAAACCACACAAGACGGTGAGTTTGCTCTGCCAGACTGCCTTCATAAGATATTAATATCGCACAACCGCTCAACTGGCCTCGGCATCTGTCCAACCCAATTAAAACTCTTCTCTCTTTCTCTCTCTCTGTTCTATCTATCTGGATTGCCTCTCACTCTCGTTCCCTCCAAAGTGGAAATGGCGATTGGATCTGCAGAGTGACTAAAAGCTGGGGAATTGTTTTCACAAGTGCCTGCCAAATGGGGGGAACAGCTCGGGAGGAATTCCAACCCTCTGGAGGAGCTGAAAGACTCGTCCCCTTTTCCTCCATGTGTAACCCCCCACCACCACCACCACCTCCCCCCACCCCCCGACACACACACACACACACACACACACACACACACACTCTGTGTTCCCATTCTCGACTCTCGACGTGCCTCACTCTCCTGTCAAGTCCATACACCCCCCCCCCCCCCCCCCCTTCAGAAAAATAAAAAGACAGCATCCAAGATCCTTCTCAGACAAACACAAACAATGAAAAACTTGGTAGCAATTTGTCGAGCGGCGCTGAATGTAAGAATGTGTCCTTCTGTATGAGCAGAGCAGAAGGTTCATGTTTTCATTTTGGAAATAGTTTTGGTGTGATTCAGCACAAAACCAAGACAATTACACGTGAAAGACACAAAATTACTCACCAATTGTTTAGCACTTCAGTCAGTCACTGATCATTTCTAGATTTGACTACTGGGCGGAGAAAGTCGTGTAACTGTTATTCACTACTAATTCAACAAAGAAAATGACCTTGTTGATCGCTATGTGCTCTCAGAGGAAAACATGCCACGTCCTAGTAAATGCAAGTAAACCTGTGAATTCCTGGGATGGAGTTAGATAGAGAGAGGGTGAAGTTCAGCAAACACTTTACAAAGGCAGGATGATTCTGCACTCCTAAGGATATAGAAATCTACATAAAAACCTTCATCTACCATCCCATGGAGTAACCTTCATATGTCCTTGAACAACAAAGAGCCCATTGGCCCACGCTTTTTCCATTCATGCTCACTGTATATAATCAAGGTGGGAGAACATCAATGAGCCTGCCTACGAGGAGGAACGCAAAACCCTCAGTCTCTCTATCCATCAATCCCCCTGGAGAGTCCAATACACCAGGATGAAAAGGAAGTAGGGAAATACTCTGCTAAGGCAAAAAAAAAAAAAAACTTGCTTAATTATAAGTCGAAAAAAACAAATGTTTAGCAGCAGACTCATCAAGCCAAACAAGCCAGGCAGTGGGACTAAAGCAAGTAAAGAGGAATCGAGAGAAGAGATGCCCGATGAGTCCTCTTGCACAACACCACCCCCATCTCCTCCTCAAGGCCCTGCCACTGTGGGAGAAGCCATAGCCAACCCCCCTTCTTCCAAATCCCAGGAAGCCATCTTAATTAGTGCACCTTTTTTTTTTCTTTCGCTAAAGGGAAGGTATTATTGCTAGTTGTAGTGGTGGTGGTGGGTAGGTGGGGATGGGGGTGGTGACACACAAGACACAGAACAACAAGTACTTATTTTCCCCTCATTAAAAGGAGGCGCAAGCTGCAAATCAGCCTGCCACAAGCCCCGACCTGCTGTGCTGCCGTGGCTGTTTTGTTGAGAAGTTTGGGAGCGTGGGCTGGCTGCATGGCGGCACGGTGTAGCTTTCCACCACTAGCCTGGTGAGGCGTTGGGATGATGAGTAATAGAAGAGAAGCGGAGAGAGTAGAGGAGGGGGCATGACTTGGCTGCTGGGGAGAGGGGGCCCTGCTGGGCGGGTAGACGCAACCAATTACCTAGTCGACTCAGTCAACTGGTCCCACAGTGACTGGGCTAACCTCGGCACTGTGCCTTTTGTTTCTGATATCTGCTGTGTTTCGCTTCAGCCTCAGAGGCCCGCGTGGTATCAGGGGAGAAAAATGATGACTGCAGAGAAGACAGCTTACATTATATCACTTCTTATCTTAGGGCTATCAGTTTTCTATAGAAAAGCATTGTACTGTATGTATACATGAGTGCAAAACTCTGCTGCATACTTTACCGAGGAGGCAGTTTGTTCACATCAGGTAATTGTTCATGGTTATCTGACTGCACTGAGACAGCAATATATACAATGCAAACTACAATGGGAGAGAAAGAAAATCAGCCCTCTTCTTTATTTTCATCTTTGCTAATGTTCCCTCTGTTTGCATTTCAGAGCAAACAGCCATATGGTCTGTCGACATCCACCACTCACTTCACATCATAGGATTTTCTTCTCAGCCATCAATACACAAAAAACGGAGGACTGTTCAGTGTCATGGCTGCTGATGGAGTTGGCCCCTTATACATTATGTTCAATATGTTACTTTAAATAGCAAATTAAGTTTGTAAAAATGATTGTATGGACTCAAACTTCCAAAAAGTATGTTGGTTTTTAACACTTAACCTGCATAATGAACTGATCTGCTGTTAGTATCATAGCAATTAAAAAACTCTCAATAGGAAAATTTTAGATGGAACCTCATTAAGGAAACTAATTACCAGACTGTAAAGTCCATGTTCTATGTAAAAACTATAAAAAAAATGGATCTGTTTTCCTTCATAAACATATGATTAACTGCATGTTTAGTGAACAGATACTGTAAAATCAAATGGGTGCTTCAGAAAGCAGTCCCTGAAAAAGGACAGGAGAGAGCTAGTTGTAATGTAATCATTGGAGGCTAATGCAGCAACACTACCATCATCACTCCTGCTCGCAGATGGAAAAACAAGATTCTGCTCCACATTACTGATCAGAAAACATCAAGATTTTGCAAAGAGCCATGTCTGAATAGGAAATAAAGGTACTAAAGAGGGGATATTCTGGCAACTGATCATACAGAAAATCAGCATTTGATTAAGTAGTTGGAACGCTTGTGGTACGAACGTGCATGGGAACATACATTTTAAGAGGCAGGCGATTGGCTAACATTAGCGGGGATCAAAAGAGGTTCAAAATCTGGCAAGAGGGACAACATGCGGCATCTCAGATGTTCATTTTTTTATACCTGGCAAAAAAAACGTGTAAAAAGTTAGCTTTAGGAACGTGAAAGTTTTGAGACATTAGCTGGCACTTCCAGAACAGATTACAAGCATTAATGTAAAAAGAGGAGCAAGGATTTGGCCGTTTATGAACAAGAAATCTTTCTCTTTCAAAGAATTTAAATACATCACTCTCCACGCTGTGGAGGAAGCTTTCATGACTGGGAACATTGTCCCTTTAAAAGAGTTGAGGGTCTGTGTGTGATTGAATGTATTCACCCATTAGACTTTGTAGCTGTGATGCACACACTCAGCTGTGTGCATCACTAACAACTAACAGTCCCCCGCTGCTAGCAGGCTTTTAGACTGAGAGAGAGGCTTTACAGTTCTGCATTTTAATAGAGAACTTTGAATGGAGAGACGGGGGATGGGTTAGAGGAGGGTGGGGTGGGGGTCGGTGGAGGGGTGGGGGGGGGGGCAAAGGAAAGAGGCATCAAAATATTTTTAGAGGAAAATGAAGTAATGACAAAATACCCACCCGGAGCGTGTTGAGCAGAGGGGGTTTCTGGGAGAGACTGCCTTGGCAAGGGTAAGGCTAATGTGTCAAAAGAAAGTCTGTAGCATACTGAGCACTGTCATGTCTAGAAGTGTGGGCCATTCAAAGGCAGGAGGAAAAGGTCCAAAAAGCAGCATTGAATGTCTTAATTACTTTCTGCTTCAGCACCAGAAAACATACCCCTGAAAAGGTTCAATTATAAGATATCAAGGCAAATCAGCTGCCCTTATAGTGGCTGCTTGCTCATCTCTCAATGGAGTAGGGTTAAGCAATTATCGTTTGATGCTGTCAACTTATTCCAAAAGACCTGAAGACGCATGGATGTAATGAACTGTTTCCAACTGAAATACATTTTGTGGACTTAGTCGTTAAAGAAGTGGTCAGGCAAACTAATGCCTGAAAGGAAAAATAAGAAAAATATATGATGATAAAGAGAGGACAATGATTTATCCATGACAGAACAACACTTTCATGGGCGGCTTATAAAAAAAACTGGTGGCTTGCCGATGTCAACCAGTCAACCCAGTGACATCTCAACTGAATCAGACTGTACTGATTCACACCATTTTTCTCCGGCATGAAAGAAAATCAGATTGAAAGTAGGCAGAGAAATCAGTAGGTTCCACTGAATCCCTGAAGGCCTAGAATAAAATATTAACTCACGAAGCCCACACAGAACATAACACCTGAAAACATCTGCCAAGGTAGAGGGAGTTAGCGACCCAGAAGACTTACCACTGCCGACAAGGAAAAAGCTATCACAATTCCAGATTCTGACAACGGCAAAGTTAAAAAGGCATATTTTGTCATAAATAAAACATAGGAGTGCAGCATTTCGGCAATCTCCCCCAACGAAAGGTCCCAAGAGAGCGATGGGATGCTGTTTGTGAACTCACACTTTGCACAGTAAAGGGGGCTATAGCACTGCGTCACCACGACTCAAACTACATTCCCACACCCAGCACTATTCAGCAAGGACTAGTCCTCTTTAAAAATTCATTAATTTACAGCAAAAATAGATTAAAGCGCCCAACTGCACCAACCTAAAAAGTTTGGCTTGTGAATAGCATTAATAATGGAAACAAGCATCCAAAACCTAGAGGCCCTGGCTCAGAGGCATGGCTTAGGTTTTGTTGCGCTTTATAATGGAGCGTAATTTACATTTTTTAGAAGTATTACAGCTTTTTGATGCTTGTTTATAATTACATTGTTTTACATGTAAATTGGCTAACAATTGTTACTCATTAAAACATAACCAGTAGAGTGCAACAACACACACAGACTGTGTAAGACACGGGCTTTACATCAGGATCACAACGGAGGCTTTGCACTGAACTCTTGTCGCTGGCAGCACCACTGCTGAGTTCAATCCAAATGGCAGCCCTTTAAAAGTGATCACCCCCCTATCTTATCTTTTACATCTTTCTCTTTCAAACCATAGCTATGGCTTCCTAACAGAATCAAAGAGGATTCTGACAAGATAAAAGGATTTGCTGCATTTGAATTCAAATTATGTGTACTTTCCTGGGGACAAGAAAAAAAAATCACAGTGACTGGGAGCACTCAGGAAACTTAAAGGTGCTTAAAAGAGAGGAGATCTGCGCTAATGCCTTCAATTTTTCTCCTTCCCTGATGATGCCTGATGATAGAGGAGTTTGCTATGGTACAGCATCTAAGGAACAGCTGATGAGCAGCCTGCGGGTGAAGGTGTTCACATCTACTCACTAGCAGGGGTCTGAGAATTACTAATATCAAGTCATTTCAGTAACCACTTTGTCTAAGACTGATTTGAACAGCTGATTATTGATGTGACCCGAGGTAATTAAAATGACCTTAAGGCCTGTAGTGACATTACTGAGGCCAGGCTGAGACGGATTTGAAGGAGGCAAATGAGACAACAGCCACCTCCCCTCTTTTAATAGCTATTGCCACCATATCTTTGAGCAAGGCAGTTTATACAGTTGCAGTTGCTTAAGTGGAGGTACTCATGATAAAGAGTAGGAGACGGCTCCCAGGCATCAGTGCGTATAACTGAAGAGCGTGGGTGTCGGTGTTTGCTAAAAGCATATTGTTAGTTAGCACATTAATCTCTCCAAGGTTAAACACAGATTGTGTAGAATGACAGCGGTAGGAAAAGGTGAGCCTATAGTCTGTTTACAGGGGTCAATGCTGAGGTGAAGCCATTTCTGAACCATTTCTGCTCAGGGTGGCCAACCGTTTTCTCTCTCTCTCTCTTTTTTTTTTTATTTTTTACTTCTAAGCTGCACAAAGACTTCTGAATGACACATGCTAGAATGATTCATGCTGCTGGATTTTTTTTTTTTTTTTTTTTAATAAAGTGAACTTGGTGAGAAGACCACGAAACACGCAGGGATTGTGATTCAGTGCTATATCCACTCAAACACATATTTCTTTTTTTTTTTTAAAGATAAAAACAAAACACATTTTTGTCAGAATTAGTGACTGAATTTAGGTCCAATGTCTCAACTTAATATTTTGACTGGCAGTCACAGAAGACCGGTTGGCTCTCCTACGTTACTAACAAAGTCAAAGTATTTCAAGTCATGATGAATATGCACAAGGAAACAACATAAAATCTTGACAGCGATGACTGACTCATATACTGTCATATAGAGTTCATCTTTATAAAATAAAGTGAAAAACATGTAATGTATCTGCAAATGGCCCCTTAATTCAACTTTCAAAAAGTCACTGCTACTCTGGTTTCTTAGCATTGCATTTGCTGACATTGGTGATAATTACAACGACCTTTCCGATGATAAAACACAAATCAGTACAACATTATGAGGGTTCCTTCTCTTCACGTTTCATGTGATTCTGCATAACGCTTTAATGAGGCATTTAGGGGTCTATGAGTGATCTACTGAGAAAGTCTACAATGGCAATCAGCAGTGAGTGTGGCAGCTGTTCAGCAATTAAAAAGCCAAATTACCCTCAATCAACACCATTTACAAGCGCAAGTAAATCTCAGAGCAAATAATGATGAGAGAAATCTGTTCAGACAGCTCTCATCTCGATAGGAATTAGAGGCGCATCCAAATCAGGAGCAGGGTGCTCTCTCAAACACTTTCTTAGTCTGTCGTACACAAACACATACACACACCTCCCCTTGTCTGTGTGTTTCTGGAGAGATGAATTTGTATAGTGTAGGCTGGCTCTCCACACTGCAGCATGATGAAAGATAAGGACTCTTTACTGTATAAGACAGCAACCGTTTGCGGTAAGGTTATAGTCCCTTTATGGAAAAGGACTGCACTGGTCCATTTGAGGCAGCCTATGAAAAAGAAATCCACAGCGCGTGAGAATAACTGCGCCATCAACAAACTCGGCTCAGACTGGAACACAACAAACAAGTGACACTGTTGAGAACAGCACAAAACTCAAGGGCAGTTATGGCAAGTTGCAGTTTCTGATGCTTCTGTCTGCATCGACTAAACTCATTTTTGTGTTTCACCTCATTTCCATACCTTTTAAAAGAAGTGTCATTGTAATCCACTGCATCTAAAGTAAAGCATATGTTCTGTAGCAGTTTGTAAATTATGCTAACTTGTAACAAAATGTTAAAACCATTATGCAAGGTGTAAACCTGCCCTGCTCATTTAAGTCCCGTGTCCATCAGGGATCTAACCTAGACACAAGCAGACACTCAAACAGACACCTACACAAACAGAGGCATCTATACACACAGGCCTATATTCAACACAAATCAATCAAATTAAATCATTCACTCACACCATATACATGCCATGCACTAATGACACCTTACACATACCTCTTTTATATATTTCAAGCTGTGAACCAAAGTTGGTTAAGTCTTATGAGTCCATTGAAGACAATGGCTTCAAGTGAGCTCATTCAATCTTCTCACTGCTTTCACTTGTAAAGCTGTGTTAAATACCAAAAAGTGGTTGATTCACCACTTAAAAAAGGAAACTGTAGCTCTCCATACAAACAGGCTGCAACCAAGAGATGAACATCACAGTGGAGCTCAGTCTTCTCTGAGCCTCGCTGTGTTGCTTTAAGCACTGTTATCACTTCGCAAGTGTTTTCAGCTGTGAGAGCCACTGTCTTCTATTCATGCATATTTGCGCGTCCAGTACAAGCCAGTGCTGAGATAACTGCTGTATTAAAGCCCTCTTTCTCCACAGCCTGTTACCCCACAGCTTCACCATCTGAATGGCACCACGAGACGATTATTGTAAACTTAAGAGAAGTTGACTCTATGTGACGGACATATGGGATGAGGACCACTGCTACAGCGTCTGCATGCATAGCTACATATGGTGACAGACAGACAACTTGTCATAGCTTGCTGTTAAGTAAAAAAAAAAAAAAAAAAAAAAAAAAAAAAAAAGCCCACCGGCTTGTAGCAGCACTTCTCTCCCGGTAAATCACCACTGACCACAAACCTTTCTGACTGACATTGAAAAATCAAAGATTCTTCTGCACAGACTACTCACCGTCGTAGGGTGAATATGAACCGGCTCAATTATTTGTACTCTGCTTGACAAGCTCCAGACGCCTATCCTGCACTTGAAAATTCCCCCTCGAAGACAAAAGCTTCAGCGGTGGCCAGACGCTGTCACCGGAGCCTGCATGCACGGTGCTGTGCAGGCGTCAAACTGACCGCTGCTGTGGTCAATCGACAGTCATGACGGGCGGACTCGACCCGCTGTTCGCGTTTGCGCTCAGCAACACGAAGATCCCGGGTCTCAGTGCTCCGCTCGACTGCTAAACCACCGGAACTACTTCCAACGCCAGCCGGAGCACGTTGAAGATAAATTCATGCACCACAATAGGAAAAAATGAAATCACGTCCATTTAAATAGATCCCAAATTCAATATTAATGACACTCTTCTCGCTAGAGCATCACGTAGGCCTATGTAATAATAATAATAATAATAATAATAATAATAATAATAATGATAATAATAATAATAATAATAATAATAATAATAATAATAATAATGGGGATAAGAATAAAACACATTCTGTGGTGTTTATGTGTTTGTTAAGCTTGATTATGCCATTGCCTAGACCATAATATCATAGCATGGCAGTGACTGGCTGTAAAAAGGTAAGTGCCAAAACTACACAAAACATTATTTGTGTGATGCACAGACAACAAACAACACACAATGACTGCAGGCAAGGAAACATGTTTTCAGTAACATGTGCTGCAAAATGCAGACATTTCTTCTGTTTTGTTAGAGCAACAACCTCTGTGTGGTGAATGTCTTACCTGTTAGTCGAGCTGCTCCTCACTTATATGCATACTGTTATTTGTTGATGAAATGTGGAGAGAGGCCTTAAGTGACGGCACAGCGCACCCACCTGGATAGGACATCAGTCAGAGCACCTTGAATCTGATGGTTTTTCAGTTTGGCCTTTTGACTCCTTATAATACAACTTACAGGAGTCACAACTCATTGTACAGTGTCAAATGAGACTCGTTGCTTCATTGTATTTCCTTACAATCGTTACATAGAAGCTTTCATCTGTGTATGTGAGGCAACTGGAGGCTCAGTAAAGGCATGTAAGGGAGTGGAAATACATGACAGTGGCACAATCCAGGTTTAAATCTCTTCTATACACACAAATCCCCATAACACTTCATAGCTCTTTGCTGAAGAGTTAACTCCATAATCCCATTGTAAAGTTTGAAATCTGCATGTACCCCGAGAAGATGAGTGAAAGGAGTCATGGAGTAAAATAAGTTAGAACATGGGGATGTGGTTGTTTGAAGTTGCTCTGTGTTTCTTATATAAAGCATTTTGAGTTGCCTTGTTGTTTTAACAGTGGCATGCAAATAAACTTACTTTGCTTTGCAAAACTGCTTAAGATTGTTTTTGATGCTGGGAAGAAAAGCAAATGAAAAGATATGGACAGCCAGCTTGACTGCAAAGTAGCACTGTTTTTGGCCACAAGCTTTTCATTTCTGAAAACACTCAGTCCCCTTGCACTCAAAAATGTGTTTTGCTTGATTCACTTGGATGTTTGAGCTTCACTGTGAAGAATGAGGCATGTGCAGAGTTGCTGTTTTCAAAGGATTTTGTGAAATCACAACTAGTTTGGAAACCATCATTCAGTGACCCTTCACCTCTGGATTTTTGAATATTGGTATATTGTCAATTTCAAGACATATACTCTTTTTTAATGAGATAATAACCCTTTTTATATAAGTACTCTTGTAAAGTGATTTATCCCCCAATCTTTGAACACCAGTCAGACTTGGAAAAGATTATGTGTTTTTGTCTGTGAGCCTGGTCACATTTTCCTGATATCTTCCCATGCTAGGGCTTACAAGAAAAAAAAAGAAAAAAAACTCAGTGCTGCACTCCTCTGGATGGTGTGGGTGCTTGCAATGGTTAATGAAATATCCGTGATAGAACTGGAGATTTTTTTTTTTTTTTTTTTTTTTTTTTTTTTGAGAAGCAGTATACTGTGCTTTTACACGAGTTGATTTATAAATCACTTTGCTTATTCAGGGTTAGAGAGGAAGTAAGATTTGAATGCTGCAAGATAAATTATAAATTAAGTTATGCTGAACATTTTCAACAATGACAAATAACAGTTTAATAATTGTTGATAGAATAAATATATTTTTCAAAAGTGTCATGTCAGTTGTTCGAGGCTCAAGAATTAACCAGACGAAAAGACGAAAAGCTTGGTTTTCTTTTGGACCACTTGTAATCTGTGGATTCACCACTAGAGGGCTCCCTTGCCTAAGAAAATGTGTTTCCCTAGTTTAAAAACAAAAAACAAAAACCCAACAACTCCTGGAAGCTTTTTGAATGTTCACCTATCTGTATTCACTAGCTCATATCAATAAAGTCAGGGACGTGTAAATAATCATGTACCAGTGGATATGAAAAGTCGAAATAAGAAGAGGTCCTTAAACGACTCCCCATGTCTTATCCTTGCAAAATGCAACACTGCTGTGCAGGCTTGACCTCATTCAACAACAATGACGTGCCTGTTCACCTCGTGGTCACAATGGGCCTAATCAAAATATTGCGACGGTTCTCTGTCCAAGCAAAGATGTGTTGGTCAATGTAAAATACACTGAATCATCTTACATGTTATTTTATATTATCGCTCACGCTTTATCATAGGTTTCAATGTATTGTAGGGAACCACGTCTCCGGGCTGTATGCATCAGGTCTGGTTCTGTTAAGATGATTATAAAGCTGCCACGGGATATCTGCATTTCACGTTTCCACGGATTACACACACATTCTCTATTAAAAACGTTGGTTGTGTGTGTTATGGACACGGCTGTTAACGCAGCAGGCTGGCATGGCAGTGGAAATCGCCTGTCTGCTGTGGACAGCGCGACGTTTATCAAGAGGAATGTGTCTGCTCCGGCGCCTTCCCCCTGCTCTGTGGTGATTGGGCAGCACGGCTGGCTCTGCCCGGTTTGATCCTGTTGGCTCTCAGACGTTGCACTGCGTCATGTTCAGGCCAGGGATGTAAAGGAGTGAGACACAAGAAAACACTCAACAACCTGCTGTTCAACTTCCTATGGCGAGGACACAGCCTATAGGATAAAGGGCTGTCCAACAATGAGGATATCTATCAGCCTATATGATAATTATTGGGGGTGGGGTGAAGACCTGACAACAACAGTCTCCTCTAGGTCTCTTCCCAGGTAACACATTCATGACCAACACAAAAACATAGTGTAAAACATAGATGTATAACACCTTCATGTTTGGAAATAAATCACTAATTATCAATGGGTCATGGACCTAATGACCCCAAGTCACTATACAGCTACTGCTATCCTGTATGATAACATGTTTCATCAGCCTATGCCTTTATTCTGTGGTTATGTAGGCATATGTGAATGTTTCATAACACGAGTTTTCAACAGTTCCACTGTGACATGTGAACCTTATCTGGATTAACAAGACACATGAGTAACAGCAATATATAATATGAAGTTGACCTAAGTCTCTGTCAATGGAAGGCAGAGAGATCAGAGTTGTTCATTTACAGAATATGCATCCTCCGAGAAATGTAAATGAATGTAACATAAACATGTTGCAAAAGTATCAGTACGATGAGTGCTGTTATAATGTTGACTACAACCTACGCTCTGAAACATTCAAGTTAACGAACATGATTTAGAGGGACTATTTTTTGAGGAATCTGCTGTTTGATACTCAGTTTCCTGGCTGCATCTCACTAAAACTTCAGCAAACTATCAGGTAGAATTAATATGAAGAAATTATAGTTAATTGTTTATGCAGTTTTACTTTTAATTGTCACCATTTTTCTCATCTGTTTAGTCCAATAAATTAAATTACAAGTTATAGGTCGGTGGGGACTGGCTGACAAAAATGTTGCAACTTAAAGACACAGACGTACATAAAGCAGCAAATCCTTACATGTCTAAACGTCTCTCCCAGCATTTTTGGCATTTTTGCTTTGAAAATGGAAAACCATGAATTGATTATCAAAATTGTTCACAACTAATTGTTTTTCATCAACAGACTGGTCAGTGAGTGGATGTTGTGACTCTATTGTTGGTTGCTTAATGCATTCACATATCCACTTACTGCTGCTTGTTTGGGTCTAATTTTATCTTTAGGACTTTTTACTGATGGGAAGCGCTGAGTAACTGTGACATAATCATAATCATTGGAGGTCATCATAACTGTTTTATTATTATTTTTTTTAATATCAAACTTTAATACATTGGACGGAAGTCTGAGTGGTATTAAATTTAACTTGGACAGCCTTGGACAAATCTGAGAAAAACTGCACACCAGGACTTTGGCCTGAACATCTGATAGATAGGAAACGGAGATTTTCATCTGTCAACCAGAGGGTAACATAGTCTGTCTGAGGCTCACTTGGGACAAAATATAGTTTTTTTTAGGCCTACACCTACACACAGGCCAAAAATGTATTTGTATGTACCTAACACGAGAGCACAATCATGCTGCTGTTGTGCTTTTGGGGCTATTACCAAACAGTATATGTTGTATATTACTATCTGCTCTAATTGTATTTTCTACTTACTTATAGTTTTATGTTGTGTGTATGTTTCATATCATGCCTCGGGTGTTGATACTGACTTTTGTCAGTTTCCTTTTTTTTTTTGCACTATCCACTTTTCTGCTGTAACGCTATGAATTTCCCCAATGAGGGGCAAATAAAGTCACATTTTATCTTATGTGTATTTATGTATTTGTGTCTGTGTGTTTCTGTGTTTAGCTCTGTGTCACTGCTACTGAATTATTGCACTTATGTTTTTCTGTCTCCCCTGTGTTGTTGATAAACGTGCTCCCTGTTGGAACCACAGTTCCCATAATGCTTTGGGAGTATTAAACAGGAAATGTAATACTAAGGCGTCATCAGCTGTGTATTTTTTAGACTATATTTACTTACATTTTTGCAAATTAAGACCATTAAAAGTAAGCCGAATCAACAAATACAAGTTCCTGTATGCAATGTACCCATGCATATGCAGAAAATTATTACTGAATTAGTGCAATAGTGAGGAAACTTTTCAAATGCGACGATTCTCAGACAAGTTTGGGGATTGCCAGGAGCTTCTTTATCCTAAGGAGAATTATTGGCCGTTATACGCGATGAACACTGGAGACGATGACGCCATCATAAAGTGTAACTCCCACAGAATCCAAAACTCGATTATTATGTCTGTTCAGCTTTGCCCCCCGATGAGATCTGCACAGTCCCCTCTACTTAGGCACAACGAGGGGAGGAGAACAACAGAAGTGGGTCACTGGCATAATTTCGCTTCATTGTCACAACGATGTGTTTCCCTCTAGTGGTTCGAGTTGTCCTTGAATGACACTGCAGAACTAGTAGCCACCTAACACGCATTGTTTGTAACAATAACGACCTCACATTAGAAGAAACTGAATTAAACAAAAGAGAAGACCAATCATATGATGGTGCCTTTGGTTTCTGATGTCCTTGTTTCATTTCCTGCCACTTCAGCATGGAGACAGCACTGTCGGTATCCGCCAAACCTCCTCGCACCGTCTGGTCTGAACCGGTTCGGAAAGTGCGCGGTCTCGTGCACACTGCAGACTCCACGCACTGGTTCACACAACACTCCGCGCGCCCTCCCCCAGACCCCGCCCTCTTTTACAGCTAGAACCTTCTTGATTGGTTACCATGATCGCGACTCGCCCACACCTTCCGCGTGCTGTATGGGCAATAGGAAACTTTACGTGTTGCGATTGGCCCGTGCCCCTCCAAACATCTTATTTTGGGGCAGGACCACCTAACTGTGCACGGGCACGCGTAGAAGTGGAGTTGTAAACGAAGCGTGTGCACTTTTCAGCACCAATACCTCGTGGATAGCAGCCAAACCGTGCTGGGAGGGTTAGTTGTTGTGGGTTAGCTTAGTTCGCTCTATTAAATCGACGACTTTGCGGTTTGCAACGCCGTGCGATCACGGGAAAACTTAAGGGGTAGTTTTGAGTCGACAAGGGGCGGATAAAAAGCAGTACCGCTAGAGCTTTGTCTGCTCCGGCGGGCAAATTGTGCCTAGAGCGGTAACTCTGTTGACAGAGGCAAGTTTCTGTGGGTAGAGATACGTTGTTTTTTTTTTTTCAGCTAGTCTGTGTCGACTTTGCGCGGTTTGTGCTCGTCTAGCAGCGCCCCGGGAGGACTAAATGGATGCAAATGAAGGCAAACAAAGGTGATAAAGAAGATTATTCATCCTAGCCGGTTCGGCCCAAACAGCGGTTGAGTCGTGGTCCTGTTATAAGCCACATCACAGCCTGCTCATACAGCTCAGCTAGCCGCCGAGGTCTCCATTGTGTGAGCATCTCTGTGCTATTCCGCTGCCGCCCGACCCCCGGATCCCGCGTTACCACCGCACACCTGCCGCCTCCCGCAGCCACAACTGTGCGTTTTCTGCCGGATTTTTGCAACTTTTTTCTTGAATCCACGCATCCAAAATGTGCTCTCGGGTTTGGTTCGTGACCGACCGGCGTATCAGCCAGGAGTATCCACAAGTTCAGATCCTCCGGGCACTGAAGGAGCGCTGCGCCGACGAGGATGTTGAATTCCGCTCTCTTCTCATGGATCAAATCGTGCTTACGATCTCCGAGGGACAACTAGGCAAGTATCACCAGTTAATAAAAGCAGTCGATGAGTGGTCGTAAACCGTGTGATTGAATGATGTAACGTAACGTGGGTTTATTTGAGATCAACAGTGCTTTAAAGCCGCTCCACAAAGTCCATGGCACACGGTTATTGTTTGGGGACTACACTGCCGTGAAGCGAGGGGAGGGCTAGCCCGGTCTGCCTGCTAGCAAGGAAGCCAAGTGTAAGCACAGCCGTGACCGCCTAACCCACTTTCCAGCTAGAGTGCCTGTAGACTGTAGGGAGCGATGGTGCTTGATTTAATTTTGCTGAATGCGTTGCACTCCTAACAACGGATGATAAGATTAACTCAAAGCAGCAGGGAAATAGTTTTAATATAACAGAAGCCCAGTAATCAGATCATATGCATCTACTAGCTAAATGAAATTGAGCTGTTGTAATTTTGCTGCACTTTACGTCGCTGTGAGGTCGAAGCTGTCGGTTTTATGAGATTCTCTCAAATGTTGATGTGGGGATTTCACGTGGAGATCTGGCAACCAGGCAGTTTCCTCTCAAAATAGCACAGGGAGGAAGACCCGCGTGTAAACTTGTGTCTCAGACAAAGAGGCTGGCCAATAAATGTGTCAAATATTCATTAGATGTGTTGTTATATTAGGATTTGATGCACATCATATTCACCCAGCATCAAAAGGTACTGAGGTTAAAACAGCCTGTACTGTATCTGTGACCCTGTTCATTGGGGTTACTCTCAAAAATGACACATGAATCATCAATAATGATTTTTAGTCAACCATGTATTAACTTCAACCCAATAACCTGCTGTGTCAGGGGTTCTGTATAAGTTACCTCATCAATGTTACATACTTGAAGTTGTGTTGACACAGTCTTTCGTGTTCTTTTAGTCATAATATGACAGCATTTCACAGTATTGCTTGGGGGGCCCTTGATAAAGTGATGGTAGCAGTAGGGACACTGAACAAACAGACACATATGGAATTTGTCAAGGTGGCGTGAATTGGAGCTGTGTCACCAGATGAGAGGTGTGCAAATCTCAATTAACACATAAAGGGTGTAGGCTGGCACTGGCAAGAGGTCGGCTAGAAGGGAGAACATGTGCAATGTGTTTAGGTGAGACAGGGCACCATGTCCTTACAGACTTCATACTGTTACCACACACTGTCACATAGTGGCAACTGTACTGCTCATTCGTGGCAAAACCTCACACTCAATAGAGACTTCCAAATGCCAACAGTGAAGTGTTTTAGTGGAGGCCAGGCATTTAAATGTTATATATAACTCACGTGATGATGGAGCAGATTCATTTTTGCAAACAGTAAAAATCCTCTGTAGCATTTATACGAGATACCTGCCACGTGGGTAATTTCAAGAAACCTTTTGCTACCACTGCTTGATAATCTGACCTAAAAACAGGCTAATCTGTGGATAACATAACATGCTGAACACATCAAGGAGACAGCTGGGAAAGGTGAGTATATTAGCCAGCACAGATAGGTAGGTAGACGGCTGTCTAGACTTGTAGCTTAGGAAAGATACACACATCAAGAGCAAGGCAGTTATCATGACCTGTATTCCACGCTGGCCCAAGTTGCGCATATGGTAAATGTCTTCCGAGCATTGGCTTGATCCCACAGATTAACAGCCAGTGGACAGACTGGCCACACAGTAGGCTGACTACACAGGGAGCCATCGGGTACATGCTCTGTGGCTGGGGTCTTGAAGTGAGTAAATGTCCTGCAAACCTAGCATTTATCTATATATGAATTAACCACATTAATGTACACACAGAGTACAGTAGAGTACAGAAATTCCCAAGTTAGATGGCACTTTCTACTGCAGTCCATATATGAATCGGCAGGTCGACCACATCATCCATAATAAATCAAATTAAAGCTGCTAATGTCTTCTGCATGACCTTTCAGGCTCTTCATTATCTATGTTCCTGAGCATAGGAATTAAGTGCCAGAAGCAATAAACAAGTTAAGACTGCTCTGGAAATAATGTATGCAATTCTTCTAAAATCCATGCGTACATAAGAAGTAGTTCAGTGTAGGTCAGGGTGCAGTTATGGTCCTAAAACTGATAACAATTTTACAGCTTGTTTCTTCTCATTCTCTTGGCTTTATTTGTGTGCTCTCGAGACAGGTTGAGGTCCAAACTTCACACTGAAGTTAATAGGTTCAGTCTGTTCTGTGAGAAGAGATGAACACACACATCCACACGCACACTCTGTTATGTTTTAATGACCAATGATGGCCCCTCACATAAAACAGCCAAACCCAGCATCCAGCTGGCTGGAGGCATTTCACATCCCATGACTTGCGTTGCAAGATGTTTAAACTTAGTCCGGATCTGAATTAATGTCACAATCCTTTGTGATCCTTGCGCATGCCAGTGGGCATGCTTTTACCTCAAAGATGATAAATGCAACGCTCCCGTGTCAGTGGATGGGAAGATGGCTAAGTATCTTAATTTACCACTGGACATGTGAGTGTGTATCATCAGCATTAACATACATGCTGTTGAAATACTTTGGCTTCAATACTAAACCTTGTCTGGCTCCACATTTTTTTGTAGAAACAGGACTAACTGAGAGCTTCGTTCCTTGGCAAAAACTAACATTTTAAAAATACAAATGTTAAGGTACTAAAGAGCGTAGACAGTCTCAGGAGCGTTGACTTGATTTAACAAGTCAGGTCTTCTAGGGAAATGCTTGTCTGCCACTTCACCAGCAGTGTCTTGTTCGCAGGTTGTCATATGTCACCTGTAATATGACTATTTGCATGTTATCAGCTTTGCCAAAGAGGCTGACACTACTTGTTTTTTCCTCTTGATAGCAAAGACGCAAGCACAGAAAACATGTATATCACCACATGAGAATAGCATTTTACATGCTATTTTAACCAAGGGCTGAGTTGAAAGTGTACATATGGTCTCCAGTGAACAGAATGATACAAGAGAATACACATTAATGCTGCTTGTAGGAAATTGTCACTACTTTCCTACAGGCAGAGTGGCTGATATTTCTGATATTACAAATGCCAGCAGTCTTTGCTAAGACAGGCCTGAAACATTAGGATTTTAGGTAACAACACTATTCTCTCAGTAGCAGATCACATATCTTTCCAAACTTAAAGTAAATCTCTGTGTTGAATGTCCAGCCTTTCCTTTCCTACACTGTCATACTGCAAAATAAGCACTTGTGTTTGTAATTTGCATAGTTGCTGTAGCTATAGAGAACAGCATTTAGTCTCTCATTACTGTAATCTTAACCTTATAACTTTATACTTCCTGATGCTGAATGATGTTGTGTCACCGTTCAACCTGGGGTGAGAATAAGCTACAGGTGACCACAAACTGTTACACATATTGAGAGAATGAAGCTGTCGTTGTCCTCTTTGGTTTTCTTCTCATGTCACATGAGTGACATAGCACGCTTTCAGGCTCTTGGCATAAAAGTGTAGATCCACTGTGCCACCACACCCAAGTACCTCCCAACAACATAAGAATAAATATTACTCTGAAGTATTGAGCTGAATGTATTTTATTGTATCCATTTATTATTTTATTACCACCTAGATTGCAATAATTGTGGGCTCTTATTCACTACAGCACTGTACCATGCCAAATTACATCAGGGTAAATAAAACAAACTCATCTGTTACACATTAACATAAACATAAAATAACATCAAAAAATGTTCAGGAACCTGTTTCACACTTTTCAGAGGTGTCGTCATATGACAATCCAGAATCTCTTTTGAAATACAGCACACACAGTTAAGCTTCAGTCCTTCCCACCCCTGAGGCAGACAAATAAAAGGTGACAATAATTACACTTAATTTAAAACACTTTGATCTAGCCTTTAATCTCCCATTTTTTATGTGGCGGTTTTTGAGCTGTGTTTTTGTGCCAGTTGGATTTTGTCTTTGCCAAATACTTTTGCATCGTAAGTCTCATTCGCCTCAGTTAATTCGAGTGCTGTCAGTGCCAAAGCAGCTAATGGCTACACAGTGCTAACGTTAAGTCACAGGGGACATGCAGGCTTGCATGGCCTCTGTGCTCCATGAACAAAAGATTTTCTGGCTGGCCTCACAGTAGGCCTACAGTATATGTTTTTGTCTCATGTGTGTATTGATCACAGATATGCAAATATATAATGGAAATACACTGTTAGGGCAACCCAAACCAGGAAAAACATGGAGGGACCTGTTGCCCCATAAGGCTAATTTAAAACGGATGTCCAGACCCAGAGGGAGACAGCATTCGGGGCTGGCAGAACCCACCAGCCAAACATTGGCACCGCATCTGTCGGCATCGCCTGCTTTGTGACGTTGCAGCGGTATGCATAGAATGCTTGTTATGCATGTTAGCTTTGTCAGGCAGATTGAAAATGGGACAGACATATACAGTTCATTGAGGCACGAAAACATGACTGCCGTTGAGGTAAACGGAAATCCAATCGGTTTTACCAGAAACAGGTCACACCCACACTAAAATGTAGAGATTGTCCTTCAAAATCCTATGTTGCCTTTGTCATATACCAAAATGGTCAGCAGGGTTTCTGAGTGTTTGAGCGATGGTCACATGACAGACAGTGCAGTGCACACGAACACTTGCACAGATGAATAGGACTGATTCATCTGGTTGCCTCATTGGTCTCTGTTTGGTTCCCCTGGAGATGCGATGAGCACCGTGAACAGTGAATACTGTCTGTCAAAAACCATGAGACCACATCCCCCGACACTTCCCACTGTAACGCCACTCACTGTGTTCTCAGTGGCTGCACAATCAGAGCAGTGTGAGAGTGCTGAATAGGGCTAGAGAGACAGCAAATCCTCCTGCCTCTATGCTGAGATTGTGAGGAGAAAGAGAGAAAAAAGGAGTGGTTGGTTTTTCATGGCATCATATGCTTCTGTTTTCCCCTCCCACCCTCTGGGTTAGGTCCAGAAGACATCCCTGACCTTTTCTGCCTGCTGCCTTCCTGGTTTTCTCCCTCACTCTCTACCTGTGCACAGAATGACTGTAAAAATCCAGTATGCAGGTTTAAAGCACAGTGCATCTGTGGATCTGCACATCAATAGCCGGCTGTCTGTTGTTATTATGCATGCAGCAGCCATCAAGCTTCTTGTGACCTCTGCTGATCTCAGCCAGTGGCGCTGTCACTATTGTGAACCTGCAGATTGTAAGATGGCTGAAATTCAGGCTATGGTAGAGGTGAAGTCCTGTACCCCTGACAAATGTCTCCCTCCCTTTTTTGTCTAGCACATACAGTATATGTGCATAACCACACGTTCACACAGCCTTTGTTGTCACCCAGCGTGTTCATCCCGATGAGCTGTTGGGTCACGTCAACTGCTCAAAAATCTCACACTTTCTCTCTCTTTCCTCTTCTCATCCAGAGTGACAAAGTAGCACCAGTTACTAGTGACATGCTGCCAAATCTTTGGCTATGGCTAGTGAATGTGCCATCTGTGTTGTAAATATCAAGCCAATATTCAGTTTCTTCAAAACCCCGCTCTGTTCTGTAGATCCACATTGTTGTTGGTAGAGATAGCCTGTGAATACTGAAATCTGACAGATTTTCAGCCTTGTAGAAAAGTTGGGGTATTGCATGTTATATACCAGACTGCTTGTGAGCATTGTACTGTACCACCCCCTCTTTGTCCACTCTCCCCCTGTTGTCCTTGGCTTACACATACTGTGCTGTATTGAAATGGCTGATCAGTAACCTCTGCAGATGTGTTCAGAAAGCCTTTTGTTTTTAATTAGCTCACATTAGCATGATAAAAGTGGTGTCAGCCTGAGATGAGACTACTGATGCAGTTTGACTTTCAAGAAAACAAGACAGTGAGTTTTAGAAAAGAGACACTATAAAATGATTTTTTTTTTTTTTACTGTGACAGGACTATGGCCATTATATAAATACCGGAAGAGGATATTTCTGACTGCAAATATTTCTTGTAACCTAATTTTTGAAAAGGGCTAGCAAAGCAAATATTTCATTGCATACATTGCAATAGTTTGTTTTGTTCTAACAATGTTTTTTTGCGTGGTGTGTGCTCATGTGTGCTTTTATTGAAGTTATTCACCCCTTAGGCTCTCAGACTTTTCTCCCTACCCCACTGCCCTACATTGAGACAAAGCAGTCTATAGTGCCAGTGTACCAGCAAAGATATCTCTGTCTCAGTCAGCAGAGGAAGACAGTTTTGGCGGCAGAGTTGGCATCACTGCAGGAGAGCACTGTATACGGGTATGGGCAGCATGTAAATGGTATCAGCAGGCAGGACTCATTCCAAATTCATGGCTTAACGCCACTGGCCTTGAAGCTGACTGCCCCTGTCTGGAGCTGTAACCTGGCCAACTCTTAGTCAGAGCTGTGTGGTGACAACTGCAGAAATGGTCACAGTCTCAACATGAGCAGTAAACTTTTCCATCAGTAGATGATGGATTCACAAACTCACCACTTTCACAATGTTTCCATCTTTTGTAAATGTGACTTTTAGGGTGTGATGCAAAATGTTGCAAAATCTAGTGGCTCTTGAGTGGCCAGAAGAAATAGCTGTGCGCATGAAGTCCTGGTCCAACCAGGTTTGTTGTTAAAATGTCTATGTGCCTAATTGTGCCCATCTGTTCTCCTCCCCCTTTCCACTCCCTCACCATGATCTTACCCTCCAGGTTTGCGAGTGGAGCAGGAATTGGTGACATCTTACCCTCAGGTGGTTGTGGTGCGGGTGCCCACACCCTGGGTTCAGTCAGACAGTGACATCACTGTGCTGCGTCACCTGGAGAAGATGGGCTGTCGGCTGATCAACAGGCCTCAGGCCATACTCAACTGTGTCAACAAGTTCTGGACCTTTCAGGAGCTGGCCGGCCACGGGGTGCCTCTTCCTGACACCTTCTCCTACGGTAATCCAGTACTTGATGTTTATATTTCTCACAGTGTTGATTTACTGTGGTAGTATATACTATAATCAGCAAGGCAGCTGATGAATGTATAATAAATGGATATATACTTCTCTATTCATTTATTCAGGGGATATTCACTCATCCAGCAGGTGATTGGTAATTGTAATGTAACTGATTTTATTAGTAAATCTACTTTCCAGTGTGTGACCAGCAAGTGATCATCAAATTTGTCACACCTCATTCTCTTAGTGCCTAAAAAGTGTTTCACACAAACATACAACCAAATAAACTCAGATACCCTAGCTCCAGTAGGGGTGTCCATCACACCTGATAATGTCTGAAGACCCACAAGCCTAGTCCAATGTTTCTATCTTGTGTAGTGTTTATGACAGCTTGTACTGCTTAGGTCACTGATATAGATATACAAAATATAGATTCTATGAAGCAAAATCAATAGAAATATTGTATAAAGAAATGAGAGAATGTGTCTGCATCAACTTTTGTCTAGTGAATACTTGCATGCAGCACCAGCACTGCTGTGTAAAGGATTTTGACATTTCAATCACATTAGTTGCATCACAGGCTTTAGTTGTCATGTGGCTGTATAACACAGATTAATAAGCCATTAGCCAGACAACCACTACTCCATTGCAATTACTCAAATAGCAGAGATAAAACCCCATTTACACACCTGGTCAAATCCTCCTTCAAATCACATGCCTGTTTCTTTTTAAGGCCAGACAAAGGCTGACAAGGATCATAGGATCAGAAGACGTCTTTTACTTTCTGTTCTGCAAAAAAAAAAAAAAAAAAACCCACTGCTCTGGTGTTTGCGAGAACAGAAAGAGAAGGATACAGACATACAGAGAGAGAAAGAAAGAAAGAGGAGGGGGATGTTTGGCCTACATTCCATTCGTCTCTCTGCACAGTAGGCCAGGCGATGCATGCAGAGCGGCTGGAAAGCTTATGTAACACCCCCCCCGCCACACGCCCCCACAACGCCCCACCCCATGCCCCCTCATGATTTTTCAAAATAGAGGAAAAAAAATACCATCATCTCCTGTTCACCACCTCAGCAACTTATGACGTGGTTGGATCTACATTTGGTCTCCCCCTGCTTGCTCAGTTGTTTCCCCCTCCCGCTGAAAACAAATGTGAATTAGTGCATCTGGAAAAAGCCATGTGACAGGGTAGTTCACATCTGTTCTCTTGACTGAATGCCACAGCAGAGCAGACAGTTAAACAGATCCAGAGGGAAGAAAGTAGAAATAGAGAGAGGGTAAGGGAAAATAAGTTAATACCTCCATTATTCAAATTTTTCATATTTTTTTTTACACATTTTCAACTGCTTGTCAAGGCGAGGTAGAAAAACGCTTAAGCACATCTGTTGCTACACGCTGCTGTTATGAATCAGTTTCAGATATGGTCAGCTGCTTCGTATTAATGCATTCTTCAGTGACTGCACACTTCCAATCTCATGAATAAAGCAGCAAAATAAGTATAATCTCAGGAAAACACTCGGGTAGCCTTGCTGTTTGGAGTCTCTTCTGTTGCCATGGTGACCCCCCCCCCCCCCCCCCCCCCCCCCCCCAACCAACAAGCCCTGCTTGATCGGCTGTTATGTGTGAACAATGCTGCCAAAATATGGACAAGTTATTTATGTGTTTCGCACCTCTACGTCTGTATGTGTGTGTGTGTGTGCGTCTGCTTTGTGTTTGTGTGCATGGGCGTTTTCCAGGAGGGCACGACAACTTCCGTAAGATGATCGATGAGGCAGAGCCACTGGGCTACCCGGTGGTGGTGAAGAACGCACGTGGCCACAGAGGTAAGATTACCAGTCTGTTTCCTTTTCTCACCAGCTGCACAGCTGCACCACAGCTCAACAACAGTTAGTACACAATAGGCTCCATATGATCACTGTTCATTGATTAGTACAGAGGTGTAGCAACAAACACAAAACAGGGTTGTAATGCTTGCAGGATAACTGCAAGGTTGACATTTTCACCAATTGAGCTTAGATTTCTCATTTCTGCTAAATTCACAGGCGCATGTGTGGGAAGTTTCAGCCTTGCCATTGATGTTGTGCTTCCTAGAGATCAGCCCCAGTCAGAGTCTGCTGACCCATTAGCCCTTTCCTTTTCATAGTTATCGACACTCGACTGGCTCTGCTATTGTGTGAGGGAATAACAATGGACCTTGGCTAGCACAGGCTGCCATCACAGTGCATTGTTAGGGAAAGCAGCCGTTGGTCAACCACTATCTTGACCGTTTTTATGGAGTTTGGTGTCTCAAGGATTGCTTTATTTCCCTCTGTGGCTGACCGTTGACACTGGCTGAAGTCCAGCTTGCCTTCCTTCTCATGAGGAAATAAAACAGCTTTTGAGCAATTATGAATGAATTAGGAATCATTGGCTTTTTGATTGTTGTTTTCATTTCATTTTGTGTGTTCTCCCTGCCCAGCTGTTGGAATGTGAAATGTTGGTGTAATTTTAAGTGCGTTTTCTCTCACACATGCATTATTTCTTGTTTGCCTTGCTTCCGGTTTGTTAATTGTCACCTCGTACCTCCCGCCGTCCATCTTCACATCCTCATATGCCTTGTCATCTCGTTTTGATTGTTACATGTACGCACACACACTTGCACAGCGACCACATGATTTTCCTTGGTGCTGGAACAGGGGTCAGAGGGCTTGACAGCCAAGAGACAGAGCCAAGCGGTGTTAATTAAAACAGGCGTCTTCTATCCTCTGTGAGAAGGAGTTCTGTGACTAAGAGTTGTGTCCTGTCCATTTCATGAGAAATAGGAAGTGAAGTGAGACTTACTCAGCAAAGGCAGCTACTTGTCAGGAAAGATGTGTGAGGTAATTCCAGTAATAAAACTAAGCTAATATCATGGAAAGGTCAGACATTGGAAACGCCTTCTTTATGTTCACATGAACAAATTTACATCAGCTTAACTTATCCTAGCACATCTCTGTTTTTTCTCTTTATCTCATGTCTCCCTCCCTCCCCTAGGCAAGGCTGTGTTCCTGGCACGGGACAAACACCACCTGACAGACCTGTGCCACTTGATCCGCCATGATACCCCCTACCTGTTTCAGGAGTATGTCAAGGAGTCGCACGGCCGTGATGTGCGGGTGGTCCTGGTGGGCGGCCGTGTCATCGGCTCCATGCTACGCTGCTCCACTGATGGTCGCATGCAAAGCAACTGCTCCCTGGGTAGGCAGACGCTCCAGACTCAGTAAAGACATGGATAGTGAATTACCTAAGCTATCTAGTGCTATCACACATGTATTACGTGATGGGATTTGCTCTCCAAGTCTACCTTTAACGTTCCAGTTAGTTGGATCATATGAGATCTGAGCAAAATGGCACCATTGTTTTTGGGAAAGTGGGTAAGTCTGGTTATTGTTAGGATCTGGAGACAGGGTGGTTTGTAAGCAGTTTCCATGCCCCCCCATAATCCTCTCATCATAAAAGTTATACATGTGCATTAATTACACCTTTAGAAAAACACTGCTCCTGCTATTTGTGCCACATTCAGGGGTCACTAGCTTGTTCTAATCATCCCCATATGTGAGAACATTATTTCACAGTCAGTCACTGCACCTTTTTAGTTTACTGTGAGTATAACGCTCCGTCTGCTCCACATACCAGTTTTTGGGGAACAGTTCCAAGTCAACAAGCTTGTCCTGAATCTACCCTGGAGACATCAAATGACACAGCATTCCAGCTGATGTGTCTGATTTTCAATGTCAGAGCCTTAACAGTTTTGGTTTAGTTGAAGCTGTAATGCAAGGTGACATATTTAGGACATCAGTCACCGGCATATTCTGCGTTTATGTAAGAGATCATGTTGACACTTTCACCATGTTTGACCGCTCGCTGATGTGGTGTATAACTTTATGATGTTAAATAATTTTAAAAAATATCTTTTACATTATCCACATTTATTGTGTTTTTATTTTTTTTGATTGATAGAAAATGAATTTTTATTGACTAACTGTTGCCAGTGTGAAGTGAATGAACCATATTTCATAGTAGGTGTTAACCAGGCTCCCTCTTGATTGTCAGGTGGTGTAGGAATGATGTGCCCACTGAGCGAGCAGGGCAAGCAGCTGGCCATAGAGGTGTCTAACATCCTTGGCATGGATGTGTGTGGGATTGACCTCCTGCAGCTCAACGACGGCTCATTTGTGGTCTGCGAGGCCAACGCCAACGTGGGCTTCATCGCTTTTGACCAGGCTTGTGGCATGGACGTGGCAGGCATTGTTGCAGACTACGCCCTGTCGATGCTCCCCAGCCGCCTCACCCGCAAGATGTCCTTGCTGTCTGTTGTGTCGAGCACCAGTGAGACCAGCAGTGAGCCTGAGGTGTGCCCTGTACCCTCTGGCGGTGGCTCACTGCCTGAGGCCGTCTGCAACATGAGCGTGGGTTCTACTTCCAGCGAGAGTGACCCAGAGCTAGCCGAGCCCTCCCAGTCCTCACCTCGCCAGTCCACAGCCCCCGATCTCCCAGACCTCCCTGATCCAGCCTACAACTTCAACGCCCTCCTCGCCAATGAGATCAAGTTATTGACTGAGTGAGATTCAAGCAGCTTCCTGCACACACAAAACACCACATACACACATGAAAACACTCATTCAGACATACATACACACACCTGTTCACACTGCAACACACATTCCTTTTAAATACACATATCAGTCAAACAGCAAAAAAAGATAAAAATTTATGATGTTAACTGCAAAACTAGAGCAAAGAAAAACAACAACACGCACTGGCGCGACCACAGAAACACAAACAAAAAGACATGAGCCTTCTCCTGCTAACTCCCTGTTAAAATGCTCTCTCGCACGCACGCACACACACACACACACACACACTCACACAGGCACACACATACACAAGAAAAAACCAAGATCTGAGGCTGCTCCCCTGACACTCCTCTTTGCACCTCCACCCCCAACCTACAACGCTATGATTCAAACTGAGCTTACACTGCAGCATGGTGGCAAGAGTGGAATATAGTACACAAGATAACTGCCAAATGCCTCTTCTAATTTCTGTTTTCTGCAAAATAGTAAGGGTGAAGGTTTTTGGGTGGGTGTGGGATTCCCTTAAAGGCATACTCTTGCCACATTTATATCCTCACAATACAGTAACGTTATTTCAAGGAGAATCTATGTTGACATAAAAAAAAGGGTTTCGTGCTGAGACTGTAGTCAGGTTTGGTGGATTGGAGGGGAAATGAAGTGTTTTTTTTATTTTCAAGTGGTTAGCTCCTTGGGAGAGAGATACATCCTCATGCTAGGCACATTATACTGTCAGTTCCAATGTAGCAATGTTGTGCTCCTGTCAAGGACATGCAACAGGATGGGGACTATCCTGCAGCAACTGGAGATGGAGGAAAAATGCTATTCATAATTCATAATAACTGAAATAAGAGGTCAATTCTCTCCTCACCATGTGTCACATCTCATGTGTTGTAAATCCAGATAAAATAGAATGTATAGACATTATTTTTATTTCTTTTTTCTTTTTTACCAGGTTAACACAAATTACTCTATAATTCAAAATCCATAGAATATCATTTTGTAATTAAAATGTAGCTGGAGATGCTACATTGACAGTGAACGTGAGGCTGATGTGGTGCTGCCCTAATATTTTAGCTTTCATAATAAATAAAGAAGAGTACTCACCCTGATTATTTACGCATCGCACCAGAAAATGATCCTGGTGTCTATTAATTAATTCTCTGTTCACTGTGAATGAAGCAGACTAATGTTAAAGTAAACAAAGCTACCCTAACCTGTGCATGGTACTAGAACTACATAGCAGTTCTGTTGGAGAGTTACAACCTGGAATATAAAAATGAATTGAGTGCCATTACTCGATTTTTAATTTTACATTCCTAGATAGCTTGTTTGATTAGCCTTACCAGCAGCAGCAGTCTGCTGCTTTTTAAAATTCATTCAATGCCTAGCACTTTATATGACACAGTATGACATGATAAACAGATGCAGTTTTTGCTCTCACTCAGATGACATATTGAGGAAACATGAGACAGAGCGTGAAACCTGTGTCTACACGTGCAAGCAAAATATACCTCAAAAACCTCTCACTGCCATAGAGAGACAGAGATATTCCAACATACAATACATATCAGCCAGGATCCTCGTGGCCCCTGATTTACCAGCTGTTTCCTCTCTTTATGTCTAGGAGCTGATAAAGTAGTTGTGTATTATTTTTTTTTTATTTCTTCTCTAACTTTTTGTAAATATTCAGGTAGCAAATTAGCTTCAGTTCTAAATAGTATTCAGCTGATGAAACTGGAGCAACTGAAATAACTGCCAACGATGAAATTTTCATAAGCTATTGTGGAAAAACTTGTTTGTATAGACCTGGAATATCAAAAGGTTGGAACTGAAATTTGGTGCTATCGTTTCTGGATTTGGTTAGATGTGATTTCTCAGTCATGATTTTTGTAGATTTTACTTTTATTGTTTTCACCTCGTTTTTGTTTTGTTTAGTTTATATATATATATATATATATATATATATATATATATATATATATATAGTATCCTAACCCAAATAATGTGTTGGCATGATGTACAAATAAAAAAAAAATGGAAATTATATTTTTGCAGTCTCTTAAAATAGAATTTCTTTCCTTAGGAAAAACAGGGATTTCAGCAACCAAGAGCTTACTGCCTATGGTTTTCTGTTCCTCTTGATTTACCTCCTGCATGCCCTCTGAAATAACTATCGGCATTGAGCGTACTTTGGGGTAACTGACATTCATTAAGAATAATTTACAGATCTGATCAAAAGCACAGCATAGCAGCGTCCATGTTTTTAGGCTTGTAACCCCTTCTGTTGAACACAACTCAGGGAAGCAGCCTGGATCTCACCCCTGACCCCAAAGGCACAACATATCCATCCAAGCATACTTTTGAAACAACATAACACATACCCACAGGCAGACAAAAAGACACACAAACAAGAATGAAAAAAAGGTTGTAAACTACAGTATAAGACAATGTGGTGTAGCTATACCATGGTTAACATGCACTTTTTTTCCTTGCTTGTTTTATATTGTTCCTTGTTTTCTTCCTAATTTATGGTATTTTTAAGAGAAAAAAAGTGGTTTGTGTGCACTAATATTGTCTCAATAAAGTGAAACCGCTGTGAAGCTTGATTTTATTTTCCTTTTTTGTGGGCCAATTTACTAACTGTCTGGAATCTAAAAGGGGCCTGATTGAGGGTGCCAAATCTGAACCCACCAGACAACAGGATAGGCAGCTGTTTTTTAAGTCTGCTATCAAGTGATCACAGTGGCTCCACTGAGAGAATACCATCATTTTACACTACTGTGATGTTGTCCGGTATCTCTATAATCCAAGTATCTGACAAACAAAACTGTGAAACCCGCTCATGCTCACTCTCCTGACATGCAAGGGCTGGTGAGCTTGATCATTAAGTCACATCCCAACTTAAAAGCATATATGGGTGAACTATCTCCAGTTGTTGTTGTCCCCTATTTTTGAAGTCTTTGTCTTTGTATTGAAACCTCATTCCACACTGTGTACATAAGTGTAAATCAAAGATCTCATATCCTTTCAAGACATTGAAAAGCCAGCCATAAGAATAAGTGAAATGTTCATTGCTCTCTTGCAGCCCCTGTTATTCAAAGCTGTAGTTTATACATCATCCATATGTAGACAGAACACTTCGAAGCCATTGATGGTCCATTTAACTGTGCCCTAACAACTTTCAAATGCCTTTTAACTGTCTGGTTTCCTTTGGGAGCATTGACTCGAGGACCATAATTGAGTTATGGTCCCAATTCAGGCAGGTTTCTTTCTTTCTGCTGGGTCATTATAGATCAAAGGCCACGATAAAGTGGATACAAGGCATGGAAGCTACTGGAAGAAACAGGGGTACTGCATGTTAGTGACACAAGGAAACAAGAAATAAATGTATGTAAATCAGAAACTTACTGAAAGTGTATTGGCCTGTGTGGTGCTCAGCCAGCCTGGAATAAACACTAAGGGCCTATGGATTAGTCACTGTGTACAACAACACACAGAGCACAAGGTTGCTATTTAATTCCACATTGCTGCTAATGTATATTTGGCTCAAAAATGAAAAAGGGAATATGAGGAAATCAGAGTGTTTCCACGTTTTGCTGCCTCTCAACACATAAAAATGAATCTGAATGCCAAAAATAAGCATTTTGTTGTATAATTTAGTATGAATAACACAAGTAGTGAGATGATTTTAAAAGTGATTCTTTGTTTTGATATAAAGAATAAATGTTCCTGAATTGTATATAATATGTAGGATTTCACAGCGATCATCGGGTACATTTTATGTCAATGCGTTTTAAAACAAACCTGAGGATTGCTTCAAGGTTTACAATATACTTTGATTTGCAGGAAACCCAATGTTTATGCTTCAGTGGAACAATGCAGTTCTCTGTTGATGATATAGAGACATTAGAAATCTTTATCTTAATTATATCTGCATACGGTGAATTGATGAAGAGGTTCTGAACTGCTAGGAACAAGATAAACAACAAAACTGCATAAAAAGAGGCTCAGCAAATGCCCTCGCCATTATTCTCTTCTGTATCATTCTGACAGTGTTACAACATGGATCCCAAAATCATGTCATTCACAAATGTGCAAAATGATGTAAATATATATCCCTCATTTTTTTTAGAGTAAAATAAAGATGAGTCATTATTCAAAACCAATGAAAATGTGTCCACTCTTCCTTTTCCAATATTTTTATTAAGACGTCTAATACATAAGAGCTACTATTGTTTATGCACCTAGATGAGTGAATGCGCGGAGCTAACCAGATGTCCTGATGCCCCTCCCTCTTAAAGTGGAGGGAGGAAAGGTACGGTGTCTAGTCAAGACCAGGATTTGCATCTGTCCCTGGACTCTGCACCAGCTGCAGCAGGCCCTGGATGGGCTCTGTCAGGTCATGGTTTGGTATCAGCTGGCTGGCCTGCAGGGCTGTGCTGCCAAATCCCAGTGCCTAGCACAGAAACACAAACGGAAACAAACACAGCAGCTGCAGCTGTTAGACTACAGGGAGAGTAAAGCTGACTTATATAATAATATCATTGAAAACTGGACTGATTCAGTTACCCTCTTTACCCTTATGACAAGCTGATCTGTCAGGCTGTCAGACTGTCCGTTGTAGTTTTAAACAGAAAATGAAGACAGAAGAGCGTTGCCTGATTCTGTTGGGAAAACCATGCATGCTTAGAAGAAAACGTGCCAGACTAATTGTGTAATGGATTGAGGTTTGTAATGGCATCCGTGGAATTCCAGCAGTTTCTTAACATTTGTGAACAGCTGCGAATATGCACTGTGTGTGTGTGTGTGTGTGTTACATGCATGTTTGTGTATTTAGCGTTATGTCTACCCACAGTTTTCTCAGTGGTGAATATGAGTCTGATTCACTAGACCACAGCCTCGCCTTTCAAAAGCACTCTGAGTCACAAGTAGAAACGGAAGAATTCAACATTGACTCCCTCAGTGACAACATGAAGCAATTAGACACCGTAATGATAACAACTGTATATTCTTACAGTAATATACTTGTTGAAGCGCAGTGCCGACCCTGCAGCTCACAGTGGAGCCCTGATGTGAAACAGACCAGGGCCAGAAGTCAACTAAGACATTGCCCAACATTACACTGAAGAAAAGTGCTCATTACCATTTCACCCTGTTTTTTTTAAACTTTATATTGTAGTTCACTAAATACAAAGAACAAACAACAGTTCAATTGACCAGAACACCAGGGGGGGGTAGAAGAGCATATCAGGTACCTAACCCTAACTCTTTCCTTAGTCCTATAGCTGCTGCATGGGTCATGTGACTGACACTTTCAACCTTAGAGATAAGGCACCATTTTATGACAAAACAAAAACCTCAAACATCTTTCACCAAGCCCTAACAACCCACAAAACCACCAGATAAAAAGGTCTGTGAAACAACCAAACACATAAATTGTGCAGTGTTTGTCTTAGTGTCTGGTGTCGTGTCTATTTACATGTTTACTGTTTGCTGGAGTGAGGCAGCTTGAGCTTAGACATAAGATCTAATTAACTCCTCCAACATGGTTTTAAGTATGTGGTGGCTACCTCTCTGGTCCAGAACTTCCTGTTCCTGTCTTCATGACACCATACCTGCCCCAGTCGTTTACCTGGCATGACACGCTAGATTTTGTCCCATTCATTTCCTGTTGAATGAGGTGCAGCACAACCTCAACAAGCCTCAAGTGGCATCACAGAGACACCGGATACACCGGCTGGAAGTCAGAGTGTCGAGACAGTCACATCAACTCCCACTAAATCCCATCTCATCTTTACAGCTTGACCAATTACAGATAATCCCCGCTGGAGTTGGCACTCTTAAGGAGGTGCATGTAGGGGAAATGGGGAAGTGTGTCACTGTGTCAAACTGAACCTTTAATGCCTGTTGACCTCGCCAGGTGTCTCACCTTTAAGGAGTCTCCTCCAAGAAACCACAGCATGGCCAGGCAGTGGGCCACCAGTGCAATCTGAGCAGAGTCCTGTCTGGATTTACCCTGTTCAAACTCCAACATCGTTCTCAACAGCTTGTCCACTTCCACTTGTTGAGATTTATCTGATTAAAAGTCATATAGACAAAGAGCAAATGTTCTTAGGTTTTTACAGCATAACACTATGGGCTTAAATACACCATTAAAAAAACACATTTATTAATTTCATTCACACAGCTTTTGGTGGATTGGATGAGTGAGGAGTGTCGGGGTTAGCTAATTAGCTATAGATCTGTCTGTGTCTTATATGTATCTAATGTAAGCATACTATGGCCTCTGCCTTTATTTTTCCACGGGTAAACATCCCAGAAATCCTGGGAAATTGCAGTGCAGCTAACAGGCTTAGCATCATATGTAGGGCAGCAGCTGCGATAGAGGGTGCGGTGCGGATGCCGCACAGCCAGAGATGTGTCAGCAGTGGTCTCTAGTCAGCCCTAAGCATGCTAGTGTAAATCTGAGGTTTAGCTTTCGGATTGCACAGCAAGACAGCTCAGCTAAATATAGCACTGTTGACCTTATTTTTTCAATGATGCGCCAATGGCGTATCCCTGCTGTTTAGTGGGTGGAGTAAATGATGGATTGGTGATGTCATTTTCTGATTCTGCACTGCGTTTGAATGGTATAATAGAATTGGAGAGATTGAGAAAATTTGATTGTGTGGTGCCATACATAGATTTACATCTAACCCTAACCCTAACATGTGGTGTGACAAAACATACCATAGGGGGGCTCCAACAAGAGGTCAGGATTTTGGACGTGGGTCTTGAGGTGTTTGGTCAGGTGGCAGTGCCATGTACATGCCACCTACAATATAAGCAAAAGAACCTAAACCTTTAGATAAAACATGAAACATTGCAATGCAAAAATATTTCTGATCACATGAGCAATTACATCATAACTGCTTTTACCTCAGAGTACAAAGAATGAACAATTGACATCTTCCCCTGTTTGGCAAACACGGTAGCCATGAGAAAGTAGCCACCACAGGTGACTGTGCTATGCAGGCCATGCTCCTTAGAGGCCAGGTATATCTGAAAACACATGATAATTTAAATCTATCTATCTATCTATCTTAGATAATGTCTTTATCATAATATACTCAGACTCTTATCTGCTAAGTGTACTAATGATGACACAGACATCATTTGCAAAGTTAAACAGAGCTGCTTCCAGGTTTCCAGTCAATGTTTGGAGGCGGCCAAGGCTCCTGTGCAGCTGATGGCGGACTATGTGACCACATTCTGGGTTCTTAAAGACCACATACTCAGCCTGAGACAGGTTTTCCATTGCCTGGGCTAGATTATCCAAACCTGGAATGATATACGTACACAGACATACTCAGTTACACATTCTGCATCACATGGGAATCCAGATGAGCTGAGAAACCACTTTGTGCTCCCTGCTCACCCATGTTGGCCTCTGCCAGCAGCAGGTATGCAGGAACCAGTTGGATAGTGCCGGAACCATGGACGTCTATGGTGCAGCGTAGACAGAACAGAGCGGCGGGCAGAGCCTCCTGGTGTTTCCCCTCAGATATCTTGCTCTGAGCCACCGACCTGCAAATCTCAATCAGCTTTGCCTAAGCAAAGAAGTGAATCCAAGGTACACATCAGGTTACTTTTACCCCACATTAATTCATTAGACCTCTTAAAAACATTCACTGCTGTGCCATTCAACAGCTAAAGATGGAACAGACTCTGGAAACACACCAGGCTGACAACCAACCAAAAACTCACCGTGTCCACCATTGTGACATGATTCCTGGTGGGAACCTTGATTCAAGTCTCAACAGATAATTTTTGTTTCCTATTTTTTCACCTTAGAAGAAAACTTCCTCTGCTGTTTTCCCTCTGTGGGATTTGTACATTGAAAAACAATGTATGTCAGTCACAGCACATCAAAACTCCCCTTCAAATAAAGGATGAGAAAGACTCAGGGGCCTGAACCAAGACAACAAAAATGTAGAGAAATCTCCTCTCTATTTTACCTCTTCATCCACAATAACACCAGCCCACTTAAACACCAATGGACCTTGATATATTCAATTTTTTTTCTTTTCAACTATGGCTGATTGGAAGATAGGTGAAGTTATATAACAGATCTTTTTTATGTTTGTTTTTTAACAGTCAATGTTACCATTTTACTGTATGCTCCAGGTTAGGATTTAGTAACTTCAGTCAGTTGACTGCAACATCCACAGTTCGATTCCTGGCAAGGGAACTCTTGTTGCATGTCATACCCTACAATTTATGGCCATACTTCTGTATCTCTGCCCTTGTTTCTTGCCTCTTTGTAGACTTAAAGCCAAATCTCCAAAACATAAAGTGGATAATACTTTGAAACTAAACACAAAAACATTTGAAAAAAAGGTGAATCACAGACAGACAGACACACAGACAGACAGACAGGGAACTTAACAGAAAATAACCTGGGGATATAGATTTCATACATACTCACCTTTTTAAGCTGTATTTCAATTTGGCCGTCTTGCGGGAGAATATGGGTTGTTGGGGTGCGAATGGGAATAAGCAATTGACAGATTTTCTCATGAATCCCCACCCAGTCAGCGCGGTGGTGCTCTGCATTACTGAGGTTTTTTTTTTTAAAGTATAACAAAGACAAAGAAAGAAAAAATGAAGATTGTAATTCAAATCAAACTTTGGCTTGACACCTTACAGTTATTACAGCTCTTTCATGCAAAGTGAAATCTTGCCTCTGGGTCAAAACTTAATGGAGATGTTTCAGGAATCAAACTGATCAAGAACAAGTTTTTCTTGCCAGAATCTGAACTTTATAATAATGTGCAAATTACACTGTTGGTATAGAGCTGAAACCTTAGTAAATGCAATTTAAAGTGTGGCTCAGACCGACTTCAGGCAGGTGAGAGACAGATATTATAATGTCGAGAGTTTCTATTGGTTGGTGTGAGCTCTGCTAACATTTACAAAGCTGAGTTTATATCCCATTCAGGAAATATCATCTGAGTGCACAGAGGGCATACCAAATTGTATGCCATTACATAACTAGTCTGTAATTTTGTGCATCTGTCTCCCCCTGTTCTGCACACTTTGGTGGAAACTGTCTTGGTTTTCCTTGTGCTTTTTTTCTTCTTCTGTGGAGCATGTGAGCACACTCCAGTACATTTGGATTTTTGGACTTAAGACAGAAGCAGCAAGCAGACTATGATCTGGCCACGTCATATCAAGAGCAGCTCTGACACATAGCTTGTGTGAATGTATGTGTGTATGTACTGTGTAGACACAAACACAAATCAAAGGGTCTCTTCAGGATACAGCACCACTGCACTTTCTTGACTCAGCTGAGCAGTACATACAACTCTTTCTAAATTTACAGTCACCTGAAACTTTCACCTGGATATTAGTCAGTCAAGCAGCCAATGCTGCTTTAGGCTTTGAATTAATATCATTTCACCTTTTGCAATGTGATTGATTCCTGACTTATTTTAAGGCTGTTCAAAAAAACAACAAAGTAAGTTGATCTGACAAAGAACAATAGGCAACTCAGCTGTTAACTGAAAACCTCTTCTATTAGCAGCAATTAAAATTAAACTTATAAAATCTGCTGTTTCATGTCATCTTGTTTTTGAGATGTCATTAATACAGGCTAAAAGGATTTCATCTCATTCAGAAAACGTGGTTATGTAGATTTTATTGTAAAGTCTCAAGGAAAACACACAATAAGTGGCTGTGAGCTCCCTTTAAGAGACTGGGTGTAGTGGCTCATCACTATAAATCCCCACAGGGCGGGATGTCACCACATGCTCCTCTCCACTCCCCATTCTGTGCCAATAAGGATACCGCGAAGCACCATCTTATGATCTGTAATTGAGTCTGCAAAGATGGGAACCAACGCCGATGGTAATATAGCCTTACATAAAAAAGCCGATGTTGGCCAACTTAAATGACCGAAAAGACGCAGGCAAAACTCCCTCACAGTCACAAGAGAAAAAAAAAAACTGGCTTTGGTAATTTCATTTCCAGCTGTTCCTCTCCCTCCTGACAACACAGTCACATGAACGCCCTTCGTGCCGACGTGTGCTGTGCTTTTTGCTGTGAAAAAAATATGGCTAACACTGACACCTAGCGTCCAAACATAGACATGGTTTGGCCAGCTTCATACAAAATGAACAATACGAAGTAGGAAATAATTTTAGTATTTTGTCACAAGCAGCCTTACTTTTCATGATAAAACTGCAGGCAAGCTAGCCCCAACTTACCAATAAAAGGTGACACAACAGTTGTCGCACTGCATGTGCGCTTCCCCTTGGCAAAGTTCACAAAACTTTTCCTTTCCTTTGGGGAAAGCAAGATAATTTATCTTCGACGTTGGCCCTAAATCTTGAGACCCAGCTTCCATAGTTACAATAAAGACCAGTTAAATATATAAACACACTTGGTAAGTTTCCCAACTGTGCCGATGAAGCTAGGTTTAGCTGTTAAAGAACCGAGTTTACGATTGCTATGGCAACAGCCCAGTGAATAGATACCATGATAGATACACGTTTACTGTGCATACATTCCTCCCATCTTACACTGAGGTTCCAATTCTTTATGCTGCATTCACGTGGAGTCGGCCCGACGGCAGGGAGCAGGATAAAAAAACAAACAAACAAACAAACAAAAAAAAAAAACAATAAATAAAAAATTAACAATGTTAGCATGCTTTCACATTTGTCATAGGAAATTTACAAACTAGATTTACTTAAAATGTGCTGTGACAACAAGGAAGTGCACATATTATGTTTTAGTATGTGATATTTATTAGGAACAGTAGTGTAGTCTAAATTGCCAACTTTTGGTACAAAAATATATAAATATCTGTTTCCAATTTGTTTAAAGGAACAATAAAACAAACAAAATGTCAACAAGAGTCATGCTTTCTTCATTGCCTTCTACTGAATTGACATTGAGGAGTCAAGAGATAACCAATTATCTCCTCATAGTTTTTCCATATAGCTACATGTAGGCTATCTAGAATCCAAAAACAAAATATTAACCAAAGCCTGTGCAAGAAGCATAACAATGGCAACAGGAAGTTAATATACTTAATTCAATTCAAAGTCCAATACTTTGTTAATACTGCTCTGTACACTGTTTCCCGCTTTCTGGTCACTCTTTCTTACGCAGGTGAATGTATATGACACCACTACAAAGCAACAAAGGAACGCACACCCAGGCCAGAATGAAGCAGTAGCCAAAGTGCCCTGAAGTCAGTTCTTTGGAGTTTGGAAGGATTTCCTTATTGTGTAATGTGTAGATGAGCGCTGCAGAAAATGCTGTCAGACCTAAAACAAAGCATAGATAATTGTTTTAGGCCAAGAAAAGTCTGGAATATTTGGCTTATTTCATATATTTATTAATAAATGTCATGCACAATAGAGATATTAACAAAATATAATATAATATAATATAATATAATATATATATAATATAATATAATAAAGGATCTTCTATATTCTGCTAATAACCATTTGGCAACATGTACTTCCCTCTTTAATGGCTAAAGCCAAGGGTTATAATTTGGTCTCATCTTTCATTAACATATTAGCAACACATTGTTTCACTCCACTGTTACCTGCAAAGACTTGACACAGTCCAGTGAAATAGAAGAGTCCACCCTTAGACATGGTGAACAGCTGACCCAGGAACACCAAGAAGGAGACCGAAGAGAAGACCACTGAGAGAACCATCAGGACCTGCACTGCCTGAAGCCACACTGAGGGAGGAACATTTTTGAAAAAATTGTCTTATTTTTTCAGATATTCCATTTAAGAGACAGCTGTTTGTTTGTGTAAAGTATAATATGACTTTGCTTCCTACCAGTTTCTCTGGAGGATGCACAAAGCCAGGTTCCTGTGACGTTGTCAAACCTGCAGTTGTACCATAAGTCTGAGTTCTCCAGGCCATCCCACACCCACCAGGACTTTAAATAGAGATTAGACACAACACACACAGCTGGATGTGTTTCTCTTGTGAAAAAAATAAATAAAATGAACATCATGTCCTAAATACGACTGTTACCTTCTCCATGGTTGCTATGAATAGCATGGCCAGTGTGATGAGATGCAGCAAGGTCACAAACATAAGCAGGTATGCCATTTTTATTTTCTGCCAAAAAATAAACAAAATCGTTTAAATATAGACTTCCTGAACAACAGCATTCACCATTACAGGTCGTAAAGAAGAAGTGTGTGACCAATTTTACATGTTTGCGGTGTCCTGAGTGAGAATCTGTGTTAGGGGGCTTTCCTGTTTTGCCTTGAAACATTAAATGGAAAAACTGAGTAAATGAACACAGTATAGCCTGTGTTGCATAACACCATGTTTCAAAACAGAGTGCAATGAGTTATTCCAAAAACTGCTCTTTGACTGGCCTCTGTGTTGCTGTCGTTCAACCTGCTGAGAAGTTAGGTGGGTCTTATTGGAAGTGAAATAATACCAAAAATATTTACTCTGCTGCGTGGGTTGTTTTTTTCTTCTTCTTTCATGGCAAAGTGTACAGAGCGTGTTATTCAACTGACATCTGGATTTCATTAAAACTGGTCTACTTGTAAAGTTACAGGACATTAATTAGTGTATGAGGAAAAGCCTCTGATTTTACAAAGTTATCTGACACTGACCAATTAGTGCCATGGCTAAAATGCCCATCACAATAACAAGACATGCAGTGAGACAGAGGAAAAAAAGAAAAAAGAAAAAAGAAACAGAGTGAAATTGTCTGTGTAGATCTTTATCTGTAGGAGAGGTCCATTTGGGGAGTAGGTGGACTCATGATTACTGTCAAATTATCATTATAACTGTAAATTAAATGTACTGGAATGACATATCATTATGTCATTAGTGCAGATTGCATCCGTCACATCACATCAAACTGAATGACAGGTAAAAATTAAGTGGAAATGATTTAGAAACAAAACATGGTTCTGAAAAAAAATCAGTTTAGTGTAAAAATAAAATACACATATTACAAAGATATGATACATATCATAACAATATCTATTCTGTTATAAGGTTGTTATGAAAGCCATTGTTTTATGGGACACAACATATAAGCTACCAAAACATGTACTATAGAGTACAGTATGTTGCAAAGGTTACTACTATGACTTTTTTGTTTGTTTGTTTTAAAAGTAATCTTCTTGTACCATGATTCAGTGAGATACTTATAGGAATCCCCCAAAAAGTCAAAGAAATATAGACTTACCCCTGTTTTCTGTTCTTCTGAATAAGACCTCAGGAGCTGGTTGGGAGCAGCTTCACAACTCTACAACACTGTGTACCTCTTGGTGGTCCTCTCTCCTGTCTAGCCTTGCCACACCCCCTTTATTTTCTCAATCACCCCAGCCAAAAACGCCCATTTCCTCTGTGCAGAACAGAGCTCCCTTTTGCTCTGCCTCGTAGTCCCTCAGTACAACATCACCATCCAAAAAAGGCTCAAATGGGATCCACCCATGGGCAATGCAGGCACGTAAAACCACATGAAAAGACCTCCTCTAACAGTCAGCTGGAATTGCTCTTCTGGTACAATAAGCATTCTGCCATACCTAATTTATTCTAGGTCTGAGTCTTGTTAAGTGAAGCATTTGAAAAATTAACACAGAACTGCAACATAGCTCACATTTCCACACTTGAACATAATGAGTATTCAGAGCACACTGGTCACACAGTAAACATCTGGGCGGGCCAGGCCACAGCATGCAAACATGCCATAGTTCACGTAGGGTCAGAGGATTCAACTGCAAAACAACAAGTTACCAAGTTACTAAATTTGAGACCACCATCTTTTCACTTACATCCTGGTACTAAATAAATAAATAAATCAGAAAGTATTTGTGTACTTGGAAATATCTAGACAATTAACTTGTATATCTTTCAACTGATTTTTTTTTTTTTACAAATTGCTGTCATAATTTTGAATGAGTGCGGTGTGATTGTGCTACATTCTAAAATCATTACAAAATCCTAACATGAATTCCTCCATGGACGAGAAGGATTATGCTTGTTTGTCGCCCCCTGGAGTTTTTTCTATAGACAAATGAGAAAAGCTTCTATGCCCACGCATCCATGTGCCCACAGCACTAAAAGCATGTCACTGTTGAAAATATTACAGTCAAATATAACTGTTGTATTTTTCGATCACAAGCCGGTTACCAAGGTACAGTCTATGGTCAAAACCCGTCTGACTACAACAACTTTTATTGCAGGCTCAGGTAAATTATTTAGGTTTATTACTTATCTCAATTGTAATGCAGTTATGTACCGCAACAATAAAAAACTGGACATATTTTCCTAAACTAATAACAAACAGACGTTGGCTAATTTGGTTGCAACTTCCCCGATTAATTGTCCCCTGCATCCGTTGAATGGTATGGTCCGTTGCCTAGGTGCTCGTAGAAGCCAATTCACTTCGCCACGCCTGTCCTCAACGCTTGGCTTTCTTGTCGTTGTTGTCCTTTGCAAAGGTAGGTAAAACTTGCACACTCCATGCTGAGCTTCATACCCTGACAATGTTAGCGTCTAAGATGGAGTCTCCATTTATCAAAGCAAAAACCCCACGGTGCTCACCAGTTGCTGCTAAACGGCCACTGGAAAAGCTATGGCCACCGTTAGCGAGCTAGCATTAGCTGAACGTTAAGTAAACCACAACTTTGGAGCTAACTTTGCAACTTTGCTGGCGCTGCAGGTTGTCACCGTTGTTCGTTTTGTTTATTTTCTATCTTATTAACACAACGGGACTAGCATGGCTATGACTGTTAACCGAGAGCATCTCTCTGAGCTTGCGTGGCTAAAAAGGAATGCAAGTGGCTGTTGTCCTACAAAACCCTCTTTTGCCCCTCCTCGTCAGACATTTTGGGAAGAGTGGTTAGCTTGAAAATAAAGATTTTTTTTAATTATCCGAGGGACTGAAACTGTGGATTACTGGAAAGAAAAGAGGCGACACTATCACAGTGCAGTAGAAACGTATAGATGTAGTTGCTTAAAGCAACGTGCTCAAGTGCAGAACAGAAAGTCGCCTGCTTAAGAGATAGACCTTCCCCCCTTGTGCTGTCCATGTAAAACTCAAAACGATTAACATAACAGCAGATCACCCGTACGTAATCATCATGTCAAGATTTGCATAGCCCTGGGTGATGTAATACACTTCATCTGTTCAACTGTATGCTGGTGCGTGTATAATCTTAGGTAGGTAGCCTAATCTCTGTGTTTTTGACTGCAGGTCTTAACATGACTTAACAGCATTGTTCTTAAGTCTCTCTTTTTTCTACAGGGCAACCCAAGGGCAAGGGTCGTTGTCATGGATGAACTGCAACAACAGCTGTGATGAAGTTTGAAGAAATGCAGTTCATTGCCAATGTGGATTGGTTTCTGTGTGATAATATTTAGGCTGAATTTTTTGCAACTGGTACTTTCATCCCCGAGAAAATCGTTCATCACTCACAGATGCAGCCTTAACAAGCTTAATGTATGACCATGGATCATGAGGAGGTAACATTCATTGCTATTAATTTGCTTACAGATAACACAGTGCTAGTCTCTGTGTCACTGAGGTGCTTCAGTGTTCAGCACTTGAAATGTTTGATGGAACTTGCGCAAATCATTTCATTTATGACATTGTGCTGTTATTCTCGAAGGCTTTTTGTTTTCTAATTTGTTTTTGTCATTTATTCCACAATGGCAAGAACATAGCCAAGTTGCTTTGATGTTTAAGTACAGGCACATGAGACCTAATACCAGACGTGGGACAATGTGTTGCCTTGGGGCGCTCAGGTTACGAGCCTTACAATTTACAGTATTGAATTCAGCAACAGGTGTTTAGTGCTAGCATGCCACTGTGATGCTGCGTGCCTCTACTATGTGACATGCAAATAGATCAATTTTCAGCAGGATTGACAGCCTTGCTGCTGAGCGCATGCCGGTGCTAGAATTTGCTGAATAGTTTGTTGGATCATTGTTTGGCAAAAGTAAGTAAAACACAGTTGTCATGGCATGACACAGTTGTCATGGCATGACAACTGTGTTTAAAAAACCAGCATGTAATATTGTGTAGCAACAGATATTTAAGGAGGCTTTGAGGCTATTTGACCCTATCTATCTGAAATGCTTTATCCGTTTTTAGGTAAATGACACTTAAGCTAAATATACATCAGACTACGACAGGCAAATCTTAATAACAAGCAGCATTCCCAAGGCTACTCATTCATAAGCTTCATAAGGTATTTCACTTCACATCCGGCTGCTTAACATAGTAGTTAAACACTTAACTGACATAACATCAGATCCCAAAACAGCCAGCTTGTCTTTGGGTCCTTAGGTGTGGACAGAACTGGACCAGATTTCCATGCGGCTTCAGGAGGATGGCTTGCCTCCATCCGCCTCTGCGGAGGAGCGGCAGCGTCATCTGTGGCAGCAGCTGCTCCAAAGTGAGGCGAAGCTTCAGTCGGCAACCCAGGAGCTGCAGACTATACGTACCCAACAGGCCAATGAGATGAAAGAGGTGAGACACTTTTTATGATGTTTTAGTATAATATCCAGTGTGCATGTTCTTTATATTGAATATAACTGTAGGTTGTCAAGTTGAGGCATATTATATGAATACTCACACAATGTAATGGGTAAGGACTAAAGCAGTTGCTCAGAATGGTATGCTAGTTACAGCTAAATAGTTTTTGAGCTTTTAATTTTTTTGTCTGGCAGGTGGAGAGCTATGTTGCACACATTCGTGGACTGTTGGAAGAGCGTGAGTGTCTGACTGCAGACTATGAGAGAGACAATGAACACTTACGACATGAGCTTCACCAGATCAGACAACAACAAGGTGAATTCTCTTTAGTTCAGTGTTAGCACTCTTTACCTTTGGTTGTGGCCTAAGCTCCTGTGCAGAATATTTCATTTGCTTCTGAGCTCTTGATTTTATTTGCCATTAATGTTCTAAAACCTTATTTGGATATATCAAAGCATAAGTTCTCTGAGTTGGATACTTACTTGTGTTCATGCTAATCGGTTGCCGTACAGCTAATACATGTGCACTGTTGTGTTATGCTTCCATCTTGTCTCAAATGTTACTCCGTTGCCTGCCATGCAACGTGTCACCCCCCCTTTATTATAGAGAGTCAGAGCAAAGAGCTGGCGGAGATGCTGGCTCAGGAGGATCTTGGGGAGATGGGCTTGAGCACCCCCAGTGAGCAAGTGGCTTACTTATTGGTGGAGAGGGCCACGCTGCTGGAGAGGCTGGAGGCTGCAGAGAGGAGACTGGAAAGTCAGAGCCTCACTGGCAACTTGATGGAGGGACACCACCAGGTAGGGGCCCAACCTGTAATGCCAGGGACCACATAGAACCACATTCAAATGTTTTAACAGTGAATATAGTATGCACAGTGGTAAGAGTTCATTTTTACCATTTGCAGTGTAAATGCAAGGTTTCAGTGAAAGAACACAGCCTCAGCCATTTTTAAAAATGAATGTACAATCTTAAGCCATTGAATTTTCAAATGAACCTATCCAAAGGCTTTGTTGACATAGTGGAATGCAATGGTTAACTATCCAAGGCAAATGTAGAGGCCATGGTTTAGTTACTCTCTGTCTTTCTGTGACACTCGGACAGGAGCAAATTCACATGATGGAGGAGGAGCTAAGGCAGCAACGGGAGGATCTACAGAAAAGGATAGATAACATGACGAAGGTAGGGTGACCCTCACTGTGCTCGACCCAGACCTGTGTTTGAGTTCTGTGTAATATCTCAGACTTTTCAGGATGCAGTCTGTGAAGAAAAAGAATTACCTTTTTTTTCACTTGAAGGATGGGGGTGCAACTTGATTCCAATTTAGTGTCTGTTGTGATCCTGCATACAGTGGTCTTTCCTCTCAGCAGTGTGCATCCCAGAGCCCTTGGAAGAAGCTTTTTGGGTTACGCAGGTCTGGTCAGAGCAAACACAATATTACCCCTGTAGGTTTCCACCCTACATTTTATACTAACTTAACTAACACCAATATTTGGATGGAGTCATATGAGGGAAGCACTGGGTTGTTTGTGAGTGCTTCTACTTTTTTGAAAGACATTCCACACTGATGATGTGCCTTGATATCTGCATGAACACCATTATGCACACAACAATGCTTGTCTCACTAACACATCTGTCAGTATGATTTTCTAACAACTGAGGAGTGTTTGAAAAGGGTGGATGGGAGGAACAGTAATGGCATGACACAGGTAACAGCATGTATGCTTTTTGTGCCACTGGTCTCTCAATGCAGGTGAATGCTGGGATTATACCGTAACTTTCCTACTATAACCCACTGCTTTTACTTCTTTCCAGGCCGTCGGTGATGATGAATCGCAGCCTCAAAATGCATGTCTCTTACAACAGCATGTTTGGCCGAGTGCATCTCCAGTATTCTGTCTGTGCTTTATTTCCCCACTCAAACATTCACCACTCATTAATTTAACAACAGGCCCACAGTGAGGAGATTTCCCAGGAGCGAAGTGAACGCCAGCGGCTGGAGCGGGACCTGGAAGAGGCCTCTAGGCGTCTGGCGATGGCTCATCAGGATATCCGCAGACTCACCAATGAACTTGATGTTGCCAAGAACAACAACCTAGACTCAAGTGGTATGTTGCAAACTTACAGTAAAGTATTGTGAGTTTATGTGTTAGACTTTGCTATGATACTTGTAAAGACTATGTAGTCTTACAGTTCATAATTTGGTATATTGTTTTGCACGGTTGCTTGTAAGAAACACCTGCATGGCATTCAGTACCTGTGAGTGACTCGATTTATACTTGCCACCCCAGTCCCTGGTCTACCCACCTTGTTACCTCTTACTTTTAAAATACTTAATGTTCCACTGTTTCTCAGCTGCAGATATGGTTAATAAAGCAGCGTCCACATTATAATCAATCCGTGTATTCTGTTTCTGGAACTTTTTATACTTGCCAATACAGGAAACCATTATCAGCATTATTGACATGGATTTGCAGAAAGCGTATTTTCTGCTTTATAGAATTAAAAGTATGTTTATAATCTCAGGGTCTGGAATTCAGGGAATGGTCCAAGAAGTAGAAAGCCTGAGGATGAAGTGGACAAACTGAAACATTGTGGTGAGACAGACTTGGGTGCATAAATTACTGCAAGAGTAACAACCTGAGCAGGAAGTTTATGTACTAATTATTACTATAACTTCTTGCTCTCCAGTTGGCTCTTGAATTTTAAAAGTAGGCAATTTTTTGTTTTGTTCATTATTATTATTATTATCCATAATATATACTATCTTTTCTCTCTGTGGGTTTTGTTTTGGCTGAATCTTGTCAGACAATGACACAAAATCAGTAAAACTAGTTTACAAATTGACCCCATTTTCAGCCATAATGTAGGTAGGTTAACAAGGCAAAACAAGAGCAACAAAAATACATTTTCTTGGCTTTATTCATCGTCATGGATCTCTCCACAGATATGATGAAGCTGCAGCGAGCCAAAGAGCAAAATGACAGACTAGATGCTGAGAACAGAGCTCTGCGGGAGAGAGTGCGCACGATAGAATCCGAGAAGAAAAACCTCCAGGAACAGGTTGATATTTACTTAATATTTTTATTAGAATACAGATTTGAAAACCTACAGAAGGGGTTACAGCAGCATTACACTGTTTGTTGTTGTGTTTGTTCAGTTGGCAATAAATGATGCAGACCAAGATTTAGTCGCTGAAGAGGATCGAAAGGACAAGAGTATAAGCAGTGAACCACAAAACAATCTTTCGGCCTTGTCAGCTCAAGGAAAGGATCACATTCATAAACGGTAAAGTCATTCATTCCCCATCAACAACAAATTGGGTACCAGTGTGGTATGTTTATGTGGACATTATCAAGAATATTCCACCTGCTCTTTCTGAGTGAAATGCTCATCATTCTCTATCAGGTGTCAGGAGGCAATGGAGGATGGGCTTGTGCAGGTGAGAGAGTTGCAACGGCAACTCCAAAGGGTACGCAAGGAACAGGAAGAGCTGGAGGAGAGGAACGAGGAGCTGGAGGCCCTGCTGGGAGAGACCCAGAATGCCAGTAAGGAGGAGAGTCACCGCCATGAGGGAGAACTGGAGGGACTGCACAGGAGGGTAATGAGAAGCACTAAATTCTTGCTCAAAATCTATATTCAATTTCTTAACCTTTATGAAGATTGATGTTGGATACTGTCATCTCTAATGGCCAAGTAATAATCTGAACTGGTCATGCAGATCAAAAGCCTGGAAGCAGAGTTGAAAAAGCAGGGAGCCCATGAAAAAATGATGAAGAATGGAGAAGAGGTTATAGCCAATGAGTCCTACTTACAGCTGGTAAGAAATTAGTTCAAGGTCTTTACTCCTTCCTCTAGATTATTTCAAAGTATAGGAGCACTACAGTACATGACCCCAACCATACACAAATAGATTAAATGATGGTGGAAGTTTTGATACTGCACTCCCAATTTCACATTACTTACGGTGCCGGTGCCTGACTTTTTTTTCCTACCATGTGTGAAGCATGTAAGGGACAGCAGCCAGGAGAGACTATCTCTGTTAGAGGCACGACTGACTGAAGAAAAAGACTGGAGGAAACAGTTGGAGGTTGACCTCAGTGCTGCACAGGCTGCCCTCAAAAAAGACAAAGAGGTAAAAACTGCACATAACCAGTGCTTTATTTGACAGAAAAAACACAGCTAAATTAGTGTGTAAAATTCAATTTGCAGTTTTAGAACTGCAGTCAGTCTCCTGATTGGTTTAAAGAAATATTAAATGAAACTTACACTGGTTACGGTTACAATCTGCATACTGACTGCATATAATTCCCTTATTCTCCACATCAAAGGCTTTGCAAATAGCTGAGCGGGAGCTGAAGAAGCTGAAACTGGAGGTCAACAGCCTTCAGACAGAATGCCAACAAGGGAAAACACTCATCAAAAGCCTCACCCAAGTCAAAGGGGAAAAAGCTGTTCTGGAGGAAAAGGCTTGTTAATGTTGCATGTCCACTCTACTAATGACACAAGAAATATTAGCTTAAAAAATTAAGCTTAAGTTAATATTTTATATGGAAATGCATTATGTAAATAGAAAAACGTACGGCTATTGCAGTTGCTGACAGAAAGTTAGTGTTTTACAAAAATATCTGGAAAAACTCAGAGCAAAAAATATGGTTAGAAGAATAGAGTAGAAAAGTTTAAAGGTATTCCATAAATTCAAATAATCTTGACAAATTTAGTGTATCGTTTAGACTTAATTAATTATTTTAATTCTCTTTAAAAATTCTGTCCATCCTGGTACCTGTCAGGTTGCCCAGATGGAGCGTGCCCAGTGCCGACTTCAGAGTGAACTAGAGCGCTGTAAGGACAGTAATCGAACCCAGGAGGACCAGAAGGAAAGCAGGCTTCAGGTTGACCAGCTGCAGGAGCAGGCTGACCGGCTGACTGTTGAACTTAGCAGCCTCCAGACAACGCACAACACATTAAGGTCTTTGTTTGTCCTGAGTTGTCAGCACAAAAAAGCTGTTGACTCATGCAATAGTGATAGAGCTACCTACCTGGTACTCAAATCTTGTTTCCTGGCTAGTCAGAAAATAGGACTGAACACTGGCTCTGACTTGTGTTGCATAAATACATATTTTCCAGGGATGAAATGGTATCAGAGCGGCTGCAGACTGCTGAGCTCCAAGCCAAGCTGAGCACCAGTGTCCAGGAGAAGCTGGCAGCTGAAGGGGAGCGAGAGAGACTGAAGCTTGAGATACAGCATCTCAACAAGCAGCTCAAGTGGCATCAAGAGCAGCTCTCCTCTACAAAGGAAGCACTCAAGTGCAGACAGAGGCTTGAACTGCCAACAGCTCGCACAGAATCTGGGCTTAGTCCGTCGAGAGCACCAGGGATGAAAGTTCAGATCAGGTAACAGGATTTCATGTCTTTAGCAGGTAAATTTGAATTTCAAGAAAGGTCATATGTGAAATAATCCCGTGTGACTGAATTGAATTAATGTTCAGAAATTGGGGCAGCAGGGTAGAGTAGAGATACTGGCCTTGAACATGACAGCTCGGGTTCAAAGTGCAGCTGTCCAGCTTTGAAGTCCTGGAGTAAGGCCCTGGGTCCCCACCAGCTCAAAGATAATTTGCTCCAGTACATCCGAACCTTTGACCTCCTTTCAGAAGAAATTGAGCAGAAATAAAATTTTCTGTATATGTGTGTGTTCTGTTTGTAGCTTTCATGTCTGAAACAGGAGCTGAATCATCTGCAAACCAAGCTGGAGGAGGAGCAGCAGCTGGCCTCTCAGCATCAGCTGGCCCTGCAGGCTCAGGTCAATGAAGCCCAGGCACGCATTAAGGTATTTCTGATCGACACCCGATATTTTAACCCGGTTAAAATATCTGTTAAGCAAATGGACCCTAGGGGTCTTCTCTGTGGTCTATATCTTCAGTTGTCTTTTTGTTCCTGTTAAGTTTTCACTACAACAGTAGTGACATTATGTTTCTATATTAAGTATACAAGGTGTACTTGAAGTACTCAAAGTATACAACTTCATTACTTGAGACAAATTATAGATTATCCTGGTCAAATATACATTTATTACAAATAAAAGTTGTTCAGTCACATTTTTACTCGAGTTAAGGCTCTAGAGTACTTAATTTTAAAAATATTTATGTATTCATTTTCATGACAGCTCATTATTTTATTGTTTCACATTTACAAAACCTAATGAGTCTAAAAAAGTTAAAAAAAAAAAAAAAAAGTCAAGTAAAGTACAAATACTCAAAAAATCTGCTTAAGTACACACAAGTAAAGGTACTCTCCACCCATGTACAAATGACAGTTGGTGATCTTGAAGAATTTGTAATTTCTCTGGTTTCCTTCCTCTTTTCTGTTCATACAGTATTCTTCACCAAAGCTTTAGACCTCCCAATTCTTAAACTAGATATGTTTACAAAATTTAACAAAACTGATGGAGAGCACATGGGATCGGTTTGATAATTTATAATTATTAGTTAAAGATAAGCAAGCACGTCTCTTTCAGTACAAACCTGTTTCAACCTCGTCCGTCCTTCCTCTTTAGTTCCAGGACTCAGTGCTGAGCCAAAAGGCAGAGGAGGCTAAACAGATGAAGCAGGACTTACAGAGGGCCCAGAGCCTGTTCACCTCAGCAGAAAGAGAGCTCCGCTACGAGAAAGAGAAGAACATGGACCTGAAGAGACACAACACTCTGCTGGATCAGGAAAAACTCAAGGTTTGTATTTAATTACACTTGGAATTTCCTTATTGTATCTGATATTTATCACTAAATCATCACCAATATCAGCATCTGTTTTTGTGTTCATGCTCTCTCGTTTCATGTTTCTTTTAGCTTTGTGCGGAGCTGAAGCAGGTCCAGACCAAGCTGGTCCAAGTGGAGCAAAGTGTCCACACTCAGGTGGCTGAGAATGAAAGTCAGCAGCAGAAAATCAGGGACCTGGAGCTGGAACTGGCACGTAACTCCACAAATCGCAGTGCCACCTCAAATCTGCAGGAGGATCTACAGGCTGAGAGAGCACGGCTCATTGCTGCTGATAAGAAGGTCGGTGCTTGAGCGAACAATAATTGCCTCATGTCCCACTTTTCTTTCTGTAATGTTTATTGTTGAACAGGTTTGCTTTATTTCCTTTGAAGTGACATTATCTCTCCATAGGGATCAACAGTTGCATTTAATCTGGTGGTCTTGTTCTGTTGATGCTGCATGTCATTAACTTTTCCATGTCAACGCTCCTGGGTAGGTTGGTAAACCCAGAGTTAAATGGGCTATTTGATATCCAGCTTTGTCATCCTGGTCATCTGCCACTCGTTTGTTATTTTTGGTAAAGCTAGTTCATGCAGTGGAAGCCAGAGAAAATTGAGTGTGCTGTATGATGAAGGGCTAAGTTGATTTTGCTTTATTAGGTCCTTCTCACTGTTTCTGAACATCATTACATACTAATACATACTCTTTTGCTCTTTACGTGTCTTGTTATTTCTGTGACCTACATTTGAGCTGTAATAACTTTAATCCTTATCTGAATATTCACTATAAGGACAAACGTGTTGCCTCTTAGTATTGTACTTCCAGGCTTCTATATAGACTGATATTACTGATATTATTGACATTTTCTGCCAGGTACCTTTAGGAGGCACTGGGGTACTCTGGAATTTGTTACAACATTTGGGCCTCATGTTGTCTGTTTGTTTTGCTGAGTGAATCCTGTGGCATTGATGTGATGGCAGGTGTTGGAGCTGCAGCAACAGCTTAAGAATGCCCAGCATCAGCTGCGTGTGGAGGAAGCTCGGGCCGGTGAGAGCAGCCGCCTGGAGCGGGACAGCAGGGATCTGTCTGACACCCTGTCAGCCCTGAGAGCGCAGCAGCAGGAGGAGCACATCACCAGGTCACAGGAATTGTGGTGCTGCATGATACTGCCCACTTTTGCTTGCTCCCTGTTGTATTAATTGTGCCACTGTAAATTTTAGGGAATGGTTTTGATCCTGTCTTTCCATTGACCCTCCTATCTATTTTCCCCCTCCATCTCCACCTCAGGAAGCTGTTGGAACAACGAGAAGAGGAGCTGCTGCAGCAGGTGCGCTCCCTGAGGCTGAAGGAGGCTTCCCTGACCAGGTCCAACACAGAGATTAGCCACCGTGCCCAACAGCTGGACACCCGTCTGTCCATCCTGGAGGCTGAGCTTAACAAGGCCAGAGAGGAGGTAAAGTGTACAGATCATTAGCTGAACTGCCGGACGTTGCACACCTGGGACACCTCAGGTGGCTCCTTATAGGTCAATTCCCACTCTGCACCATTTCAAAATTTACCTCAAATTTGTTCCACCAGTTATATATCAACAAGTGTCAACCTGTATGTAGCTTTCACTGAGAGAGAGTCAACTTTGCATCCTCATGCTCTCTTAGAGGTTTATTCTGACCCATCTTGACAGGTCAAGTTCAGGTCAAGAGGACAAGTTCTTATGATTTGTAAAAGAGTATAATAATGAAGTTTTGTTATATTTCTATGGGCATTGTGTTAACTTAGAGTCAACATTTTTACAAGGTCAGTGTGCACTGTGGCATCTTCACATTATGGTGATATGTCCCCCAGGTGAGAGACGGTCAGAAGTCCAGCCACAGACTGCAGGAGCAGCTGGCGGCCAGTCAACAGGAGTGTGACAGACTGCAGGGGGAGCTGCAGCAGGTTCTTCTTCAACATGACACACACGTCAGGTGAGGCAGAAACAACACCAAAACGACACCAACATTACTATGATGTGTACATTTTCTGATAAGTTCAGTGCAGTCATACCATAATGTAGATACACGTAGAAGCTGATGCTATTACCATGACTAATTTCCTTTTGTCCGCCAATTCAGGAAATACAACGAAAGACAGAGTCAGTACAAGACTAAACTGCGTCAGGCCAAGCAGGTCTTTCTCAAGACGACAGCACAGAAGGACCGTACCATCCAGAAACTGGAGAACGACCTGTTTCTGGCCTCCAGTCTCTCACACAAGGTCACACCCATCACATAAGCTGACTCGTTACTTTTAAAGAAACAAACTTGTGCTCAAACAATATTTCTCAAGTCTGTCTTTGTTTTTGTATCTTTCTTCTTCTTGTCTCCTACATGATGGCTTTCAGGACAAGGAAAGAATCCAAACAGTGATGGAGGAAAATGAGAAGCTTTTGGAGGAGAAGAGGGAACTGCTGAGGAAGATAAGCGAGGCAGAAGAAATGGGTAGCAATGGCATGAAGACTGCCTCAACTGTTCAACACAGGTATCTTCATGAATAAGTCTCACACATTACGCATTACACATTACCTGCAGCACCGCAGTGTGAACAGTGCTGTATAAGGTTTGACAGTTGTTGAATATTGGGATGCAATCTGAGCATCTCTTTTGGTAGAGTGTCTTTTTCAAGTGGAAATTAAGTATTACATTTTGGATATGACATTGATATAAACCAAAGGACCTCTTTTAATGAGTTAAGATAATTAATCAAAGTCAAAAAAGCTGTGGAGCTGTTGTGCATAATAAATGAATACTATGAAAGTAGTAATTCATAGGATTTGATCAGAGTTGGCCTCTTTGTATTTTGATACTGTGAGAACCAAAATAAAGTAATGATTTTTATTATCATCAACGTGCATGTGTTAGCGAGGTCGTAAAGGACACACTGGCTAAATTGTCATGAGTATGAACATTAATTTGTTCAAGGGTCAACGTCTTAGAGGTGGAAAACAGACAGCTACAGGATCGAACCCTGAAGCTCTCCAATCAAGTCAGTTCCTTAGAGCGTGCCCTGAGGAACGTCCAGTCATTCTACAGTCTGGAGGTAATACTATACATAAAGTATCTTAATGGGTTAAGGAACATTACTGTTGGCTCATACAGAAGTAGTATTGAAGTGTATGCTGTCTGGCTGTGACTGAGTGTTTTTAAAGATAGTAGAAGCAGCTTGGCCTAAAGGTTGGATGACGTATCTGTTCCTTTGTTGTGGTCAAACATTTGATTAAGATGATGCCAAATATGTGATACACACTCTACAGAATGCCAAGAAAGTGCATCCCTCTGAGAGCCTCTGTGAGGGAGTCCTACATACATCCAGGTAAGGTATTTCGAAGAGAGCTCATTGTTTACTCAAAATGATTTATTGGCTACTACTTCTAATTTGTGGTTTTTCATAGTTTCTGCTGTTGTTAGGAAAAATGTATAAAGCAGGATTATGAACCTCATTGATTATTACTACTACTACTACTACAGTGAGTAATACTTAGTGAGTATTACTCACTGATTCATTTACACAGAGGTTGCAGCCTTCCATGTGCATTTTTTTTATTTTCTGTCTCTAGTCTGACATCAGGTTCCTGTGACCCATTGGACATCCTGGATAAAATCTGCCGCGTGAAGGTGGGCGAGCGTATGCTGGTGGACGGCACCCGAGCATCTGTCTCCACGCACCAGCTATCAGAGCAGGGTTACCTCAATCTCACTTCCCCATTGGTTCCTCCAGAGGCCAGAGGCACAGATGAGAGCTCGATTAACAGTGACAAGGTATGAAAGGTAGTGCACTATGATGCTTTTAGGTTAAAGCGGCAAGCTACCAGCACTTTTATTCATAGTCTTTGCTGGGGATAAAAATAAATAAAAGTACAAGTACTTCTTGTTAAAAGACAGTAATAATGAAAGGGGGCTTCCATTGCAGTTCTGCTCAGGGTGATAACTCTTTTGTATGAAATCAGATTTTTGTTTGGCCTGCATTTTGATGTAGGTTCAGAAATTATTTGGGGTTTTAAAAAACTTTTTAAGGGTCAATAATTTTCATGACATATATTCAAGAGTAGAGGATGTCATGGGAGATTTGATTTGTAAGCTAGCACACACAATCTTCGTTGGTCAGTTGTTTGCATCAACACACCAAAGCAAATCAGAATGCTTAAAAAGCCTTGTGTTGGCTTATCGGAAATATTACTGTTTTCATGTACTGTGTAGGTACAGCAGAAAGGTACTTTGCACTGGTGCAGTGCAATAGGAGAAAGCATTTCATGGATGGGACTAGTTTAAACTAAGCACTTTATAAAAAGTATAACTTGTGTTTACATGTGAGAAAATGTAGCAATGGAATACAACAGTGAGAGATCAACAGTGTGTATGTTTCTCAGTTAAATTTAATCTTGGCAGTGTTTTCTATGAAAAAACACCTGCAGTGTCCAATGTTTATAATTTTACTGTGTCAAAATATCTTGACACGCATCAGAACTTTTACAAGTTTACAGAAACACACAGACATACAGTGGATATATATATATATATATATATATACACACACACACACACACACACACACCCAATGTATGTCTAATGAGACTGTGTGTGGTAAACAGACTTGTCAATGCTATAGCTTGTTGGCTGTGGTCACTCAAGTATTTACAATGTACAGTTTTGCTTGTAGATTGTGTGTTTTGTACACGGCATTAATTATGTGACTTTAATTATTTCTTACCACTGGTATTACTTTGTGTCAGTAATAGAGGTATACACTGTGGAGACCATAGTCTATTTTGTTTCTTTCAATGTGCCTGAAGTGATGAAGTATTGAACTTTATCTTGCTGCTGCGTGAATACGTCCAATAACAAAAGCCTGTTTGCGACAGACATTTAAACTGAAATGTAATCAACCTTTTGACTTTTGTTACAGTCATGTAAATACATTTTTTAAACAAAACTATTTTAATAAATAAATGTGAATAAAGAAGAAACAGTTTTTTGTCTTCCATGCTGCCCTGTAAAACACTTGTTGGAACTTTTTTTTTTTAAATAAACCCAGTTATTAGTGACAGATTTGTAACAGTCTGTTTATTAAACAAGGTAAAGATACAAAGCTTTTTTTCCTTTTTTAAACATTGATAACCTTAGTTTAACTTCTCAGTCTTGGCTGTGCATATTTAGTTTTCTAGAAACTGTATATGAAACCACAATGCAAGACAGGAAAAAGTGTAATAAATCTACGCAATATCTTTTCATAGAGAACATGGGTTAAACAGTTATCATACAGGTTACAGCTCAGGAACTCCATGCGGAAGGACAAAATAAAAATGTTTACACGATTGAATACTGCAGAACACAATACAGAGTAATGGAAATGGGATGATAAAACAGTTAAGGCTTACATGTAAATAACTGATATAAAACATGAATATTAATAACATATGGGTAGACTAAAATAATTACAGTAAGTCCATACATAAACCTTTACAAAACCCAAACAGAACATGTTTATGAAAACTTAAAAATAGGTACTATAAATGAGTAACATGTTTTACAGTACAGCAACATGTACATTTTCCCATTATCTCAAGAGAGAGAGAGTAAGTTGAAGAGGCAGGGTCTGTTGTTGGCGTAAATGTCTGTTTTCAGGCCAGTGGCTTGAGTAATAAGTTTTATCTTTTGAAAACATACTATATACTGTATATGTAATTTACATTATTCTCAGTTCCATCTCAAACATAACATCTAGCTGTAGCACCTTGTCTGAAGTGCCCTGAAGAACACAGGGTACCCTATTAGTACCATCCAGAGGTTAAAGTTACAGTAAAAATACAACAAACAATACTGTGTACAATAAAAAGAATACTAGGGAGAAAACAAAATCCAAAGGTGAAACATCACCTCCACATAAACTCATAATATTGGCCTATGGAGTATGACTTATACTGCAGTTTATTTCAAATGGGTAAAGCTTATTAAAAGATTTTTTTTACGAAAAAATCTTAACTGGGTCAGAGTACAATAACTTCACATTTTGGTCCAGTGGTTGGGTTTAAAAATTTACCACTTGAGTAAAATTGAATTTCAGCTGAAGTGTTTTTAAAAGTAGGGATGAGTAGAGTAGAGCTGGCACAGACGCATGTGCAATGTATTCAACCTCTGCAACATATTCTTCTAAAACTAAGAAAATAAAAGTCAAAGCTTAATTGAAAGAGAAAGCAGACACACACCTTTACAAGATTTGCTTTCTCTTAAAACCTCAACATGGTTCATATATGGCACAAGTTAATGGGATGTGAGGAGAACATGTAAAAAGCAGTGTTTCTTTGATCATATGTGATGATCATAAAGGTGCCGTGATGGTGAACATCAAATATGAAGTGAAAGATATTGGAAATAAAAAAAAAAACAAAAAACATTCATCTTTCTTCCCTTCCACGTTGCTCTGTTTTGTTTTTCTTTTTTTGCCTTCCCAAGTCAATAATACAACTTCTTAATACAATCATTAAATGTTTAAATTGTCATCTACCGATTGCCATTCTTCAAATTTAGATGACCCTGTAAATGTGTACTAGCAGAGAAATGTGAGTAAAAGCAAATAAATGAACAGAAAAAGACTGGTATTTCTACACAGTCAGTACTCTTAGCTGCCACAAGTAATGCCCTTTGGCATTTTCCATCCAACAAGATTGAAACAATTTGAGCCAAAACCACAAGGCCTAAAAGTGCTTTAAGATTATCTTTGGATGTCTCCAGAATACACCCAGCAAACATTTTTCTACTTTCTCAATTCTTTATAAGGGCAAATATCATCTGGCACATTTTAGAAACCCATTTCATGGAAGAGGAAAAAAACAACTAACTAAAACATTTCCGATGGCCAATGCATCCGGCAGTTTACATGACGCTTACGAAAGTGCTCATTAAATCTGACACTGGACATTCTTTGCCACTTGATCCTCCAGAAAACATCTAGCTGTATTGTTACATTCACAAAATAATGCTGTGCTCATTTTTGACTGACAGCCTGCATCAAGATGATTGGAGGCATCCACTTACTGAATCTAGCACTGAATGCTTACGGAGCATTCAGAAAGTATTCAGACCCCTCACTTTTTTACATTTGGTTCTGTTGCAGCCTTATGCTGCAGTCATTGAAGTTCTCTTTTTCGCCTCATCAATTTACACTTAGTCCCCCACAATGACAAAGTGAAAACACAATTTTAGAAATATTTGCAACTGTATTCAAAAGGAAAAACTGAAATATCACATTGACATAAGTCTTCAGACACGTTGAACTGACACTTGAAATTACAAGCTCAGGTTCCTCCCATTTCTTGCAATCATCTTTTAGTTGCTTCCACATCTTGACAGGAGTCAGCCTGTGATAAATTAAGCTGATTGGACAAGATGTGGAGAGGAACACACCTGTCTATATGAAGGAATCACAGCTGATTGTTCAGATCAAAGCAAATAGCAAGCCACAAAGTGAAGAAACTGCCTGCAGGGTTCAGAGACAGGGTTGTGTCGAGACAGAGATCTGGCAAAGGCTGCAAGAATGTCCTGCTGCACTGAAGACTCCTGAGAGCAGAGTGGCCTCCATCAATCCTAATGGAAGAAGGCTGGAACAACAAGGAGTGTAGCTCAAGCCTTTTTGCTCTGGAGGGTACAAACTCTCCAAATGCTAAGGAAAGGTGCTTCAGTGCATTCATTGTTATGTCCTTTAACATGGGGAACAATGGACCATCCTTTATGCAAGAAAATGAGATTAAGCCATCCCAGAAATCCTTGCGGCAGCAACCTTTATAGCAAAGCACCACTGCACATCAAAGACATCCAGCGTGGCTACTGTGCAGGAGTATTGTGAATTCTCCTTCATGTCTTAGAAAAGGACTCTTCTGGCCTTTTAACAGCGGCACTCTTCTTAGAGTTGGTCATACTGCCAAACTGAGCAACCAGAGAGAAGGACTTTGGTAAGGGAGGGGAACAAGAACCCAATGGTTACTCTGGCTGAGCTACAGATCTTGTGTGGAGATGGAAGACATTTCCAGAAAGACAGCACTCCACTGATCTGGGGCCGGTTTCCCGATAACGTTCTGTCTTAGCGTTCTAAGAAGACTCCAAATGTATATCTTACCAAAGTTGTTTACCTTTCTATGCCTGGTTCCCAAACTGTTTGTCAGGAGTTTCCTTAAGAATGACTTTGCTACGAATGGCATAAGGTGAAGAAGGTGCTGAAATGGGCTGACATCGATTGCTCAGGAACTGATTTTCACTTCAAGCGGAGGTGCATGATTGACAGCGTGTGTGTTCTTTCCAAATAAAACATCAATCAGATGCTTCCATTATTATCAGCTACAGCTCTTCTACAGTTATTCAACTGGAGGTGATCAGTGGTTTCCAAACATTTTAGGCCGTGCACCACCCTACAAATGGGCACCACCCTACAAATTAAATATATATATATATATTTTTTTTTATTTACCTGAAAACCTGATCCAGAGCTCAGGACCTCAGACTGGGACACCTTAGTGAACCAACTCCAGACTATATCTCCTGTTAAAGTTTCTTTAACTAAATACTGAGTAAAGAATACTGAATACTTCACATCAGTGATGATACTTGAGTTTATTCTTTGTTGTTTTGCTTTATCATGTGAGGGACTGAGTGTAGGCTGATGAGTCAAGTGTATTCAAATGAGTTTAGCATAAGACTCCTTCAGAAGAAAATGTAACAAAAAAGGGAAGGGGTCTGAATACTTTCTGGATGCACTCTATGTCAGCTGTCATAATGCTAATGTAAGCCTTATGTAGATGGCCATGGGTGCAGGGCCTCGTACGCTGCAGCCAAACCTAGTCTGTGAAACCGACCTGCTCCTGAGCAGCCGTGGAGCTCAGATGAGGGAGATGCGTATGGGGATGCTGGGGGACTCGGTCCTCTGGGGTGACTGGTGGCTCACTAGGTGCTCCACCACCGTGTGTTTGGACATGTGCTTCATAAGGTAGGTCTCCTGTAAAGACATGAAAACACACCACATGGTCCAAGATGAAATTAGCCGCCATTGCTTACAATTTCTCTTCTTTCCTCACATATCAACAATATGTCTAAAAGCTGAGCTAAATGGAAACCTGCCAAAACTGATCACATCAGACAAAAAGATTTTAAAATATATAAACTTAACTTTACTCACAGTTCAACCAAAGATTACAAACAAACAGATTGTTATCTCTGTTTAGGTGTGTGCTACGACAGATCAACAGAACAGACTGTCAGGCTTTGAGAGATTACCAAATGTGATTGATTGGACATGATTATGACTGAACTAGTACTTGGTAGATCCCTGTGTACTCAAATGAGAGGTAGGTGTTGTTAATTACACCAAAGAAACTCCACTGCTTCTCTGTATGTTTCAACAGGAGGATGAACATGTTGAATTTCTAAATGTCACAAACAGGAAGCAGTTCCTTTTCAGACCAAGTGAGAGTATCATAAAAGGTCATCAAGACACGCTGAGATAACAAACAGATAACAGGATTTACTCACTGAGGTGTACGCCCGGCCACACATGCTACAGCAGTAGGCCTTAGCATTTTTGATGGCGTGTGCTGACAAGTGGATCTGCAATGATGCTGAGTCTGAGTAGGCACGGTAGCAGTTAGGACATTTGTAGGGCTTGTCTTTATTATGCTGCCTCTGGTGAGACTGTCATGGAGAAGGAAAACAAAATCAGGAACTGCAAAATAAGACCACCTGCTTTGATTCCTTTTACCTTTCACTTATAGCTGTGTTTCACAGTATGTCTGTGTGACCGTGCACTGACCTGGAGGTTGGACAGCTGGGTAAAAGCCTTTTCACATCCTGGGTGAGCACACTTATACGGCCTGTCACCAGTGTGGATTCTGTGGGAAAAGAAGCAAATGAGAGATAAAGGTCAGAGATTAGTCAATTTTAGCACTTTAATGTCTGGGATGAGAGAGAGCCAGAACAGTTAAACCACAGTTCGAGTACTGCACACAAGATCAAAGCATTTTGCAGCACATCTTAGAAGCAAACAAACTCCAATTTTACCACATATTCTAGCGAAAACCAAACCATTAATGTAATTCCCCAAAGAGAAGACATACCAAGGGGCAGATTCTCTGCGAAAACTAGAATCACTTCCTCGTACGCCCCCGCCACCCACGTCTTGGGTCACGTCTTTGTCAGTCTAGAGTCATGTCAAATATGAACCATTTGTGTGAAATTCTGTCCTCATAAGTAAAGTTACTTAAAAAAAAAAAAAAGCTAAGTAAAGGTGCAACCTGAATTTCTCTCGTCTCTTGCTTGAATTCTCAATCACGTTTTCCATCCAGGGTTGAGCGGAAGGAGTTAGAGATGTTATTTTAACATTTCGATTGCAGCCTAAGTGAAAGGTTTCAAGTGATTCCCTTGAGGTGTTCTGGAGACACTTGTGTTCACAAGGCTAAAATCATGTTTGTGTGCTGACAGAATGACCATCACCTTTTGAATTTTGTCCTATAGCCACCAAATTCAAATCACACTGTCTAGTTTGACATTTTTACTACATTTACAGAAGTTCCCTCGAGGTGGTGTGGGGACATATGCTCACAAGGCCACACCCAGGTTTTGTGAGGTCACCATGACTTGGCAGTGATCAGATCAGCTGATCTTTGATTTTAATGGAAACGTTGGTGCCAAATTTGAGGAAGTTCCATCAAGGCGTCCACAAAGATAAGATGGACAACCTGAAAGATGGTTGAAATGACTTTCAAAATGTCTGACGGTGATAATCTGTGATCCCTGGTCCCTAACTTTGAGTTATCTTTGTAGGGTTAACAGAAGAGTTAAGAGGCTTCACAGTTACTCTTTGAGAACTATCTCTATTTCCCACTCTAAGTTGAATCTCTGTGTTCACAGCTGGACCGACCTGGTGTGCTGCTGCAGGTGTGACAGCTGACGGAACGAGTTCTCACAGTAGGAGCAGTGATAGGGTTTGATCCCCAGGTGGATGCGCAGGTGCTGAGACAGGTAGGAGGCGTTGGCAAATGTCTTGGAGCAGTGGGGACATTTGTGTGGTTTGGCCTCCGTGTGGGACTTGGAGTGAATCTGCATCTCTGACTTGGTTAAGAAGGTGAGTGGGCACACTTTGCATCTTTGAGAGAAAAAAAAATACAAAACACAGTAAGTTGGTGCTGCTGCCGTCAAGTTTAAGAGTTAATTTATACAGAGACTATACAGCACAATATCATTCGGTCTAAACAGAACAAACACCTCAGTCATTTTCAAAGTGAACAAAGCAAAGTGAGCAATTATGAATCATAATCAGTATTCGATTAGTTAGGAGAAAATCCCACAGATCTGTGTGCTTGGAAATTGTGTTTAAATTTTGCAAGCTCGGTTTTACAACAAGGTTTTACTATGGGAAACAAAGTGGAAATTGATTAAGTTTAAGAGCTGGAAACCAGACCACTTAGACTCACTGCCTCTGAATCCTCAAGTTAAAATGTTTCCCCGATATGCTAGGTGAATTGTGGCTTTGTATTGAGGTCTCAGTGAAGAGCACATCTCAGTCATCTGCTTGCAACCAGACTTATCCTCGGTAAATACATATTGATCCTTGGCAGACCACAATTAAAGTGGACCTATGCAAGATTTTGACCTTTTAAGTTTAAATTATTAATTTACTAAACTGAGTAATTGTGATGGTTAAATGACTTGTTATGTGAGAGTGGAGGCTCTCTGCCTTCCATGTAGTGTCTCTTGGCCAAAAACCAACCTTGCAAGATCAGCGCCTCCGACCCAGTGTCCCAGCTCTCGTCATGGCGGCACCATGACACGTAACCCGTAAACTCTTGTTTATGACAGATAAGACTACACAAGTATACACATCGTAACACGTATATGATGTATAGTGTTATCCATCGCTCCATTGATTGCCTTCTTGCTGGCTCAGCAGGGGGTTAGCAAAACAGCAAAAAAGTGACCGGATTTACATAGTTCCCCTTTAAATCTGTGAATTGTCTTTGTGTGATCAAATCCATCAATCACAGCAGTTTCCAGTGTCTAACCTGTAAGTTTTGCCCTCTTTGGGTGCAACAGTGACACAGCCTTGGTCAGCTAGGATGGGGTACGGCACCACCAGCAGAGGACCGGACGGGTTTTCAGCTTTAATCTTCTTCCGTCCCCGGGGCGCCTTGGGTGGAGGTCCCAACAGTCCTGCCAGACCTCCAGCCTTCATGTGGTCCATGCCGGGACCACTAGCCAGCCCAGATATGATATTCACAGAGGGGGCGCCACCCAGGCGGTTCTGGCTGCTGGAGGTCGGAGTTGTGGGGGTCAGGGCCTCTGAGGTGCTGTGGCTGTCGGGTCGGGATGAAGGAGCCAGACCTGTGGAAAGTGGGAGCCACAAGTATTTAAAACTGCACCACACAGGACCTGAGAAGCTTGTGCATCAGTGTTTTTGTATCCTCTAGCTTTGAAACTGTTAACCATGTGTACTTTGTATTTCTCAATGCAGCAATCTTTGATTTCTCAGCGTATATTGCCACAGCCACTTGCTCCCATGGCTGGAAGAGTTGGAAACATGCATTAACTTTTCTAGAGCACAGAAGCACAGTTAGGAAAAATGTGGTTTGCAGTCACCCGGCTAAAAAGTGCGAAAGCACTAATGTGGTTATGTGCCTCAACAACACCCTGAAACCCAAAGACGGTCTCAGATTATTTGATGTTTTATATGCCTGTCAACTGTATCTTCAAATGTAGCTGAGTGTGTCACCATGTACTACACTCAGATTGTTTTAATAACAGACTGTAATACCTGAGCGATGGTTGACCCGGCCGGGTTGGTCACCGAGCTGTCTCATGTGCCAGTCTTCCCACAATCCTTTGGCCTTCACTGCCGACTTGTCGTCCATATTTCCATCTGGAAGTTGTCAAGTGATGGCATTTTAGTCGATGAGCGGTAGACTGTGTTTTGAAACAGACAAGCTTCACACTGCATCAGGAAGAATACCACACCAAGACACTCACAGCCTTAATGTGTGTTTTGCTGCATCACATCACAACAGCTCAATCTGTGGTCAGACTTAAACATACATGTTCTCACTGTCTTCAGCTCAGAGACCTTCATTTGACAGAATATGCCAGCCTGTGTTCTGTGTGCATTAGTGTTTAACGTTGCTTTGACGAGGATGGCCATGCAGTTACTTTTCCTGGATAAAACACTGTCTAAAATTAGCAGCGTCCTGATTTAAACAGTAAATATCTGATCAAGCAATAGAAAGAACAGGCAAGACTAAAGAAATCTCAGTAATCACACAATGCCAACTTCTGATACAGGACAGTTTTTGATAGTTGATGCTATTGACGCATTGTACCCAGGCCTACAAATGAAGACTATACCTGGTCCAGAGCTGGAGGCAGGGCGGGCGTGCAGAGCGATGTCCGGCTGTCCAGAGCCCTGTGGCTGTGGGTGATGGCCCGGCACCTGCTGAGGCTGAGGCTTCGGCACTGGCATGCCATGCTGTGCGCTACCATCTGGGGATGAGCTGGGCACCAGCAGAGGCTGCTGGGAAGGGGTAGAGGTAGGCGGCAGGTGCAGGGGTCGGATCTTCTCAGCCATCAGCTGCTCCTTGATCTTGTTAATGAGCACCAGGTTATCCAGCTGAAAGGGTTAACGGGTCATGCTCAACAGAAAACAGCTACCGTGTGTGAATGTCATTCACGCCCCAAAAAACACATCCCAGGACAAGAAAACAGTGACCAGCACACAGCACAAGAATATTATCATTATTGTTATTATTATTATTATTATCAATTTATCATTATTATTTATTTGTAAGTAAGGAATGGAGACAAATTCTCTGTCTGAGAGTTTGTTTCAGTGACTGGTGCTGAATGGCTGAAAAGACATTCACACATGGAAACAAATGGCAATGAAAGGAGGTAACATCATAATAATTACATGTTAAAAGTGAACTTACCTGGCCGGGCATGGATGGAGGGGGCGGCCAGAAATACGGGTTGTTAAATCGAGGCTCTGCCATCCTAAAAAGAAGTGACATTCATTTTAGTTATATTCAGTGAGCCATTATGCCACTTCAGATCTGTCAGACTGAGTCACAGAGGAGAGTAGGATGCAACACGGCTTTTCAAACAACAATGTCTTTAAATATTCTAAAAAAAATCTGTAGACAAAGGGTGTTAAAGTAACAGCCTGACAGACAGGAACTGTGAAGATAGAAAAATTATGACACGTTTAACCACAACCAAACAAACAGGTTTCAGTATTTTCCTCTAGTTCCAAATAACCACATATGTTTCATTAGTTCCTGCAGTTTATTATTCACCTTCATCTAGCTGTGCATGCACTTCCATACATGGTCAAATCATTGAAAAGCACTTTAGTGAACTGGTAGAGGTAAACTCAAGACGATCCACTTAAGAAAAAAGACTCCTTACTGAAAAAAGACCCAAAGTAAATACATTCAAGATGCAACTGGGGAATTTTGAAGAGGCAGCTTCATAAATGTTATTATCTATTACAGTGGTTGCATTCATATATTTTTATTGCATTTCCTATTCCTTTTATGACAAAAAAAATAAGATTGTTTTTTTGGACTGGTGACCAGTTTCACCACAGATAAGTCATTACATGTATGAGGTCACACATACAGGTAAATATTCTGTCTTTACTTTTATTGGCTTTTTGTTAACTTGAATAAATCTTTTTTGTTTTTATGTAGATATCTGAAAATGTGCAAAATTAGATTTAACTTGGGCTCAAAAGTTCAGTCATTACATTTATGGGCTTTCCTTCATGTGTCATAGTCAAAGAGATTTGTTTTGTTTTCCCTCAGTTTATCATGGAGGTGGTGCAGCTGACTTGGGATAACTCCATCCACGGAGGAAGACATTGACATGTGGATAGAAAAACACGGCAAGTTGATCTTTAGTTCACATTTCTTTGACACAAAAGAGCCCATTTGAGATATTTTAATGAGGCTTAAGGAGCTGCAGTCGCCCTAAAGATAAAATTAATTAATTAATTAACAAATTAAAAACTAATAGTTAGCTGGTTAAGTCATAAACTAATGGCTGTCATTAAGATCAAAGCTCATCTGAAGCGGTGTTACATCGGTGCTTTCTACACTGGGGGCCTGCAGTGTACACTGTCACTGGAGTCAAACTATCACCTTTAAACTTAACACAGCTCCAGCAAATAAACATCACCCAGAAATATTTAGTGTCTCGCGGTGATATAGTTTTACACAGAGACAGAGCTGCTCAGCTTTGGACATTCACCGCTTCTGTCCCTTTTGTCTGACAGTGAAATCCTGAAAATAAGTGCACGTCGCTTTAAATATCCAGATAAACGCAAAGAAAAGGGGGAAAAAAAGAACAACAAAACTTTCCATTCTTTGACTTTTCGGACATGTCCTCTGTCAGACTGCACCTCTGGACCCGGACTGATGGAGGATTTGCACGGAGCGAGCCTCCCGGGGGCGACTCAGACATTCTCAGACAGTTTTCTTAAAACATTTCCAGACAAAAGAGAAACAAAAATGGCAGCCTTATTTTTATAAGGCGGGACGCCATATTCTGCAGACCCCAAAAATTTAGGAGCATGAACATGTTGTCGTGAGGAGTGTGCTGGGGGAGAGGAAGCGGCCGACGCAGACACAAAGGTGTGTTTATCATGTCAAAGGCATGAATGATTGTTTACGGCGAATTGCAGGTTTGAATAGCCCGGCCTCCCCACCTCTTAAAAAAACTGACACTTCCTACAACAACCATGTCCTGCAAAAAAAAAAAAAAAAAAAGCACGGAAACGGACAAGATGCAGGCTCGACCCAAACAGCACATCGACTAAAAAAAAAAAAGAGAGAGGAGAAAAAAAAAAAAAAAAAAAAAAAAACACCGTAGCGATGCGTTAAGGTCAAAACACAACCGGCGCACAATGCCTCCTCTGCCCGGAGCCGCCGTGCCATCTTAACCAAATTTCACTTTTAAGGGGCTGCTGCTTTTTTTTCCTCCACATTCTGCAACTTTTGAACGAATCAAAGGGCAGCAATTGCACAATGTGCACAATGCACGCATTTGGGGAGCCTACCGCTTATCGCAGAAATGCACGAGCAGTGAAGACACGTAAAAGACATGCACAAATACCTTGTGTTCCTGATTGCAGATATTGTCTTGCGAGTACAGCTATAATATAAAAGGTTGATGTTCTTTCTGCCTGCCTCCAGTCGGACCACCGCTTCCGGGTCGCTTTGTTCACTTCTGGGTGCCGCTGCAGGCTCAACACAGCACAGACACACAGGGAAATGTTCTGCCCATGTTGCTTTGGATGATTTTTTTTTTTTTTTTTTTTTTTTTTTTTTTTTTTGTACGATGACCTACTTTATTCACGTTTTAATGGACACAGCGTTTTCTGATGAATTTAGAAACGGTTCTTCGGCGCAGTTTTGGGGTTGGGTTTAGCCTACAAATCCGCAGGCATACACTCAGAAATCCCGTGAGAGCAGTAGCACGGTGTAATAACGCTTCATTACCACGAACAGTAGCCTCCTGCCTTCAATATTTCATTATATTTAAAAAAAAAAAAAAAGTAAATGTAAGCCAGGTATGCAAATAAAAGCGGTTATATAAGAAAAAGGGTGTGTTGGATAGTGAAAACTACTTAAAGAGATGCTGTGTGTTGTTATCAGCATATAATAACAACTGATGGTTTCATTTTTATAACTATGTCTTAACTGTAGCCATAGTTAGGACAATAAAAACGCACCTGCATGAACTGATGCAACATCCAGCTCCCCTTAAGTTTAGATATCTTTAGTTTACCTTAATGTAACTGTGCCTCAAGGTAAATCAGGACTCAGTGAGATAAAAGTCTTTGTAAAGGGCATCAGCTTCAGAATATGAAATAGGATAAACTATGTAATCCTTTAAAAATAACTGGTCACCTGGGACAGATGGGCGCAACAGCAAACTTTATTTTAATCCTTTGTTCAAGGTGTTTTCATTTTTAAATGTTGTCTTCAACTACACCTCATTTCAAAATGATCGCCCTGCTTCTAGTTTAGATGTTTAGGTATCAATTGCAGACTAAGTGATCCATATTCAGTCATTCATCCACCTTGTTGTTACACATTATTATTCAGATATCAGTGATTATATGTATATACAAGTCTTTGCTGCAGCAAATGTGCACTACTTTTCGTATGTGTGTTTGGTTTTGACAGTCAAGAAATTGTCTTGCGTTTCTTAAAATCAATAGTCATCCCACTAATCAGGGAGAATCACAAGTTTACTGAATTCGATTGATCCTCACTCTGCTACCTGCCTAATCTAAACCTGTACTTTTGGTCGTTCTTTGCATTGAAGCCAAATCTGAGTAATATATTTCTCTTTTCTCTTTGCAAATACAGCTGACATACAGCGACTGTATAAGTCCCATCAGTGGCTCCCATGTATGTCACCAGTTATCATCGTTGCAGAGCTTTGGTGAAAGTATAGGAAACAATCAGGGGGAGGAAGTCTGACGTTGTCATCGATCTTCAAGTCACAGTGTGTGAGTGTTTTGGGGAAGGGTGGGGGACGGGGCGGTGATCTCACTGTTGTTCCTGTTTCTGGCACCATTTCTGTGAAGACTCTAAAGAACAGACAACTCTGACCCACAAACACGCACACACAGACACACACACAGACACACACACACACACACAAGCAGCGTTTATTTGACTCAGCTTCAAAGGAAATCCACAGAAGGCTTATCGTCAGAATGCCTCATCCTGTTGGTGAATTTAGTACTGTCCTCTCCTGATAACTGCCGTTTAGCTTCCTCACTGTCTACTCTTCCATCATGGACTTTGTCTGGGTAAGTTCTGAATCATCTGCACACTTTATTTTACTATTACAAGTTTGTCTCTGTATGTGAATTCTGCTTGTTTGTCTGATGAGGTCAGTTGATAAAGGACATTTTATTTTATAACAACCCATTAGTTCCTGGGTGCCTGTAATTTTAGTGGTAGACATGCAACCAGCTGATTGCTCTCTTAAACTCTGTATAGTGTCACTGTTGAGGTGTCAGGTCAACCTGTTGCTTAAAAACATCAAGGTTGTAATGGTAATAACAGGAAACCCAACCTTATGCACTTCTTTCTCGTCTTGCAATTCTGGTAACCGCAACTAGGTTATTTACATTTTTGTTTTATCTACTTATTATTGTCTTGATAAATAGTTTGGTCTGTATGTCTGCAAGTAGCCTGCAGGATGTCTTCACATGTCTTGCTTTGTTTAGCAGCCCAAAGTCCAATGATATTAATAATTTAACTTTAACATAGGAGCCTAGAATAAAATAAAGTGAAGTTATTCACCCATGAGAGACCAAATCTTTTGAATTCTCAAACTAGTTTCTGAATCTTTTTGCAGTCACTCAGTTAATAAATTCATTGACTGTTGGCATGATTGATATGTTTCAGCCGTATAAAGCTAAACAATATGTGCGGTGCTGGTTAACAGAAGGAACTGATGCAACAGTAAAACTAGGGATACACAAGTTAGTTACACACACGTATACATTTAAAAAAAAAAAAAAAAGGCAGGGGAAGTACGGACGGTCACCTTCACCAAATCATAACTGCACTGCCAATGATCATAAAACGAGTGTTGTAGGCCCAGCAGAAGAGGGATTGAAGAAGCGTTTCCAGACAACACTGCACTTTGGTCCCTGAGCGTGCACCTATTTACAAACACCTATGTTGTCTGAGGGGCTCTTCAGATGAGTTATAATTTGGGGCCAGCCCTTTCTCAAGGACCCGTTTGTAATGCTCTGGTTCCCTGTTTCTGGATATACTCCTCAGATGTTGGAGCCACTCTTACAGTTTGAGGGTCACAGGCCATGAAGATCCTATTACCACAGGGACCACTTTGGATTTTATCTTCCACACAAGTTGTTCTTCTGTTTCTCAACCTTGTCTTGCAGTCAGTTGGGATTTCCATTTCTATCACTACTGCTCCTTCCAGCTCCTTGTCAACCTCCTTGTCTGGTTTGTTGGTCTGCAGCTGTTTGTTGGTCTGGAACTTAAAGTCCCACTGGATCTGTTCTGATAATCTCAACCACCTTTGGTGGTTTGTCCCATAAGGACCTTGTTACTTAAATTCTTACTCAGCACAGATGTGCCTTTCAGTGCTGGGCCGTACTTGCAGAGCCTACACTTTGGGCCCTGTCTGTTGTGGTAGACTCCTGCCTATATGGATCTGGTGCTTCTGGCCTTTCGTGTGCTGTCATGACCAGAGCCTCTGTGCTTCAGGTCGACCTTCCCCTTCCTTTAAACTTTGTAGGGATTGTTGATGTCAGCCACTCACTCAATCTGTTGATGGTACATCCCATGGAGAGGCTATGTCTTCCACAATGTATGTGTGTATGTCATACAAAAATGTCAAATTTCTTTCCTCATTTGATAGTAAGTGTTGTGTGATGTATGCAGATGTTTAGTCAATCTGTGTTACAAGTTTCTACTTGAATTTAGAATAGGGAAATTCAATAAATAGTAATTGAATATACTTATTTAATAACTGGAAGACTTTCTTGATTTCTTGACTTGATTAGATTATGCTTTTGTCATGTCGGTCATAAGCATTTTCCTTTCCACATCACTTCATCAAATCATCACATCACTACATCTAACTTTGTCTTCTGCTCCAGGTTTTTCCTCTGATTCTTGCCTTCATTTCCACTGGACAGAGTCACACTGAGCGGACAGTACAAAGCCCTAAAATATGTAAAAAATGCGACGCTGGTAAGTGAGAAGAAGGAACTGCATACATCGGCTTTTCATTGCACAGTTACAATAAGTTTATCATATGTCAGCTCATTCCCTTTCTCCTTGTGTTCCAGGACATTATAAAATTGGTGACTGTTCAAATGGAAAATACAACTGTACAAAATGTGAGGAAAACACATTCACAGCTATTGAAAACACATTAGAGGAATGCATAAGGTGTTCACCATGTCGAGGTAAGTATCTTGTTCAAATACCTTTACTTGGGCTTGGTGATAGAAACTCATAATGTAACAATACAAACTGAAAATTGATGGAAAAGAACAACCTTGAGTCATGCTGCCTTTGCTTTACTGTAGTGCACGTGTGTGACACAGAAACACTGTATTTTGATTTTTACACAGCTAATGAGGTGGAAATACAGAGCTGCAGCTTCAATCAAGATGTGAAATGTGACTGCAAAGATCATCACTACTACTATGGCTCAGGTCACGGCAAGTACTGCATGCCATGCCCAGGTAAACCTTAAAGAATGAAATATATTCAAAACTCTATCAGCACTCTGCTGTTAAACTACTGTTAAATAAACTAAACCCACATTTACATTCAGTTTACCTTTGCACATTACAGTTTATTTAATTTCACCCATGCTGTTACTTTTCTAACAATTCATAATTCATGTCTAGATGATCATTATTATTGTATATTTTTCTATTTTATCATAGCAGTTCTTTTCTTATTATTTGTTTACTTCTCCTTTCCTAACCTACTGTTGCACAATGGTAAGGGATTTTTTTTTTCTGAGTCTGACAGCCATAAAGGTTATTGACTTCTCATACATGTTTTCATATTTTTTTTCAGACCCCAGTGACTCCTCTGTACGGTATGATACATGAAAATCAATCCCCCCCCCCCCCCCCCCCCCCCCACACCCTTTTTTTTTTAATCTTAGTTCATTAATGTTGGCACTTTGCAGTGACTGTATGTTTTTGACATTCATTTCTTTAAATTTATTTTTTATTGTCATTATTTCTGTGGAAAAGGCTTATTTGTTCTCTGTCATCTGATTATCTTAGTGGCAGTGCAGACAGACTTTATTATGCAGATTACACCCAAAGTGAGTGTGTAAGAGTGAATGTATGTGTGTGTGTGTGTGTGTGTGACACCTTCTCTGTGATGTTAACTTGACTGTGAAGAAAACTTCTGAGGTTGAAACCAACCAATTATTTCCCCAGGTAATTTTGATATTCATATGAGTCAGCTAAAAAGACACCCCTTTGTTGACCCCTGCTTCTGAAATATTAGGAATTTTCTTTTTTCATGAATTAAATTCTTTGGGGTTTTCACTGTTGTGTGGACAAATAAGACTGATGAAGACATCTGACAAAACTAGCATGATAGGTTCAGGGCACATGTTGACTTGTTTGAGAGAAGGAAATCTCTGTGGTTTCCTGAGGCCCTCAGTGTGACTGTGGATTGTAACAGTAGAAGTACTTATACAATATTGTAACTGTGTGGACAAAGTTACTGTTTTGTCTCCTTTGTCTTTGCTTGAAATGGTCGAGGTACACAAGAGGAATGATTATAACAAGCAAAACCGTCTCAGTGGTCAAATGTTCATGTGGCTATTGTTTTTAGGATTGGAAATTAGACTTGAATTCAAAAGCTTCCAAGATTTCACTGTTGTCTCTCATTCTCATTAGCCTCTCCTTGTTTCCAGGAGTTGTGAGGAAAACCCAGACTGCAAAAGGAAATGTATAGCAGCTATAACAAATACTACTTCATCTCCAACTATATCAACTGATAATGGGAAAAGGAGCTCAACTATATCAACTGCTAATGGGAAAAGGAGCTCAACTTCAAACCCCGTAAAGGATCCTGTGATAGATCCAGTTCCAAGTTAGTTTCAACTCTTTACTATGCTTTAACATGTAAAGTGTTGTCTGATTTTGAGAGGTTCATTCAAATTTCCAGCATCACAACTGAATTTCTGTATGTCAGACTTGATGAATGGTGAAACTGGTGTTTCTTTGTGTCTGCAACAGAGAACCAAATGCTCTGGTTGTTTTATGTGGTGGTTCTGCTGGTAGTTGTGGTGTTCTTTGGGCTTGTGCTGCTCTTGACCTGGATCCATTCTGAAAAACCAAACATGTGTCCCTGGTGGGCCACAAACAATTGTGTGGAGCCACATGCCGAGGACAGCAAATTCAGTGGTAACTATTGGTAGAATATAAATACATTCACTCAAGCCCTGCACTGGGGTAGAATTTTAATGTACACTTGCTATTATTTCATTTTGTGCAACTTAGACATAATTTTTACTCCATTCATATTTTAAATAAAAAGGTGATTAGCTTGTAAATATGACAGCTCTATATTAAGTTACATTATACATGTAAAATATATGAAACTACACATACCAACCCTCAATTTAATGCAGCACTATATTATTTGATCATTTTGTAGAGATGTGTATGTCCAAAAATAGATGTGAGTGAATGTTTGCACCACTGAAAGAATAGCTACATTAAGACATTCAGTCTTAATAATGTGTTTGTATATCAGGACTCATACATTGCTTTCGCATACGAGCAGTTAAAGCAGTTAAATCGCGTGCATTGAAACCAAGTTCAAGATACAATCTTTCCAGTATTGAACTAGAAAAGAAAATGTATTTACAGAGGTTTGACCAAATTTTTTTGTACTTTCTCAAGTGAGCATGTTAACACAGGAAACTTTGCTGATATTATCTGATTTTCTCCTAAACAGAGCATTGCAGTCATCAAGACAGCAGCCCAACCACGCTGGTTTGTGTCAATTTGTATTCTTTTAAGATAGATATCTAGCTTGCAGCACTGCTGTAGGTGGACACTCAGAGAGTTCTGTGAAAGGTCAATAACAGCAAAGATGACTCTTGGTTACGCTTTGCAGTTAAATTGAACCATAGCTGTAATGTATGGTAACTTGTAGGTGATTAAGAAAGGCTGAAGTTTTTCACTTAACGCTCTCATTTACCTCCTCTCTTCCTTTTTCTTTCAAGACAATTAACATATCTGAGGAAACTCCCATGATGCCTCTCAACAATAGTCCAATCACACCAGAACATCCAGCTCACATCGCTCCTTTGTTGCCAAATTCTGCACAGAAAGGTAAGATTCAGTTTTAAATCCCCAACCACAACGCATTGCTCTGGTTTTGACTTGTGCTACACATGAGTTTGATGTTGCCTTTCCAACACTGGTGCACCAGGTGGAAAGCTAATGATGGAAACCTTCAGAGAAATATGATTTATCTTAGAACCTATCATGTGTAAAATGAAACACATATGAAACAAAACCAGAGCTGTGATAAAAAGAAAGTAAAGATTTCCAGTAGAGGCTTGAATTGCATTACAGACTGAAATCAAAGAGGTAGGAGAGGTTGAAAGAGGCCCCAGAGGTTATTTAGTGTCAAATTTGCTGACTATTTTATGCAAAATCTCAGATATACTGTATGTGGTAGGTTTGGAATTAATAGTTAAACTTTTATTCCCTTTTATTTCCCTATACCCTTTATAATTGGATATCAGAACTCATCTCATGATAGTGTTATTACTACTTCAATTGCAACAACTGCTTCTACATACATACCACTATTAACATAAATAGTATTAGAGAAGAAAAACACATATAAAAGGCGATGCAGAGGTGTTATGATCTCTTGTCAGTCAAACTCAGGCAGACCGGTTTCGGTACTGAGATATGAAGCAAGTCTCATATTATCAAAGAAACATTTTGTCTCATTGAAATAAGAAACAACTTTCTCCACAACTGGGAAAAAACAAACTCAAGTCGAGCCTTTCTTCAACAATGTTTATGAAACTACATTTTTGAAGTGGGCTGGAACGATCCAAGAAGTAAAGATACATTTTTGAATGAAGGACAGACCTAAGGAAAAGAAGGAGGGGACAAATTAGTTTGTCAACCTTCAAAGTTAGGTGATACATAGATGAGACACTCTCTGTCATTGGATGCTCAGACATTAAAAGATGTGTGAGTGACAAAAGTCTAAAAGGGGATAAAAAAAAAAAAAAAGAAGCGGACAGGAGTGTGTCCTCCATCAACTGAGCTCAGCAGCAAAGCATTGCTAATGCATCACCATGTGATGACGTGTCAAAAAAGAATATGTATTTTGATGATGTCAACAGAAGTTAGCATGCTAACCAGCTAGCCCTTGTGGACCCTGTCTCACTCAAGTGATGTTAGTGCCATTGCTGTCAGTTTAACAATAATACCAGTCATATAATAAGATTGAATCAGAATCCATGCAGGTTTATCAACATGTTAATGAATGCAGCATGTTGAGTTTGGATTTATTCAGGCTAACTTTGGCTCACTGTGAGGGGTGGGGTTGAGACTAGGTGCTGTCCTGTTGGTTCCACAGTTGGCCACTTCTTACACATAACTCCATACAAGTGTGGTTGTCTGGGTAAACGGTGCCATCATTTGTGCCAAATGTCTTGTGAGAAAAAGAAAAATGTTAGAAAAATGTCATGGTAATTGTTAGTTTTGCCTCATGTTATTGCTGGTGTAATGTATTATCAGATCTGTGGTGTTTTCACACTCAGAGCAGCAGTCTTTTCATCTTTGCATATTCAGCGCGCTATTTATCTCTGATCTGCCATGTGGTCCACAAAGTGGAGGTGGAAACTGGGAAACAGGTCGCCCTCACTTTTTCACGTCAGTCAGCAATTTGACATTTGGGGAAATGACAAATCAGATAGATAGTGCATGTCACTGTTCACAGTGAACATTTTGTCTTCATATTTTAACTGTTGTGAATCTGACATCCACACATGCTCACATGTTATTTATAGAAAGATGAGGGTTTGTTTTGTTTTGTTTTTAACTTTTATTTGCTTGACTTGGTTACTTTCCTTCATTTAAATCAAAATAGACATTTAGGACATTACAGCTTAAATTTGCTGCTGCCCCAGTTCATTTCATTTATTTATGTTTTTTTTTAAGTTCTCCATTAAAGCTTTTAGGACGACCTTCAGGATACCTGCATTTCCTGTCATTAGTCATGTCAATTTGCTGGGTCTAGCATTTGCGGTTGAGCTGAAAACCCCCTTGTGCTTGTAGTGCTTTTGGTTTTGTGTGTTTTATTGTGGTGAGAATTATGCTCAGTTCCTTGTACAAGGGGATGGTAATTGTTTTACAGTGTGACCTATGTCGTCTTGGTGTGGAATGAGAAAGTATCTTCAGGTTCCACATGAACACAAGGCAGTTAAGGATCTTGAATCTTTCCACACGTAGCAGTGCAGCAACTCTTTCCCCTTTGCATGATTCAGTGTTCCATGTCTGTTTAAAAAATCCCCACCAAAAATCATTATAGAAGAGTGATGTCAATCTTTTACAGGTCTTGATGGTGCCATATGTATGTTGATTTCAAAAAGGGATCAATAAGTTTATACAACCCTGATCTACTTTGCTGATATTGTTGGCTAAAAGGCTTCTGCACAGTTTCTGAAGGTTAATGACTTTATTTTGAGTTTAACGGGTTTATTTTGCAAAACAAACAAGAAAATACAGTCTTCTGTAGGACAGAGTTGCGCACTGAACAATAGTTGAGACAAACAGTAGAATGGACAGAGAACACATTTGGAGGTAATCTTGTCCCACATGAGAGTTTTTTTACATGGTTGGTCACCTGTGGTTGTCTGTAATCCCCTCTTTCCAGGTGCCAAACAAGATGAGCAATCAGAGCAATGGCCGGCTATCGTCCTCTATGCAATTATCAAGGAGGTGCCCCTGCGTAGATGGAAGGAGTTTTTGCGTCTGCTTTCAGTGGCTGATCAGCAGCTGGAGCGTGTGGAGCTGGAAGCTGGTTTGGGTCAGGGCTCCATAGAGAGGCAGTACCAGATGCTGAGGCTGTGGAGTCAGCGCCCCACAGCGAGTTTGAACGATGTCTTCTCAGCCTTGCACTACATGGATTTATCTGGCTGTGCACAGCTGCTGCAGGACAGCCTGGAGAAGCTGCAGTGGAGGCCTGCAACAATGCAGGACACCTGAGGCTGCACCTGAAGATGTAAATATCATGCTATTAGACAATGCAAGACATCAGTGTCCCAAGCCTGGACACCAGTGCATAAGACTACAAATTTCAAGTCCATGGAAAGCACAACTGTAACTGTGCTTACTGTTAATAATGACTCGTCCTGAGCTATTCGAATGTACTGTATATTACTAAGTGTTAAATGGCATTATAGAGCACTGTGGAGTGACTGTAATTGGAGTACTTCCTCTTTTCCCACTTCTTTTAATGGATAACATCATCAAAAACACTCCAGATAAGTGTTTCGCTGTGTTGTGCCATCCTAATAGAATAAAACTCAACTCTGTATTGAACTAAGATTAATTTTGCATCCCGATTGACACTTAAATTGTTGGATTATATACAAATAACGTATTTATTGCAGTGCAGTCCGTTACAGAGCTGGAGCTTGGCTTCGTCAAAAAGCAACTGAAAACAATAGTGTAGCATTTTTAAGTAGGGTATCATGCCAGTTCATACTCAAGCGTACTGTAGAAATCTATAGAGGTAATTGATCGAGTTACAGTATGAAGACTGCCAAAGACCATCTAACCACCTAACCAGTTTCTCATGTGAAAGCCAACAGTGGAGGGCTGTGCCGTTTTAGAGCACATTTGTTAATGTTAGATGTAACTTTGTGATTGTGTATCAAAGGTAAGCAGTGTCCTGAAAATACTTTTTTTTTTTTTTTTTTTAAATTTATTTTATTTGAACTCAGGGGAAGTGACTGATAACCAGTGACAAGTTTAGTTTACCTCTACAAACTGGTGCTCTTCTTTTTTTTTTTCTTTTGGCTTTTTTTTTTTTAAACGAAGACTCTTGTTCAGTTTTAACTGGATATGCCAAAGTCTGATCGTTTCTGCTGATGTCTCTGTGACCTACAACAGCAAATGAGGCCATCGATGGGAAGATAAGCTATTTCTAAATAGTGTAACTCTTGACCTTCGGGAGGCAGTGGATGATGTACGTCACTCAGACCAGAGGAGACGGCACATTGGACGAAGCTAATAAATTAGCATTGAGTTGTTGCTACACTAGTGAGTTAAAACCGAGCTCAGTTTCATCGCTATATTTTCGTCATGGCTGATCCGCAAAGAGAGACCTACCGCTTTTGTCCACAGGGGTCGGACACAACGTGAAAGTTCTTCACTTCCAGGTACATCTATGATGTTGGAGCAGCCCTGCTTCAGATTATTTGACCATGTCTAACATGTCGTTCATCTGACATGATGGTCTGTTGTAACAGCTCAGCCACTGCATCTAGTTGCACACTCTCACATGTGAGAACAACTGAAATCCCCATAGGATGTCACGTTATTAGTTGTTGACAAGGTGCAGTAGGCTGGGTTTTTCCTCACCTCACATATTCCATCCAAACTGATGGTTTCCTCTTGTGACGTTATTGTATCTCATTTTGAGAGTTTTTTTTGTGTCAGTTCATTAACTGTCAGTAAATATTTTCCGGTAATGGAGTTTAAATATGTATATTGGTCTGTGGTATTTGGCTTTGTGGCATATAGCTATTTGTGAATAAATGTATACAACACACACACACACACACACACACGGACACACACACGGACACACACACGGACACACACCTATTGTAATTACTATTTTTCATTTTCTGAAACTACCTCCTATGGTTTCAGGTTTGTATTGTGTTGTAAAGTTCTGGACTTATTTTTCATTTCATTTCAACCTGTCAGGTTTGAATTTTATACGATTTTACAAAATAATTTTATATATTGCAGGACTCATCTGTACAAAGGTATGGCCACCACCTAAGTATTGTCATAAATAAAATTCTTGACCACAAGATGGGAGTGTTGTCTGAGCGTTTTAACAGCAGCAGCTGGTGTGCGGTTTTGAACACAGGACTCCGTACAAAGAAAATGTAGGCAGGGTGCTTGAGGAGCTTTTATTCTGGAGGATTAGGCCAATCTCATGAATTGCAAATTTTGCTGTAACACAAAGAACTGCTGCCCCACATAGTCCACCCCCCTGCATTAAAAAAATGTCGCTTATCAAATACTGACAGAAATGTATAGTCTTCTCAGTGTCTTCTGCATATTATAACAACATCTGCATTCTTTTTCTTTTCATTTTGCATAGCAGTTTACACAAACCTGGTGGTGACGACGAAGATGACCTTACAACTGTACGTGAATGCAGCATTTCGGCAGTAGGGTTTCGGTCAGGTCATTTCAAATTACTTTCTGAACAGGTATTTGATTGGTATGATTGGAGATGTCGCCACGACAGTACAATATTACTGTACAGCAACTGTACACTACTGTGTTAGTTTTATTGATGTGCCACCACAATGGTATGACTAACCAACACTTTCACAACTTCTGCTCGCTTTGTACTCGTGTCTTTGAGCACCAGCTAACAAAGAGCGAAAGGAAACAGATTTTAAACCCGCAAATGCACCTCTAAAGTAAAATTGTTTAACTCCGAAACAGTGCCTGATAGATAGTTGGTTTCCATTGGCAACCGAACTCATGCTTACGCGATCGACCGCTCGCGCACACTGACAGTGTCGTACAGACACCAGAGGAGACGGAGCCAGGGGGAGTAAACTGACATGTGAAGCTTGTTACGGTTGGTTTGTTTGTGTGAACCCCCCCCCTTCTTGTTGCAGTCTCTCTGGCTCTGTTTCTGTCTCTGTCCACCTGCAGCCTTTGTTGGATGGTGTTGTCCGGGTAACTCTGAGTCGACAGCTATTGAATTACAAAAATGGGGCCCAGGGTTTTTACTCGGGAAAATGAAGTGACACCGACCGTATCAGTGAGTTTCTTTCCTTTAAGTTTATTTTGATCATTCTTAGTACTAGTCGCTTGCCATTCGCAATAGACTGTTATATATGTTTTGTTTCATGTCACAACACCGCATTCAATTATTTCGTCAAATAAGGTCTTTAATATGTCACATTACCAAGGTTTCCTCTTTAAATTGCTCTTTGCTCTCAACTACTTCTTAACCAGCCTGACTTTAAATACACATTTGGCCTACTGTGCAGAAATTTCAGCTGCTGCAGTGGTGTTTGCGAGAACAATTTTATGAATGAGTTAGCTTAATGCAATGTGCAGTACACAAAAAAACCCTCTTAAATCTGCCTTGAACACAGCACCAGCTCTCCTCAGTACACCTGAGCACAGGTTTTAAAGGTACTTGGTGAGATCAGGGCTGTGTGGGGCTAGACTAGAATATCTCTTGCAGGACTCTGGAGATAGTTGTAAGTGTGTGTTTGTTATGCTGCTGCAAATTGATCAGACAACACTCTGGTGCTATTGCGTGGCTGATAAGAATCTAAACAGCTTCTAAACTTGTGCACAGTAACAATTAACAATCCCAGTTTATATATAGTTTCAGAGTCCTGCTGTCACAGCTCACTGGACACTTGACTAGAGCATCCATTTTTGTAACCAATGACAAGTTAAAAAGTCATACAGTGGTTTTACTCGCAGGTGACATCAATGATGTCTTCACCTTGAATAAATGAAGAGAAGACAGATTGAGAGGACCAGCTCCCTGATCATGACTGCCCTGGTTCAACGTGGAGCAAAAGTTTCAGAGCTATGTGAGGACGGAGACAAGCTTCTTGAAGCTGGAGACCTGTGGAGGGCTACCTCTCTCTACATGTCCGCCTTCAGGACTCATGCCGCTTCCACTGTGTCCCATATGCGGAAATTGGAAAAGTCTAGCCTGACCGGGGTGATCTCTACCTTAGAAAGTTGGCTTGACAGTCATGGGGAGAGCCAACCTGCTGAGGGTCTTAATAAAGGTCTGGCTGCTGTGTTTCTGTCCACGCTCTGCCCCAACAACCTGTCAGCAACCGTTTTCAAAATGGAGTCCCTCCTTCAGAGTGGGGGTCAGGGCTGCGAGGAGATTTTTGCCCGTTGCACTGCTCTGCTTGAAGGGAAGAGAAACCCTCATCCAGAAGGTGTAACTCACATGGTGTTGGAGATAACTCGCGCTCTGGCCTGCTTGTTCGCTGAACCCCACAGTATTAAAGGACTGAGGCTTTATCTCAACGCTTACAGGAAAAACAAATCAGAAATCGTTTCACTAGTAAGGATGAGACAGGCTCATCACCTATCAGAAATAGTGAAGGCCTTAACTGCCCAGATACTGCATATGCATCCCTCTCTGGTGTTTGACACTAAGTCCGCTGTGACAACAAAGGAGAATGATAAGCTTAGTATAGAGACTTCTTCTGTAATTCTGGAGTTTTTGCTTGCTATTTCACCCAGTAATAGAGAAGTACAGGAACTTCAAGCAGCCTATTTGTTTTTAACAGGCAGGTTTGGGGACAGCGCAGAAGTGTACTCCGCTCTCTTACGTAACAGTCACTGTGAGAAAACATCAGACAGTAGTCCTGACAAGTCATCCCAAGACAGTCCTGAGAGGAGAGCTCGGCTCTTAACCGCTCGAGCAGCTGCCTTTTTCTCAACAGGTGGACAGACTGCAGAGGCATGCAGGGATCTGGGAAAGGCCTTTGAAATTCACCCTGCCACTGCTCGAATTTATTTCCAAAAGCTCTTCACAGATTATGGCACAGGGGTAGCTGCTCGCAACCATCTCCGTCAGCAGGCAGAGAGGGGCCTGTGCAGCTACAGAGAGAGGGTCCTCCTCCGTCCAGACCTGCGTTCTACAGAAGGAGTTGAACTACTGGACCCTGTGATCACTCAGCTACGGACTCTGTGCCTCTTAGAGTCTGATGGAGGAGGCAGGGAGCTGCGGGTACGACTGGCTGACTGTCTTCTCCTCAGAGGGGAACACAAGGAGGCCCTCTCTATCTGTAGCCAGCTAGCTGCCACCCAAGGTCAGCAGAGCTATCAAAACACAGTGCAGGTTCTTCGTGGATATGCAAGATTTCTCTCAGATGACCACAAGGGGGCGTTAGAAGACTTCCAGGCTGTGATTGAACACAATGCCCCCCACCCCTCCAGCTGTGTGCGGGCACTCTGTGGCAGGGGGCTCCTGCGCATGATGGGTGACTTACACTACCTCACAGCTCTAGACTATGTGACAGCAAGCAGGCTGCATCCTCAGGAAACAGCACTAACTTTTCGCTGCTTGGTGCCTTGGAACTGCCGTGGGCTACTATTTACTGTTTTATTGGAGCAGGGACGAGTCATGCTGGAGGGGACTGGAGGGGAGCACAAATCCAAATCCAGATCCACTGAGGACTCACAGCAGCCCCAGCAGGAGGATCCCGTTAATGTCCCATTAAAGAGAGAGAAGCACAGATCAGGGTATGATATTTGTCTCACACAGTTAACTCAATAGGCCTTTTTCTCAGTGGACATATTGGCATATGGCAGCAGGCCTGTGCTTTTCTTACTATGACACTATGATTAATTTAGTTGTGTTGTGATTAACATGACAGTGAAACTACAAAAGTCACTTTCTGAATTCTGTCCTCATTCATGTTTTCTCAATTGTGCATTAGGACCCCTGCTGGTGTTCACTCCCTGGCTGTGCTGCTGATGGAGCTCCAGCCAAGTGCTGATGGGCCTCAGATCCTGGCAGCAGATGCCTTGTACCAGCTTGGCCGGGTGGAAGAGGCCTACAGGCTACTGCTCTCTGTCGGGCCCAGCAGTCCTCGGGCGCCTGTACTAGCTCGCCTCGCCCTGCTGCAGCTGCACAGAGGCTTTCTTTATGACACCAATCAGGTATGCACAGCAGATTTGGGACTGAATCCTGAAGTTGACCACATTCACCAGTAGCTCTTAAAAGTTAGTTGTGTGACTGCTTTAGTTATACACATACACACACATAAGCACAATTCCTCTTGTCCAGCAGACCAGAGAAAGTCATTGAAACAATCTAAACAGCTTTATATTTTTGGTGAGTACTGAGATGTTATATATACAGCCTCAGGCCCTAAATTTCCACACTTTGACATCTATGTTTATATTAGCCACAGATAATCTTAAGAGTTGTGAATTTCATTTTCTTTGAATCTCATGCACAGTCCTCCAACATCGAATAAGACATTTTATTTTGGGTAGGCATGGACTGCTTTCTGAAAAAACATAAACATTTGGGATTAGATGTTTTTAGGTTTGCAGTTGGTGAGGTGTTGGAGTTTTGTTTTAGAGTCATTTATTACATAAACTGTGTAAACTGGGCAAAATATACACCTTAACCGATCAACACAATTAATCAGCATCTTTCATAGTGCACTTTTTGCACCAACATCTAACTGTGTCCGGTAGCTTAATATATTTGGCCCTTAACTTTACAGCTTTTACACAAAAATCAAGATTTAATATCTGCCTGTTTTTTCCTGCAGCTTCTGAAAAAGCTCATTCAGTGTGGGGACACCAGCTGCTTGCGTCCTCTGTTAGCAGTGGCACAACAGAAGGATCGTGTGCTGCTTCAGGGACATTGCCACACTGCTGCAAAACGCATCCTGGAGGGCACAAGAGAGGAGAGTGCTGTCAGGGAGGCTGTGGCTTACCTCTCCATCGCTATCATGGCGTCTGGTGATTAGAATCTGATTGATGAGATATTCAATGATTGTTGACTTAATTAACAGCAGGCAACCCTTTAATCTAGAAAGGGGGAGTGATTTAAAATGATAAAGAGACAGGGTTGGCAAGCTCTGTTTCTAGATTTGGCCTCAAAAATATATGAACGTCAGTCCTTTTCAGCGTATATGAATACGTATATCTGTGCATTCGGACCTGTGCTTTTACTGTAAAACTACGGAAATAGGGATCCAAACCAATTAAGTAATTGTCCTTTTAAAGGTGGTGAGGCAGCAGACTCCTTGTTGGAAAGAGGCAGGTGCTATGTCCTGCTGAGCCAACGAAAGATCGCCATCTTTGACTTCAGTGCCATTCTGAAGGAGCACCCAAAACACGTCCAGGCCCTCTGTGGTAGAGGCTTCACCTATCTCATGCTGAATCAGCAAAAGGTATCCTTAAGATGAAACACTGCCACAAAATGCCTTGTTGTTGTTGTTCTTCTTCTTCTTCTCTTATTAGTATTTTTCTCATTTTTATGCTACATCACTCAGCTTTACCTTTTTCAATGCCATAGGAATGCACACATGATATCCTGGCAGCACTTCAGATAAACACTGACATGGTCGTTAAAGACATCCTGTCACTTAAGGACAAAGCACGGAAGCTGGTGTGTGATTGGCTGCATCAATTCTGTCGAACCAGTCTGTCAGACATCTTGGGTGCTAATGCTGTTCCCTGCCACGAAGAGCAGCTCAGGGAGGCTTTTATAATCAGTGGAGCTCTGATGAAGACGTCCTGCAGAGACCCCCGATGGCATCTCCTCTATGTGGACACACTGTTAGCCAAAGGTGAGGTAGGAACTCAGTGTCATTGGACATTGGCTGCTTAGTAGATTATGACTTGGTTGTTGGATGTTTCCATCCAAATAAAACAGAACAACTGAAGTTGGCACTCATTGTTTACAGTAATCCTTGTGCCTGCTGTTATGGTCCATCTGCTTCAGGTGAAGTTAAGGCTGCAGGTGCTCATCTCTGCCAGGTGTTTGGCCAGGAGCCAAGAGATGCAGTGGCCCAGGCCAGGTTGGGTGTGGTGGAGGCTTGGCAGCAGAACTACCGCAGCGCAGCTCGCAGGCTCAGCAAACTGCCTGAGAAAGATTCTTCCAGTCTAGACTTCTTGCTGGCGCTGGTCCCATTCAATCAGCGAAAACGCATGGCACAGGTAGGCCACAGTGCTGGAAACCTAGATTTCAATTTCAGTTAATCTATTTACATTCTAGACAGTTAGGTATTTACTATATATTAATTTTTTCTAACTATTCAATTGTTTTTTATTTTATTCTTAATTATTTTTGAGTCTTATCACTCTGACAGAGCTGAGCTTCTCTGTGAATCTGTGAAACCCCCTGGTATCTTTTCTTATTTGATCTCTGCACTGTACTCTTTATGTATATGTAACTCGTGCCAAGTAAAGTATATAAAAAACAAAACAAAATAAGTCAATTAATGAAATTGTGCAAAACTGTAGTGGCACCTCCATTTATTTAGCAGGGTTCTCCGAACATATCATTGTTTGTCATCTATATCATGTCAGGCAGCAGCGGAGGAGGCCAGCAGTGTGTCCTCAGGTGGTCACTGGGAGCAGGCCCTCACACTCCTGACTGTAGCAGTACAAGTAATGGGCAGTCACAGACTCCAGTATCTTCGCCAACGGGCAGCCTGCTTCGCTCAGCTGGGCTTACATGAGCGGGCTATAGCTGACCTTGACAGAGTTATTCAGAAGCATGATGGATACTCCAACTCCAGTTGCTCAGATGACCCCCAAGTCTGGGCGGAGGACCTGTGTCGGCGAGGTCGCAGCCTGGTGCTCTGTTCCAGAGAAGGAGCAGCTCTGGAGGACTTCACACGGGCCCTGGAGCTCCACAGGGACCAGGCCATACAGTGTGTGGAGGGTGGTCTGGGAAGGCTGTGTCTGGCTGAGTGCTTCCTGCGGGGGGCACTGCAACACTATGGGGAACAGCAGCTCAGTAAAGCTTGGACATTGATTGAATGTGGCCTCATTGTGGACAGTGAGAACGCAGAGCTCCGCAGACTTAGGACAAGAGTCAAACGGGAAGTGGCCAGTCCCTGCAATGTCAACTAGTGCTGATTGAATGATGCAGAACGCAGGAGCTCCATCCGAGCTTCTAAATGTCAGTGCCTGTACCTTACATTGTCTTACTGTGGAGAGATGGATGAAAATTGATGAGTACTCTTCCACACTTTTATTGGACACATGTGAGGAAGTGCTGCTCTGATTCATATTATGTCTTCCAAGCTGTGTTTAATATCTTTAAAATCAGGAGAGGAGAGGAATCTGAATCTGAATCATATAGACTTTCGACACCATGGTTTTATTGAATGTTTAATTATCCCTTACTTTACCATTTACCAGTTATTTTTGGTAGTTTATACACTGACTGAAACATTTAACTGAATTATTGTAGGAATGTAAACAAAACATGATAGTCAAGTCATGATAATATGGAAGGAAATCACACAAAATGAAATTAGAAAGCATGGTTCAGACCATCACACCTATATAGGAAACTTAAGAAAGTGCCCAATGTGCAGGTTTATGCTCAAAATTGAGGAGGCACAATCGTCTTTAATACTATTTAAACACAAATTTTGAGTACATAAATACAGGAAAGCATGAATAAATACTGGAATTTACTCCACACTACTGACAATATAGAATATGTCAACACAAATACTAAGTCAGTACATTGATACTCGTAGTGAAGTAGGAGTTAATAATTTAGAATAATGCCATATATGCACCACATGTATACATATAGTGTATGTGTTACTGCTCGAGGAAGAATTGGTTTACTTGTATTGGTATTATGCAGACACAGTAATGTATTGTGGTTCCATGTTGCCGAAGTAGGATTTCTCCCACTCACTCATGAGGTCAAAATGCAGCTTGCGGTCACAGAAGGTGCAGGAGGCTGTGGCTGGGGTGTTGATCTGGAGTCCTGCCTCCTGCCACACCTCCACCAGTGCATCTAGAAAAGAAACAAATGTTGCAAATGAACAAATAAATCCCAATATATATTTTTGCATTCTAAACATTTCAGCTCTGGTGATTTTATCCAGCACACACTAAGATTATTTTTGTGTGTTTTTGACTGCATTGCAGTTTTGTTGACAGGTGGATGCCAAGAGACTTGTATGTGCTCACTGTGCAAAAAGACTCGCTGAGGACAAACAAAAGTCACTCCACACTCACCCACAAAGTACTCCATCATGGCAGGATTGTGATGAGGCGACGGAGCCAGGCGCAGCAGCTCCTCACCTCGAGGCACTGTGGGGTAGTTGATGGCCTGGACGTAGATGTTGTACCTCTCCAGCAGGGTGTTGCACACCTTAGTGTTCAGCTCAGCATTGCCCACCTTGAGAATGGACCAGTGAAATGTGACATTCACCATTTTGTTGATGCTTTTACTTTAAATATTGAGATTATTCATATACATATCAAAGTCAGTGCTGTGGTTTAATCTAGTACAGTAATCTGAAGTGTGCCTTGGCTTCATTTTAAGAGCTTTAGGATATAACGGATTAACCAGGTGATACTTTAATAACTTTACTGATTGTATTTCCATTTAAATGAAGCATTAAGACAAGAAAAGAAACTATTCATTCGTAATTGAATTTATAATGGAATCACAAAATTAATGACATAAAAAGATCAAGTTGCATAATTTAAATGCAGACTGAATACTTATTGTTTTGAAATGTATGAATCGAGTTATAATAAGCACTTAAAAGGTCTATAGTTATTCGGGCAACACACACAAAACAGAGACTACTATGATTTGTCATAGTAAGAAAAAGAGCAGGTGTTAATAACAGCATTAAGATTGCTCTTTACAATAATAGGACCCTGAAACTGAAGCAGCTCAACAGAATTTAACCATCAATGCTTTTATTATTTCCACCTGTGCTTTTCCTAGTGTGAGGTTAATTATAGAGTTTGGCTTTGTCTTGCTTTGACCTTAGAGACACTTCATACTTCTATTGTCAGCTAAGGGGTTAGTAGAGAGGTAATGTAATAGCAGCAGTGATACATCTTCATACCCGTATGGGGATGATGTGGCTGGGGCAGTTTACCACAGGCAGACCATTATCCATGAGCAGCTGTCTCATGTGTTTGACGTTCCTCTGGTGGGCTCTGCGCAGCCCCTGCCCTTCGGGGCTCTTAAGCACCCGGACAGACTCCAGGGCTCCAGCCAGAGCCATCGGTGGCAGGGCAGTGGTGAAGATGAAGCCGGCTGCGAAGGAACGCACTGTGTCCACTAGGGCGGCACTGCTGGCAATGTAGCCTCCCACACAGCCAAAGGCTTTTCCTGAAAGCAACAGATAACAAAGGGTACAGATGGGGTGAGGAAACAGGAAGTAATCATTGATGGGAAGTGCAAATATAACATTCTTAACTTCAAAGCATTTCTTCTAAACTCTGACATATTTTAAACCATGCATTTATTTGACAGCTAAAGCTGACTTGTAGATGAATATTTAACATATACCTAAAAAGTTGGTGAACTGAGCATGTTTTTAAATATTAACAGCACTATGTAGCATAGTGCTGTTAAACTGGTTGACCTGGGATGAACTTGACACAAATTGATTTTTTTCTAAAAAGTATCTAAATAGCTTTGGAAAAAAATACATGTTTAAAATATTATACTGGTATATAATAAAGTGATATATGATTAACTGTTTTTTTTATCTTAAAATAATCATAGCGTATAATATCAAGCTGAATATTGTGTGCTGATAATACAACCCACATTTATCTGTTATTAGTGCCATGGGGCTCTCGCTCCGAGGCACTGGGGGTTTGATTCCCATGTTGATGGAGATGACACTACCCCAACATTTATGAATTAGGGACTCCTCTGATATCTCTGCATTTTATCAACTAATTTCACTAATATTGTATTTCTGATTCTTTTTCCCATACAGTTATATGAAGTGTTTGTGAACACACTGTACATGGGTAATTTTATGTGATTACAAATGTACACAGACAAGGAGACAGGTCCTCAATGTCAGTGCTCAGAGAAAGATGACCGTCTTGACCTTAAGGTCATAGGTTTGACTTCCATGTTGACAGAGGTCACACCCACAGCAGCCCACGTGGCACTCTGAATATTTCTGCCAGGAAATTTTCTAGTTTTAGCTTGTTTATTTATTTATTTCTCCTTGTAAAATCTGGTGCTATAATCCATAATTATTTTGCACTTAATATGTGGTTGACAGGGATTAGCTTTGCTGTCATCATAATGCTACACACAGCACGGACTCTCTGATGATCATTTTATCAGTACGACCAGAGAGGGAGTAAAACTGGAAACCAGCTGATAAAAGCTCTGCGTCCTTTGATGAGAGCTCATTCGTCTCCTACCCCCTATCTAACCAACACGAGAGCAGCACTGTGCTTGTTGGGGGCTTTTACTTTGCATTGTCAGTTAGCGCAATAGCGGCTGCCAATGGGAAGCTGGCCAAGAAACATGGGTAAATTCATCTATGACAGTTTGAAGCCGTTTGCCTTGCCCTTCTTGGTGTCACAGTGAGGAGTCAGTATCAGTATAGGTGTGTCCGAAAAATCGCTCTTAAAATAATAATAAAATCACCTAAATGCACAAGAATTGGATGCTCTTTAAAGATACTCACCTAAGGTTCCAGACACAATGTCAATCTTGTGCATAACATTATCTCTCTCTCCCACTCCAGCTCCATGGGCTCCATACAGGCCCACAGCATGAACTTCATCAACAAACGTCAGCGCTCCATAACGGTGAGCCACATCGCACAGCTCTTCCAGAGGACATATGGCACCTGAGAGCCCCAGAGCATTAGGTGAAATAATTAGAACTGTGCATCACAGGTGAACAGCCAGACACTTGTGTTGTAAATGTTACCATGTTGTAACATCTAGAAAACACACAGCATGTACTATAGCAGCAAATTACTATGGAGAGCTGTTCTCATGATTGAAGACACTACATCTACCATTCATGCAATATATATATATAATAACAATATACAATATAATGATAATATATATATAATGACTTCTCCTGGGAGAAAGTGTCATAGATATAGTTGCAGCCATCTTGGTCTAGTTCATTTTGTGCTTTATGGAGCTGTCACTGTTTTAATATCAGTCAGAGAGAAAGAGCTGAGGGGAACACTGTTTCCTCCCATGGGGGACAGTGATGAATGACAAACAACGTAGCTGAGTATGGAAACATAAAAACCCCAATGCTAGCTCTGTTTTTTATTAGATATTAATTATTAACTTGGTTGTTTATGGCTGAACAAATATGACATATGACACATTGATTCATTGAAAACTAATTAGCAAATTTCAAGAGATATTCCTTATTATTGACACACTGTGACATTGGGGTTTGGTCATTTTCTTGCAGTAAAAAACAACTGAAATTCTTAAGATTGTTATCGATTTTGTACAATGATGATTTTGCTTGCCATTTTACAGTCATCAGCAGTTTCAGTTTGATTGGTCATATGGCTCATCCCCCATTTACATAAAAGCTACATACAAAAATACATTTGAATAGGTTTTTCTACAAATTAACCAGCAATCTGAACAACCTCTGCTATCACTGCAACTTAGCATTTTTATTGTACTCACCGTCCATCGAATGCACTGTCTCAAATGCTACTATTTTGGGTGTCTTGGGGTCCGAGCGCTGCAGCAGTTCCTCCAGGTGCCGGCTGTCATTGTGGCGGAAGATGAAACGCTTTGCTCCACTGTTCCTGATGCCCTGAATCATTGATGCGTGGTTCCCTGCATCTGAGTAGATCTCGCACCCTGTACAACAGAATAAAGACAACATCACACTAGTGACAATGACGTCTGTCTAAACAGTATGAACTCTGAGGTGGTCCTCTCCTTTTCTACACTTTATGAATCATGAATATGTTCAGAATGTAATGAGAATATAACAACAGAAATGAAAAAATGTGTCACAAACAGTGACAGCGGCATCAATGCTGGTGATTGTCATCACTTGAATCTTCATATGAGCCATGGCTCAGAGGTCAATCTTTACCTGGCAGCATTTTAGCCAAAGTGAAGAGGGTGGAGTCATTTGCTACAAAGCAGGAGGAGAAGACCAGAGCTGCATCTTTCTTGTGCAGCTGAGCAAGCTCCTTCTCCAGAGACACGTGGAAGTTACTGGTGCCTGAGATGTTCCTGGTCCCACCTGCACCTGCACCATGTCTGTCCAGGGCATCTCTGAGGACAAATCATAAAATGGTCATATATAACCATTTGAAGGTGGCCAATCTTTTTCTTGAAAACAGTATTTCAAACATACCTATACAGAAATGTAATAGGACATATATCACCCTATTTAAAGGAAGATGTTGCCATACATGTCACATGTAAGAAGATCTATTGTTATCACATATATACATCCACTGGATATATGGAGATATATATGACATACCCAGAGTAACATTTGTATGCTCTATGGAAAATATCTAGAAGTGACAGGAAGTTACTCAAACAAAATACACCTTGAAAAAAATGAAATATTAAGCCTTTGCATTTAAAAGACTTCATCTCTATGTCTTGAAATAAGGCTTCGAGAAGAAAATGTCAGACTTCCTAATGACTTGCCGTTTTCCTACACAATTTGCCCACTTCACTTCACTTGGACTTTCTTTGACAAGAACCAAGATTTACCTTAAACTCATCATGACTGACCTGAGACTTGATGTAGACGTTACTCCTGTCTCATTTTACCTGATTGCATTGATGACCCGCGGATGCCGACTCATCCCCAGGTAGTCGTTGCTGCACCAGACGGACACCTGGGAGCCCTCCCGCCCAGAGATGGAGTAATCCTCTGCAAAAGGGAAGACCTCGGCACACCTGTTAACTGTCTTGAAGACTCTGTAAGTGTGGTCCTTCTTCTTGTCAGCTATCTTCTCCATGAAGAAGCGGTCATAGTCGTAACTAGGACCAACTGCAAGAGTGATTAAGTTGGACTTTTAAATCATTTCGATGAACAGCTGCCTGATAGGCACATGCACGTTTCCATTCAAACATATTAAAAGAGTACAAGTACCTGACAAACTTACCCATGTTGTCTTTAAGGAGATGGGTGATGGTGTTGGTTTCATCTGAAGGCTGGAGCACTGAATTTTTAATGCCCTTTAACAGAGTAGTCATCAAACCTGTGAAGAGTAGTGCAGGTCTGTTAGTGTATGACTGTAGAATTTCATTATTTAGAGTTTTGTCTTCCCTAAAATCTGTTCTTTTTTTTTAAATTTTTTGCTTCTATTAAAGTTCAGAGTACCTTCTTTGACGTCTTCCTGTACCTCAGGGCTGGCTTTGACCATCCCAATCTGAGAGCTGACAAAAGGACACCCCTTTGATACAGACAGAGCCACCTGAGTGGCCGTTTGAGCAGACATCATTCTTTGGTCCAACATGGTAAGCTTGTGACTTTTCAGCTTGGTGGGCAAGCCTTTGAGTGTGGCATTCAGAGAGGCAGCGCTGCTCACGGTGATCTGACGAGCGATGATGGGGCATTGATCAGCCATATTCAGCAAGGCAGCTCCTGTTCTCCTCAAAGCCGGTTTAGGAACGGACTTCAGAAAGGGGCAGTGATGAAGAAAGGCAGCCATGGCACTGCAGCTGTTCCTACTCTGAGTTAAGACAGAAGACAGGGAAACAAGTTTATTCTATAAAAGTGCAAAGACTGACTCAGAGTCTGTAATACATTTAAAGTATACATTATTCTTCACTTCTGATCACAAGTGTTCCTTTTTAATTTTTTTATCATTTCTGTGGGTGTAAAAGAGTTTAATGTATTTACTTTTTTCTTACATTCTTTCCCCCAAGGGAAACTCTAAAGTCCCATCTCTCACATCACCCAAATATAGAATGAGATAGGGATGGATTTCATTGAACTTGACTGAGTTACATGAAGCTAAACCCCCCCTATAAGCTGATGTGGTTAGAAATGTAAAAAAGGGCTATAAATGTATGTAGTGGTTCATCTGAGATCTGGAGAGCAGCAGGTGCCTCCTCCAGGGTGCGGCGAGCTGCTGCTCCTTATCTTCACTCTGCAGGCGCTCAAGTGCAGCTCTGAGAGACGTCATCATTTGGTTGATTACTGCGGCAACTATCAAATAATCCTCTATAAAGCACAGCGGGGAAGCATCTAGGCCTTTCCAGTAATAACCATTATTTCTCTAATGCTTAAGATTTTCAGACTTGAAAGAAAAAATTGAGGAAATAGGAAAATTTATATAGACTGTAATAAATAATTCACAAAATGTCCCCAAAATAATACTTAGAATCTTAAATAATTTTAATATGCTGTCGAACACCTCCATGTGAAGTTTAGTTTACAAACAGAAGCCAGCTGTATCATTTCGCTCACAATGCCCTGCGGTCAGCTGATAAGCAAATTCTCAGGACCTGTGGATTTGTCTTGTGGTTAGATGTAATCTTTACGTCAGACACTAGCGCCATTTAAACAAAACAAATAGGTCAACACTTTATTTATCCTCAATCTAATCCATGTTTAGGTTGTTGAAAACATAACAACTTGATTACTTACAGAAAAAGGCACATATCCAAAGTTTGCCTTATGCTGCTGTATAGATATAGTATATGGAGTATCTAAAATATGTCTCTGCTCATTGAGGTCAAAAGTCACTTGAGGATAAATGACATTGCCTGTGCGATCAACATGTTCTAAAAAATGTTGTGAATTTAATAAAAGGAAAACAGTATAAACAGTAACACAGCTACTAAGATATATGATAGTAACTTTATGAGTTCACCTTCAGCCATCCCTACAGTCAAAATAATGGAAATAACTTTGATAATAATAACAGAGATGATAAAAAAGAAACACTTATGATCAGAGGTGAAGACTGTCAGGAAGCTTACCTGTTGACCTGCACTGAGGACGAACTTCAAAACAGCAAATAGACAGAGTGTCAGGAAGTGTCACCAGTCAATGGTCAGATGCTGAAGAGCATTATGCAATCAGCTCTGTTCCCACCCATCAGACATGTCATATGGGTCCCAGCTTCAGGGGCCACCCAGGGTGAATCTGTGGGAGGTGCAAAGATATTCATAGGGAAACTTCAAAGTTGTGTCACTCTTTGTCACTTCACAGGAATTTATGGTGGATGTTTCTATTTGATGTCTACCTCGTTCAAATAAGTATGCTGCTTGATTCACCTAAAACTATCTATAGCAAACTATGTCACACATTGGCAGATATAAGTGTTTGATGTGTTTATGAATAAATATAACTCCTCTAGTGGCACATCTATGAACAGTGATCAGTGACTGACAATTTAATACATGACTGAGAAAACTCCACTTTGGTGACACACACCCGACACCTCAGGATACAAACTTCAAAAATAACCTTTTAAGTGGACCTGCAGTTAAGGTTTTTTTCATTTTGGCCAAAATTCCTGTTTCCAAGATCAACAACAAAACTTTATGCTCATCATGTATTCATGTGTGTAGATTTACTGCCAATATATAAGTTATAGCTGCTTTTATATTTAGTTATAAGTTATACTTTTTGCTCAGGAGATATAACTACATATTTTAAGGTAATCTTTCAAATGGAAAGAATTACTAATTAAGCCAGATCTTGAAGCCACTTGAAGATTTGAGGCAAGGAAATGGAAAAATAATATCCTAATAATACATTAGGATGGTTTACTCTTGGTACCCAACAAACATGGAAACAAACATGTGTAGGGCTGCGGGCAGGCTTTGGGAGCCTCAAGTGCCATGCTAATGCCACATGAGCCCCACACAGGTTTTCTCACGCAGGGGCCAACATGGCATTAGTGTGGCTTTGCAGTTGAAAAAGTGTCAGGATTCGAAATGGTGCAAATTTTACGACTAAAAGTTTTGCTGAGCAACATCTAATCACCATTTTAATAAAGATGTGACATGGTGTTGCAGTGGTTTGTTGTCTCACAGCGTGGCACAGCATCTGTGGGCATACAAGACTGGACTGGCCATGCTCAAAGGGGCATAACTGCTGCAGGCCCCATGCAGGCTAACCCACAATGGGCCTATTCTGCACAGTGGAGAAAACCTTCATTGAACCCCAAAAGGGCAAAACTGCTGCAGGCCTCACATGGGCACATACAGTGGGCCCATGTGGGCATTTATACACAAAGCCAACAAAAGGGCCGCAAAGGGCAAAGGGCACATGGACCCTGAGGGCACACCAGTGAAGGGGTCAAGGGGGATTAATGTGGGTTTGCCCTGTCCACATTGCCCAACTGTAAACCTACAAGTTCCCACATTGGGCCCACATGGGTATGTTTCAATGAAGCCAATATCCATTTTGTTGGCTTGTTGCATTGTATGCAAAGGTCACATGAACTCATTTTAAAGTTCAGCTGGGAATAAAATGGCAAAATGTAATCGATGGAAACCACAGTACAGGTCTTTAAATGATATTTCAGGAGGTAAACTGTCTGCCTGACGGTTTAATAAACCACTGTCAAACCAGCTGTCTTCTCCCTTTGTTCATCCTGTCCTCTCTCTCCCCATCAGCCCCAGTCTGTAATTAACTGTTTATCTGACAGTGAGGTGTGCGTGCCTGTGTATATGTGTGGCCTCACCAGCAGATGGTGCATTCCTCAGGCTTTTTTTTTTTTTTTTTTTTTTATGATCGCTGCTGCTGCTGCTGCTGCTGCTTTCGGAGCTGCTCGTGTAGAGGCGGAGTTTTCTCTGCTGTTGTCGGCAGCAGCCAAGCAGAGGGCAGCAGCCTAGGTCCATCCCCTCCTGACTGGATCACAGGACCATCATCCTCCTCCTCCATCCATCCATCCACCCCGACAAGGACAATCTCTCCGAAAACACACACACACACACGTTCGGGAACAGGACAATCTTTTTATTTTTAGAGAAAAGGGTAGAAATCGCATCGAAAGCAGCAAAAATGCTGGCATGTACAGAAATGATCACCATGTGTCTTCAATCTGCCAAACACGAACACATGAGAAAGCAGCAGGAGCTTGACCACAACCAGAATCAAGGGATCTCTCTGTTCCATGATGTAAGTACACACGGGTTTTTCATGTTTAAATGCCCATTACTGTTAATTACTATTATAAAATCCATCCTTTTTGGTCATTTCTTTATTGGTTGATTTCATGCACGAGGCTGTCTATGTTTAGATATATTTGCGGGGATCGCCTTCCACAGGCACAATAAGAGTGTGTATAGTCTTTCATGTTTCTCTTTATGAATGGTTCACATCGATTTAAACGCATACCAGTCTCCCATTTACGTGCTTGGTATACCTACAATAGCCCTGTTATGTAAGAAAGGTGAGCGCGTGCCAATAGGTGAATAACAAAGGAGATGCCAGTCATCTGACTGTCACTGGTGATGGGCATTACAGTGTTAGTGTGGCTGTTTTCCCCTTTTCTTTCCATGCTGAGGGTCATGACATTGGCTTCTTCCCTTGATGAAACATGTGTATAGTCTCTATAAAGCATGATGTGGTAGTCTATGTATTTTTAATGAGCACCCTTGTCTTCACAAAGCTTCAATAACAGAAATATAAAAACGGAAAGATGTTCAGTTTTGAATAATTTAACAGGGATATTAATGATATTGTATGAGCATATTGCTCACATAGATCCTCTGCTGGTTGCTGGAGCCTTTTCGTTTTGCTACAGTATGAAAACACCTCCACTGTAAAAGACGACAATACATACATGATTAATGTGTATTTTAAAACACTACAGGATGTTTGGAGCTTTTATGGTTACATGCTCTACGTCTGGTTTCCTGTGGACCCTTCAAAAACTATGAATTAAAATACAATTCTGCATTTCCTGGATTATTGTCCACAAATGGGATCATTTGACTGCAGCAAGAGCACATTTGGTTTAAATGCAGTTAGCATCCATTCTCTCCAGCCCAGTGCTGCATTTCTTCACTTAACCTATTACAGTGGCTAAAGACAGGCCATATATTCTCTAAGAGCTGCAGAAATTTGGAGTCTGATCTTGCCAGACAGCAGCTTATCCAGCCTACCATGACCCCTTTCCCGTACAAAGAGCACCTAGTCTTTTCTCTTTTATTCCTATGTTCCTGACAACAACATCATCTTCATGCATCATCATATTTACAGTAGTTCACAGAGGATTTTCATTCTTCTTCTGCACTCATTACCGAATACCTGAGGAAGCCTTTTGTGTTTGCTCTATTAAAAGAAAAGTCAGTCCATTAGTAGAATTAGTCTATGCGGAGGACTTGTAATTTAACAAAGACAGATGTGCGACAGTTGTGTTGTCTTTTATATTCTTGGTAGGTATTCTGCTGCTGTTTTTTGGAGATGATAATTTGCCTCTGAGGCTGATGGGATGCAGTGTTGTCATACAGTGTTGTTTCATGCGCAGCTGTGATGCTGCACATGTCCTCAGAGTGTCAGTAGCTCCTCCAGTTATAGTTTTATTGTATCTAATAGAAGTCAGTGCAGCGTATTAACAGGCCCCAGGGGCTGGCTGAGATAGACAGCATCCTTAGAGCTAATAATGCTTTTAGAAGATCTTCATCAGCTCTGTGGGACAGCAGCACCTTCATCGACTCCATCACCCTCCCACTTAGTGGCACAAAAGAGGAGTAAAGGCCAGTAAATCTGCTACTCAGGTTTCTCTAGAGCCAGTGTTTATTGCTCTCAATTTGTTTCCCACATTTTATGGCGCAGCTCCTTGTTGTGTTTTAGACAACACGCTGACATCAGCACTTGTATTGTCAAGGGAGATTTTACAGTGACAGTGCGGCCTCCAGGTTTCCTTCCATCACCTGCATACAAAAGTGTGTCATGTCAGCTTGTCATTACCACAGATGTTACAAGTGCTTCAGGCTGGCCAATACTGTGACTGTTCTTGATTAACACAGATTTTTGTGAACCAATAATTAACAACAATTTTATCAGGACTATTTCTCACTGACATCAATATAGTGTGTTTTACAGTTGTTGCCTGAGTTTATATCATCGGGTGCTGATGTGTCATCAAGTGGAATCAAGTGTTTGATAGTCACTTTACTGTATATTTTTAATGTAACAATAATGACAATAACCACAGCAACAACAATGATATAATAATAATAATTATTATTATTATTGTCATTATTATCCTTTACCTGACTGCTATGATTTTCATTTTTGCTCGTTTGCTATTGAGGTAATACATTTTCAAATCAGCACACAACAGCAGTGTAAATGAATTTGGACATGATTTTTCACTTTGACCCTGCTAATTGTTTTTCATACCTTATATAGAAATAATTGGAGACAATTGTCTAGATTTGAGGGAAAATATGTGAAATGTCCTACATGTGTCTTACAGTTCATTGTGACAAACATTTTTAGCCCATCATTTGTTTATTTAGTATGTATCAGTCTCAGTCTTCCTCTATGTGTTCAGGCATCTTGGAAATTCAGTGCAGTGTTTCTGTTCTGCTGATTTTGCTCAGTGCTGCTCTTTCTTCTATAGATTTGCTGTGAGTTAAGATGTGTCCTGAATGGAGGAGGGATGCTGCTAAAAATGGGATGTGAGCAGAGCATGTTCAGGCCTTTATACTCTGATGTGCTTGAAAGGTGACAGAGGGATGTAGTGCCCCGTTCCACTCTGATAATACAGTTGATCACCAGCCACTGGACTCCACTGGTCCACACGGGTGGATTGAGCAGAGGAAGGAATAAAATGAAAGTGATGCCACACACACATAACACCTCACACTCCAACAGATCTGCCTTCTCTCAGGTTTGGAGGAGGTTGAGGATATTGATAATGACACTTGATACTACAGTGTTCATAGCTAAGACAAAAGGAGGGGAAAAGGATAGTCACATTCTGCCTGTACAGATTTAGCACAAACTAAATCCATCTGAAATATCTAAAGGCTTGATCCCTTGTATACAGTTGTGTCGTATACAATATTTTTCTACGTTTTCTGTTGCCACATGATGACGCTTTGTTTCCTCTGGGTTGCCCAGAATAAATATCTCTAAATATCTCTTCAAATATTTATAATGTTTCCAGTGTTTGTGCCTCCGGACCAAAAACCCTAAACACAATCTTCTGGTCTTCTTGCAGATATTCCGCCGGGCTGACAAAAATGGTGAGTAAGCAAAACACACAGCTAATTGGATTACACAGCTAATGAAAACTCAATTAAAACCTCTTTGAGGAAGCTGAAGGATCCAGAAAAAAAGGCACAACTCTGATGGTTGTGTTCAGACTGAGGAGACTTAAATAATCCTGCTGGATATTTCTGTTTTATTGCCATCCTTGAGAGATCCAGATAGAAAGGATATAAATATCCAAGGTCAGGTGCAGCTGCATCTTTTTGGTTTCGTGATGTGACTGGATCGCACAGGATGAACTCTCTCAGCGCGGCTGCTCACCATGCAGTGCACATCTCAGTGATATATCCAGCTACATATATGTACACTAATTTTTCATTTGTTAACTTGCAGTAAATGTGGTCTCGGCTGTTGAGGCCCTCATGTTGTTTTTCTTTGTAGAAAACGCAGTTTTAACCCTAAATGGTACGAATTCGCTGGAGACTTGTTTAATGTGAATTTAATGTAGTTCTTGTGGGAACATATCACCATTACATTTGATTAATGTGTTACCATGTTACATTTAAAACCCCTCTTTACTTCAAAGGACAGCTCCCCCCACAACCCCCCCCCCCCCTTCCCTAAATATCTCCAGGGGAAACATGGATATTCATGAAACATGGAGCATCCATCTCTGTATGAAAAACAGTGCTGCTCTTCATGTTTTATTTGTGCACCATGTAGGTAATGCAAGGTAGAATGCAAAGGGGGCGCAGCTGTTAATGCATCTTGACTTATCCACAAGCTCTGATCAGTTTCCTCAGGAGGATGTGTTACGTAAGAACTGGATTAATGATGCAACATGGGCTGCCGTGAGCAAGGGTTGTCTGGGGTGCCTCCCAGCTTGTGAGGAGATATTTAGATCCCAAAAAATCAGTCAGTGAATTATTGAAGAGCTCTTAAGCAGTGCTTTTGTTTTGTTGTGAAGGAGCTGGAGTTATTTGGTCAGAGTGCTTGGATTTTTCTTTCCTCAAGTTGTGTCTCATCTCAGGTTGTGAGGTGAGACTTTGTGAATTATTAGTGAAATACAATGACTGAAAACACAACAGCGGCGTGACATCTTAATAGGAACGGATGTTGTATTTATACTACATGCATTTTTGAGAAGCCTCGGGTTTTTTCCTCTTGTCCTTTCTTCCAACCAGCACTCATACACGGCTTTTATTTCCCATTCTTTGTACAGAGAAAGAAGATAAAGAGTGAAAGGAGAACTCTGTCGCTTGTTTGTGGTAGTAGTTATCATTAATTTGCAGCCGAGCTCTGCTTAGTTCACGTCCTCCCAAACTCACTGAGTCGTGCACCCGAGAGGAAAGTGCTTTCTTCCAATCAGCACTGAGTGGGCTGCCATGATACGCCTCAAGCACTGCGGATTTACCACATAATGAGGGTTGGCTACCAACCCACTATACACTCTATTCCTCCACATTATTGTAATGAGGAATTATATTTTTAACAGACAAAAAAAAACCCCAAAAAACAATTGTATGAGTAGAAGAACAAGAAGTAAAGACCTAAAGCTTTTACTCAACAGCCTTGTGCTGAGATTAGCTTTTTGTAGCTGTGCACACAATGAAACTGAAAGTGTGATCAGTGATTTTAGAGCTTAGATTTCATCGGGGAAAACCAAACCATGTCCAACAATCATGAAAATGAACATTATGAACATTATTTCAAATGCCTTTTAAAATAAATGAACTTTCATGGAAGAGGGATCCATTTTGTGATAAGTCACAGATCTGCCCTCAGGCGACTTTCAAACAGACTGAAGTGTTATCATCTGAGCTGAGTTCTTAACACATGCAGCGAGCTTAAAAATGATTTGGTGCGTTCTTTATGGATCGACATTTGAAATCATTTATTCTTGTTAACATTGGTTTATTCTAAGAAAAAAACAAAACAAATTAAAAAAATGCTCTAAAACATTTATAATATAAAATGGAAGGTGGTGTAAGAGGGCACAAGGTTTTCTCTCAGACACTCAGATAATAAGAATCACTGTGAGGTTTCTCCCGCACACAGCAGAGAGGATTGTAAAGACCTCAGCAACAAGCCTAAATATATCCAGTTCACTGCCATACAAACAGATGTAGCAGATCCTCACATCTGAGAAGCCGGAACTCAAAAATCTTATGCATTTTTGCACAAAGAAAGACTAAAATGATCAATATCTTTGGGACAACAGTAAGGAGGTGCATTCATTCTTAAACTAATACTGCTCAATACTAATATAGATGACTTGAAATTTAATGATGCCGATTCACTCCATTTCTATGTCGTGTTTTATTTTTATTTTTTATCTGTGTTTACTTCCCAGTCTAGGCTTGTCTCTTTTCCCCTCAATTGCACCATGGGCACCCTCATGAATTATTACTGCTGCTTCATTTTTGGCACTTTTAGTTTTAGGATTCCCTCATGGAGAGTGTTCTTGGAAAGACAAGCTTCAGTGCAGCTAGATTTTCAATAGGTCACAGTTAGAGAGGCTTCTTTTTAATTCAGTGTGAAGTGAGATGATTAAAACAACTTTTCTGCTGTGTGTCTCCTGTGAGGTATTGATTTATCATCCATCAGTGCAAAAACAAATTTTCCTGCAGCTGTTTGTCACAAACCTCAGGGTAAATTACTGCAAAGCCTGCATGTTATTTAATTAAATCCTGCTGTGCAACGACTGCGTGTCGATGACTGCAACCAGCTCTTTTCCTCACATAATGCAACAACTACACAACGGCACCGGCAAAGAAAGACACACATACACCACATAAAAAGTGTGCTAGGTCAGAGCACACATGCGGACCGATATTTTTACATTCTGTGACCAATCCTCTTTTGACTGATGAATATCTAAATGATTGATTTAATCCTGTCAGCTCCTATACCATACATTTAAAAAAACCAAGGTAAAAGCAATACTCTAATGCGATATTTATTTCCAGTAGACAACAGTCATTGCTGACACGGCAGGAGTCAAAAGATCTTTAACATTACTGGAAGTAATTTGGAAGTGACATTTGAAGTTTAAATAATCTCACTGATTGGTAATCAAATTGTTTGTGCACTAATTGTCATCTAGTGCCTCCAAACCTCATTTATGCACATTGTAATTAAAAAATGAACTCATCCAGACAAAACACATGCCGGGCAGATTACTGTCCTTTAGCTTTGGAGACCAACACCGTCTACAGCCAGGAGCTGTCATCCGTTCTACCACTGCGGCTCTGCTGCTGTGAGAAACAGCGAGCACTTGCAAAATGTGCCATCTGAGCTGTACTGTAACTTGTTTTGGGCTGTTTAATTGGGTGTGAATCTACATTAAAGGAGCTCCAGTGAAGGAGGCTGGAGAATGAGTCAGAAGTGCAACAGACTGTGTTTACTCCTACACCATGTGGAAAGAAGATTTTTATAGGGAATTTGAGAAAGGAACTATGATTCTGCCTCAGCTAACGGCTCCTTCAGTCGAGATCTAACTAGCCAGACCGCAATGTTCAGTGAGCACGCAGATTGTCATTATAAGCGTGTGAGCTTTATGCAACAATAATTGAGACGGCAACAGTTAAACAAGGTGACATTTTGTGACACATTGTAATAGGGCTGCAAAAATAATCACAATTAGTTAAGATGTGATATTGAGATGTGTTATACATCACTGTCCATTGTTAGCACCATACAAACACAACAGATATAAACTCCAGGATATTCTCAAGACTTAAAAGAGCATGTTCGTTTCCAAGAAAACAGAAAATGTGAAAATGAAATGCAGCAACCGACTCTAATCCCAAATGGCCCAAAATGATCACAATATTATCTCCTTTGCATATTGTGCAGCTCTACATTTTAGAGTTTATTTATCCATTTTATACTTGTGCTAAGAAGCCATAAAATACATCGCATCGCCTAGAGCCGTCCGCAGTGTGAGTTGGCAATAAGTAAAATTGCTCTCAGATGATATGATTTACTCTAAGCATAGGCCTATCAGTCAGAGCGCTGCTGCCTGGCAGGGAGCTGAGAGCTGGGTCTCCAAAGGTTTCAGTGCTTCCACAGCAAAGATGACGAGATCTCATTATCGTCTGAAGTTGGTCTGTTTGTGAGCTCTGCTCTGACTACTCAGACTGGCCCTCGGTGCCTGCTCCCAATTTTCTCAGGATGCTGCAACCACTTAAGCTCACGATGAGATGCAGACTATGTTTACCTTTAAAAGACCTCTGTGTTTATCCTTTGAGCTGGCATTAACCAAACTGTGGTGAAGGTATAACATTGGTGCAAATTGTTTGTAAGTCATCATGACTTCACTTTACAAGCAGGAATGATTCACAGTGTAAACAATGTTACATTTATTATTGTTGTTTTGCAGTTTATTTTCAGCATTGAGGAAGTGGTAACAGAGACATGGTACCATTTACAAAGTAATTGTTTTCTCAGTGAGGAAATTATTACTCTGAAGAGCAGAAATTGGATTTTTGGTTGTGCCACTAACAGCGAATCGTTTGTTGCCGTAATAGAGGCAGATGAAGGGAAATCTAAATATCCAACTGTATTCAATTTTATGGGAAATGCTTCTAAGTGTAGGTAATTGCCTCAGGTTTTGTCCTTCAAAGGGTTTAAAGCCCACCATTATCCCATTATTTTGAAGATCAGACAAAATTCCTCAATAAGGTGATACAGGCTTTCAGGCTGCAGTGGTGTGTGATCTGTAAGGGTGTGTCTCTCCTTTCAGATGATGGGAAGCTGTCCTTGGAGGAGTTCCAGTCGTACTTCACTGATGGTATCCTCACTGACGAGCAGATGCAGGAGCTGTATTACTCCATTGACAGGCAGCAGACAGAGTAAGCTCATCTTCCTCTTGGACATCCTCCAACTCTGCTGCCATCTGTAGCCCCCCCCCCGCCTGGCAGTGCAATGTCAACACCACACTTCAGTGAAGATTATGTCAATATTCCATGGAGAGCCTGAATTCTGCCATGAAAGCCCTTGAGTTTGCAGCTCTGTGTTGGCACACTGATGGGCAGAAATAAGATTATGGAAAATAGGAAAATGTTAATATTTGTGCCTGTGCCTCCAGCTCACAATTAAACATGAAAACACTTCTTACAATAATAAATATTTGGTAATGAAGCTAATAAATAAATAAATAACCGGAGGGGCAGTCGTGTCTGTGTCTGCACGCAACACTGATGAAACAGAAATGAGACATCAGTGAAGTACCAGCCAATCATACAAAAGAATCAACTCTTAGGTGTAAGAGCTTTAGATGCACCGTTTACTTTACGTTTAGACTCTCAACTATAAAAAAAAAAAGTAAATGCAACTTGGAAAACAATGCTGTGAGTGAAATTTCATATTGAAACATAATCAAATTAAGTCGCATTTCACACCTCTCTCATTACTGGAACCTCGTTTTAAAATGATTGAAACCTTAATTATTAATGATATTGAATGAAACGACACAAGTATAGAAGTATGAGGTCCCAGACATTTTGCCCTCCTATGTCAATGTCCAGTAAAATCTCATTTTTTTTAGTACAGTTCAGTGAATTATACTGCAATTCAGCTTCAGCTGTTTAAGGTGTATAATGTTTTACAGGTGAAATGTATTCTGTTAGCATTCTTATTAGCACCAAACACACAGTACACTTGAGGTGAATGAAAATGTCATTAGTTATTCTGGTTTTAGGCTTTGAGCCAAAATACTGATATTATTTGAATGTTAATGAGACGTCTTCTTTCCTCACAGCAACCTGGACATAGACAAGCTCTCAGGTAATTATTTGTTATCCTTTCTGTGTGTGTGTGTGTGTGTGTGCTTCATCATTTTCACTGTCAAAACTTTTTATACACCACAATCTTGCTTAAGTCCAGACTTCCTGCTTTTAGCTGTTGCTCTTGTCTCCATTTGTCTGATGATAACCAAGATACAAACTGAGACATGCCCCAGCTCAGTGACTTGGCAATTATCATGTGATTATTACCAAACTGCTTTAGTTCTACTAATGCCATTAGTGTCTGTACTGATATATTTCCCTCTTGTGAAAAACACCAGTGATCACTGTGCTCATCGGAACAAATCTTCTCCCTCAGAGTACTTCACCCCACACCTGGGAGAATATGTCAACGTCCTGTCTGCTCTGGAGAAGTTGAATGTGGCAATCTTGAAGGCCATGGATAAAACTAAAGAGGTGGGTGGCGATGATCTACCCGCTGCACTGTGGTAAATTTTGCACATCAAGGCACAATTCAAAAGTAGCACGACATCAGCAGTCTATTAAACGTTTCAATAACTTTCAGAACATCAGCATCCTTCATCCCTCCAGGCATCCACACAGGCTACAATGGCTTGTGGTACATCAGAAAACAAAACTACCCAGCATGTTTCACTGATGATACATTATCAGACATATTCCCACAGAGTCTGAAAAGATGAGCTGTACTTTTAAAAGTGACTTTCTATAACAGGACAGCTGATGTCAGCTTGTTGCTATGGGTGACATAGTAAATGTTTGTCTCTGTAACTTAGCTGAACAGTGAGTAAATCAACTTCTGTGAGGCTGCAGTAGAAGAAAAGGAAATAAACATGTCATTCCATTGTGTGACATGGAGCAGTTATTATTATTATTATTATTATTATTATTATTATTATTTTGTCATGATAGATAGACAGTAATAAATGAGTTTTCAAAATGCATATTCTAAATGATAATAACAAAAAACAAACAAAAAGCCCCACTTAAAATAGATTTAAGGTTTGATAACTTTGGGGGAGAGAAAAACGTGACAATGAGTTTCAGTACAAATGAGACAAAACAGTCTTTGATAATGAAATTCACTGACAGAAAACAGAATGATAATTTAATATAATAAATTCAAAAGACCTCAGGCCCTGGAGACAATCATTTATATCTCCCATGCCAGTAAACAGTATGTAGACCATGAAAATGGGAGGTAGTTAGTAGGTAGTTCTGGTCTAATAGAGCCTGTAACATGCCAGAACACATGAATGCTGCAATATACTCACGCAAGCATAAATCACCTTCACATGGAAACAAGATTTCCTCCAGCAACACAGGCTGTCCAATGTTATTACTGCTGTTAGCACTTCTGTGTCCTTTATCATCACATGACAGCACAGATTGTGTCGCGTTGGCAGTCTGACGTAACATGGTGTGTTATTTTCTTTGCGTTTTGTTAAAAGCCACTATCACCACTCACATATGCTTCATCTGCAATGAAATGAAGAACACTCATAATAAATAAGAGCTAAAAACATCTAGACTGTGTTTCTTTTGCATGCATTTCCATATGCATCATGGAATCATCAGCTTTGGGCTGTGAAACATGCTAATTGGAGCATCATGAAATGTTAATTATGAAGCCTGCTGCAGTAGGAGTGTATACTATATATTATGAGATGTGGAGGGGATTAAAGGCTTAGAGCTGAAGAGCTGTGGTCATGCTGTTTTAGGCACACACACAGTTGAGATCAACATCAGAGAGCTTCCACTAAGACATCAATAGCTGAGCTGAGTCTCTATTGATCTCCCCAACTCTCTGTGTTAAGCCAAGTAGCAAATATTTATTTCTTATTTATTACTTATTTCTTATATATTCCTTGTTTGGCAAGGAGAGAGAATCATGTGCAGACTGTGTTTGGATGTGGACACAGTCTTATAATATAAGATGTTTTTTTATGTATGCAGTGACTTGTATTCACTGCTCTGCTCTAAGTAGGTGTAACTGATGATAGTAAGAGAGAGAACATATTTGATGACATTATCTGAGGCTGACAAACCCTCCCAGCTGTCCAACTCATCTGGCGTCAGATGTCCTCCTCGTAACTGCACCACAGATACACATTTTTCAGCTGCAGCTGCTCTGATCTCTTCCTCCTCCCTTTTAATGCATTTCCATTTTTCACTTGGGCGCATACTTTTCTTTCACTCTGTTTTGTCTCTTGTCTTTGTGCATCCATCTCCCTGTCTTCCTCTTGTACTTTCCCCCTTTCTCTGCTTCACCCTCTAAATAGCACATACTCCTGCAATCATGCTGTGATCAGCCTTAGCTACTAAACTACTTTCATAGTGCCTGAAAACACGTGAAGTAAAATGATGAAACCAGCAGAGTAACATGTATCTTCTCTGCTGCAACAGCACCATTATATAAAAAGGATTTCTTTGTTGTTGTAGGTCTTTGAGAAATTTAGAAAAGGACCGAGGTTCATTACTCACAGTGCATCGTCTCCCTGCTGCTAGGAAAAGAGAGGACTCACTTTTCAAATGCCTCTCCTCCATTTTTTCTCAACTCTATTTCTCTGCACCACAGGGTGGTGATGCTAGTGTGTGTGACTGGTGTCATTATCCACAAAAAGAAATCTGACAAAAATGGATCTATGTGGAGTAACACAACAAAAAAAAGTTCACAATGCTCAGCAATGTCCTAAAACTGGCACTTCCACCTCATGGAAAAGTTCCTCTCACCAAATCACTGCAACGAGATACATAAAACAGCACTTCTAATCAATTATTGAAAAGGGGAGATAAAGCAAAACCTTAATAAAGGAAACAGTTGAATGATCTTTGCCAACATTTCACCCTTGCTCGTCCCTCCAGGAGTATCAGGGTTCATCAGTGCTGGGTCAGTTTGTGACGCGGTTCCTGCTGAGGGAGACCTCCACCCAGCTGCAGTCCCTTCAGTCATCTCTGGACTGTGCTATGGATGCTGTTCATGACCAGGGCTGCACAGGGAGGAGGATACTGAAGAAGCCCCAGGACCTGCCTGTCCAAAGGTTGACTAAACGTCCCGGCCGACGCATCCAGAAGAACATGTGTCTCTCACCAACTGACCCCTACTCTGGCATGCTCACCACAGGTACACTGCAGGATCACTGAGATCAAGATATTAGAGATAAATGTGACAAGGGCCCAGGTTTAAAAAGATCCTGGGCTCAGGAGGATGCTCACAGTGGGTGATTCAAAACAGAACATGATGCTTTGATGAACTGTCCTTTGTGCTTGGCTTCCTGTGTTGTGATGTGCTCATGTTTACTTTCTTTGGTTAGGGGTCAGCGTGGAGCCGGACAACCACTGGGGCTCCCAGATCAACCAACTGGAGCAACTCATAGACAAATTGGAGTGTGAGGTTTGTATGAAAACTGTTGTGAGGATATATTAACCTCTGAATACAGCTTGGCTTGATGTTTCCCCTTGTTCCAAGTCTTTATGGTCAGCTAATCTAACTGTAACCTGGCTCTAGGTTCATTACAGACCTGAGAATGGTATTGATCTTCTCGTCTAACTCTTCAGAATAAGGGAATGATTATATTTCTAAAAATGTGGAACAGTACCATAGTGGTTTGAGAACTTCATGTTTTCTGTAATCTTTTCAAAATAGGTCACACACATAAGAATTTAAGCCCTGAATAATATAACAATAATATTTCATCAAAAAAAGCCACAAGCTAGACCAGCGCTTCGATGTGAGGTCGGACATTTTCATTTTCAAAAAGAAAGAATAGACGTTGCAGCCAAAAGGCTTTACTCACCAGGCAGGATTGCTCTTTGCGAAGATCAGGTTTTACTTGAGAGGCTCAGCCGTAACAGGCAGAAATGTCAAGAAAGCTGTATGAGCCTGAATCTGTTTTTGCCAAGGGGGAACCGACATGTTGTCAGAGAGGATGATTTGTAAAAAAAATAAATTAAAAAAAAGTGCAAAATGTTCCAAATGCTATGCATAAGGTAACTCGGTGTGAACACATGCTGGGCTCCACTTAAAGTGGACACTGAGAGGAGGCTCAGTGAGTTGACAGGCACAGCGGTTGTTCAAAACCTACAGGCCTGACCTCTGCTGGAATCAGTTGAACTGGTTGCACTCCTAATCCCTGTTTTATCATGGCTGAATGAAATATTTATGTCCCCATTTTCAGAGCCCACATCTTGAACCTCTCAAAGAGGACACATTAGCAGGGACGTACAAATCGGTGAGTCCAACTTGTCTTGTATGACTGCATCAGTTTTTATGTCTTTACATAGAGCCAAAAGTCACACAGTTGTGTTGATGCTAAATGTTAAGGTACATGTTGATGGTGTGTAAAATAGCTGGAAATGACATCATTTATTGTTCTTGTGTCTATGGTTTGTTTTTTCTTTCTCTACTCCAGAACATTCTCCTGGTTCAGAGACAAATGTCTGTGAAGGAGAGGGATGTGGAGCAGTTTCAGCAAGCTCTCAAAATCTACACAGATGCCACCAGCAGCCAACTAGACAACCTGCAGTAGGTCCCTTTATCTGCCTCACTGCCTTTGCTCGCCTCAGGATCTCTTTGTGAACTGATGCAGCCACTTCAAAATGCTTCAATTTCACCAGGCAAACCACATAACCCCAGCTGCCCTCTCCCTCCCTCCCTTCTGTCATTCTCTGTCCGTCTGTTTATTTATAGTGTTTCAGTCCAGAACCTGCCAGACAGATCATGCTTCATCATGTATGAATTTTGGCAGGACCGTATCTCCTGGATGAGGTAGGATCAGTAGGGCTTCACCAGAAAAATCACTCAGTATTTCACTGCTGAGCCAAAACATGTCCAGCACACCATGCTGCTCGCAGGTTCTCTTTGAAGCTTTATTGCCTTGCTCGGAGTCAAATGAAAGTCTCATCCCTGTTTCTCCTCAGCTACCTGCAGTCGTCCATCAGCAAGACCTTCCAGCGCTGCATTATTGAGTCACTGGAAGAGCCGGAGATGGTCTCCACTATGCTCCTCCCAGGTTAGAGGCCAGACCTTGAAACAGTAATCTCTAAGTGATTAAACAGTGCTGTTTCATGCAGAAGAATCCAGATGAAAAGAAATGTTAGATGATGATAATGATGATGATGATGATGTTTTCCTGGATGGGTAGTTTGTGGGAAACAAACAATAGAATGCAGGCAGTTAATATCGATCTCATATGTTGTTATAATCACTATCTTTATACAAACACCTATATAAATCCTGGCGTACAGAGTAGCTCTCCTTAGCCCTTTGTTTTGGCTTTCTACCTTGTATCTTTGCAGTTTTGTCTCAATCTCACTGCACAGACAGAAAATTTGTCTTTGTTTACTTGCAAACTAGCTGGCGAACATGGCTGCCAAAGAACCTGATAGTCCCCTCAGGTGCTGATAGAGACAAAAAACGGAGCTAAAGGGAATGTAAATACTGGACTTAAAGTCAGGTGGCCAGAAACCAGAATCCAAATTCCAAAGTAATATTTGCTATATAATATTGCTAATATTGCTAATATTGCTAATATTTGATATTATCTGATTATTATATTATATATCTGACATTAGAAGGATGAATGGTTGCCATCAAGTTCAGCATATCAACTTAAAAACTAATGCTGGTTTAATGGATGAAGCAGATCATTCATATGTAGAATTCAAATGTTTTATATAGTAGAACAGAAATCCATTGTTGTTAATTAGCTTCTTTTCCTTTTGTCACAGCACAAACCATGAATTACAGGTGCTTATCTTTTGTTTCATTTCGCAGCCTCTTGGTGGATTATGAACAACAACTGACAGAGCAGCTACTTTTCAACACAATAAGAGCAGGAGGAAGAGTCGACTGAATAATTGTTTCTCCTTTTTTCGTTCCTCAATATTTTTTTTCCTCATGGCATGACCAGGATTGTTTCTTTGCAAAGCCACACTCCAAGGTTATATAAAAAAAAAGACTGCAAAGTGATCAGTCAGAAATCAGTCAACAGTGAAACATACTAAAACCTTGGAGTAGAAAGAATTGAGGTAATGCAATATTTTATTGTGTGATTGGGATCTGTGCCAATGTCTCTTTGTCAGTTTTGGCACATTTCTTGCATCTGATTTAATAGACACACAAGAAATAAAGATAGAAAAATCTGCATGATTTCTTATTCCTCTGTGCTAGTTTATTTCAATACATCGTAGAGTAGATATAATGTCAGAGATGCCACAAAAATAGAAACACATGAATAACAACTGATCTGTACATCCATCGCTGTCCATCACTCATTCAGTGCCGACAAAAGCAAAAATAGTGTTAGGGTTAACCTGCATTTTCCCTTGTTCTCTCTGTGGTATTGTGCTTTGTTGTCTTCTTCAAAGCTTTGCTACCAGGTGTTTTCTGCTGAGGGGTTAGAGAGCCAATAGATAGAAAAAAGTTAACAAACAATGACGGTCCTCATCTAAACCTTTATCATCCGTGTGTCACTTTTGCACTTTAGAAAAATTATGAAACATGGACCTTTTTGTGAGGAAAGGACATTTGTTGTAGTCTGTCTATTGAACATATATAACTAACTGCTGTTTTAACAAGCCAAGACCTGCACTGAAGTGTAGTTAAACATTAGCAAACCAATAACAATTCACCAAATAATTGTGCAGTTTGCCTGTACGGTTACTTTATAAATGAAACTCAAAAGCCATTATTTTACATTTGCAGTGTGTGATCAGAAGAGTTTAATGGTACAGTGCACACAAATAGAAATTTATATTTTGAGTACAGAAATTAAGCAGTTTTGTGTGATGACATAAGACTTGTGTTAAATAAGATTGTGTACAGTAGTTCCTGGAAGCTGTAAAATGTGTGTAATTGTTGTAGAAAATTGGTAAATGTACACTCTGACAGTCTACTGAGCCTCGGATGCTCTGACAAAGAGAGGAATGAGTGTGCTCACTCTTTATTTGAAGTGTTTATTGTTTCTTTTACGAGAATATACAATGGTTATGTGGATGTTATGATTGTTTTCTAGCATGAAATAAAATTCATGACATGTTGATGACATGAAGAGGTGCATTGCTTGTTTGAAATGAATGAGTTGTGATAATGGAAAAACATCACAGATTTGCTGGATTGGTTATGTTGAACAGTTTCCTTGTATTGATTTTAGTTTGAAATCATATTAGAATCACTGTGTCATGGACATGAAAGAAACTGGAGGAAATGACTTTCCTTCTCTTCACCAAATAACATAAAATATACCTTGTAAAAATATGAAAAGGAATTTTAATACCGTGTGTTGAATCTGGGGCAATTATCTAGTTTTCGCTCTCAGTCAGTTGGCTCTTCCTTCTCATACACAACATGAAACCGTTCTTACCCAGAAACTTAATTGTCAATTTCCTTTGCACCAGCAGCTGAGCGCACATTCACGGTCTGAATATTTATTCTTACTAGATCAGCGACTTCACTGCATCTTTATCCCAAAATGCATTAGCTACCAAAAATAAGCAGATTAAGTTGTGGAATTTAAAAATCTTCCTAATACATAATCTCTGTACGATATAACTCAGGTATGAGGATTTTGTTGAAATACTAACACTGTGTTTTTGTGTTCTTACACTTTTTATTCATGAGTGTATATTCAGACTCCAAAACTAGGTCAGTTTAATGTGTAAACTCACACTGCAGTAGATGAAAGTATTTCTCAGATCAGCCTGAGAAGATTCTGTTATGGATTATATTTACGCGTCTCACATGATTCATATAATACCTAAACAGCTTTAAAATATAATCCTCCATTGCTCCAGCAGGTAGACAGAAATCCAATCCCTCAGGTCTCTTTAAAGGTCAGATTTGAAGGCCAGATTTTCCCATGATGCAGGCCGTAGGGAGTGAGGATACTGAAGGCAGGAACTCTTTAACAGCTGCAGCCCCTCATGGAGAGAAATGCTCCTGCTACACACCCTGATCCCTCCATCCCTCCATGCTGCCATTTTCCACGCCATGACAGGGGAACTTTGTGGGGGATGTTAAGGCCAAAATTAATCTCTCTGTGAATGGGTATGCCATCATGTCTTTCTGAGCAATTCCCTGCAGAGACCCCTCATAACATGCACTAATACATATAAGGTGGAGGCAAGAGAGAGAGGGATTTAGTCAGTGTGGTGTTAATTGATTGCCAATAAGAGGATGCCATTTGTGATGTTTGACTCCCATTAGTAGACAAGGCTTTTCTGTTTTCAGTGTTGATGCACCTGATTGTTGATGCACTCAATTATTTGCTTGATGGCATGTGTTTGTGCAAGTGTATGATTAAGAATAAAATGCTAGAGAAATAGATGGGCTACAGAGCCAGAGTGGTTCCCATAAAAAATGATCAGAGGAAAAGATAGAAGAAGTGGTGTGCATGAAGAGACAATGACACAATGGAAAAGGAAAATCAGGGTCAACTGTCAGAGCGCATTGACACTGAAGAGAAACAAACCCAAGCAGAAAGCCTGAAGCCAGGAAATCAGAGCTGTAGTATGATATGTAGTATGCTATAGGGTAACAGAAGGGCTGATGGAGGGAGGAGGAGGAGGGAGGAGGAGGAGGAAGTGGGAGTTTGGAGATGAAGATTCAGAGAGTGCAACAAGGCTACAGCAACATGTCTTCTAGCATCTTCCAGTCCAGCTTAGTGCCAGCTGATCAGGCATGGATTACTGACAGCCTAAGGCACAAGTTTCCAGAATTAGGTGGTGTTTGATCTGTCTTATCAGATGGGCTCCCCTGCCTACTTACATTGGCCACACATTCGTATTAGCAGCAGATGACACAAACACAAGTGGGGGAGTGCATCAGCCAAGAAACAATAACTGTGGAGCTCTCTGAGACATTTTCAGTTTAATGAATAGAATAAAACATGAAGCTTGTGCTCTTGTTAACAAACAGAGAGAGATGCTGGGGTTTCAGTACAGACAAGAACATATATATTTACATACATAATGAATAAGTGAAAAAATAATAAAATCTCATTGCTGTTTGAAGTGGTAGGGTGACCACAAGACGTTGTAACATAAGACAGACCAAATATGAAGACTATAACTTAAGTACAAGACTAAATCTCTGCTTCAAAAGCTTCACTTAATGGAGCTTATTAAGTAGGGACTTAATCATTCCTACTGCAAAGAAGAACATTGACTGGCTAGACATAAAAATACACACATTTGACTAACCACAGAGTAATAGAGGTTCAAGTGGATGTGAAACCAAAATCCGACACTCTCCCTGTCTCCCAAACAGTGATAAAAAGCAGACAGGAGACAGAATATGATGAAAAGCAAAAGCAGAAATACAGTAGCCTTTAGAAATAAAGATACAGAAGCAGCATCCTTGTCTTGCAGAGGCAGAGTGGCTTTATCAGAGGGATATGCATGATGTTTCAGTGGAGGAGGCCAGATGTAAAGACTGATGAAAAGAAAAATGAAACAGAGCCTAGTGTTGGTGGGTGATGGGAGCAGGAGGTGGATGTTCTTTGAAGAGGGGAGAGAAGGTAAATTGGCACCAAGAAATACAGACAAAAAAAAGTGGGGAGGGAGGAAAATGAGGAAATCGAAGCATTGGAAACCTAAGAAATAAAAGAATATATGTGGGGTGAGATTGGAGTAGATGTGATGTGAACAGCCAATCATACATGTTCACAATTTAACATCTATTGATCTCAAATACTTTGACGTTTGCAGTGAAATGTTACACGTCAGTGGTCAGTGGTGAACAATGTACTGTTTTATGCTGCAGTCAAGACGAACTGTGATTAGCTGTGACTGTTGATCACTAATACTATTACCAGTACTACTGTTTGCCTGAGACAAATGAAGTATAAATATCTATTCTTTACTTCTATAATGTAAATATATGATCTCTATGGGGCAACTATAACATTAAAATGCTGTTTACTTATGAATAATTTCACATTTCTGGGTCTATCGTTAAGCGTCCCATGATTAATTTATGTGTTATTTTGAGTTCTAATACCTTTCCACTGAATAATCAGCATTACATCAGGGACTCAATTTTTCCTCCACCCTAACGGTGGGGTTGATCGACTTTTAACCGTCTCTGATAATATTATGACTGTAGTGCATGTTCAGATGTCGCATGTTGTCTCCAAACAGTTACTTCAACTGAAGAGTAAAAGATGTGTAAAATTATGGATTTGCCTCAAAGAAGGTCTGTCCTATGAGTCTCCCTGTAAGACAGTGCCTGTCACTGTGCTGCCTGAAAAAAAGCCCCACACTGCTGACACTCCTGTGTGGGCTGCAGCACAGCCTGTCTTTCCATCAGCAGCTGTCATCACTGTCTGCACACACAGTAATTAATGTGCCATCATGTTGGTGCAACATCTTGAGTATAATTTTCCTATCAGTGCCATCATGCTAGGTATTTTTTTAAGCAGCTGGGCCACAAAGCATTTTTGTCTGTTCTTAAATTGTGTAGCTTTTATTTTTGCAACACAAACAGAGGGTGTAAGCTCAGTTTCAAACACAATGTGTGAAATGCTGTAATTTGGCTCATAGCCAAACTAGAAGCCTTCATTCAACATGAAATAAAACATGTGAACAGAGTACAACCTAACAAAATGTGCAAATGTGTGGCAGCTTCAACATGTGTTTGCGTGACTGTTGTGTGAACTATAGCTTAACTTACAGCTATAACATTAACACTGATAACTAGCATGAGAACTTTCTTCATTTCTTCAATGCTATGTAGTGGCGTGCGATCAGAGAAAGCAAGCCAAGCAGTGCTTGACCTGTTTAAGTAGTAGTAACAAAACACACACACACACACACACACACACACACACACACAAAGGGATCTGATATTGTGAGTCAGTTGACCACGGTGCGTTACTGTCTTGGGAATCATCATTTTCAACACATTAACTCCATTAAGTCAACTGACAGATATCAACAAATTACTTTGATGCATAATAAATCTTAAAAAGTTGACAATTCTCTGCAGGTTCCAAAACATTGCCATTTGTATCTGAATTATCTACAATTGATCAATAATATCTAGGCCTATTTAGACGTAATTTTACGAATGTATTGCCTGTAGACTACAAACAAATACAGTGTATACAAGCTAGTTGCGGTAGACGTTTATTCGGTTACTATACCTTTAAATTTACCCGTCATGCCTTGCTGTGTTTGAATGTTTTAATTCAAGAACCGTTTTCTCGCACTCAACAGAAACATTCTTTGAAAGGCAAACGCAAGCATTGTAAACTTTGGGCCACGTTATCACAGACACAGTATACGACGAGGCTTTAGTTTTAACACCGTCACTGTAAGTGATTTCCTTCTGTCCTCCTATTTGTACGCCGTTTTTTCCTGTTATATCCGGGCATTCCGAAGGCTTGCTATCTGAGCTACCGACAGAGGACCTAGTTTCTCCCTTCACGCTCAGGGGAAAGTCCCCGGACCAACGGCAGAGAGTGTCCTGGTTGACTCCAGCGTCGACCAGCGAGTTACCGTCAACAAGCTGAGACGTTCATTGAACTGAGCTTGGTGTTCGCTGTTCGACATTGTCAGTACACGTAGTAATGCAAGTACGCGAACACGTAAACAGAACGGGGCTCATTCTCAGAATGCACTTTTCTTACAAGAGGCTCTGCTTTTGCTCAGTCAGGTCTTCCGTCAAAGTAGCCTACTGTCCCTCACTGGACCTGCTTTTATTAGTTTTTCATATGGATCTGTTTCACGTGTTTCAACAAATTATACATTTAAATAAATTAAATAATACATCTTGAAGGGATGGGGAACTTAAAAAGTGCTGCTATTCTCAGTGTTACTTTCCGGTACCAGTGGGAAAAAATGGTCGTTATCTAAACGGTGGAACCGTAAGTGACATCTCATTAGGTGAGTAAGTAATCTAACCAAAACAAACCATGTCAGTTGACCTTTCTGATTTTACAGGGGTCAAAGGTCGACACTAGCAAATGAATGACACACACTAGTGTTATTGTAATGATAGCAAGATTTACTAATCATAAGAATTAGGCGAGGAAACCTCGAAGCACCAGACTTGCTTCTACTTAGAAATGTGTTTAGGTCGCCATCTCGTGGTTAAAAATATCATGTGCAACATACACTAACCAACACAGACTCAAATTTGGAGCATACAGCAGAAAGCTCAGGATAAATAATGCCACAGTCTCTTCCATATTATTTGTATAGTGCTTCAATCCCTTTCACATCAATTCTGAGAGAATCAGTAGCCTAATCTAGTAACTAATTTGACTTTATACTATGAGAGAGGAAGTTATTACATAGTGGAGAATAGCTGGTGGGTAGATCAGGACCTTACTGAGCACCTATCTAACCATGTCAGCATGTATTTAGGTGATATGGTGCAAGTAAAAGGGTGGAAAAGGTGTAAGATGATCCAGAAATATCATGTACCTCATCATTATTACTCTGCAATAGAACCAGCAGCTCTGTGGTGTCACCTTTCTGCATGACAGGGGGAGAACAAAGACACTTGTTTTTCCATGGTGATACCACTAGAGGGAGGAGTATCCATGCAGCATCCTTCTCTAATACACTAGCATGAGATTACACACAGACACAGGCACACTGTACGCCAACTGGATTAGGCAGTAAACAAAAAGATTATAGCGTCACATGGTGCCCCCTGCAAATGGTGCCTGTCGGTAACCTACTTCCCAATTTGAGATGTCCCATCATTCATTTGGAGTGGGCGTAGGCTCACGCAGCAGCATCACAATGGTTCAGCTCCTCCCTGCTGTATCCTGGGGAGACGGAGGGGAGGGAGAGATAGCGAGAGGATCAGGGTCAGATGAATCTGAGTGACGACGGCAGTGTGTGCAAATAAAGGGAAGAGTGTGTGTGCATGTGTGTGAGAGTGGACGAATCAGGGAGGGTTAGAGAGTGAGGAGGGGAGGGGAAGGGGGTTGAATGCGCGCATGTGTGTGCATGTGTGTGCATGTGTGAGAGAGAGATAGGAGGAAATTCAGACAGGAGGAGGAAGGGGACATAAAGAGAGGAAGGAAGAGGGGGGCAAGAGGAAAAAGACAAGACAAGGGGACCCAGACTGAGAGGGAAGATGGCTGAACCAGAGCTGAAATCACGGAGCAGGGAGAGCGTTGCTAAGGCGGCAAGCCAGGAGAAGATGGGGGGTAGGTACAGTGCTCGCTCACACTCCTGTAGATACCACATGGTGCAGTGCTGCATTAATCCACCATGCGCTCTGATGCAACAATGCCTGATGCAAGAGTCCATTCAGGCTAATGTAGCTACGGCGGTACATCTTACTGATTTAAGTGTGTGTGATGATGATGATGACAGGTGACTGTGGAGACAGGTAAAGGAAAGTGACATGTTTAAAAAAAAAGCTGATCTTGTTTTGCCTCACCTTTCACTGGGCCTTTAACACAGTTCGACATGATGTGGTCTGTGTTTACAGAAACAGAAGGAGGGGTGATTTAGGGAAGAGAGGTGCCATTGATGGTTTTATATTTAGTCCTGATGAAGACCTGTTTTTATGCTGTCTTTGCTGATCTGAAATTCAATATTGAGAATATACAACACACTGTGATGCTGGACACCTGGATTTATGTTAGAAAAAACTCTACACAGAAAAAGTATTGGCAAAATCAAATGATAATACATGTAAAACTCTTGTCACATAGTCTGCTGTCCTCTTTCCTTCAGCAGCTGTGGCTGACCCAGACCAAGATGGTCTGATTGTGGAGCAGCCAGCCTCTCCATCTACCCCCATGGTCTCTGCTCCTACTGCCAGCAGCCCCACCAATGGCCCACCTGCCAAAGTGGAGAAAATTGAACTCAAACGCAGCATCACCCTCTTCAATGGTGTGGGAATGATCATAGGCACCATCATCGGCTCAGGCATTTTCGTCACTCCAACCGGTGTTGTCAAAGAGACGGGCTCAGCCGGGCTCTCCTTGATCGTCTGGTCTGCTTGTGGAGTGGTATCTACCATGGGTGCCCTATGCTACGCTGAGCTGGGCACAACCATCGCTAAGTCAGGGGGAGACTACACGTACATCTTAGAAGTGTATGGTGAACTCGCAGCCTTTCTGAAACTGTGGCTGGAGATGCTCATCATTCGGCCGTCGTCACAGTATGTGGTGTCGCTGGTGTTTGCAACCTATCTTCTGAAACCTCTCTACCCAAACTGTGCCGTGCCGGACAGTGCTGCCAAGCTCATTGCCTGCCTGTGTCTTAGTGAGTGGTGGTTGTTGGCTGGGGTTACTCTCCCTCTACAGACAAACAATATTTAAGAACCACATGTTGGATGCATTTCATCCCATTTCGTTATTCCTCTCATTCCTGATTCTCCTCTGTGTTGTTGTTATCTCCCACCCCCTGCAGCATCCCTGACGTTTGTAAACTGTATCAGTGTCAGAGCGGCCACCAAGGTACAGGACTTGTTCACGGCCTCCAAGTTGTTAGCTTTGGTCATCATCATCCTCTTTGGTTTCATACAGATTTTCACAGGTAAGTCCCTCTCACTCACTCACTCACTGACAGACAGAGCCTCACACACACATGCTAACAACAGAACTTCATTTTCAGGGATCTTTGTGAATCTGTAAAGTAGCCATGTAACACAAAGAGACCTCCTTACTCAGCTTTGGATAAACTGCCTTACCAACATCTGGGTTTTAATTCAGTCTACTTACCTACATTAGTTCTGTTCAGTCTACATTACATCAGCCTCCCCGTTTGATGTTAAACAGCCCGGTTAGACAATTTAATATGTTGTTTTGTGAAGCTTAATAATACAAATAAATAACTATGTTTGATATAAATGCATAAATATATATATCTAAATTACATTTAAAGTGATTTTAAAGTTTAACATGACTTCTGTTATGATTTAATGATAATTCCAATTTTTAAAACAGTGTGAAAGTATAGTTTAATGAACAGTAAAAAACACCACATAATGTGAATGTGAATGTTTTATACACTCACAGTAGCAGTAGATATTTTCTTGGCCTCTTCAACAAACATTTTTTTTAAGATTTCATATAATTATTCACATCAGTCTTTCATCTTTATGCACAACAAAACCCCCTTGCACTGAGGTGGGGTTTATTTATTTATTTTTTGGTCTCTAATGATCAACTAATTGTTGACCAACACTAATGTGCCCAACCAAGCAGACTGCCCTCTTTTCAGTTTGTTTGCACAGTTGCTGAGTCTGAACACAAGGCTTTTCTGTCTTCAGCCATGTAATTGAGCCCGAATGAGTGTGCAGCCATGTGCACGTGTGTCAGTGCGGGTGTAAATTGAACTTGAACATTGCTGAGAATAATCGGTTTGATACATCATTTGTGCAAAATGTATCACATGTGGTAGAATAGATTTAAATATAAAGGAAAATGTGGGCAATTATGAAACATCAGTGCAAACAAAATACATTTTCCTCCATACAGAGAGAAAGACAACTGTGCTGATGATGCAGTTCGCATGTGAAATGTCCGCTCCATGATCCTCCATATGTATGCTTCTCAAATCTGAAATAGCAAAATGACTGATTCTGCTCCAGTCATGCAGTTCAAAATGAAAGAGCGCGGGAAGAGAGGAGAGAGTGTTCGCTCCATGCTACATCTGCTGCTCTCCCCCTCTTTTGCAAAGCCATGCCCACCACCATTGTGCTCTACACTGTGTTACCATGGAAACAGGGCGGCAAAGGCTTGCCGGCTGTCTTTCAGAGGACTGAGTGAGAAAATAATGTGTGTATAACAGGCCTCACGGAAAGAAAAGTCATTACCATCTGAAAGCGACAGGTAGAGGAGGGTATCACGCAGAAGCGAGACTTCAAGCTGCCCTCACTGATGATGTACTGGTTTTGGTAACTGCTGTGAGCAAAAGGGTTGACTGAGGTTTGTGCCTCAAAACATATAACATTTCTGCTCATTTCTGCAGATGGGCATTTAAAAATTATGTTTTCACTACATCAAAGGAGATCCTCAAACCCAGAATTGAAGCACTGGAGATAAAGTCCTGAACTGGCTGCTGGCTGAAAATGTCAAGCAGCAACAGACAGACTGTGAAAAAAGAAGTCAAACAGTGACAGACGCCCTAATGAGAATCCATTTAATATCTATGAAACCACATAAAAATGATTATGGACAAGTGTGGAAAGAGATATATTGTGTGTAACTGCTCATTTTTTTCTATGTGTGCAGGTGATGTGCCCTACCTGGCACCAGACAAGGCTTTTGAAGGCAGCAAATTTGGAGTTGGTAACATTGTCTTGGCTTTGTACAGTGGACTCTTTGCTTTTGGAGGCTGGTGAGGCATTTCTGACCTGTTTCATGATTTGTGCATTTATCTTGTAATATACATACGTACAATACACATAAATTTCATTTTTTTTTCACAACCCTAAAATCAAACTGTTTGTTTTATTTTTTCCTAGGAATTACCTGAATTACGTAACTGAGGAGATGATCAATCCAGAGAGGTGACTTAAATGTGATGAAGGTTGTTTTGAGGATTGTACAGACCCTCCTGTAAATATTTGCCACCAATACCCTTATCCATGTCTGAGCTTGTTTGCCCTCAGCTGATTGCATGGAAATACAGTATAGAGGGGCTAGACAAAGCAACAGGATAACCATACATGTAAACCCATACAATACATTAGCAACTTCAAAAAGCCTGTAGGGATGAATCCTCAGCTCTCTGAGAGTCTCAACAAACACTGAACATTATAAACTCACATTGGACTGGATTGCATGGTTAGACATTCCAGCTGTTTTGTCTATCTTTGTATGATGCTTCAGATACTGCATTTTGCTGAGCTGCATGTGTGACTGCGCACAGCTACCCCTCCAAAAAATACATGAAATTGTATGATCACATTTGCAGTTGAATTGCATGAAGCTATACACAAATTCAATCACTGATTGAGTAAATAAATGGTGGAAACAGAAATAAGAGAAAACGCATTTTATTTGTGAAATATGTTGTTAATAGGTTCGTGTTTTAAATGAATTGTGAACTTTTCCCTTGTAGAAACCTGCCCTTGGCTATTATCATCTCCATGCCTATAGTGACAGTGGTGTATGTCCTGACCAACCTGGCCTACTTCACCACCATCTCACCTGAAGTTATGGTTGAGTCTGAGGCTGTAGCCGTGGTGAGCATCATATCTCTGTCATAAGGTTATGAGACAAAACAGCTGCCTTCATATATTATGTTACAGAGTGTAATGTTTTGCAGAGTTTTGGGGAATACCACCTTGGTGTGATGTCCTGGTTGATTCCTGTCTTTGTGGGACTGTCCTGCTTTGGAGCTGTCAATGGATCCCTCTTCACCTCAGCAAGGTGTGTGTTTACACATAGAGCATAATTGTTGAATATCCATAGCATTGCAATGCAAGACGTGCACTGAACCTTGGGTGAGAAATCAAGCTTTCCTTTGCAATGGAATCTTGATGTTTTGAAAACAGGATACACAACTTTCAGGGGTGAGCGCTCAAAAATGTTGGAGGGATGTCAAGTTTCCTGTGATAGGTGGGCAAAAGGGGGTTATTCCAAAATCTGAAGCTGTTATTGGTTGATACTTTATCTAGGCCAGCTATTTCATCACAAAACAGCTATCAAAGAGCTTTGTTTCTTCTAGGTTGTTCTATGCTGGAGCTCGAGAGGGTCAACTCCCTGCTGCTCTGGGGTTGGTTCACACAGACCTTTTCACACCAGTGCCGTCCCTAATCTTCACAGTAAGACTCCAGCTACTTCACAGTGATTCGGTTACTTTTGGTTTTTTAAAAATCATCACCATTAAACTCTGACGTTTGAAATCCTGCAAATACAAAAGCACAGGCAGCACTTTATTCCACAAAAATATCTGTAAAAAATTCACTGTGTCTGTTGGTGCCAGTGTGTGGGAGACTGATATTGTCTTTTATTCCTTTTCCCTTATACCAGTGTTTACTGTCCATGATGTACGCCATCTCCCAGGACATCTTCTCTGTCATCAATCTTTTCAGCTTCTTCACATGGCTGTGTGTTGGTATGGCCATTGCGGGTATGGTCTGGCTGCGCATTTCCAAGCCTGAACTCAAAAGGCCCATCAAGGTAGAGTACCTATGTCTGAAAGGTTGTATTTGCAGGTGGTAAAAACTCGTAGAATTGAATTGCAGATGGATGAAAAGTCCATCTTTAAGAAGTTGAGACAAATGATGCAAGACCTTGGCTCAAAGTGAGCCAAAGCGGGCCTCAATCGGTTGCTCTGTCTGCCTGTAACACAAACACGTCTCCTGGTTTCATAAAGCTTTCACTTTTTTATGGAACAGCTATTGTATCAGTGCTCTTGTTATTGTTTGGATGTGGAACCATACTGTGATTTCAGGATGGGAGTGGTGCTTGCATGAATACACGGCTCTTTGTTTCTGGTTCATCAGCGGGGTATTTCTTTAGTTGACTGGAGTCTTTCATCTCTCCTTTGAACCTGAGTACTCTCAGCACAATTGTTTTATAAGAATCAAATGAAGCGTTCATCTTCATGAAACAATACAATCTTTACATCTAAAATTAGCTTCTGTCAGAACAACAGTCTTTTCTTCATCTCATCATGATCAACACCTTAGGTAGCCTACTATCATCTATATAATGCAGATGATAAAGTTGAGGCTAATTTTGATAACCTTACACAGGTTACTGTTATAAACTTACCACAGGTTTTATTAGCAAATGATTGATTTGTTATTTATGTTTTGTATTGTTAAGCTGAATCTGCAGTGTCACCAATGAAATTATCAAATAAATGTTGTGCAGTCAAAAGCATGATTTTACCCACTGACTTGAGCAAGTTACAAAACAGCAGGAAATGGAAATTGTAATTTCAGTAAATGTACTTAATTACATTCTTCTGGTTTTAACTGGGGATTATATAATATACAGTACACAACAACTAAAAAAGACCAAGAGGCAACTTCAGCCACTACATTTCTCTCATAACATCATCAGATATCACCACATCACATGAACAGAGAATCAGCAGGTTATATGAAAGGCTGCAATTTTATATGAAAAGACATAATACCTGAAATTCAGTTTCTAAACATGATGTCACTGCAAAACACGAATGATCACAACAGTATTTTATAAAGTGTCCTTCATTTTAAGTAGAACAACCTCATCTTCTGTGCTCCCTCCCTGCAGGTGTATCTATTCATCCCTGTGACTTTTGTTCTGGGCTGCATCTTCATGATTGTCGTGTCTTTCTGGGCGGCTCCATTTGAGTGCTTGGTAGGCAGCAGCATTATTCTCACAGGCATCCCAGCATACCTACTGGGCTACAAGTGGAAGAAACCCCATGTGGTCAAGAAGATGCTGGGTGAGTGTGACATTTAAGTTTTTTTTTTTTTAATAGTGTCTCTGTGTGTTTGTTTAGGCCAGGCAGGAGACGCTTTCATTACAGTGTGCTATGTGAGAATATGTATGAGTGTGCTGCCGCGGGCACTGATACATTTCATTTGTTTATAAAGCCAGCATGAGAGACTCGAACCAATGTGTTGATCTGATGGCATATGATCTGCAGTGACCTAGCTAAGGAAAATAAACATGGATAATACTATTGAGTTGTTTCTCCTCAGAAATCTTCACCATGTTCTGTCAGAAGATCTTCATGTCTGTTCCTGAGGAGAGGGGGCAACATGAGGCGGCTGAGTAATGCTGGACGGGCTGAGTGAGATGAAGAACTGAGTCAATATTTTCGTCTGAACATTCCTGACATGTTTACATCTATTCACTTGTAATTTGGCCACATCAGCTTTTCTTTTTGTAACCTTTATCAAACTGTGGAACACATCTACTTCACAAGAGCGGCCTGGTGTTCCTCAGTAAAGAGGGGTTTATATTCTTTTGTGAACAGGGTGTGTAGGCTTATTCCATGACCTACAGAGTGGTTGTCAAAACATGAGTTAGAATTCGAATCGCAAACATTTCATCCTGCTTTTATTCTACATCTGTTTCAATCTCCTTCAATTTACGACATGCTCATAAGCTGCATGTTAGTTAGTTAATGGAGAGTCATGCTCGGATACTAATGAGAGGCACATAATTAATTGTATACTGAAAACACAACACCAGAAGCTCCAGACAATATACTCTAGCGGCCTAAAGCAGCAAGTTACTGTAACTGTTTGCCTGAATTGTACAAATGAGTTGTTAAATGAGGCAGAAAAAGACATTATTAACTTTCTTTACTTTAACTTAACACTAGAAATTGAAACTACACATAGTTTATTTAAGTTTACAGTTTTATAGAGTGAACTCTTGAGCTATGTTTGATGATAAATTAATTCATCAATAAATCGCACATGGGTTGGAAGAAGGAGTGGTTAAAAAGCATAACTATGATAAAATTATACAGATAGGCTACTAATATTTGTCTTAATTGAATATTGATTTCTATATTTGTATTTTTTTGTATTCATTTTTAAATTGAACCAACAGCACCACCTTAAAGCACAAACTAAAATGAGATAAAACAATGTGTGTAACATTTCCGTAAGATGTGTTGCTGTGAAACAGGTCTGTTTCCTATATCATTTTATTCTCGGTGTCAGCGCTCCATACGTGATGATATATGTGACAAAATGACAGTGGATACCAGCACCTGTTTGTGAGGCATTTTTATAAGAAACTGAGGAGCTGTATAGATGTGGCTGTATTTAGTAATCTCCATTGTAGTGTTAGTATTTTGTATTGTGTGTATGTATTATCTGTGCCGGCCGTGTCAATGCTGATATTCCAGTTTTGTTTCTTTGGTTTTTTTGGTTTTGTTTTACTTTTATTGTCACTGTAAGACCAAATTGAATGTTGCAACAAACATTTAATAGGAACTGTACATATGAAAATGCAAGTTTTAAATTGATTAGCTGAGGTTTTTCCAAAGTTATTGTAAGCACTTTCCCAGCCTACTCAAGCTCCCAGAGGAAAAACAAAAAAATGAAGGACAGTGGAATTGGTGTAGGTTGGTAAAGGTCTCTGGATTTTGCACAGAATAGAGTGACAGTCCCTTTAAACATCAAGCATAAAGCTTGATGTTGTGTTGATGTAAGAAACAATGTCCAGCTTCCTTGTGCTGGGAACTGGACAATGATCAATCAAATGTTAAAACACTAACCTGGAATTTCATTTCTGTGTAAAACAGAGAGGGAACAACTGATGTCTACAGCAGATTTCAAGAGAAAGAAGTTAATATCAGGGTCATTAAGGGACAATTTATGAAAGCTTTTTAACATAAAGCTCCATTTTCATTCCATAACTTTAAAAAATCCTCATCATATATAATTGTGAATGAATCAAAAATAGCAGAATGCGGCGCAATCCTCAATCAGATAAATCTACATATAAACACACATTTATGATTGAGACTAGATGATGAAGATTCATAGTTTCTGTTGGCCTCGTCGTGTATTTTATGTTATGAACATACTTGGTCTATGTATACAAAGCATTGCTATATGTGAGAATTGATAATGCCTTTAATGGTTTTTGCCTAGTGAGATGTTACAGAGAAAAACAAAAGTCTTGATGGCATATTTTTAATCTTCAAACCTCAAAGTACCTCTGTCAGCTATTGTAACTATTGTCTGTCAGTGACCATGGCAGGTACATGTAATAAAACATATTTTTGTTCAAAGTTGGTTCGTGTTTTGTAAAGATAATAGACAAACAAAGGTGATGTTCTTCTGTGAGCCTCAGATCTGACTCCTATAAATGCACCGGCCCATTACACATGCATCTGTTAACAAAAGGCCAGCCTGGAGATAACAGATTCAAATGGAACAAACAATCCCAAAACACACTGTAGCTCCTTTCCAAATGAGGATGTTTCACAAGCACAATCTTCTCAAAATGTCGTCCGACGGCGTTATCGTTTCAGTCATCAAGTGCCTGGGCCGTGATCTGTATGAAATGCTCTGTCTCTCCTTGTTTGTCTCGTCTTGTTTGCTGGCTGTCAGACAATGACGCCTCTACTGTCAGGAGAGTTCATATCCGCCTGCAGAGGAAATGAGAGGGTCTGATGGCTACTGATGGAACCAGTATCAGAGCTCATGGAGACAATATTAGTGATCAGAGATTGGGGCCAATATTACACAAGTGACGTATGGGGGGTTTTGATTCTAGAAAGAGGGAGGGAGCTGAATAGGGACTTGAATTTTTCATTTAATTGGTACAAAAGTGAAGGTAAAGCACAGCTTCAGTGCTGTCACCTGTTTTTAGAGTCAAACCTAATATTTGGGTTTTGTTTTTGTCACGGAGAGTACACATACAAAACCTTAAATCAGGAGTCAGTCAGTCAGATCACACTGAAACACACCATGAAATGTTTTCTTAAGTAAGCTATCTGCTCTGTGAAATAACCCCTGGGCAAAACTATAAATGAAACATGGAGTTTCAATAATTTATATCTAGCCGAGGTGAAACTGACTCAACTTCACAGCAAAACACATCATCAACATCAATCTGTACACATAATTTAGTTGTTTGTATTGAGCCTTCACAATCTATTTTTCATAAAACAAGAAGAATTCTGCAAGTGGTGTGAAATAAATCGACTTGTCCCCTGAGCATTTTGCCCGATGTTCTCAAAATAAAAGTATAGGCTGAAGTAATAGACACTTGATTTTCAAATGTTTTTCTTATGCACAGGTGTCCTCTGGCAAAACTGTTTGGCTTCTTTTGGGATAAAACGTTATCACATTTCTTCAGATGAAGAAAAGACTTAAAGAAGCTGTTAGTGTTCAGGTTTGGCAGATTTGAGATGTAGACTTCCATTAGAAAAATAATTACTCCAAAAAACAAAAAAACAAAAAACATCTACTGCTACTTTACTTCTCTACTCTTAGAGACTTGCCAGACATAACCAGCAGGTGGGGATAGAGGAACATGTATATGAGATCCTGTCCAACACTTCACTGATGATATTCAATTACAATTTAACAAAGTATTACTTGTATGGAAAACATAACACAACAAGTTTACACTCCATTCCTCATTTGTTGGCCTTTAAAGGAAAATTTCTTCAGAGCTCCTGACTCCTTCTCATATTTGGTTATTTAAATTTTTACCAACTCAACCCCTTACATACTGTTTTTCCAGACTGCGCTATTCGCATTTGAAATCTCAGCTGCCCTGGAACCACATTGTTCTGGGTTGAGAACTTTGCTCATGGATATTTTCAATCTGGCAATGATCATTAAAACGCTTCACACTGACTGACTGAGGTCATTAAACTGTAATGAACTGAGTCTTTCAGTCAGTGAATACAGGGGAACTGAAAAAAGAGTTTGGTGTGTTTTATGAATCATCTCTAGGGGGCACTGCGTCGTCGTCATCGTCATCCTCATCATCATCATCATCACCATGGAGAGAGAGAGAGAGAGGGAGAGAGATGGGGGGTGGGTGATAGATTCCATTTCTATTCTACCTTTAATCCAACTGTGAAATTCATAAGTAAAAGGCAGTCCTCTTTTTCTCCTCAGGTAGTTCACTGAAAGACTGTACTGCTGCATCAACCCAGTTTCATCATCACCATTGCTAAAAAACACGGCCAGCAGGCAGAAAAATATTGCTTGATTTACTGTATTAATCATGTTTTGATGAACAAAAAATAAATAAATTAATAAAAAAAAAGAAATCAAAAGGAAAAAAATCACTGAAAAGGTTAAAGTTCATTGAGTGACGGTAGAGCAGGAAGACTAAACTTCTAACCTAATGAGCCATGTGACCACAGTCACATTAACTTCTGCAACATCAAAGATAATTCTCCTAATTAACCTCCGACACATGCAGGAGGAATGCAAAGCTGTGTTTGTAGGCTCCTGCAGCTATCAGGTGCTACGCATCAAATTACTAATGAATGTGTTGAGACTCAGTAATGTAAACCACAGCCACACGATCCAAATAAGTCGAGACGTGCACGTCCACTTCTCCACTTTAAACATTTTATTACAGACAAAAGAAAACAAAAGAAGTATCTGTGACACAAAATGAATCTAATGCTGGTACACGGGTATTGCACCAACAACAATTTCTGAAAAAATATTTATTATTCTAATAATCATGTTTGAGCAATAATAATAATAATAATAATAATAATAATAATAATAATAATAATAATGCACCCTGATGAAATTAAGCCAAAATGTTACTTCATATCATTCATAAATAGATGTGAAACCTGCAACCAAATTAAATAGAATGACCATATTGTAAAACATGATATTCAACAAAACAAAATGGGTTCTCTTATCACTGGCTTTACAAATTAAAGAAGTACATTTGGCAGGTTTATACACAAAAAAATTATAATATCTACCCCCATCACCGTTCCTCTGAAACGCAAATCCTGCTACAGTGAAAAAACAAAATATTTTAAGATTTTTTTCTTCACAAAAAATGATAAAGATGAGTTCAACACAATTCTAAAACACCTAATAAAACTAGTCAAAAACTTTAAAACCCACTGTTATGTTTTTTTTTTCTCTTTAGTAACATTTCACATTTAGCAACTTTTTTTTTATTCACCTGTACAAGTGGTGTGAGGACTAAGGGATGGTGGGTGGGGTTAGAGGTGGGGAGGGGCGGTCCTTATTGACCAGGAGGAGGCGGAGCTAAAAGGAGAGGTTTCAATCTTTGACCTCTACAGTTTTGTAACGTCCTGAGGCCATGTGTAGAGAGTGAGACTCTCTATCAGAGCTCCACCGCTTTAAGGAGGAAATGGAGCGTTTTTCAGTCTTTGCATTTCTCTCTCGACCGAAGAGAAACGAGACCAGTGAACACAGTTTCAACACAAGTTTTAGTGTGTGTATTCCCTCACTGAATCCGCCTGCACAAAAATCACAAAACCAAAGAAAAAGGATGTTTAACCAAAAAAGAAAAAGAAAAAAAAATGACAGCAAGGGACTGCAGCTAAATACACACAAGAGGGATCCATTCTGGTGATATTTACAATCACTCTGTGACAAATAAAGGAAATGAGGGAGTCCTTTACTATGGGCAAGGATGATTTACAAATGTCTTATGTGTTTGTGACTATCTTCATTAAAATTTAACTTTGCTTTTACTCAGTCAGGATGCTCCAGTCTGTCCTGAAGTATATCCACACCTGCTGAGGTGACTATATTCTAGTTTCCTGCATTAGCTTTTCTACCCCAAGACCCCTACACTTTGAGTATGCTTAGAGCATTTCATCTCCCCAATGAGGGCAGTCCATGGCAAACACAGAGTAATGGAGTGAAGAGGGGGAAAAAAGCATCTTTAAAAAATTCAAAACAAGATGAGAAGACATTTTCTTTTGGTCTTCATTTCCAGTATGTTGGCATGAGCTTAAAGCTCACTGCCCCCGCAAAAAAAAATGGAAAGTTCACTGATAAGGAAAAAAAAAAAAAGGCAAGAGAAGTGCCTCAAGCTTCTGGCCGATCTAAGTGCTTGGCAAATAGGTGAAGTTACTGTAGCAGTCTTTGGGATTTTCAAAATCCATCAGAAAAAAAAGAAAAACAAAAATGATGTTGAAGCAGATACATCAATGACATTGTTGTTATGTTGGAAAGCTCCCTGGAGTCTGACATTTGGAGGTCTTTCAACTTCAAGTGAGGTAGAGAGGCTTGTCCCGGGCTCCCATGCCACTGCTGAAGAAGGAGAAACATGTATCAGTGCATGTTCGAACGTATGGAAACAAGGGAACACCCTAATATTCTAAATACACTTATTTCTATGTCCCAGCATGAAATCCCACAGAGACAATGAAATCTTCTTTCAAGGATGGAGTGACTCCAAAACAAACATTACAGCTGCTGTCAGACAACACGCATCAGCAAGCTCTACGACAGATACAAAAGTCAGAATTTGCAGATCACTCAGTACTTGAAATGTCAAATACAAAGTCTGCTCTCCACTTATCTTTACTGGCACACTGGAAAAAAATCCCGCACCCTTAAAAACACCAAACTACAATTATCTGACACTGAGGGAGAGGGCTAAAGCAAAGACTCAGTCTACTTCAAAGAGCGTCAAACATGATTTGACCTAGGCATGATCCTATTTGACATACAGATGAATCAGCTCTAAATAGAGAAGATACTAACTTTCAGCTCTGCTGCGTCTTGAATAGCAACACCGCGTTTCAGGTGTGAGACTAAACAATGTTCCTCTTGTACCTGCTTGAATAACTTGATTCAATAAGGCAATGTGCGCTAGACACAACACAGAGAAACTTAATTGGATGTCACACTTTTTCCGAGCTCGGTAATAGCATTGTTCTACCGCTACATTACTCATTTCAATTTCAAGGAGATGCTTTTCTTTCGCAGGGAAATCGCAGTTTATGATTAATACAGTCTGAGTGTAAGAGTGTGAGAGTGAAGTGGTTCAGGGCAGCTCATTTAGAAAATAAGAAACTGTCAGACAGCTACTCAATAATGACATGTCCCAGATAGCATGTCGTTCTCAGAGTGTTTCTATGGTTAATTTCCTCTTGTTGTGTTCTATCACACATCATCCACTACCAGCCATAACACAATACAGTGATTAATGTGATGGGCTCACCCGCAGTGGTTGGGTCCACAGTCCCTGTTGCAGTACTCGCTGTCCCAGTCGGGGTTCTGGCCGTGCACTGGGTTAGGGGCCCCTGGGGACTGTGAGCTCCCGACACTGTTCTGGTAATCAGCCTGAATGTGGGAGAATCCCTGCAGAGGAGACGAGAGAGGAGGAGAGGTTACACTGAGGTAGCTTTACAATGGCCAGCCATTAGGGTTCGCTGGGCCACGATACTGTATGAGGCAAAATGCAGTCAGTGGTCTTTATCAGTTGCAACTGAGAGTGGAGAACAGGGATAACACTTTTTTCTCTCCCCATTTACTCCGATTGCTTAGTTAAAGTGGATCTCAAGATCACACTTCTCATGATGACATGACACCCCTCTCTTGGACTGGAGACACTGCTGTCTCAGAGGGAGGGGAGAAAATATTTGGTTTGACATTAAGAGATTTAAAAAAGTAAAGAATATAAAAAAGAGTAAATCATTTTGTTTTTATATGTTACAATGGGGTCTGTTTGAAATTTTTTCCATGAGGATATTAGACCAGTGATAATTTCTCCAAAGCTCTTGTTTCTGTGTTTCATAGACTTTAATAGTAGTTAGACTGACCTGTTGGCTGAGTGGAGGGGAATGCAGAGGTGCCTGGAGCCCCATTTGGTGTGAGATGATTGGCTGCGACTGCTGCATGCGGATTGGCTGGTTGAGCAGGGAGCTCTGGTGCAGGGAGAGCTGGGCATGGGGGTGCAGAGGTGGGCTAATCTGGAAGGGAGCTGGGGGAGAGGCACTCATGCTGGGCGGCAGCATCTGGGATTGGCTGAGGGTCTGGGCCAGGGTGTGACGGGGCGGCCCAGCATAGCTCTGGAGGTCCGACAGGGGGAAGGAGCCCGGCGGGCCCAGGTAGGGTGAGGAGGGCTGGGGGGGCACGCTGTACAGGGGCTGCTTAGGGGGAAGCAGGTGGGAGGGCTGGCTGGTCTGCTGGGCACTTTTTGGTTCAGGGTCATTGTATGTCTGTGGATGAAAAATACATCATTTTAATAAGACAACAAGCTCTCTATTAATGACTTGTAATCTGGAACCTGAAACCATCAAAACATCACAACAGCCCATTTATCATCGTTCATCAAGTTCCGATCACAACACATTTCCCCTCTCATTATTGTAATAGCAGCATCCATTACAGTTAAGACAAGACCTCGGCCCTTTGTCATACATCTATCTGCGTCATTTGTCAACCTGAGCCTTATTACATAGCTGGAAGTTGTGGGGACATTCAGGAAACTACTTCCTTTGCCCACTCACTTTTTTCCTGGTGAGTGTTTAGATGAGAACAATGACAAAAACAAGCTTCCTGTTTCCCCCATTTCTTTTTAAAACATTTAAACCTTTCCAGTTGTCCAATCTGTCCAAATTCTGGTCCAATATCATTTTAACACGACAGTTGACAGTCAAAGATCCCAACAGCAAATCTTTTCCAGCATATTGATGCCTTCTGTGTAATGAGACTCTCTATATTTAATTTTCTGTCTATCCTTGGCCTGACAGCTCGCACTATTCATTTGGCACCACTTCATACACACAGACACACACAGACAGACTTGAGGTTGAAAGGGGGCTGCAGTGCTTTAAAGGAAAACGCCAAAATTGAGCAAACTTGACTTTTGTCATTCTGAATGATATCACTCTTAACAGGTGCAACACCAACAAAATACCCCACCTCCAACTCCACCCTGCCCCACCCTCTCCAGGCTTCTATGATGAACTGTCAGATTGCTCATCTCCAGCCATCAGTGTTGATTAGAAGGTAATGGAGCCCATTTGTATGAATAGAGCTGGAGCCGAGGTAATGATCAATAGACACCTTGACAGATAGATGGAAAAAGCAGAGACACACACACACACATACACACACACCACACACACAGTATGCAGGACCTCAGCCAGAGAAATGAGGCTGTTTGCCTGCAGAACAAATGGAATGACAAAAGGAATCTTCCCCACACTACATTGTGTGTTGTTAATGTAAGACGGCACTAAACAATGCAATCCACAGACCTCCTTCTTGCCTTTCTGTATTCTCTGTGCTACTATGTTGGGTGTGTACAAGACACCATCATTCACTGGGCAAAAAGGATGTCATGGATCTGAATTAGCAGGAAGGTGTCAGCGGTGGAAACAGCAGCGAAGCCGATGATTGTTTGATTTGGATGTACTCTCTGTTGTAGATGAGGTGGAGGAAATTGGTGATTTATTGTGTGTTGACACAGGTGTCTGTTGATGTAAGACGCGTTTCCTGTTTTTTCTCTTTTCTAAGAGGTACATGTAAAACAGACTTAAGCCTGATAACATGTGCAGCACACATGTCCTCCATCTCCATCATAGATGTTATGGCCATATGCTTGTGCGCTCTGATTTGCTGACCCCTCCCCCAACACTTACCATACCAACTACAGTCCCCAACCCCCAACATCTACACCCTATGGAAATCAGGTTTTATTGTTCCAAATATGGCCGCCACCACCACAAACACTACCAAGTCCTGAGGAAGCCCCACCCAGCCCATTAGCAGGGATTTTCCATCCAATCTCTCATCAGTCTTAGCCAGGGCCTGTGTGTCATAAGCGTTACCTTGGAAACCAGACTGGCTCGGTACGCGGCCAAGGCTTTCAGGTACTCTTTCTTAGCTGCCTCGGTTTTCCTCTTGTACCCCTGTGAAGAAAAGAAAAAAAAATCAAAACAAGAAGCTTCGGGTGAGAGGAGAGGTTGACATGCTCATAAACGTGCAGACACAAATCTCTCAATATGCATTTTTTTCTAATCTCACTTAAACACATCCATACACATGTGCATTCACACACACATGTCCTTAATGTTTCCCTTTCCATCAGAGCCAATGGTACAGAACACCTCTATTTCCTCATCACAGCACTAATACTCACTCATCTCAATGTGTCTCCCTCTGTTGTAGCAACACATCATTTCCATTCCAATCCACCTAGAGAAATGAACTGGAACTGCCCCCCTCCCGCCCCCCATCTCCCTTTAGCTCCACAATAACACTCCTATCAGCATACTGACATTAGTGTTACACCAGAATGGTTGTTGTCATTTGGCACATTAGGATGTGCTCCCTGCCGATGTATGAGTTTTGTTTGAAACTGTCTCCATTTTTTTTTCCAGGGATGTATAAACTTCTTATATCAGACAACCGCAGTAACTGCTGCTGCTGTGTTTGACTTATGCGAAAGAATGTGGGTTTATGATTGCACACAGATATTTGAATGTGTGTGTTTGCACGCAGGTATTTTTAGTCTATAAGGTACATATACGAATGTGAGTGTGTAGGATGTGGCAGAGCGCCTATGCTATAGGCACGATCATGTCTATTATGCAAATCAAAAAGTAAAATCATGTATTTATGCATTTTTTTTCAATACTAGTGCTGTTGTGTGCATTGGTATAGATCAATCAGTGCCTTTTCTTTCCTGTGAACTATTTTTCAACCCCCGAAAATGAAGCATAAAACCTCAAACACTTATAAAAGTGGCAAAATTTGGATTTAAATAAAGAAATATCTTTTCAAAGACTAAATAGGTTTGTGGCTTGTCAGTGATTTTGCTTGTATTATGTGACAGTTTTTTGAAATTTGGCTCTATGAACCTCTTTCAGTCTGGATCAAAAAGGCACTGAGCTTCAATTACAAGTGCTTATATGTGCTTTATGTACATGCTTCAACACTGAAACTGCACAAGAGGAACCACTTTGAACTGCACTAACCCATATGAAAGATGCAATATGAATAACATTTGAAAGATTTATCAGTCTTGGAATTATGCAGTAGTGCTTTTAAACCTATGGGAAAAATATAGTCATTTTGGTAGCAGTAAACCTCACACAACACAGGTGCTAATAGCGCAAGACCAGTGTGATTTTTCTTAGTGCTGAATACCCATAAGGCAAAACATCATGACCTCCTATAAGTCTGTCATCATTGGCATCTCTTAAATATTGCCACAGAGCTGGAGATGACATTACATAGCAACAAAAACAATAGACTTGTATTTCCTGGATAGCCAAGATGCCCTTCAGCCCAATCCAAGGACAAGATGATAGTGAGGAGGAGGGAGTGGGGGGGGTCACTAATTCTGTATTCTAGGCAGGATCAAAATAGCGGGTGAGAGATATAAATAAAGAGAGTGGAAATGAGAACTTCACACATCTCTACTTGTCAGAAGGCCAATGAAGATGCATGGTGTGGAGGCATCATCTATGGAGGCTGGAGGGACACAGGAGGTGTGGACTGTAACTGGGCCTGGAGAACTGTGGGAGTTTTGTTTCGACAAATCAAATGACTTTCACTTTTTTAGAAAACCTTATTTTTATTTTTTTGATGGACGCTGCAGCCAAGAAAAACAAGGAGATGCCTTCATTCTGTGATTCTGTGAGTTGGAAATAAGTAGAGCAACAGCCAGGGTTTGTGCGTCTGTGTGTGTACTCACACCTGATTGTTTGCTCTAGCCGCACGAGGGTAAGAGTGTATTTACCCACTGCATAACAAATCAGTCCTCGACTCCTGAAATCTCCCCAGGTGTGTTTATATTTTTCCCATATTGACCATTCCTTGCCTGTATTACATCCAACTTTGTTAGTCTCAGACTATTTTACAGCCATTGTTGCACTGAACACTTCCCCACCCTTCCCCTCCTTCCTTTAGCTAGAATTAAATTTAGAAAGAAAATCATTTTAATGAGAGTCAGGGGAGTGGGGATAAACGGATGGATTATCTTTAGAAAGAGAAGAACTAGCTCATTAAGGTGAGCTGTATCTCACAGCAATGTTCTGGTAATTACACAGCACATAATGCCAATGAAAGGCTGTTTGCCTGCTGCAGCACACATGCCATCTACTGGTGAGAACAAAATGTGACTGTACTGTATGGGCGGGTGTTTGTGTAGAAGAGCTGTTCGTGTAGGTGCATGTGCACTTGTTCCTTTGTGTGAGGCAAATACTGTCTGGATGTATAAGATTTACACACAGTGCTACATTTGTGGACATTTGCGCAACAACAAATTTGTTTCACATTCAATGATTTTTTTTCCCCATTCAGCAACAATTTTCTCTGCATCTCCTCCTGTGAGCTTCTGTCTTTTTGTTTCACATCTTCCCCACTGGTATATTTTGTACCTGCTTCTGCTCCTCTCCTAGGCTGTCCCACATGGAGGCCACAATCTTGGAGACATCCCCGAAGGTGGCGTTGGGGTTTTGGCCCTTGATGGCCGCCTGGGTGTCTCTGAAGAAGAGCGCGTAGGCCGACACGGGCTTCTGTGGCTCATTGGGGTCCTTCTTCTTCTTCTTCTTTTGAGGTTTGGGTTTGGGCTTCATCATTTCTGCCGAGGGCCGCTTCTCACTGCTTATCTGGAGGCAGAGAGAGAGAGATGGAGAAGATGAGAGAGAGAAAGACATCGCTGGTCATAAATCAGTTGATGAATTTTGCTGCAGATACAACAGAAAGAAGCCTGAGGAGTCCTTCAGTATGCTGTGCATTTTACACTCACACATACACTGGATGGATAAGATACTCTAAATTTTTGAGGTTAACATGTATAATATAATGTGTAATAGAAAAAAAAAAAACAACATTGAGCATTAACCACTGCCCATGTGATGCTCAGCATCAATAAAATAGGCAAACAGAACATTCAAAGGACGGGGGAGAGAGTGAGAGCAGCAGAGTTCTGCGAAGAGCAGCCACAGCTTGTTCTGAGAAGAGAAAACAGATCAATTTACAGACATGGGTGAATGAAGACTAACAGAACGTCAGTCCGGGGGTAGGGAGGTGTGGTTCAGGAGAAACTGGCCAAACATGGATTAGGAGGTAAAGAGTCCTGAGCTAATTAAAATCTCCCATGTAGCAGTTTCACTTGCTTTCACATCGGCCCTATTTTTTTTTCAGTGTTTTTCTTTAAGTCTTTATTTAGTCTCTTTCATGTAAGAATCCAAGTCCACCTTCTGAGAAAACCATGAAACAAGGATTAAATCTATATTTTTCATCGGATGTGCTCAGTTGGTTTGTCAACAACAACAACAACAACAACAACAACAACAACACACTGCAACCTAACTACATTTTCAGGAGGCTAACACTGCTCACATCTCTGCCATGTACGCAATCCAATACACATGAATACATTTTCATTTTCCGTGCAGGGCTTTGACGGGGAGTCAAATCCAGGTCACCTGATCCTGGTTGTGATTCTATATGGAAATTGCCTTCTTTGCTGAAGAGAGAACACATCAAGCACAGGGGGAAGAGGGAGAGGAAGGGAGTGGGGAGTGAGACGGAGAGAGAGAGAGAGAGAGAAAGAGACAGAGAGAGATAAGGAGAAAGAGAGGTAAGAGGCGCAGCTGAGGGAGGATGGTGAGTAAGAAGTGACGGCTTGTGGTTGCCATTAGTATCAGTGGAACAACAGTTAACCTGATTCCTTGGTTCTATAAAGGCAGGAAAAACAATTCAATTTCCATCCATATAATAGAAGAGATAATGACAACCTGAATATGTAATGACATACACTGGCATTATGTGAAATGGAGGATATTTCTGTGGCCTGTTTATGGTGGAGGAGTTATGGAGAGTTAACTGAATGTTGTTATGGATTTTGAGTGAAGTAAGAATGAACCATTAACCTCTTTCTTTGTTTTTTTTTGGCGAAGAACGTCCGTCTATAAGTTCAAGTTCCTGTTTCATCAGGTTGCCTTTCTGGACAATTTTAAACAGCTTTGAGTGCTCTCTTTCATAATCCACTGATCCTCAGTTTCAGTGTTAAAACTCAGCAGGAGGGAGAACAAACCATGAAAAAGATTTGTCCCTGCGCGAGTATCAAAAAGCAACTTGAGGACATTTAAAGACGTTCACATCCATCTAATGCATACTTATCACAGGATTAAGAAACAGACATGTTTTCCCCCCTTCAACTGTCAATTGGAGAACAGGAAATGACTGCCTTTGAAAATGGCATTGTTTCAGCTAAGCATTTGCCAAACAACACTGTATTCCACACAGCATGAAATTAACTAATCAAAATTCAAGGTCCAGGAGCACATTTGGCAGCTAAAGAAAAAACTTCAAAATGCCTTTTGTGGTGTGCGGAAATGAATGGATGTTCCCATTCAGGCTGATGTGAAAGTATTGCTTGTCTATTTCACAGCTTACAGGTAATATTCATTTTTTTGTGTATGTGAGTACGCCTGGTTTCATTAAAAAATAATCATCCTTCACTTTTAGGCAATGAGGCAGAAGACAGGCATTTGAAACGACATCTGTTCCACCCAAGCCTTTGAAGTGAAAATAGAATAAACTGAAGGTAGAGCTAATGGAATGACAAAATAGAAAAAAACGAAGGCTAAATAATCTCCAGGAAAATTCACATGTATTCATACAGACGAAAGAGTGATGACACACAACAGCCGGCAGCAGCATGCAATCAACCAGGAGAACAAGGGGCATATTTTTCATTTCTTTCTGTATTTTCCACTCATATTGTACGAGAATCATGTTAGTGAACTTATACAGAGGAAGGCTGACAGAGGAAGATAAAATATCAATGAAACTGAAAGACTGAAAAGAAGATGAAGATGGCTCAACATATCTCAAAAGAGGGAACAATAAAACACAACTCCGCTCACTGTGTAATTTTCCCTCAGCACTGATGCCATAGGAAAAAAAAACTCCTACCTGAGACACATAATCACCAGGATCAATAGGATTTATTTATTCTCATTTTCTGTCTGTCTCTTTCATCTACATCTATTTTTGATTTCCAGCATTTCACAAAACACCTTCAGAAAAAGAAACTGGTGGTGTTAACTTAACTGCAAAAAAAGGCCAAATCAAGGAAGCCACAGTGTCTTATTTTAGGATGATTATGTCTCTTATTCATATCTAATAAAATCTTGCCAAGCACCATTTGGCACTCTGTAAGATCAATGATTTAGTTTTAGGCTAGAGATGACAAGAAACAAACAAACAGCAGTCTAGTTGTCACTTATATCATATCAGTCATCTATTAGGAGAAAACCAGTTCATTAGAAGAAGCAGACCAGTCAGAAGTACAGGAAACACAGGCTTAAAGGAAAAGTGCCGTTTCTTTTGCAACCCGGACCTTATTTCTGGCATAAAATACGATTGTTTACTCACCCATATAACTTTGGTGTCATTAGGAGTCGATCGGACGATATTTCGATCGGACGATGTTTCGATCCATTCCAGAGTCGTGTATATCCACATAGTGGGAGTGATCGGGGCACCGAGAATGCAGCCTCTAAATAATAAGCCCGTGGAAGCTGCACTTCATCCAACTGGTCATTTTGTTGGGACAATGTGGAAATACGCAAAAACGTATCCAGGTAATTCCAGGTAAACAAGCCGACCATGGCAGAGTGGATGAGCCGTGCTGCGGCTGCGCGCGGCGCTCAGAGATCACATCATCACCCGCTTCAGGGAGAACGGGGAACAGCCATGGATCTACTATGGGAACAGCACTAGCGAATCATAACGAAATACTGGCGAAAATGAACGAGTTTCGCGGCAGACAGTGCGTTATCAGAGGCTGCATTCTCGGTGCCCCGATCACTCCCACTATATGGATACACGCGGCTCTCGAATGGATCTAATATCGTCCGATGGAAAAATCGACCGATGGACTCCAAGTGACACCAAAGTTATCTGGGTGAGTAAACGACCGTATTTTATCCCATAAATAAGGTCCAGGTTGTAAAAAACGGCAATTCTGCTTCTACTTTAACTGCAAAAACTACACTTTTATAGCAATAAGTAACTTTTGTTGTATCACTGCATGTATCAAGTCTTTTAAATTTGGTTTTAGGGTCAAATTGTTTGTTTTTTTGGTCAGTTTCAGTTTGAAGGAGGTGATTTATTATTTATTTGTTTTATTATATTTATGTCTTTTATGTGACCAGTTTGCTCACGTGTTCATTCTTACGCTGTCAGGCTTAGTCTTCTTGGTTCTCTCATGCAGGTTCATAGGACAGTAATGATTATGACAGCTGTTGTTGTTGGTATGAGAAAAAGAGAAAGATTCACATCCCTTATCCATAACACAGTGTCTTGTGGCTGCACTACATTCTGGTCTATTTTCTGATACTGTCAGTGGAGAGATTGGTATCTTGTCCTCTTCTGCGATAGATTTCTCCCTGTGTGACTGTCAATGCAAAATGGTAAGTCTGTAAAGTAGCTCTTCCGCTATGATGCGCTGACATTGGATCCTGATGTTTACCATTTGTATTTCGGACTGTTGGACATCTCTCAGCTGTCCTGCAGTGCTGTTGCTTATTGCAATTTTCTATCAATTTAAAATTCCTATCCTTGTGCATTGGGAGGTTCAAGCTACAATCAGCCAAAAACTCAGTCTTGTTCACTACATAACAAAGCCCACTGCCTGATTAATATTCACTACACCAGTTATAATATTGAGTGTCAGATGATAAGGGAGATAGTGTGTCACTACAGTAATATAAACTGCAGTGGTGCAGAGGTCTGCTCTGGGTCATTGGCCTACCTTCTTAACAATGTACATGGATAACTAACACCACACATACTGTCAAATGCTTGACAGACTGTTGGAGAAACTTCAAAACTAATTTTGATGCAATACCTGATATGCTCTATACTATATGCTATGATTAAAATAATACTGCAATATTTTTCCATTCACAAAAGATGCTGTTTTTTTTAAAACACAAGTCTTAAAAAGGACTTTGCTTAAGAGACAAGATCCTGTACTTGAGAGTTTGAGTTTTACTTACTTTAGCCATAATGAGATTATACACTGTTTCCTCCATGCAAGAAGAAGTCATGATGCATATTTATAAAGCAGACTGTAACTTATATTTATATTTTTCAAGACTGCAACATAGAGAGACAACTAAAAGCAGCATATGACTGTTGCTATGTATGACCAACATATCCTGTACAGAGCAACGGAGCCTGAAAGCATTTTGTACGCAGTTCTCTGGTTAACTAGCAAAAGCCTGAACTGTAGTGTCAGCCTTAGCTTGTTCATCTCATCAGCATTTCTGTTGTCAGGGAGAGAGAGAGAGGGACATAGAAAGAGAGAGAGATAGGGGTGGGTGGGGGCTACAGCTGTAATTCTGAATGGACAGCACTGCACTGGCAAGACAAGATTAGAATTGACAGCCTGATAACTGCGTCACTATCAAAACAGCAGAAAAGGGAGAAATAGGAGGGGATGAGAGAGGAGTGGAGAGAGTGAGACACCGAAGGAAAAGAGAGAGAAAAAAGTTGATGTTAGGAGAACAGAAAAAGTGAGGGGGGGGGGGCATTTTTGGTGGGAGTGATGTAGAGAGACACAGGAACGTAGAGACCAGTAATAGTATGTCACTGTGTGGAAGTGTTAGTCCAATCATAGCCCTGTGATATACATCATCATCATCATCAGCATCACCATCTTCATATACAATGAGCAGCAAAGTGGTGAGTGCTGCATGGTGCATTGATTTCAAAATGCTATAAAAACAAACAAAGTACTCCGAGGTGATACACAGATACACTTTCTCTTTACAGTGATGGTCATTACACCAAAGCATGATGCAGATACTGAACGCAGCACTACATCAAATCTGAATGCCACCCACCTCCAAAGTCTATACACATTGTTACACGGATTTCAAGCCAAACAACTGTAAAATGAAAAACACACACACATACATAGCACTAGCTCTCAGTTATTATACAGTTTGTGTTAGTGTGTAAGCATCAACAGAGAATACATAGCAAACCCATTTTCACTTGCTATTTCTTCCTGGAAAATGTTGTGTGAACATGTACCTGCCTAAAGAATGAGCTAAAGTACAAGCACTACAAAAGAGGCTCTTTAAAACAGCAGTTCAGCTGCATCAATATAAGACTCGTAGTGGAATAATGTCTAATAAAAGCAGATTTAGCAAGTAGATTTTTCTATGATGAGACCACATTTAGAATTGTTTTTCTTAGTACTGTTGTGCTATGTTATTGTGTTAACACCAAACTTTTTAAACTTTTGCTGAGTGGAAATTTCATCGTAAAAGCACATTCAGTTTCCCATGTTCCCTCATGATTCTCAGTTAGTTGCTTTAAGAGCATCAACATTTAGCAGCACAACTTGTGACGTCACACAAGCAGAGAGGAGTCAAAACGACTGTGTGATGCACTTGATTGTAGCATTAACTTAAACTGACGGGAGGAAGAATGTGTTCTAGTCGTCGTCCCAAAACCTTCTGAAACTCTGAGCGATTGATTTTTTGTCCACTTGGGTGCAGCAGAGGCGAGCTGTAATCACAAGACTGACGTATGTCAAATATATGTCAAACTTGGTGTTGTATTTGTCACCATCTTGATGAGTTTAATTCCAACGTTGACTTTCCTTCGAGATTTGTGGCTAACTTTGTGTGGCTGCTGTTTGGCACTGAGCAGGGGGTGCACAGTGGGCTTTTAGACCATCTTAGATGTATCCGTCTGAAAAAAACACTGATTAAAACAGCTAGAGGGAAGCAATACAGTAAAGCTGGGGACTGGAATAACCAAAACAATGGTCACAACTCACCATTTTCATATCTAAGGAAACATGTGACCCAAATATACACATGCATATACATACATATACAAATCTAATCTCGTAATGTGATTGATATTTGTAAAATCCGTATATTTACGTGCTCCAATGGAAGAGATATCTTCAACAGTACAATCACCAGCCTCTGCACACCAGCATATTGAAAAGAAGCAGAGCTTAGTGCAGCTGTTACAGACTGTAAGCCTTTGTGGGTTTATAAATAGATAAATGGCCATGGTTGGAGTAGCAGCAGTGAGAATAATGTAATTTCAAGATGCCATATATAATTTTTCTGCAATTTTCACCACCAGCTGTAATTTGCAGCCTTAAGGAAAAAGTGGGTTCCTGAAGGTTGTGTAGTGCCCCCAAAATATCAGAAGCTGAAGTTATCATTGCGCTCGTCTTTCATGAGTGGCTACAAAGTCAGCAGGTTTCAAAATGTAACAACTTGTTTGTCACCCGAATCATCCATCCAGTTGTGACTTGCAACTTGTAAAGCTGCACGCAGCCTGTAAGTGTATGATGAATGATGAATCAAAAAGTTTTTCCAGGCATCATTATGTATTTAAACTACATTACAAAATGATGTCAGTCTTTTCTGCTCCTCAGATTGTTTTGAAGCAGAAAAGAAGTAAGTTGTTGTTGAGTTACAGTAATTGGGGTAGGGATCATGAAGGCTTACATTTTGTTTCTTATTACATGTATTCAGTCATTATTTAGATATCAGTTTCAGCTAGCATTTCAAAGTGCACCTGTATGTAATGCTGTCAGGATTGTTGCCTTACAGAAAGTTGGCAGGCAGGATGAGAATGTAAACAAAGCTGTTTGAGATCTAAATGATTCAGCCCTCTCTACAGAAAGACTGCCTGTTGCTACCATAAATGGAATCCAAAATACAAGACGCTTGTTAAAATAGTTTCTTATATCCTGTTTGAAAATTATATATATATGTGTGATTGTCACCTGCAGCCAAGTTCCTATAAATTCCTAAAATCTTATACTACCTATTAATGATTTTACGATCCCCCCTGTGTGAGTCTTGTCTTTGTGTATTCCCATCTTTCACCATGAAAACTTGATGGGTTGAAATATGTCTTAAAATATATACTGTGCCCCTCCTCATCTGGAAGCTATTACAGCTCCATGTCAGACTGCCCATCTGTAAGCAATGAGCGAGACTGCATGTCAAAGCCGCTGCACAGATCTCTGAGTAGAACCAGGCACGCGCCCAGAGAGCAGCACTCATCAAATAAAAATACAGCCCGGCCCAAACAATAATGAACCGGAAGTGCCGATTCATGGTCGTGATCTAAAAGACATGAAAGGACATCAGCGGGAATTGTACAGACCTGATCCATAAAGAACCCATTATGGAATTTGTATCCAGTTTTGGTACCATGCCATTACAAATATACACAGTCTTTATGATGTGGAGTACTTTGTGCATTCAGACATGCACCACTGCAGTACTGAGCTTGCAATGTGGATTTTATTTCAACCAATATTCCCATTGCAGATATTTTAATTCAAACTCAAGCCCACAGCCATAGCTGAACTAAGCTGCATGATTTATTTGACTGTGGAAAATGACTGACAGCTCGTAGGAGCTCCTCCCTACAAGCTTTGCCTAACAGCACTGGACCCCTTTAATCAGCCTAAATTGCAAACTCGAGGCCCTTGTATTTGGTAATGTGGTGAAAACAGTGGCAAGTGAGAGCTAATTAGATTAACGGTAGTTTAACGAGCTGTTGGAGGGGCCCCCACAGATTGGATTTTAATAAATAGTGGCAAAAGCATCTGCTATGCACTTCCTGGCTCTGCTGGCATCCTAATTGGCCCCAGTGGGTTGCTGTAGCTCAGCAATACACAGTGCAATTTAGAAGGGAAAAAAAGGCAAAATGCTTATCCTCAGTCCAGGTGAGTCTGGGAAACGAAAGAAAAAAGTAGTCTTTATGATAGTATGGCTTCACAGTCAAGGCTTTATCAACATGAATACAATACTAATACGATTTCTCAGACTTTTATCACCACAGAACGTCCACAAAATGCCTACAAAGCAGGAAGAACGAATAGCTCAATGTCTAAATAAAACAGATTTTGACATATTCATCTTCTCTACTATTTGTTTTCAAGATGAAATGTTCCCATGATGAGGTCTTTGTAGAGGCAGCAGCACAGAGAGGAAAAAACAATTAATCAAACATGAATGAGCGACCATAGCAGGGTTATTTCCATAGCAACAGCCCAAGGGGACAACTTGAACCCTTTAATGTGAGCTGGTGATGTCTCTTTGTAAACATCTGCGCAGCGGGGGGAGAAAGCCAATGAGAGAGCCTGGCAACAGAGGCATCACAGGGCAGCAACCTCTTGGTATCAATCGAAATTTCCATTATCTAGTGTTGAAAGGACTGAAAAGTGCTCTGAAATATTGTTCGGGAGCATTTGGAGTTGATAAGCGTCTTTGTTTTGTGTTCAAAAACACTGAGGTGGTTTTCACTGAAGCTTGTGATTGACAAGAAATTGCAGGCAAAAAGAACAGGACAGAGAGGTGTTTTAAGAAATTATTTCATTTTTGTGGACATTATTCGCCTGCTTCGTGCTGACATTTATGCTGAATTGACCTCAAAACCATTAAAACAAACCTTATTTCAAGACATTATTCCTCTTACATCACACTACATATCGCAGTCATAATCTCTCATACTCATGCCTTATGCAACCTGCAGCCAGTAGGCTTGTTCAGCCTCCAACTGTGACCAACAGCAGGCAGTATGCAAGGACACGAGCAGTACTAACAAACATTATCTGGGCGTCTTGTTGGTGGCCATAAAGGGACTGGACTAATTATCATTTTGCAAATCCCAGGTGAAGGGGGGGGGGATCCTTAAGTTGAAACAATCTCCTTTCTTCGTCCACTGATGTGATGAAAGTGAAGTGCCTCAACTTTTGACAAAGTCCAACAGCTGAAGAGAAGGAGAACGCCTCAGAGAGTAACCTTACTGCGGTCTAAAAATGACGAGAGCACTGTACAGTCACACAGCGGTTAAACCACAGTGCTCTCATCATGTAGAGAAGGAATACAGCAGTGTTTTGTTCTCAGTAGTCCATACTCAAGTCAACAATCCCTTACACTAATCTTCTGAAAGTTCTCAGTGAAATCAGAGAGTAGGAGCAGAAATCCCAACAAGTCAGTAGCAATCTTTAATACTACAGAAAATGAACGAGGGCTTTTGGCTCGCTCCCTTTCTCCGCTGTTGAAACAGCTGACTGGTGACAGGGCAGAACGCTGAGCCTGGCAGCACCACCGCTGGCAGGAGCTGGTATCCGTAACCTTCTTACAAACACTCTCGTCCCAAACCTCAGTGGTTCCTTGGGCGAGAGTAATGGCTTCTTTGCGCTGGGCTGCGCAGTGCTATTGTAGAATCACAGAGCGGTTAATTGAAACAAATGACTCTAATAATGGGACATTATCCCCACAGGCTGGCTTTGTGGTGGGCCTAATTAGCGTTGCGGTGGCGGCGAGGAGGACGAGTCACCACGCTGATCCCTCAAAGGAGGCAGCCGAGGCCCCCCTTTTAAGCGGGCAGTACGGGATTCTCCTGCTCGCAGCGTGTGAGGGTGCCCGGCTTTTTCAAAACCAGCGTGGCAAAATGTAAACATGTTTGGTCACCCTGCAGTTCTGTCTGAGGATGAATCCCGCTCTGTCAGCCGCTGCACTGTGGCTGCTTTTCTTATCCTGCCCTTCAACCCTTCTGCTTCCCAGCCAGCCCAAAAGGCTTGACGTGTTAATAATTGATCAGGGACGCAGCATAAAATGAATTTCTTTATAGATGAGAGTAGATTATTTTCTTCAGATAATCAGTTACTAATTTGGGCTCTAGATTAGTGATAAATAGCCACTGGGGTTTCCTCAAAGTTAAATCTTCTCCTCTTGTGTTGTACAGTGAACAACAGCAAATCCAAACTTTTTCCTGAAGCTGTTCTACATTTTCTTCGTAATAAATGGCATGTTTTTGAAATTAATATTGATTAATATTCCTGACAGATTAACTGATTAAACAGCTAATCATTTCAGCAATAGTTATGATTATTGCCAACTCCTCACCCTGCTGTCCTCTTGCATGTCATCACGTTCCCGCCAATGGCCCGTAACTAATATGACAACATGAGATATTGTTTTCCAGATGTATTTTGATCACTACTGAAATCTGTTTTTGCCTTTCCTAATTGTTTACCCTTGTACATGATGATCTCAGAAAGTCAACTGTAATGCAATGTTCAAATCTCTGTGACCAAGCTGTTTTAAATATTCATTAGTCGTAACAGTCGCCTAAGGTTATTTGAATTAGTGCCATGAATATTCATGAACTGCAATGAATGTGCATTTGTTTTTAATGCTCAATCCGTTAATACTCCTCTTCATTACTTCACTCCGAACGCCGCATAATAAGCTGCACAAAACAAAGCTTTACTTTTTTTTTTTTTTTTAAAGAACTGTTCTTGTCGGAAGCCTATTTGTTTCAGTTTAAACGAAACGGGAGTGCCCTACCAATTATCCCGTTGTCATTTCTCTTGACAACTACAAGACACATTGTTCGCCCCTCTTGTGGAGTGTAGCACTGAGGGGCATCTGTCTTTTTGTGAAATGAAAAGCCACAACAGAAAACATTTCTACTCTTACAAAAAGTGATTTATCTGGGAATGTCACCAAGATGTCATATCTATCCCTGTGAAACGCAGCCGAGCAAGCGGGTCATATGAGATATGTCTTAAAACCTTCACTGTGACAAAAAAAAAGAAGAAGAAAAAAAGGAGCACTTGCTGTTTCAATTTTAAAAAACACAATAATCCAGCTGCTCTGAACAAGTGAAGTCAAATCAAACTGCATCTTCTTTCGTTGTTGTTGATAAAGTTTATGTCAGGGTGGTTGTCATTAAATAGCAGGCAGTGGACAGGACCTGGAAATGGAAATGGTGCGCAACTCAGGTCACTGAGTGGATTTCTGTGTGCACAGGCCGACAGATTTTACTGTTCACACTCTATTTGTGTTCACTTCTGCTTCCTTGTGTACAGATCTGGATGTGTTTCTCACTTCACTAACATACTCCACCAAAAAAGATTAGTGTACGTCAATCGTCATACTTTTCCCTTTTTAATGGCTTGATTGGGCCTCTATCTAACTATCCCTGCGCTGTCAATATCCCCAGCTGTCAATACTGTTTTTATGTCACTGCTTTAAAATAGTTATGGTTTTTTTCCTCGCTGTCTATGTCCTAAATGCCAAGTGATGCAAAATAAATTTCCTATCGCGGATTAAATGAAGTCACATTAAGTCAAGCTCACATAACCTTGTAGCAATCAGTGACTCTGACAAAGACTGATCCTGGAAATAAAGGCACACACACTCAAATGCAGTAAACACTCTACCGCCCCATGGTTGAGCATTCAGTGCAAACTGTACTAATGCACCCAGCATTTCTCTGTCATATATTCTGAGACAGGCAGCAATGATGTGAGCTGTGTTTTCCAAAGTTAAAGATCATCTACCACCAATATTTTCATCACTCACATCAATATTTAATCTTTTACAGATGATCAGATTGCCTTCGTATCATGTCGCAATCACCCTGTCACCATGTTGTCTACCTCAGCAGTGGCAATCTTTGTTAAACGATCTGACTAAACAACAAAAGTCCATCTGCCAAAGACCCTGGCACTCTCCTCAGCTAAGATAGCTAAGAAAAAAAATGAGATAAACAGAGGGGTAAGAATTGGATTAAATTCCACCAGGTGACCATCTACACAATCACATGGCTAAGTTCTCTGAAATTGCTAGATGCACAAGAGAGCAATAACGACTGGGTACGGTAATGTTATGGCAGTATGGTCTGTTGAGTTCTTCTGCTCACAAGAAACCAATCTAATAAGCAAATCATTTAAAACTGCCTCTCATTCACACATCAGGCCAAAAAAATATTAATCTAACACCACATGTGGAACTGAAACTCAATAAAATCCTCATCCAGAGTTATCTGACAGAATGTGTGACACAAACTGCTAAAACTGGCAGCTGCTTTTTTTGGCGGCAGAGGCTTTCCTCCTTTCTAACCAGCCTCATTACACCAGTAATGAGACAGGGGCTGGGGCTCTGTTTCAATATTTAAACGTGCTGGTGCCCCTCAAGGCTCTGTGTTGGGCCGTTCTGCAAACTCCTCCGTGACCCCTCATTACCGTCTGCTGTCGAGCGTCCCTCCTCCTTTATTTTTTCAAAGAGATCCGTTCTTGCTGGCATGTCTCTCTGCCGTAGCCTCAGCCAGACCTAAACGATCAGGGGTCTTGTTGAACATGAGACCCCTGGGTGCCATCCCTTCCCCGAGTGCCGGGGTGGCGGAGATGCTGACAGTTAAGGTTGAGACAGGGATTCTCCCTCGGCAGTGAACATTCACGCGACAGCACGCTGCATTTCACAGCATCCAGTCATCCAAGACTCTTTCTGCCTTGATTCAAAGAAGCTGACAGGGAAGGTCAGAATTGTTGGGAGGAGTTAAGAAAATTTAAGAGCATTTCTGATGGACAGCTCTGTCATTTAGGGCTGATGTTGATCCTGCTGCTTGTTGAGGTCTTTGTACATGGCACAATTTTAAATCTAAGAGATGGCTCAAAAGTAGCAGCTCAGGCTATTATGAACAACATGAGACTGCAGCAGAAAAGATCAACCGCTACTTTTTGCTGGAACAAAATGCTGGAGTTGAAAATATAAATATCACAAAAAACAGACCTCACTGTACATCGAATGCACAAGCTCTTAAATTTGATTTTCCTGTCACTCAATGCATATATTTGACACCTAGTTCTCCCACCTGCTGCACAGCTTTTTGATTTACCAGCTAATAATTTTCTGCAGCCTGTGGAGTCATAATTAGATGGAAAAGAGCAAGTTGTCAGAAAGAATGCATTTAACAGGAACAACAGGGCTCTTGCAGAGACATATGCCTTTCTGCAGGTCAGAAATTTTAACATTATTATTTTGTCAAGTCTAAATGAAGAGAAATTACAGACTGAGAAGCCTTGAGGATGCAAAATTATGCAGCCTATATAGCCTGATGATGATGGTCAATCCACTGCTCTAAGTCCTGTAGACCTAATGATTTAACTGTGTTTGCTGTAGGATCGATGTGTGCTGAAAAAGAGAATCCCAAAGCAGGGAGAAGTTTACAGAGCTTTAGCCTTGGGCTAAATGCTGTACAAAAACCAGCAACAACATCCCCTGAGATGACGCGTATCTGTTGCTCCAGCTGAGCTTGTACTTGTAGGAGGTTTATATGTGCACTGAAGGATAGCTTTTATTCAAGAGAAACGTATCCTTAAGGTAACTGTCGACTTTTTATTTGCCTCTTCAGCGACGGTGTAAGAAGACTGTTGAACGATTAGCAGTTTGGTTTTCCAGCTATCTCCTCCAATTCTGTGGGCTTACTGGAAGGCTTTTGTCAATACTATACAACAAAGGTTAAGGCTTGTCTCTTCATTTCCCCAGCCTTTCCCCACCCTTACTATTCTTTAAGCATTCAGCAGACATAAATTCAATCCTCCTCATTATACCTTTATCAGTATGAAATTAAGGTTAATTGACTTTGTTGAGGAAACATCAAATGAAACATCCCTAATGGATCCAAAATGAAAATAACGTCATCTTCAATTGCTTTAAAATATTTCTCAATATACAGCCTACTTCCCTATTCCTCAGCCTCAGAAATAAGCTCCTCTTGTCCCAGGAGATAATAAATGAATTGAATCCCCCCACTCCAACTACACCCCCCCACCCCTCCCTCTTCCTTATCGGTCATCTATTTTTCCAGAGTAAGCTATTACTTGCTAGGGTTGCTAGGCAACAAGAAATATTAATAGTGGCTATTATTAGCCAGGCTCTGCTAGAGTAGTACTAAAATGTGGAAGTGGGAAACATGAATGTGTTACATAAATCTCTGGACCTTTCACAGTGTGTGCAAGTCTCTGTTTTTACAGTGATTTATTGCAATGACGGCTCATTTATGAGAAAAGGGGGTGTGAAATAAGAAAATGGAACATTACCCTGAAGGGGTATTTGAAAATAAATAATTGCAAAGGTGAAACAAAAGCTGTTTAAGAAGCAGGCACTCCCTCTCTGCTTCCTTCTAAAATGCTATTGGCCATATAGGGCTGCTTTGTTGCACATACTCCTGTACAGACATCACATCATAAATCTGTGTATTAACATATACATAAATACTGCATACATGCAGACAGAACAAGACACTTTACATGTTCAATCTACTAAAATTAACTTGCGATGATAATGATTACTATATGATTAGAGATGATTATATAGCTTTTGTCAACACTGAAAAGCAGATTGTGAACGTTCCAGTCAACTGCATCTTTCTTCTGCACTGGGCATATTCAGCAGAGTAGCCAGTGGATTGTGACCTAATCCTGAAAACTGGCTTTAATGGAGGCCTTAGCTACCACCCACGGAAAAAAATGGAGCCTGCAACTTATGCAGTTTGATTCTGAAAATCACATAAGACCTGATTAACGGAGGATAAACGCCACGGATGCTCACATTAAAGCATAAATATTCATGATGGAGGGCAGAGAGAAAAAAAGTAATATTTATGTCAGATGAAAGTATATAACGTTGAATAATTCACCACACAGCCCATCTATAATTCATCTGGTTCGATCCTATGATTAAAGCATCTGAATGCGTTCGCCAGGGGTGTTTACATGTTCAGTCTGAAGCATGTTTAACACAAGAAAAAGTCCCTTTGCTGAAGGAGGGAGTGAGGTCCTCAAAATCCTTCTGAAAAGAAAAAGTAGCTGACAAGGGATATCCCCCCTCACAGTCAAGATTTCGATTCAAACCTTCCCTCCGCGACCCTCCATCCCCTCCATCCCTCCACAGTCCCTTTTTCAGCTTTGCCGATTATAAGGAATGAAAATGTGCAGCACCAAGTTTCTTGCTCTCTGTCTTGGCTCGCTGTGAGGCGATGAAATCTTTGAGTTGTGCAGTTGAATAGACATTAAAAGAGCTCTGTGGCAAAGGTCTGAATTATAAGAAGACTCCAGATCTCTGTATTTATAAATGTTGCATGTATAGAATCTGGCCTTGCTTAGACTGTGCCGTCTCTGCCTCCTTGACCTCTCCCTGGGCTAATTATCAGTGTAACATCCATTATGAGAAAACTGATCTAAGGATATCAAGAGTAGCAGACAGAGGAACTAGTCATTTTACTGTTTCATTGCTCTTTTTTTCTTTTTACCCTAGAGCTTTGACGTCTTATTATGACATTAAGGAATGAAGCAGGACGGAGAGAGAAGGAAATGCTCTTTGACTTGACAGCATTTGACTTCAATTGCAAAGGGCTGCAGCAAAATGGACGCAGACAAAAAATAAAAAAACGTGTACTCACTGAGTGCATAGGCCCTGAGAGGAGGTGGGAGTCCTGACCCAGCATGTTGGACATCATGAGTGTGGGCAGCTCAGGGTAGGAGTAGGCGTTGAGCAGGCCGTTGTGAGGCAGGGAATGGAAGGGGTAACCAGACTCGTGCTCCATGAGGTGCAGCAGAGATGGGTCGGCGTGATTCGGTGGTGTGATGGGAGGAATCTCATAGTCTTCATCACCTCCTCCTCCGCCACCTCCGCCATTGCTGCCTCTGCCCTGACTGGAGTAGCTCTGGAGAGACAGAGAAAAATAAGGAATAAATTATATGTGTTAATTTTTGCTTCATATTTCGTTAAGGTTAATTTGTCCCTGTATATTAGAAAAACAAAGGAGAAACCCTGGAAAAGTCAATGATGGCAAAACTCTTGTTTGCCCAGTTTAGAGTCTATAATCCATCTATGGTCATTTCTATATCTTTGAAATGTGGAGGGAAACACAGGTGGAGAAATCACATTTATTTGGAGCATACATAGAATAAAGGTCCGTTTTCAACACTTGAATCCCTATGAGGAACTTGTCCATCCCATCACACTGCTGCACAACCAGGCCCGGCATGACTGACACTCTCCTCTATGAGTGTCCTTTGGTCTGTGAGCTACAACATGTGCTATTTATCTACAACTAAAATCATAGAATCCAAAAATAAAGTCCATTATTATTCAATCTTAAACCCACCTCAACTCCCACCCATTGCAGGACAATTTATTGATATCTATCCTTATGTAATGTATTTTCTATTTTAATAACACTACTACAATGTAATTGGCAATTTCAGTTTTATATTTTCTGGTCATTATCATCCACTGCTGCACCACTGAGTGTTGTCTGGGGGGTGCAGTGCTTGTGCAACTGGGTTGGGGGTTGGGTCAAGTAGTCACAGTGGTGTTGCCAGGTGATCAACCAGAGATCGGTGCATGGTGACACAGAAAGAGGGGAGTAGAGAGAGAAGGCCAACCAAAGGGAGTGATATTTGTGAATTTGCGACTGAAGACTGTTTTACCTTTGAGAGTGAATGTGCCACTGCTATGGTGTGTAAAACTGAACATAGCTAATACTAACACATGCAGCTAAGTGCTACACTACAAGGCGATTACTAAAATCACTAAAATCTGATCTAGAGATCAAATGAACTAAAACTAAATCCATAAGTAGCAGAGGGTAGGAAAAGAAACAGCTCTTCTCTGTATCCAGTTTCATATGGTCACACCAACAAGTCAGTTACAAAGCAACTCTGATAGATTGAATGTGGCATGTTTACAACTGGTCAAGCTGAGAATGTAAAATACTTTTCAGTTTACTTTTCTTTTTGGTATGAAGCAGGATGATTTGGGGAGGCAGTTGGAGCATTTGGTAGAGCATTGACCCCCCCCCCCTTCCCTGAACCTCCCTAGCTGAACCTATGTTCAACATTTTCATGGCAAACTGACTTCAGTAACAATCCAGGAGAGGAACAGCTAACAAAGGATGTTCCAGGGTAATTAAACTGCTTCATAACTGGCTTTTAAATGCACCTGTTGTGATGTTTCGTTTTTTATTTTTTTTGTTGTTGTGGGGGGGCGGGTCTCTGTTTGTAGCAGACACAGAGCTGCAGCAGTCAATTCAGACTGTTTTGCTGAAAATAAAAATAATTAGAAATGTAAATTGCTGCGCTTAAAAAAAAAAAAAAAAGTGTAAAGAATTCATTCATACACAGCAAATTAATTAGAGTTAGACAACAACAGCTGCTGTACAGAATAATTTGCTTCAGAAATCTTGACAGCTTTAAAGCAACACACTGTCAGCCTGCACACCTATAAAATGAAGGTAATCAAATCCATTCCACGGAAAAACATCACTGACAGTCTGTTTTATAATCTCACTGCTGTAACGCCAATCCTATTTCTTTCTTTTTTTTGAAATAGTAAAACTGGACCAAACAAACCTCACATCCCTCATTATGAAATGTATCCAGTGTGTTCAGATGACTACCACTAAGACAACACAGATTTGATGGCACTAATAACATGATACATAAGCAGGGCCTGTGGTTGTCTTTTCCAGCGACTATCTTGACATAATATTACGCTGAGAAATATGGTTTTGTGCTCTCAAAAAGCATACTGAGGGTATTCACCAGGGAATGAAAAGCAATTTTGTCAGAGGCAATCTGATGCCAACTCCCCTTTATAATGACTGAAGAAAATTAATCATCACAAATAATATTCCAGTGTCAGCCATTCAAGAGCGTTTTAATAGAATTTTTATTATTCATGTCTCGTGGTACACATCAACTAGTCCGTTCTGCAACATTTCAGAAATCAATTCAATATCATCTTCGTGTAGGCTGTCATCTCGCCTGCCAGTGCAGCAATTCATCTTGCAAACAAATACTTTTAGCAAACAAATGGCAAGAAACGTGGAGGAACGGCTACAATGTCCCCACGAGCAGAACTGGTGCTTGAAAGATAGGATAAAAGTCTCATAATGTGCACTATCATTAGGGAGAAAATAATAATAATAAAAGGGAGTATGTTTACTATCAGGGTGTGATGTGCTATTTTCTTTTCCCATAACACTCACTCTTCCTCGCTTGGTGTTCGCTGAAAATATTATCACTGACAATTCTTTTTCCCCATGGTAAAGGTTTTGCAAATGTTTGATTCCTTGTTGTCTGACATTTATTATTGTTGTCATTCATGTTAACAAGCATGCACTACAGGTTAAATTTAATAATAATAATAATAATGATAAAAAAAAAAAAAATCTTGCTGGTTTCTGCATCTTTTCTTAGCTACAGAAAGTACAGCTGTTTCCCAGGTATATTCAAACATGAAATATTACTGAGCTGAGACAGGTAACTGGAAAGTGACAGTTTGTCTCTTGATCAGCAGCTTGTGTCCTCTTAACAGTCCTCTCCTGCTGAAAGACGCCAAAGAAAAGAGCAGTTAAATGCTAAGAATAAGTCTACAGATAACTGAGAGGATAAAACAGAGCGGCCTCAGCATAAGTGGCTGTAACACCATATTTCTAAAGTGTTTCCCAACATCTAGCTCAAACTACTCCCAAAACAAAATATGTTGCAAAATCAGTCAGTTACAAGAAAAAAGTGTTGTTTTTTGTCACAGGAAACATTAATTTAAGGGACTATGAATGTCACACTGCGGTCAAATTGCTCACAACTCACAGACGTACACATGTAACAGAGGCATTGCTCGGCTATAAAATGGTCACAAGCCAGATTAAGTATGCTTTATGGTACAGTCCTTGGTGAATGCAGCAAGTTAAGAGGAAATGAGAAGGAAATGAAGACTGAAGTGAAGCTTTTTTGATAAGCATGAGTAATTAAACACCGGGATCAAAAAAAAGAATGAAGAAGTGGGTATGAGGGGCAGGGACAGAAAATGTAATTCACCAGTTAATACACTGCGAGAAGAAAATGACCCGAGGATTCATCTGACCCTGGATCACATTTCAGAATAAAAATGTGCATGTGCAACATTTGCACAAGACCTGATTTAAACAGAAAAATTCTCTCTACCAAAGTCATGTGTTAGATGCTGAGCTTTAATTTTAACAATGCTAATACATCTCTCACAGCCTCGACGTCGGTTGTTGTGGTACATAAACAATTTAGAATTGATCCAGTGATACAGGAAGACACATGATGTATTTTGGACACCTCTTCTAACCAAGATGAAACATAACTGTTGTCATACATATGTACTAAGATTTAAATGCTGTCAGAGGCAATTTTACGGCCGTGGCTTCCGTCGTTTTTGTCCATGTTCTTTTTTTTTTTGGTTTTGTTTTTCCTTTACAGCCTCCCATGATGCCCTTGGAGATAAGACACAGGACAAGGACATCACAAGTTTAATATTTTCAAACATAGATAAATAATTCATAAATATCCTGTCTTTTACAGACATGGAGGAGAGTGGATGAAAGAGAGAGGGGTCAGAAAGAAATGCCAAATGTTGATTCAGCCTTCTCTTGCTATAACCTTCACCCCGCTACCTCAGAGGTGAAATTTCAGCAAATCTGTCATTTTTCCTGCACAAGGACGCTTTGGACCTTCTATCTACATATCAACTCTTTGCTTATTTTCTCTCTCTAACCTTAACACAGTGGTGCCAACCCTCTTTTGTACAACTGTTGTTATTTCCTTCATGAAAACGTCATATTGCTCACAATCTTAAACATACTTTATAGATGTGAGATGTTGCTCCCAGGCATATTGTCTGTCATCTTACACAAAGCAGCCCCAGTGTCTTTGAAAAAGAAAAAAAAGGGGGGAAGATGATTCACCCCATGGGAAGAGTGTTGAGATTTTTATCTATGGAAGATCCAGTCTGACAAAGTGTGCATGGCATCTGATGTTCCACATTTGAAATCTTAAGATCAAGTTGAAACATATTTTTGTTTGACTTGAGCTTAGGATAAAATTTGCACAGTTGAGATGTGAAAATATGCAGGTGAAGCAGATGTAATGAAACTACAGACGTACACTCTGTCATACAGACATGACATGGGAGAGTAGCTAACTCTGTCTCATAACGGCTCATGATATTTCAAAACATTAGAAAACAGTAGAGTTTGTGACATTTAGCAACAAAATGGTCAGACGCTTTTCATCTATTTGTAAAGCTGTGTGTTTCCTCCACAATAATAACTCCTATCAATGAATATCAGATTCATATCATGAATTCCTATCCACTACCTGCATGGTACCAGCACTTAGGTCGGCACCAATGCTTTATAAAAGTCTTTATCTTGTTAATTGATACTTGTTACTAAAACTTCACTTGTCATTTTACTATAGAGCAGACAGTTGTTAACCTTGATGAGCAAGAACAGCTGACCTCCACTCATTTCACTTCTTTTACTTTGGTGATGCACAGTAGATGTGTGCACCCCGGTGTGTTACAGGTGCACCTCTGACTACACCCATCCTCAGATGTAAAGTTCATCAGTGACTGGAGTTTTTTTTTTTTTTTTTTTTTTAATGGGGACAAATGAATCAGCTTAGTTAAGAGTTTTCTTGACACAAATGATGAGATGAAGTCGTTAGCTTGGTGATGGAGTCATCTGTGGCCTATGAGGTGTTAAGTGGAAGACAGCACATCTGGGAACAGTGATGTGTTCGTCAAAGGGAGCAAAATGAAAATGTTGCACAGTGCACCAGAGAGCCTGTCATGACTGATGAAAGGCAAATTGTCCAAAGACAAGAGTCGTCTTTGATGCATTTGGTTATTACCGCTTCAGTAACTGTCACTCTCATAGTGTTTCTGGTAATACATTACTCTGACACGGTTTTAAAATAACTAATCAGAAAAAAAAAACAACAACTCTTCTGCGTCATAAAATCACATAACTTTGAATGAGTGTACAGTGTCCTATGAAAAGTCATCCAGCCATATGCTGCTTTGTGAAAAAAAATGACAGAGCAGCATGGTTTTGGAGACAAACAACAGCTGGCCATGCATATATAAAGGTCTTCGCGTCCAGTCTGTGTATTCCAGAGAGACGGATGGCAACAGTAAATCTTTAAAACATCTTATGAGGAATTTCAAAATTCACCTTCACAGATCAACCTTGCCAGAGCAGAGAAAGGGCAAAAATCAAACTCATCACTTAGCGCGTGTTGAACGTTGCTGATGTGTGCTGCAAAAGTGACCATTACAGCAACAGTCTGCAGGGTCCACAAAGGCTATCTGACCTGGCTTTGAAACGACAAGGAACTCCATTTGGGTGATGTATCAAGAGAAGCAGAAAGTGTAGTACAAAAGAAGGAGAATGGAAAAGCAGCCCCACCAGGCTGACTGACAGCAAGACAGAACTAGGATAAGTGAAGTGCGTAAGGGTGGGGGGTGGGGGTCTGATAGTAGCTCAGGGTCATAGCTAGCGTCCGTCACTAAAGGACAGGTGGGCTGTGGTGAGCTTCAGCCAATAGCAATGGAGAGGGCTAACCTCTTCCCTGCTCCCCCATGCACTGGTAATTCTCTCAAATGTCACATCAAAATGGATCTCATTTAGGTGGGTAAAAAAGAACCTGACTCTCCATTGCAGATGTGGGTGGACCTGCGGTGGATTGCACCTGAACTCCGAAAACACTGCTGCAAAGGAGTTATTTTGAAAAGGTGTGGAAAAAAGAGCCATGTGCCAAACATTTATGTCAGTTCAATTAAAAAAAAAAGAAAAACATCACAGTTATAGATCAAAGATCAAGGGTGAAAAATATCTGTGATCTTTGCACCAAAATATCAGAAACTACTTTAATGCTTCGGCCAAAGGCTGTGTTTTTACTTTTTTTTTTTTTTTTTTTGACAGGGGGGTAATACTGTGGTCTCAGCCACATTTCCTATTCTTATTCATTAGGGAGAATCGTATAAATAAATAAAATATGTTGTCTCGTAGTCACTCATCCCCCCCAAGGGAACATGGAAGCCCCAGTAATCACATATGGCACAATAGCTCGCCCATAATCCCCTTTATTTTTATTTTCATGATGTCACTCTCTTTAAGCCCCTTGCTTTATGAGTCGCAAACGGAGTGGTGAGGGGAGGAGAGGAGGAGCAGTGAGGAGAGGAAAAACCAAGGGAGGGGTGAAAACAAATGATGTGGATCCCTCATTGTTCTTTCTCTATGCCCTCATTCCAGTCAGGGTAATAAGAGAACATTGTGATTTACTGTCAGTGAAGCGCAAGAGTGCATCAGAGAGAATCCACTGCGGCAGGGGCCATTAAAATAGATTTAACTTCCCACAGTATTAGGCCAGATGTCTACACTTCTATTATATTTCAATCAGCCATGACCTTGGTCTCCATATGATGAGAAAGATCACTTGGAGAGAGGGAAAGAGGGAGTGAAAATACATGCAAAAAACCAATAGAAATATCAAACTACTTAGTCTCACTAAATCCCTCTGCTTCGTCGTGCAGCATATACAGAGAGAAGCTGGGACCAAAATAGAGCGAAGGTTTCAAGTTCTCTTAAAAGAGTGTATGAATCATTGAGTGCACTCTCACTGCTGATAAGTTGGGTTTTTTCTGTTTTTTGGGGAGTGCTGCTTTTCTGCGGGGTATATATCTCAGGAGGGACCAGGGGAGTGTGTCAAAAGAAGAGGGACAGTGGACTGTTTGATGTTCTTAAAAGCTTCAGATATCAACAGAAAGATGAATCTGTTCATCCTCTTTGAACGAGGAAAACGTTGACTTCTCACAGTACCACAGATCCCTGTCTTTGAACATTTCCCTTTAACATTTTCTCATCCTGCTGTTTATCCTGACTCACCAATATTCCTCCAGTCCTTGTAAATGTTGTATATCTTTTTGTATAAAATCCTTACTCTGCAGCACAGTAGGACCTCCATCCATTTCACTGCCATGAAAACAGAGCAGAGGTCAACGCTTGTTCTATTTCAGAGGTTGATGGTAATTGGACTTATTGGCTGACATGGACTGACCTACATTAAGAACTACCGATCCCCGGTTACAATTGTAACTTACCATCCCTTGTAGCCTGGGCGTGGATGTTCCTCTGATGTTGCTCCAGCATTGTTTTCAAATATCGATGTTCCCGTGCTGGTTTGGGGCTGAAAAAACTGATTCCAGGCTGAATTCGCAACACTGAAACTGTACGCCCTCTTGAAATTTAAATACATGGCGTACAATATGTATCTCTACTTCATTCTTGCGACCTTGCCAGTGGCTCTGTGCAGCCTCAAAGAGAGAGTGAGCTGTGTGTTGGCGTTTTCAGACCCTCAATTTTCATTTTTCATCCATTGTCTCAAAAGTCGCCCCAACTTTTCTTACAGGATAAGGATGCAAGGAAGGATAGAGCAGAGAAAAAGAAACACATTCACTGAGGCATGGGGGGTAAGAGATGGGGGTGAGGAGGGGGAGTGTTATGAAGTGAAGAGAGTGTTGCAGTTGTGGTGGTGGGGGTATGATGGTACGCTGTGAGTCACTATTAAGTAACGGTGCCTTTTCACATCAGCATCGCCCACGTTGGGTGTGCGGTGCCAGGGTGTACTGAGGTGTCTCTGAGTCAGAGAGAGGGAGAGAGGGAGAGAGAGAGAGAGGGAGAGAGGAGAGAGGGGAGAGAGGTGGCTGGTCATGCCGGCCAAAGCCAAACAACATCTGGACTTCTGTTAATGATTGCTTTACAGAACATCGCCATGTCAGCCGCTTGCAACTGATTTAATCGTTTTTTTCTGTAACAGCCAACAGGGTTAGCTTAGCCTCCAGTCTGTATGCTAAGCTATACTGAGCCAATTGTCTCCTGGCTGCATTTTTAAACACACAGATGAGAGTGGTATCAGTTTTCTCATTGAGCTATTGGCAAGAATGTAAACAAGCATATTACCCAGAATGCCAAAGTGCTTTTACTTATTTCTCATTTCATCTACACATTATTTAAACATTTTGTATTTCAATTAGGAATCTTTTATCTTAATTAATTAGTTTTCAATTTTGCATTTGACCAATTATAATTGTATGTATAGAATATTGTTAAAATATTAGATCATTTACTACTTAACTAATCGTTCCTGGCCTTTAGGTTCATATTTACCATACAGACATTACATTAAACTCTGACTGTATTTGGGCTGCGTTTTACAGAAACAAGAATCTTACTGTATTTTTATCTATTTGAACACTGCAGTGAGAGAAACATATGCAATGAAATTTTGTTCCAAGTGCACTACTGTGTATATGTGAATGACGATAAAGTATTTCAATCACATTAATGTCTTTTATACATACATCTCAGAAAAGTCTCAATTAATCATAATAGAGAAAAATGTCCACCTCAGCCACTCCCCACACACTCTTTTACTTTAGCCACAGATAGTTATCATTGATCCAGATATGTTTGTGGCAGCTGCATTAAGAGAAAGGTTGGTGGATAAGACTTGAAATGATTTTAATAGGAATTTCAAACCTGTAGAATTTGTAAGTTGTTGAATTAATTTAATTTCTTAAACTTAGTTAAGTTGATCCAGTTGTATAAATGACACATGAATTGATAAAATGGACAAATTAGTCACTCATATTTGTAAAGTGAAACACACAATTGTTACTATGCAACATTACTTTATGTATGTTTGTATACTGATAATGATAATGATAATATCCTTTTTGATAAAACATCAAACCATTAATGGTTGATGCAAACTGAGAGTAAGAGGGGATGTGTATGTGTGTATGAAGATTGACTGACTCCTTATGGGAATGGAGCTGGTTGATGAACGTGGGTGAAAAAGCACAGAAAGACGGAGAAAGACAGAGAATGAGAGTGCCAGAGTTAAGACATACACAAAAATAAACAGACAGAGCTGCCGACTGAGAGAGACAGGAACAGAAAGATGGAAAAATAAGGAGAGAGAGAAAGAGAAAGAGAGAGAGAGAGAGAGAGAGAGAGAGAGAGAGAGAGAGAGAGCCTATGTATCCAACAAGTGAGGTTTCTATTCTAATCTCAACCATCAGCCACTGTTCTCTTGCAGCCGGCCAAATCGATAGAGACACATGGCTCAGCAAGACATCTGGAAGCTGAAAACACAGAGGCACAAACAGGCTGAAACTCACTGCTTTTCCAACGACCACTGGCCCTCGTGCCTCCTCTTCTGCACAGGAACACAACGCAACAAGTACAACATAAGAGAGGAAGAGACGCACAAAATGACTCTCCCTCTTCCTGCCACGGCTTGTTTTCTCTTTGAAACTCCATCTCTAACCAGTTATTTCTCTAAATCTTCACATTTTTGTCTCTAATTTTCCTTAATCTATCGTATACACACGTCCACACATGGTCATGCATCCACATTATACTGATTATAGGTTGAGGAGAACCGAGCCAAAGTATATAAGGAGGTACAAGTCTGCACGACCACTTAAACAGTTCGGGCCTGATATGAATCCAAATGAAGAACAGTCATTGTCCATTACACAAAATTAGAATTTGTGTGGGCGTGGTTGGAGGCAGCCATTTGGTTTGGCTGTGATCATTCTCATGCGGCTATAACGGTGCTGTAAAAAAATATCCACCACAGTCAGCATTATTTGGCATGCGTGTGAGTGATAGTCTGATATAATCAGACTCAACTGCCATTTTCACTGTATTATTCAGTCTGAAACCATGTTTAAGTGAGCAGTTGTCTCTTTGGGAGGAGAGTTTATTTTGCCCTCAGTAGTGGTTGACGTCCCATCCCCTCCCATCTCCGTCTGTTTCAGTCCTCACAAAAGCTGCAGTAACAATTTCTTGTTAACATTGTTGATAGAAATATGCAGCGTTATTAAAAGATGTTACTTCTATTAATGGAATTACAACACCGCAGAAAGATGCCTACTCTGATCTCAAACTAGTGTAAAGAGAGTCTGCATTTACATCAGGGGAATCGACAGCCAGTGAGACCAACCTCAGACCTGCAGTGAATTGAGCTGCTGAAAAAAAATAAAAAAATAAAAATCTAACATGCCGGCAGCGTTTCAGGCATCCAAGGAACATTTTCAGTCAATCTGGATAATTGAGATGTTTAATAATCTTTAATTCGACAAAGTAACCCCTCAGCATCTTTGTGTGTGGGCTGATATAAACAAGGCTGTTCAACAAAATAACCCACCAACGCCTGTTCGTATAGGCTGTAATCTCAACAGACGAATCCAATGGAAAACATCAATATCATCAAAACGTCTGGGAGTTCCATATGTTCCTATCTTGTACAGAAACCATACAGTATTCAAAACCTTGAAAACATCTTGTTTGAATGGACAGATTGTGTCCAAGCATATAGTAAACGTTCTCCTTTAAAGCTGTTTCTGATTAGCGGTTTTCTCTTTTTAAAAGCTCAGAGATGTTATGTGTAATGCAATCTCCTGGCAGTGTCAAACTGCTACCTCAGTGCATACACTGTGGAAGACCCCAGACATGCAAACAAAGGAGTCTCTGTTCTGGCTGCATGCACCATTTTAACAGGCACACATCATGTAAAGGCTTGGGTGGGCATATTAACACAGTGTTAAATCAAGACTCCTTTATTTTGCCTTTGAGCATTTTCCTCAGAACCAGAGAATAAAAGTCTGACCCCAGCTCCATTTTACCGGGATAAACAGACAAGAAATAGTAAAAATATAATTGCCTTGCATCTTATCATGTTGTTTTACACACAGCTGGAGAATGCTGGGGGGAAAAAAAATAAGAGACACATTCAAATGTATGTATATATTTATGATATTTTCTTTTATATTTATATATAAATATATATACAGGGGAATTGCTGCATGTTGTCATGTACTCAGCACATTCATGAGACAGTAATCACCATCTCAAATTGATGCAGAAAATGATTCCATATTTGAACCTCTAATTTGTCTAATTCACTGTAATGTCAAAAGCAACCCATATGGATCAAACCACAGCACAGCTAATGCATACAATTAAATGCCAATTAAGAAATGATTGACTCACATGCACTGCACAAAGTCAGTGTTATGAATTTCGTATGATGCACACAGAAAACGCAGACATGCTTGGATGTGGTGGCTTTGAAGGTATTTACAAATTAACCCCTTTATAGCCAGCAGCTGGTTTGTCATTGCACTGTTGTCAAACTTAACAAGAAGAAGTCCTTGGTTACTGAGACACTAACCATTGAAGCTGTGCCTAGAGAATTTTGTATTTTTCCAGTCAATCTTTGGATTAAGTTGTTCAATTTGTAAAATGTTGGAATAGTCACTCATTGATTTCATTTTAATCTGCTGACCGATTCCAGCTCTGTATATTCATATTTTCTTCATGACTCAAACTTGTGCTCAACACTTTATGTAACCTTCAACTTCAGAACGAAGGCGCACACCGTCCCTCTTTCAAATTTCAAATTAAATCTGCGGTATTAAAGGGTTGGAAGCCAAACAGTGAACTGTGTGGTGAAGTGTGTTCCCTTCACAACTGGTGTGTAAGCTGCTATTTGACGGCACTGACAGAGCATCAACTGCAGCTGACGTGTTTTGAAAAGCCCAAATTGCCTTATCCACTAAGACGGTATTTGTTGACACAACACAGCCAACCTGGAGTGGGTGTTGATGATTGACACATGACCGCTGCAGCAGAGAAACTACAAGGGCTGTGCATTCATCCCAATTACAACACACCCCTGTATGCATTCAAAGTGACATAATTAGGGCAGACCAGGATGTGTGGCTAACAATGATGGACCTCATAGTCTGTGATATGCGCTATAAGTAGACAATAAGCAGCTAAAGCTCCCACTCGACCCCTCGTTGTAGTCACTCTATCCCAACATCAAAGGAAAGAAAACCTTTTGGCTACAGGAAGGCAAGTGTGTGTGTTCAAGTGATTTTATGAGCATATGTATGCATGTATGTGTTTGTGTGTGCTTATGTGCACATATGTTCTTGTTACTCAGTTTTTGTGGAGCCAAATTTCAGTTTTACACACCTGTGAGTAAGCACATTTTTGGAAAGTGAGGACATTTTGGCTTGGGTGGTGTGAGAGTTAAGACATGCTTTTGGGGTTCATGTTATAACAAAATTCATTTTAAAGGGTCGATTTAGGCAGATTAAAAAAAAATACAAGTCTGACATAGTTGCAAGATGTGTAGATTATCCAGAACAATCAGTAAACTGTTTCTGGAAACAAAAGTGAATGAAGTGACCCTTTAATTTTGTAGTTGTGGTCAGGCAGTAGGACTTGCCCATGGTCTAGAGCATGCATTACGTCAGTGTGGACATTAAGTATAGAGGTATCAACACAGTGTGTGTGTATGCTGAAAGTGAGGACATCCACTTACATACGCTTAAAGCATATGAATAACTTTGTGTCACTTCTTTATACAGCAGTGTGTGTCAGTGCGTGTGTTTGGTGTGAATCTGTGTGTGTGTGTGTGTGTGTGTGTGTCTTTGTGTGTGTCCTTGGCCTTCTGGCCTTGTCCTGTGACTCTCTGTCAGTATTTGGCGGGGAACTAATTGATGAGGAGACTCTACTTCGTCCTGTTTTGTCAGAACATGAAGCTGCTGGATCGACAAAACCTGGAGCTCCAAATTCTGCCATATGTCCAGCCATGTGTTCCCATGTACCAGCTGGGAGCACTCAGCATTGCGCCTGTCTAACTCATTGACTGTGACTTGGACAGCACAGTACTCCAGCCTGAGACCAGTACTTCAATGAGTCTGGAACGGTGAAATGTTGCCTGCTAGTCTGACTCTGAGTGACCTGTCTCACCCTGTGGGTTCACATGGCACTAACACCGTCACAGTGTATGGTTTAATCCCTCTGATGTTAAAGATATATGTTAAGTCAGCGTGCTTTGGATGAAAATCATCTATCAAACAGCACTTGTATTGTGGAGGTTAAAAGGATACTTCAGCTTATGAGGAATTAAATGTGTTTTCCTACTTAGTGAGAGAGGTTCATATTCATGGATGCTTTTTATTTAGAGTAATGCTGTGATCAGGGTTTGATCTCATGACCTTTAAATCGGTTGATTGCTGTTATAAAGACTTCAATTTGCTCCAATAGTCAAGTTTTCTTTTCAAATATATATCTTTAATTTGCATGAAGCTTCAGAGATCCAATAGTCTGACACACTGCCATTTTCTCAAACATTTCAGACACCAGGTGAAACTACCATAACTACATCTGGCTATACTCCATTATTATGGACTGTAAAACTGGATTAGATGCTGTGAGGCAAAAGACAGCTGTTTAAAACTGATTCTAACATACTGGCTTAATCTGTGGATTTGTGAAAGTGATACATTAAAAATACAGGACTAAGTGTCCACAAACGTGTTAGCGGCTCTGTTAGTGTGTACTTACGCACAGTGGTGCTTTCAGCTACAGGAAAAGGTCAGCATGCTATCCTGCTCATTTCTTGCATGTTTAACACTTTTAGTTTGACATGTTGGGATGCTTATGTTTTAAATTCTAGTGCAGGATAAATAAACTTTTTGACTTAGTGGTGATACTGTAAACAAAAATGTCAACCTAGTAGTGGTACTAAGGTCTGGGGACCACCAAAATCTGAAGGCTTCATCCTCTGGGGACTATGAATGTCAGTGTCAACGCAATCCATGTTGAGATATTTCATCTCAACCAAAGTAGTGGTCTGACAAACTGACCCAAATCCAGACTGACAGGACGACACTGCCATGCCTAGAACAATGCTGGCAGCGTGTCTAAAAATCTTTTCCCGTCGAACCAACATGTCTAACCTGTGAGGGGCTAGACTCTGACACAAACAGCCTCAGTAGCATAGAAGGTACCATGATGGATCAGGTAGTGAAAGCACGTTTTCAATTATGTGAATTTTTTTCCGTACATTTGCAGACCACTTACAGAGCCATTTGTTGTCATTATAAAATCAATAAAGTTTTGCAGTTTAAAGCTAAGTCGAATTGAGGGATTAGCATGCTGCAGTTCCACTCTATTGTTTGGCAGTTAATGGATATTTCTTTCTGTAGCCATCACATGTTTACTAATGTGGATAAAGGTAACATTGCACCTGATGAAGGATCTTTAAACATATGTTGTCGATTCAAATATTCATAGAGCAACTAATTTCACATGTCAAAATGTAAAGATCAAAGTCTGTCTTCTTTAACATCCAAAACCAGCTTCAATTAATGTTTACCCATAATTTTCCAATGCTTAAACCATGATATAATTATGTAAACTAATGTAGCCTAAATAATGCTGACACCTGCTGAAGTTACTTACATGACATTTATTTATATAATGTAAGTGTGTGGGGTTTATAGGAGAAGACGTGAACTGCCTTACCTGGTTTGGCGACCGAAACTCTTGGTTATTGTCATTCATGTACATGTTGTCACCATCAAACTGTGGACAGAACGAGAAGGAAGAAATAAATATTTTATGAATAAGGCGGTTAAAAAAAAAATGGTTGTCTTAGAGGAGGTGCAAAGAGGAAAAGCTCTTTACGGGTGGCCTGAAGTGTGAGACTAATGACTTTGTCACTTTGGTTAAACCTCGTGGTGGCATGGCAGCGTGGGTAATTACTGTTCGTCAGCGGGTCGGTAATTAGGCTACATGAGCAAAGTGACGAGAGATGGGCTTTTCCCTGTAGGGCTCTGCTCTGTATGTGAGTGTGAGTGTGTGTGTGTGTGTGTGTGTGTGTGTGAGAGAGAGAATGAGAGAATGAATGTGAATGTGCGAGTGCATACAGTAGTGTGTGCCTGTCTTTGAAGCTGTGGCTCCAGTGTGTATCTGCGTGTGTGTGTGTGTGTGTGTGTGCGCGCGCCACTCAGCAAGGATGTGCCGTGTCTTCAGGACTGAGCTAATCAGGCATTGAAATATCACTTGCTGCAGGTGCCAAAACAATGTTTGACACTGGGTTAGGATTCATGTAACAACACAAGACCCTTGACCCTCTTGTGTGCTGGGTAACAACTCCAGGTCACCAGTTGAGCGCTTCATGCAACATGCTAGCTCTGATGTCTAGTGCGTTGGTAAGCTAAATCCCTGAGGAATTCCCCACTGAGATCAGCATGGAATGGACTACAAATGAAGAAAAAAACAACAACGCAGAGTCTGCTTCTACTGTAGCTCTAGAGAAAATGAGATATCGGCCCACTAACAGCTCAGTAACTAAACCTGTGCAATGTCAAGGTGACTGAGAAATTGCTACCACGTTAAGAGGAGCTGTATTGTAAAACGCCCTTGGCTACCAAAGGCATCAAGCTTTGTCAAACCACACTTGAAGCAAATGGAACAAACCTTGACTGGACTGGATAATAACAGTCATAAACACACCACACACACGCGCGCGCACACACACACACAGAAATGCAATGTGTCACTAAAGCCTCCTCTTTGTTTGTTGACTGAGGTCATTCTTTGTGATATCAATGCTCTCAAACCTCGGGAACAGACAGCAGACACAACATGATCAAACTAGACAGCATTCCTTGTCAAATTCCTCAGATGTGAAGATATAGGGGGTAGTAGTGGTGGTGGTGAGGAGGGGGGAGGGGACTATTCATTTAGGGTGATCTGCTTTGTGCCTATGTAGAAAGCAACCAAAGTCTTGAGAGATGAACACACGCTGTATGTGAGCGAAGTGGATCGTAAGATCTACCTGCTCAAAACAATGCCCAACTAAGGGAGACTAATGGACGGAAATGGGCAGGATTCCTGGGGGGTGAAATCTAATATCTACACTGGTAGACAGGAAAAAAGTCGAAGTGCCTAAATGAGCGTGTGAGTGTTGAGAAAGAGAAATTACTGTGCATTATTGCAGGAGAAAGGCCAGGGGAATGAGCTCCTGCCTTGGGGCAACGGTTGGTTAACGGTGCATATCATGGAAGCCCTTGTGAGGATTCACTTGGTTATTCTAATGATTACATTTACATTCAAGCTCATGCACAAACACGAAACTGAGACAAGAGCTGCATTTGCACTGCATTTAAGCCCCATTCACACCTCACATGATAATACCAAAGCTGACCAATAGACCAGCGGTGATGACGTCTAGTGAAACTGAATGCTGACTAATTGTTTGACGCTATATGCTGGCGATAGAGATGCTAATGCACTTAATGAAGCAATGCAGCATCTATCACCTGACTAATCTGCGGTGAGAAGTGACTGTGGCTCACAGAGAGGGCCAAAGTGATGTTGACCTCGGTGACATATCTGTAATAAACTCTTTGCTCCTCACATGAAAGCCTCTTGTCCTCCCCTAACTGAGCAATTTCATTCTATTGAAATCCACTTTGATACCACCGGTGACGTAAAGCCATTGTGAGAGCTTCTTTAGGATAAGATTCGCTCGTGTGAAAAGAGACCACAGTCGCTGGAAAATGCCATTTTTAGCAACAAAACGCTGCCAGATCTTTGCTCATTTTGAATACTGGATTCTTCGAGTGCAGCGCAAAGCCTTATTGTGTTTCTTTCAGCTCTGCAGGAAGAAATGAAGTCAGACAATGCTCATTTTCACCAATTACATCTGTAATATAATATTCAGCATAAAGGCCAAAGACAGCCTAGAAAGGTCAGCCATTTTGTGCTTCAACATGGCTGCCCATATATTGCAATGTAAAGCTGTTTTCCCCTGCTCTTCTCTCGATAGCTCTCCTTTGCACTGCTCTCGCTCTCCCACTTAAAATGCCAATTTATCCTCGGCTCAATGCTATCAGCTCTGCCATTACTCCACATTTACTGCAGAAATCATCTTCTCTTTCTCTGTTGTTCCCTCTCTCTTCATTTTCTCCCTCTCACTCTCTCCATCTCTCCCTCTCTGACACTCTTTCTCACCCCCACCTTGCTTCTTTCCCTCTCCTTTGCTCCCTTTCCCATGTTCTCATCTTACCCCACCCTTTTCTGTGTTACAACCTCCCTCTACTTCTCCACCTCCCTCCCAACCCATCTTTTCCCCCTCTTTCCTCTCTTTCTTTAGTGGGCCTTGGCATCGCTTTCTCATCGGCAGTCTAATTGGGCATTCTGCCTGAGACAAGGGCCTCATTAAGCAGTAATTACACACATGTTGTTTTCGGCAAACATCTCTATTTGGTTTGCTTTGCATGGTAATTGTTCAGCAGGGACCACTGCTCGCGATGTTTCCCTCCGTGACACGTGGTGCTGAGAGCAGGAATAAAAACATGGGGAAGGAGGATAGGAGAGAGATGGAGGAGAAGAGAGAAGGGCATGGGGGTGGAAAAGAGACAAACTGAGAAATAAAGAATGCATACATGAGAGAAGAAGAATGAGAGTAACACAGAAGGCATAGAAGAGAGGCTAAAATGATGAAGACCATGCTGTGTAGTAAACAGAGACAGAGAATGAATAAAAGACAAAGACCGAAGAGGATCGACTCAGGATGAGAAGAAAATGAGGTTGAGAGAGAATCAAAAAGACGCAGAGTGAGGATATGAGGAAGAGGAGTTAGAAAGTAAAGACAGTGACAGAGAGAGAGACAGAGAGAGAGAGAGAGAGAGAGAGAGAGAGAGGGAGACTCATTCCCAGAACTAGGTCATGCCTTGCAATCATCGACAAAGCTGAGCGTTTCAAAAATAATGAAGCCACAAGGTGGAAGTAATGCTAACTAGCATATCCAGGGAAAACATGTAATATTTACACAGTGCTAATGGTGCAATACAGTGGTTGGATCTTTTCATCTTTGCAGTGTGCCAGTGAGACAGTTGATGGCAGCATTGGAGGCAAAATTACAGACTCCATTGAAGATAGTTTTTGATTGATGGACACTTCATATAAGCTCCTCATAAAGCCTTCAAGGCAACATCTGTTTGTGAAGGGGGTGGGGTGGAGATAAACTGCTTGTTTGCCTGTGTAATGTCATAACTGTCCAGTCATTAGAGAGAAGGATGATCTGGTGATGATGAATAAAAAAAACTTATTCTTGAAAGCAAAGAAACCAATTATGTAGGAAACAGTATGACTTATGTGATGTGAACTAATGCACAAACATCGAATCATCATGGAAGATTAACTGTACGCTGAAGTTTGTCAGGGCTGTAAAGTACCCAAGGACACGTCCTCAAGTACTTGCACTTGAGTACTAAAGTTTAATTTTACTTTACGAACAGGTATTTAAAAGCAAATACTCAAATAGAGGTCACTTATTGCAGGTTAAAGTTTTGCATGGAAGTATATGATCACATTATACATTATGTTGCACTACTTAAGATTAAAATACTAGTGAATAGTCCAACTCAAGTCAAAAATAAAATACGCCCTATGAAAAGGGCAATTCTTTTACTGCAGATTCAGCTTTTTCAGTATGTACACAAACTGAAGAATCACACATGATTTGAAAAGCTGGCAATAAAAAAGGCAATTTTACAACAGTTTTACTTTTACTTAATCAACATTTAAGTAGACCATTGCAACGTCTCTTAAAGTAAAAAAAAAAAAAAAAACCCATACAGTAGCAGACTGAAGAGCAGTCCTAAAAAAAACTTTTCTAACTTTTCAATGTATAAAAGGGGAACCTATAAGGAGAATGTGTAATACTTGTGACTTTAAAAGCCTTTGCCAGTACACCAAGTCTCTAAAAATAATTCTTTCACCAAGCGGAATTAATAAGCCCAGAACAGTACACAGCCATTCTGTGAAGAAAGGGGTGTGGTGGTGGGGTGCTCATGCAATATGTATGCCTGTTTGAGCACCCTTCTTCCTCATCTTCCCCCTCTTCTCTTTATTTCTCTCTTTACATCTCTCTCTCTCTCTCTCCCTCTCCCTTGCCCTCTGTTCAATTAAGCTGTAGGAGCAACCTAACAAACCTGAACCTGAGACAATGTGCCACTGAATCCTGATGCTGCTCAACTTGTCACTGCTGGTTCAAAGACAGACTAGAGGATGAGACAGACAGACGGACAGATGGATGGAAAGAAAGAAAGAAAGAAAGAAAGAAATGATCCATCTACAGTAGATAGATTTCCAGAGTTGTATGGGAGGAGGAGAGAGAAAGAGGGAGAGAAGAGAGTCTATAGTAAAAATTCTGGTGTTGCACCACGCCCCAAGCAAACAATGAACATGGGCAAACAATGAACATGAAACACACACACAGACACACACACACACACAAAGCCCATAAAAAGCACAGCCTGTGGCCATGGCGACACATGCTCTGTTGTCGTTAGATAAGGGAAACAGGGCCTCTTCCTGGGTGTGAGAGTTTGATCCTGCACACACACAAACTACACACGCACACCACACACACACGGCTGCAGCAGCACCGGGGTCACATCCACAAACACCCAGCATCTTATGTATCCTCACCTTTATCGACTGCATGCTTCATTTTCATATGCAAAACCTGGGCCATGTTTACTTGGACACACTGTGCTCCGGTCAGCGGACCTTATAGACGATCAGATACTGACAAGATACACGGAGCAGCTTCCTGTATCTCTCAGTGGGATTTTGATGGAATTCAGTTGGGAATCAGCTGGCCTCGTGCCATCCTAGAAAGTATTTTCTACTTAGGATTTAGATACATGAATCTGTTTGGTAATGTGTTTCCTCTAAGGTTTGTTTCAAAAGTGTTAACAGACATTTGCATTACCTCTGCAGCTGCTGATTTCAAAGAACTATTTTGTTTGAAATATTCTGTTGTATCGTCAGAGACGTTGCAATCCATCACCTCACATCTAATGAGCATCAGCTCTGTTTGTTGTGATTCGCTGTGAAGCATTCCACAGAGAAACAATAGAAACACAAAAATACACAGCGCCCTTCCTATGTGCAGCAGCTTGAAAAGAAAAAACTATTTCACAAAAGACATAATATAGGTTCCAACCGCTTCCGGCTCCACCTATACCTTGTGACGTGTAAATATGAACAAGGCAGGCTGACGCTCTCATTCATCCACTTTCTGTTGCACAGGAGAAACCACAAAACAGAACCAACAGTCAACAGCAGAGGTGGTGAGAGATGGGAGGAGAGATTTAGGAGAAAGACTGTGTTTGTGTGTGTGTGCATGTGTGCGTGTGTGTAGAGGCCAGGTGGGGTTGTGCTAAATAAGGCTTTGTTTCCACTGTGAATACAGGTTCACTGCAAGTTCGTAAATTCACAGCGAGCGAATTGGTGACATGCGTCAGGTCAGAAGTTTTAACAGCAACCACTGCTTTGTAGTTTCGAGAATGTCTTACATTACTTTTCATTTTTAGGCTCCGTCCGGTCTGATTTAGTTTTTGATCTATATTTCATCTACATCATTTCAAAAAACATGTCTTACACTGGAGTAATTTCTGCAGTCAAGACAAACACAGGACACCCAAACTTATCACAACTTATCATAAGCTTATCTTAACGTCATATTGTGGTTGCAAAAGGCAAAAACAAACAATGGCCTCAAAAATTAGAACTCAAACTCAGAAATCACAGTAAACAGCAGACAGTTGATTCATGTTTACCAAATCTGCCAAGTCTCTGATTGTTTCATACCAAACAACATTGTGGCAGATGAAAGAATATCCATCATCCAATAGTTGGTTATTATGATAAAGCATAAAAGACTGGGATATGGGGGAATACTCAGCTATGGTCTGGCAGTCCTCAACTTCAAACTGCATTACACACTGTTGACAGGCTGCAGCAACATTGTGGAGCATTTAGCTGCTAAAGAGCCACATATTTCCCTCTGGAGTTGGCAAAGACAAAAACAGACCTAACAGAAGTGTAAATATTAGGTTTAATAGTTTGGATTATTTGATGTGGAGTTGTGTGAGGTAGTCAGGCTTAGTCAGTGTGTTACCTACTGTAGATTCTGATCAGCATGCTGCCTGTTAATGTGTTAGTGGAGGCAACAGGGAACAAGGCGCTATATCAGAGCTATAGGCTACTGTGAATGGCAAAAAAACAAGTGGTTCACACACTTTTAAAAGACACAATCCAATCTCGGTTTAAATCTGCACTTCATGTTGAATATTTTAATTGGTTCATCTTCACATCAAAACAGCACTTTCCTTTAGCCCCACATCTTTTATACACTAAACTACTGAAGTGCATCTATGGAATCCACTGGATTTTTTTTTGCTGGTCCCATGCACAGTAACACACTCTGCTGCTTAACTGTATTCCTGCTGCCTCTACAAACTGGCAGCACACTGATCCAAATCTACTGCAGGTACAACACTGACAATGCATGACTACATCTCACAACCCCATGAAAGATAAACTGAACTATCCCTTTAACATTCATCAGGTGGCCACAAACGTGACTCACAAATGAATTTCATTGTTGTGGATATCTGTTGGTATCGGAGTAATACTATGTTGTTGAGGTTTTAGCTTGTTTATACTGTAGGCTACAAACCAAAAAACTGTTTAGTTCAGTAGTCCAATGTACTTTTGTATACACTATGAATACAGTAGAAGCTCATTGGACTTGTGGATAAAATATGACTGCCAAACCATGCAGGTAAGATACATGTAGTTGTAGTTTGATTGTCATCACAAAAATCTGTCTGCTTGTGCAGTAAGTAGAACAGTTTGCAAAACAGGTCAAAACCACAACGTGCCACATGAGAATGTATGTGCAAAGGTATGACAGAAAAAAAAAATGTGTCAGACCAAAGTGCCACCCACATGGCCTTCCTCATCCTGCCATGGTGGCCTTCAACGGCCACCTACTAACCAGCGCAGGGAAACACCTTCTTAGCATCAGGCAAAGTAACATCACATGCAATTAAGAGGTAGCACCAGTCTGGTGCTATTCTTAGGTGCTACTAAGAGGGGAAGAGTTATCCCACCTGTCTACCCGATACATAGTGTCTGAGGTGATAGTATGTATGTGCGTCTCTGTGTGTATTTGCTCAAATGTGTGTCTGCGTGCACAGCACGTGTGTCCATATAGTATGTGCACATACGTCTATGTCAATGAGGTTTCTCTGGCAGCAGGAGAGGATGCAGAGTACAAGCCACTTTTAACTGACTGGGGTGAACAGCAATGAGAGAAGATAAAGGGCAGAGTGAATGTCACATTACCCCAGCCCTTTGCCTCTGCTCACCGCAGAATCAGATAACTGCAGCAGGAAAAAAAGTCTGGTTTCCTCTAGCATATAATTGGTTATCTTATTGCAATCTACTGCTCTCTTGCCTCTGCACAGAATAAAGTATGAAAGAGCAAAAGGAGAGGAAGAAAAATAGGCTCAAGTTTGACTGTTCTGGCAGCGACTAAAATAAATCATTATGAGCACACATCAATACACATGAAGATATTTCCATGGCTGGATTTTTTGTCAGGAGAAACACTAAAGGTTTTGGCTGTATGTTGCTATGGGGGTCCTTCATAAACCGATGGGAGATGGACAGCATAGAGTATACAGTTAAAGAACGTGGGGAGGAAGTAATATGATGTAATTGTTGAACAACTGATGCTGATCATCATGTCGTGGTGTGTTTACTCTCAAACAGAAAGTAATTATATCACAAGTTAAGCATGCACAAATATTAACACAAACACACAGTCAGTATCTCACCGTCCAAAAGATTATCAATGTAGTTTCAACAAAAGATATAAAATTCACAGGAAGCAACATTGCAACATCTTATTCTGATAACAGATTGCCCAAAGAAGGATCTGTGTTTCATAGTTAGAGCTTTATGTGTTTCCTCTCTGTAAAATGATTAAAAGGATTTTTTTTCATTCAATTAATCAAATGGTATCCCTTCATAATTATTTCTAGTTACGGTTTATAGTTATTATATGTCTATGGTGTGTTAAGAGTCAGACATGGATTCCCACACAGTGTGACCCAACTATAACAACTACAGGGTGTATTTCACACCTTTGCACGCTTTCACACATTCATTACTCTAATTAGAAACACTCCTGAAATCATCTGTAATTTCAAGTAAGCATGTCTGTTTCTGACTGGAAAGAGATGTAACATTTGTCCACCTGCATGTGAAATATGGTATGCAGTAGTTTCATCACAACTGAAAATATCCTCAGTTTCGAGCCTCTTCACAACCCTGGGCCCAGGTCAGTACCTTGTGGTACACCGATTCAATTCAATTATCTAGAACAAAGAGCGGTTCAATGGAGGAGGTTTAAGAAATTGGGGGCTTGGCTACTGTATCTCACCACAGCAGTGGGCAGTCTTTTCCTAGCTGGATTGATGCCTGGAGGGGGGGCAGTGTGGAGCCTAACCGCTCGTTCACCCACACTGTACCGGGCCTGTGGTTAGAGAGAGAGACAGCGGGGAGAGAAAGAGAAGAGACAGAGAAGACAAAAGTGGGGAAGGAAACGAGATGGCGGGGCTTTAGTTTGCGAGGTACAAGCAGGGCATTTGTAAAGGAACATGTCAAGGGCCCCCCTCCCTCGTGAACCTTTCCCTCCTTCTCCCTTCCTCTTATTGCTCTCCTCTTCCCTCTTATGCCCAGCACACACGTGCAGGGGGAGGAGTAATGACATGAGACTTACACAGTGACTCTACGCAGCACCCTGCATAGGGAAGAATGGAGGTTAATGAGCTGACATCGCCTCCACCCTGAACACGCCTCCTCCCCATGCCCACCTCCCTTCTCTCTTCTCTCACACACTGACAAGCATATACACAAACCCCCCACAAGAACGTGGGGCTGAACACTGGCAAAGAGCCAAGGATCTGGAGACTAAAGGAGTATCATGGAGCAACGAGTGGGTTTGCTTTTTCTTCATGTACAGTGCAGCTCTGGGTTATGAACAATTGTGAGAGTAATCTAATTTAATAGGACATACATTATAAATATGACTAGCAAACATCACTTAATGTGCTCAAAGGTGCATTACGTGGTTAATGTCAATGAAACAAGACTTCAGGTCTACAGTCCAGTGAGGCTGAAAAGCTCATTAAACAAAGGAAATCAGACTTTCTGGATAGTTAAAAAAACAAAAAAAAAAAACTTGGCTCAGGGATTTTAGGATGCTACAGATGAATTGGAGTTGTGGGGTATGACAATATATCACATGATGACAGGAAAACATCTACTGCTCTATATCATTGTGGCAAATCATACTTTTCACTAGAACATATTTTTGTCATCTAGATGACCCTTTACATTGTCCCACGTATGCAGGGAAGAAATTTGCATTGAAGGCACCACAAACAAACATCAAGGTGAATGAAAGCGACACAGTATGGGACTATTCCAAACAGGAGAGGGACTCCAGGCCAGCAGCTCATATCTAAAAAGAAAGGATACCTTTTCTGAATGGATGTGGTTTGTGTAAGACTGACTCTGATCAGAAAGCTATACTTTGTAAGATATGTGATAAACCAGTCCCCACAACACACTCAACCTCCAATAATGTCTTTTACCACCAACGGAAGTATCATTTACTCAGTAAGTGCACACATATAATTCAAAATGTTATATGAAATAGGCATTTTCAGATACACAAAATAGGCCATTGCCTTGGCTGAATGTTTTTTTTTTTTTTTTTTTTTTAAATCAACAATTAAAACATCAGTGGAACTATTAACCTATTGCTGGCCCAGGCTGACACATTAGAGAATCACCAAAACATTGGGATCCATCTTCTGGGCACCACAAATATGTGTACGCATTTAATAATTCACACTAGGTCAACTTGTACGCACAAGTGAGCAGATGAGGTGACAAAGAGAACCAGCTAACACTAAGCTGCGAGCATGACTAAAAAAACAGTTTAACCACGCGTGTCAGCAGTTGACCAAACACTACACAAGTATACACAACTGGGGACAAACAACTATTGTCTCCATACCACAGACCACACAGAAGATGTCGTTTAAGTCTATAGAGCTGTGAATAACCAACTAGACCTTCAAATGTCCCCCCATTCCTTGGTTCTCACGTGGTGATATGTGGGTGTATAAAATGTTAAAAAAAAACCTCAATGGCCTTTAAGTTGCATCACTGGAAAACCGACATGTAGGTGACAGTTTTTAACATACAAGGGCTCATCTGACCTGAAACATGCACAGACATATATGGAAGAAAATGGTTTAGAGTAAGTTCATATAACCAAGTGACCCGCATGAGCCTATTTGAAATTAAATAATCAGATCCAAGAGGATTCACTAAAATGAGGCATATTCATTTGTTTGGCAATAAGACATTTCAAGGCTGCTGTAGTTTAATCTATATGCACTCACTAAACAAACTATGGTGGCACTCGAGGCCTCTCTTTGCTTTCAGAACAGCCTCTATTCTTGGCATAAATTCCATGAGATGTTGGAAACTTTCCTCGGAGATTCTGCTCCATGTTGACATGATTGCATCATCATTTCTGCAGATTTGTCGGCTACACATTTAGGCTGTGAAACTCCTGTTCTACCACATCCCAAAGGTGTTCTACTGGATTCAGATTTGGTGACTGGGGAGGCCACTGAAGTCACCGAAGTCATTGTCATGCTTATGAAACCAGTTTGAGACAACTCTGTGACATGATGCATTATCATCCTGTGAGAAGCTTGATAGTCTGTGGCATTCAAAGCAAGATTTATTGGTTTTAGGTGACTAAAACTGTGCCAAGAAAACTGTCTTCTTACCATGAATCCACCTGGACTGTTGGTACAAGGCAGGTTGGGTCCATGTTGTACACCACTCTCCTTGAGATTGTGTTGTAATGTGTATTCTGAGATGCGTTTCTCACTCCTTCTTACTCACTGCAGTCACAAAGAGTGGCTATCTGAGTTAGCACAGGCTTTCTCTTAGTTCCAACCAGACAAGCCGTCCTTCTATCACCTTTCTTGAGAAGGTGTTTTCATCTCATTGATTGTTTCTTTTCTTTGTTTTTCACCCCGTTCTGTGTAAACTCTAGAGACTGTTGCAGGATAACATCTCCAAAAATGTGCAGTTTCAGAAATACTTAAACCAGCTTGTGTGGTACCAACAATCATCCTGCTGAAATAGCTGATGGGCCCTAATTACCCCTATTAAAATGAGTAAATAATGTAAGAAGCATGAGGGTAAAATCACATTCTTCATAAAATAAAAGAGCATTAACTAAAAAGCAGAAACAGAATTGATAATGATGCAGAAAAACACTTTCACACAGCTTGAAAACAATGGAAGATGGATGGTTAGTCATTAGGGCCCATTGTGAATCTTTCGGGTGAGTAATTTGTGGGAAGCCTTGTACATTTTTAATATTCTTAAACTGGAGAGCCCTAAGAACACAAACTCCATGAAATAATAACAGGCATTTCACCTTAGCACTATCTGAGCCTCTCAATTATTTACCACTAATGAATTGCCTCGAGCAATATTCCTCTTAAGTACAATATCAACCATCCCAGAGAGGCTGAATCAGCTCGCTCAAATACTTAAATACATTTACTCAATTATGCTCAATGTGCCTAATATGAAGGAGACAAGGATCTGCAAGCTTTCTTCTTCCCTCTGTTTCCACATGCTCAGATTCAGCCTTGATAGTTCAGGAAAATCCCTTATATACACAACAACTCTTAAAATGATTAATTGATAAAAACATTTTCAAAAAAGCAATGACTTTTTCTCTGTTTCCGCAGCTGTGGTGTGGGAGGATACAATAAAAGAATGTTAGCCAGTTGCCAGGCATCCACCAGACTTTGCACTTTGCAGCCCAACATGCCACCTGAAATATCTTGCTGGTGCCACATAGCTGATGAGTCTCCAGGGGGTCTGAGAGCGCATTAGAGAAGAGTGGGGGGGGGGGGCATCAAGCCACCAGCTCCAAGACAGGTAACCAACAGGTAGGAAGAGGATGGAAATAAGCACAAAGTGTGGCATTACAGTCAAGTAACTCAATATCACTGTGGCATAATAACTGAACGATGAAGTGATGAAGATTACTATCCTCTATATACTTTATACACCTAACAGAGTGCAGTCGCTCTAGTAACTGTAGGATAACCTTCAGTGTATAAACTCATCACCTAAGTGAATGTAAATAGATTCTACCATCTGTTACCTTCATCTATAGGGGACAACTTCATACTAGGGGAGAGGAGTGTGTATCTGTGTGGTTCTGTGCTTTAGTTTACTAAGTGTGGCTTAGACACATCATTTATGCACTCATGCTTTCAAAAAACCCTCTTTTTCTCCTCTTTTTCTCTTTTCCTTAATATTATCCTATTCACTTATATAAAAAAGGAAGAAAGAAAGAATTTATCAGGTGGTCACCATAGAATTTCACATATTAACTGTATCATATGTGATGTACACAACAGATTTTAAGTGCTGGTTTGCTGAATTATGTGTTATCATCAGCGAAATTAACAGTTAATGATAAACCGTCAGCCCAATGCTTAAATGTAATGCACATATTTGATACTAAATACTAAGCTTTGTGCTTTATTCTTAGGGAGAACATTATCGCTATTCAATCACAAAAAAAATCACATGAATGATCCTTCAGCTGCGTAACAGAGCAGTTAAGGCCTGACTAGCTTTAGTCAATTCCATGCTATCTGGATGTAATCATCAGTCTTTGGCTGTAACTAGACCAGAGAGAAATTAAAGTGCAAAGGATCCCATTCCTAGACAGCTGGTAGTTGTAAGTTCCTATCAGGGAATAAAAAAGCAGGGAGGGAGGGAAAGAGTTTGAAAGAAAACATATACTATTTTCATTTCAACTGCTTTAGGGATTAAGGCTCGGGGCTCTAGAAAAAAAAACTGCATTAAAATAATCCACCATTTGCATGTTTTATCTCACAAAGGAAGCTCACATAGACACACATACACACCAACCCCCACTCTCCCTCCCTTCTTCTTCTCCTTCCCCTCCCCCATTCTGGGTGAGCACACACCCACACACACAGGCACACGCTCATACGCATGTCACACATATACACACTGTCATCATTAAACACACACACACACACATACACATACACACATACACACACGCACACATCGAGATCAGCCTGCTGCCATCTGCTCCACGCGCTCTGTACAATCCTCGCAGAATACATTATTCACTACAATACATCACATCACATTCCCTCAATGTCATAGCCTTGTGCTGGAGAGGAGTGAGAGAGAGAGAGAATGGAGGATCGCGCAGAGCAAAACATCTATTGTACTCTGAAGAGACAGATGGAGAGAAAGAGAGAGAGGGGAGAGAGAGTTGGTCTGTTACATGGTAGAGTGGTAGGGAAAATTAAAGACAGTTTGATTTGGCTTTTAGGTGAAACTAGGTTGTCAGCAAAACTTGTTCCAGTTACAGCTACCAGGCTAGATTAGAAGCCCAGACAAGGAGTTAATGAAAGTAAAGGATAACAGTGACTGAGAGAGAGAGAGAAACAGCGTAACAGACAGAGACAAAGAGAGAGAGAGAGCTAGCAGAATTGGCAGGGAGATGTAACTTTTGGTCACAGAGCAGAGCTTTCCTCTGAGAAGGACCTCTCTTTCCATCTTTTCTGTATCTTTTCAGAACTGTTATCATTGTTAACAAGTGATACAGGATCAGGCTGGCACTATTTGACTGTAAACAGATCACATGACAACACAACCCCTCATTCATTCTTATGGGAAATGTGTAGTTTTATTGTTTAAGTGCTCAACATTTGGAAATTGTGGATTAAATTAGGGTCTGAAAGGGCTTAGTCACTGTCACTTACCCAGCTGAGAGAATTATTACCACATAGCTCTGTGGTCATTTAGCCTGCTTTAGCTCACTGTTTTGGCTCAACTATTCAGTCGCACTGCTCTTCTCAACCTCATTTTCAGCTTCAGCAGGCAGCAAAAAAAAAAAAAAAGAAAAAGAAACGAAAAAAAAACTGCCAGGAGCCAAAGTTAGCAGGTAGCTGGTGAACAATGTTGACTGCTTCGCAGCTAAATAGATGGGTATGCCTCTCAGACGTTAGTGGAGAGCATAAAAAAACCCCAAAGTGAATGAAAATTCGACTTTCGGCACTAAGACGATGTGGATTAATAGTTTAAACAGTTTTTGGACAGCAGCGCAGCTCGATGGCACAGAGGAATAAGCTATAACAGGCTTTTGTTGACAGCAGGGTAAATATAAAACAACTCCAGTCTTATCCAGCCAGTTACCAGTGTTATACAGTTACTATCCCCACATCGCTTGGATTGCATCTCCATATGCATTATTTACTTCCCTCTTTTTTTGCACACGTCACTGAGTGGAATTTTAACAAGAAAAATCCATAAAAATAGAAAAGATTGCTACTTGGTTTGTTTATATGTTTAACTCTGCCCCTGTTATTTGTTGTGTGCAAAGCATGAGCAAGTGTGTGTGTATGTGTGTGTGTGTGTGTGTGTGTCACCATTGTGTGGTCACAGAGCAGAGGGAGTGAACAGCTGGCAGGCCCACACTTGACTACGTATTGACCTGCTTTGCATTCACCTGTTATTCAGCCGAACCTAATGTTTCCACTCGGCTCTGCAGCAGCTGAGCTGCAATTAACCTCGCTGCGAGTGCAAGGCAAGCAAGTCTTAAGTAATTTGTCAAAGTAGTTTGTCGAACTTTGCTAAATGTCACTCTACCAAATCAATAGATTTTAACTTCAATTTTCACTCCTTGAGGGTTTCCATGAAGACAGACTTGTAACCCTTCTCACATTTACAGTAGCTGTAAATGTGAGAAGCACTAACATACTTTTTTACCCCTTTAGAACGGGTAATCTGACTGCAGATAATTAGCCTCTGAAAATGGCATTTGCCTGTCTAAACACACATTTGAATGGCAGAAAGTGCTGCTGCGTCATATGCTCCCCTCTCTCTGTTGCACTCCTCCTCTTTGCCTCCTCTGGTTCTTTTCTCACCCTCCATTCCCCTCCTCCCTCCTCTTTTCCCAGATGCTCTCTCGGCTCTTGTCTGTGTTTGGGCTGCGACTGTGAGGGGTCACCGCCTGCCTTGTTCTCACACGTGGAACACTGGGTGTGTTTGTATGTGTGTGTGTGTGTGTGAAAGAGAGAGAGACGGCACACACTCATCAAGAGATGATTATATGAATGAGTTTGTGCGCACGTGTAATAATGTCAAAAAAAAGAAGTGTGTAAGTGTGTGAATTTTTCCCAATGTCTGTGCAGTTGAGCCTGAGTGCCTTTCCCACTGTGTGTGTTTCAAAGTGTTTGAGTGTGTGTGTGTGTGCCTTGCTAGCTCAGTGCCAGGTCTCTCTAATGAGTCTGTCAGGCGCTGTTAGCGACGGCGTGCTCCCCTGGCTCGGCGCACTCCTACAGACACACTGTGATTAGCCGGGCCAACGGCACGCCACCGGGCCAGATTAAACACTCACCACGCCGCCAGGGAACACAGACACACGCACACGCACACTAGAGAAAGCATTACACTCCCTCACACAGGCACCACGTACACACAGATGTACTCAGACACACACAGTTTTAAATTATCATCAGTGTATCTCTTAGCTTCTCTGATACAGTAACAAGTACCTGCTCCCCAGAGCCAAGTGTTGACGCTGCTAGAATTGAAAATTAACACAAAATATAAACATAATACAGGCTAACTGTGGCAGCATCAAAAATAATGCTAATATTTCATTAATGTGTCTGCCTTTATTGAATTCCTGTCTGCCACTAATCTTGAACATCACTCAGAATTAAGGCCAGCCCTTCTGGCTCCAACAGCTTTCAACATCTTCATTAAAGCGACATGATTCACTAATTGCAGGTAATTACCCTTTAATGAGCAGCCCAGATGAATGAGCAGATACGCAGAGGAGAGGTTAGGCCTGAGGACATGTCGTTTTTCATTCCTCAAGGGGCACGAGCGGACACTGACCCGGCCTTACGGCTGACCATTATATATGTCCCTGTGATGACTGAGCTGCAATAAGCCCTGTTTACAGATGTGCAGAATGTAGGTTTTTTCAAGAAGGGCCTGTCAGACAGATAAATAGCTTCAAAAATACCGCTCACATCTCGGGTGGGGTGGGGGAGGGGGGGTAGGTTCAACCGTTCCTGTAAACTTTCCATTTCACGCCACGGTTGATCACCTGTGCTGGGAAGGGGCAGTTTGAACTTCTCTAAATATTCTTTTTATGAGAACTGCTGAATGCAACACTATGAATGTCTCACTGTATTAAAACAATACCATGGCCAGCCTTTCACTCTGCCTTCCACATCACTTATAAGCGCACTTGATTTCCAATATAGTCGCAAGACTGAGTTCTGTTTTAGAGCAACTCTGAAACTTCTCCTGTATGATGGAAGGCAGGCCTACCAAATATGCGTTATTTTACCATTTGAACCGGACAGGTGCATACTGAAATGTCTTTATTTGAACAGAGCCTGGGCCAGCAACTTCAGCTCTTTATAAAATAAGCAACACCCATCCACTGAAACTTAGAAGTCAGCTGTTCTTGACAGACATTACTTCATGTAAAACAGTCTGCTCACAGCTGGTATTTGACTGGCAGGTGTGAGGACTTCTCAGATTGTTTCACTGTCATTTTTTAGTTGCCATAATAACAACAATAACAACAAAAAAATGATTAGAAAAGTGTAAAAATGAATCTATATTTCTGTAGCTAAACAGCGCTCTTTTCCACTGTTGAACATCATGTGAAAAAAACAGTAGTGATCAAGTAGAATAGTGGCTTGCTGCTTAAATGCACTGAACACATCTAAAGCTGCAGTTTGGTAACCGCATGAAAATGTCATGTGATAGTTAAACTCACACAAGCCATGTCCAATATCGTTTGCTATATCAGAGCACCACAGTGCACAGAGACTGTAGTTTGTGACACAAGATCTTGATCTCATGATCTTAACCGATGTAGAGTAACCTGTCATGGACCTGGTCAGACAGGCTGTGCTGACCCTGATTTCTCCTGATCGAGCGTTCAGAAGAAACGTTACTGCCACTGTTGAGGATTTAAGGTTGTGCTGTGTTAAAGTGTGCAGCTTTTCTAAATGTGAATGTGTAGGAGGTACAGACCATAAACTCTAAAGAGAGGGGCCTACATTGTTCCTTTGTTGTTTAACGAGGGGAAAAAAAACCCTAATGTTTTTTTCTTCCTCTGCCTCTCTCAGACAACGAGCAAGTGAAAATGAGATTGATCTAACAACTTGCCAGCATTAAAGAGTGAAGTTTCTTATCTCGGGCCTGCAGAAGAAAGCCCCTACAAGAAGACACTGTGCACCAATTTTCCCCTCTTTCTCATTCTTCTTCTCCTCCTCCTCCTCCTCCTCTTTTGCTGTCTCTTGTGCCAAGTGGCCTATTTATACCTCTCTGTGTGGCAATGTCAGGGTTTTCCTTGTCACCACCACGTTTCCTGTCATCAGTGTGTACGTACAGTTGAACAGTGCAGTTACTGAAAAGGCCCTGACACTACCTCTGTAACTGTCTCTCTCAGATGTGGTCACAGATCCAAAGAAGTGAAGCCTTGTCTTTTACACCTTGCAGATCACAAATTAAAACACATTTTCACCTCTAAGGTGTGTTTGGTATATCAGGTGAAGTGGCAACATTGGTCCAAAGTAATGGAAATGCATTATGCTTAATTTTCTTCAGTTCATCTGCCTTTAGTCCAGGGTGCTGGCTTCAGAATATTTACAGAAATACCACTTTGTTTTCAATAGTCTAATCCAATCGCCACGCTTACCATCATTCAATTCGTGCCCTGACAGCAACCCCCCTCCTCCGGCTCAGACCCTCCTTCTCTAAAACATATTCATCATGATGCCATATGCCCCGACCCAACACTGCGTCTTTTCTCTGGTTGAAATGTGCAGAATGTGATATACTGTAGTGTGTGGCACAATGGAGTAATTGTTTTTTAGCCCTTGAGGGAAAGTATGAGTTGGGAAGAGGAGAAACATCAGTGCAGGATGTACGTTCTCCAGCCTCATAAGACAATCCAGAAGTGAGTGAGGGCATTTCATGTAGAAATAAATGAGCAACTTGATTTCTGGGATGTAACCGTGTTGCCTGACCTCTATATAAGAGGCTTTAGTGAGTTTCTGAGCTTTTTAATTCGAGGCCATATCATGTTTTTTTGTGGCACTTTACTACAATAAACTTCAATAACCTTTCCTCTCTGCAGGGCTAAACAGTATATTAGGCCTATACATTTCAAACTAACCTAAATCTGTTCCAGATGTATATGAGTGAGTCAAATTCTTTTATGAAAGACAAATATACGTTTGGAGTTAAAATGATAAACAATGGAATGCCTATGGACTGCATGAAGTTAACTGTCCTCTTTGCACTGCACCTCTCCTCTAGCGTGACGCACAGTACCTCTTTTGTTCTGCCACTCATTGCTTATGTTACTGTAGAGCACTAATGCACACAGATCGATAGCATACTTTCCATTTCAACACATTGAGCTGATGTGCGGACACAGTTGGAATTGATCCTGTCCTGTCAACACAAAGTTTTAGGTCTGTACATCTTTTCTCCCCACTGCAAAATAAATGGGCTTTAAATAAAAAAGAAAAAAAAACCCTTTGTTTCACAGCCTCGTACCACTCTGTATTGCTCGATGCTGACATCTCTATATTAAACCCTGAATAGTAGCTTTACTGATGATGATGCAAGGCAAGGTGGGTGGGAAACATTGCAACAGAGACATAGACACTACACATCAACAGAACATCTGGCCGATTGGCATGAATCAATTTAAAAACATTGTGTCACTTCCTAATGTCTTCTCCTGCACACTGTAGACATGACATGATCGGAAGAAAAAGCACACACGGCCTGAAGTGAAACTACTCTGAAACAGCTGTAAAGTCATAACAACCATTAAACATGTTATTACACCAATAGGTTTGAAATGTAAGAAAAAACAAAACAATGCATGTTGGCCCTGTCAGCCCAGAACAAACAAACCCAGCTAAATCAATTTCCTCCCCCACAGGATGTCCACCACATACTAGCAGGTTTCACGACCACGATTGAAAAGTGCAAAAACACCAAGCAGGTTTCAAGTAAGCAAAACTGTCAATCTGCACGTCTAACAAGCTCATAGTACAAGTTGCACACAGTCTGAGTATAGTTTGAAACCTTTACTGGCATGAAGGCCGAAAACAGGAACTGGCTGGTCTTATTCAAACAGGTCATTAGGTGCAACATACCATGTGACTGCCTAAAAAGAGATCACTGATTTAAGGGACAGTTTTAATGCTAATGCTCAAGGCTGCAGCAAATGCACAACAGATGTTATTTTAGAAACAAGTCAGAGCTAATGATGCTTTTCCTTTTCTATAAAGGTAGAAACATCTTTCACAAGAAAAATGTCAAAGGATGCCCTGCATGTTATGACAACTTGCTGCAGGCTTTACTGTACAGCATGTCTAAACAACTTCTTTATTAATTAGTTGATTGAATCAGTCCATTAAGACCTCTTCCTCTGCATGAATGTTAAGTATGAAAAACAACACCAGGAAGAACCAGAATGTTGTTTTTTCAGCTATAAATCATATAGTGGTCTTTTTTTAAATGATACACTGTAGGAGGAAACTCTTAAAATTTTGTGAAGCTCTCAGCCCACACAATACAGTAGGTACTTCTAAGACCAAGATAAAGTGTTTTCAGTGATAACAATAAAACAGCTCTTCTACTCTTCTTGGTTCGATGAACCAAACCATCAGCCTCTGAAAGGCAAAGATGGAGAGAAAGAGAGAGAGAGAGGGAGAGCACTAATCTCATTACCTTCTCTTCCTGGCATGAGAGAGTATTCTTTTTTATGTGGCAACCGGCAACGGAATAATGACAAAAAAAAAGGAAAAATTTAATCGCACATCCCACCATTTCATTTTTCATGTAATTAAATCAGTTAAATGTTATAAAAACATGTAAACTCCATCAATGACTTTGAGCCATTTGCATTTTTAATCAGGCAAGATTAATTCTAATGAGCGAGCTGGGCTAAGGCGATGACAGAGCAGGCCTATTGTGTGTCTGTCACACTCATTTAATTCTGTCATTATGTCCCATATCCTATTATGATAATTGGCTTTTTATTCTCAATCAACAACCAGACATGGCTATTAAGTAATAATCTCTGACTAGTGTACTTTTAACCTTAAACATGTTAGAAGTTTACAACCTTAAAAGCAACAACAAGCTGATGAAAGATGGGATAAGGCAAAAAAAAAAAAAAAAAGCACTGGCTTATTCAACCTGGCTGCTTGCTCCAAATGAAAAATGACTGTTAAGAAGCTGCATGTTGACACTTGGCATAGGGTGTAAAGCAAACACATTAGAAGGAGGAAATGGGTATCACCATCTTCCCCCTGCAAGGTAACTAAGCAGAGAAGACGAATGTGTCCGATGTGTTCAGCCATTTCCTCTGCTCCCTCTCTGGGGAGTCACTTGACAAACGAAACCTCTGAAGAAACTGGCCCTGCTGTTTAATTGAAAGACACTGCTGCAAACAAATAGGGGAAGTGCTTACAAATGACATTCAGAGGAGGCATGCAGTTAGCCCGACGTCTCTGACAAGAAGATGATGATGTTGTGAGTGAAAATAGCCGACGTAATCTTAACCATGCATGGTGCTCCAAAACTTACCACATCTGCAAAAATCACTGAGTTATACTGATGTTTCTTAGAGGCAGAGCAGCTTTGAAGGTTAGTACCACACTATAACATAAAAAAAATAAATGCAGATGAAGGTAAATGAGCTGCTTTAGTATCTTACAATGGCAATGGCTTACAATCAATGGCAGCGATCAAACCTGCAACACCAAGATTTGTGATACCACATAAGCAATCTCTTACCTTCATATCCAAGTCTTAGAGGTTTCTTAGCTCCACCTGAATTGCCAAAGTTTTGTTTCTGCCTAAATAACACTAATTTACACATCTATCTCTGGACTGAGAAGCTATTGTTATAATAAAATTCACTCTATTATCAAATATCAAACCCTGCCAAAGAACGTATGTGTTTGTAATCCTGATGCTGCCTGCCTTGCATTGCAGCAAACATCAATTGTGCCACCACATATCTGAATCAGCACCTTTGCCAAAAATGTGTGGTCACATGCAACATGGGCTGTCATGCAAGGACGGTCCCATCACAAGTCACTATGTGGGAACCGATTGGTGTCAAACATGTGGTCAGGGACATTTTTAACAAGTCACAATACTGCAGCAGTTAGGTTATGTAGCATTTCTTCGAAACAGTCAAACAGGAAATGTGTGTTTCAGCCTTTATAGCACCACAAGGAGACTTATGTGGCAACCGCAAACTGAATGTAATGTAAATGTTTTTTCTCATAGGAAGATATAAATACAAACATTGGACCTGTGTAAAAGAAATCACCTGAAAAAATTATAAATCTCACTTCTTTTTAACGATTTTAATGATAGATGTATTAGTTCTTTGTTTTTTAAAGATTGACACATAATTCAAGAGCATGATTTGCAGTATTTAGGGGATGCATTATCAGAGGTAAGTAGCAAATTCAATGTAATGTATTTAATTTGTATAAGTGTTTGAAATATAGTATGTCCTAGAATATTTATCAAGATTGGTCATTAATACTAGAATGCATTACTTAGGCTTTTTTTTAAGTCATGAGTAAATGTCAGACATGTATGATCAGAGATAGTAGTGATAATGTATTATAATTGACCAAGCTGTTATTTTTGTTTCCATTTCCTTAACTTAAAATAGGTGTTATGAAACTTTTATATGTATATCTGTGACACTATCAGTCCTTTGGTTATAAGCCAGGATAATAATGGAAAAATATGTCATCCATTCAGCGGCTCAAAATGTACTGTAAACAATGCCAGGAAAGCAGTGGGGTCTGGGAGGGCTTTGTCTCCACCCTACGCAATTGACGAGTGGGACTTTAATGTTCATATTTTCTTACTACTGTAGCTGTTCCACTCTCAGCAAAATCCCTGTGCATTCATCTCACTCATCATCTTAACTCTAAAATTAGCCATGGATTGCAGCAAGCTGTCAGTGCTGATTCAGTTGGACAGCTACAGCTAAAATGTATTAATTTTCTCATACAGGAGAAAAGTGCTTTTTGAGGTTTCACTTCCAGTCACTTTACCTGTGTTCCTGTGCATTAGAGTCGTTTTGAGAAGCCCCTTTTTTTTACCAGAAGAGATTTTTTTGAGAGATTTCTTCTTTCCCAAAAGACAGATGCAAAAAAGCAAAGTAAGTACAGCCTCTCAAACAGCCCAATAACATGTGTTCTGCTTTGTCAAACAGAGAAAGCCACAGTTTCTCAACTCTCACTTGCTAATGTTATGAGTAAGTCAGATGTCTACCCTCAGTGCACAGCCATTTCACACTCCCACAAGCAATTTCTCTTTTAGCACTCTATCGACAAGACTTAATAAACCTTTTCATTTTTCAGTCAGGCCTCATGAAAGTGCCGTATGGCCTCACAATTTACATTTTACTCACTATTTATCTGTAAGGGGGACTTAATAAGTTGTCTCTTGAGTACACACAAGGTGAGCGTTACTATGGGGATGCTGAGTGCTCCTCTGTGCTCTGTGGCACTGAGGCCTGCTCCACTGTGGCGAGAGACAACAGCTGTCTTTACCTTTGGCAGGCAAACAGGCTCATTAAGGGCGGCCATGTTTGTTTTTGTGCCCGATACCTAGCCCTAAGCAAACACCGCCATATCTCCACTCCACAGCCTTCACAGACTCAACATTTCCTTCCCCATTGTGGAGAGAAGCACTGGCATGTTGAACCTGCCGTACGTTTTTTCTCCCGCAAGCTCTGGCCAAGCTGCCAGTGGCTCTCCAAGAATGCGTGCTTAATTGAGAAATTTAGTTGTGGTTTGAGCTGATGAAATGCGGCTTGCGCACTGCTGAGATGCTGTGAATGTTGTGTATGTGTTATATACAAAATGTATGTCATTATACTGCCTGATATCACATCTTGTGGTATGTCACAAGAAAGCCCTCTTTGTTTGTTGTGCTGTTAATGTGATAAAGGCATCATTATTTGCTCTGCTCACAGCTAACTGTAAAAAACTGCAGTGAAAGGTTTCATTCGCATATTATCTCCTCTCTCTGCCCTGTCTGTGGCTTGAGTGACAAGGCAGGTTGAATTCATAACGCTTTGACAAAAATTCCATTTAAGAGGGAAAATGGCAGTGAATGTCATTCCATTACTGCAGACGGCAAACATGGGAACACTTTAACCCAGAAGGCATTCATATTAACTTACATAAAAAACAGCAGAAAGACCATTTTTGGCGTCTTTTGGCTAAAATATATGTACAGTCCTGAGTATTTTCAGCTACAGCACTTCAAGAATAGTCTTCCAAAATGTACTCACTTATTTGATTTCATCCCTTTTCACCATTTGTCAAGCTCGAAGTCACAATGCATTGTGAAATGAGTTCTTAATGTGGAGTAATGAGGCTGTCATGGCAAAGCAGTCTCTGCTTGTTTGAGTTTGACTCATGTCGTAGATTCAATTAAATCAGCTGAAGTCAACCTGGCCCCAGGCCAGATCGGTAATGGGTGACCTCATTCAAACAATGCTTTGACATATTGAAACAATAAGAGGAAGGGCCTTGAGTCAGTTGCAAAAGCAAACTCCACTCAAAAGCGATAAGGTAGAAAAATTACTGAGAAGTCACCAAAGATTCATGTAGTCATGTGTCGTCAGGGGTGCTCATGTAGTGTTTTGTTATCTTCATGGTGCCAGAGTTGTCACTTGTGTGTATGTGTGTGTGTGTGTGTGTCTGTCTTTAAAATCACAGACCTAATGGAGAACACTTAAAAATACTAGTAATGCAACACATGAATTATTGGTGAAATCAATCTTACACTGTAAATAAAAGATAAACATCTTTATCGTATGTAAACATTCACTCCAACTTCCTCTGTCTGTGTTAATTATATACAAAATTGCTCAAGCTATAGAGATAACACTACCTTACAGATGTTAAGCACAGCTGGTCCATTTTTTCCTTTGGAGGTTTACTTGTCCTCAGAAGTCTAAACTGATTTATTTGGATGTTGAAAAGCCTGGAATCTAAATCATGACACAAACACTCCCAAGGCTATGTAAACAAGATTTTAAGTTCCAGTCTACAACCACGCTTTCTGAGCAGTAGGTTGAGTGCCAAGGGTAAAAGCACTTCTCACTTTTGGAAAGGTCTCCACTGTCACAGAGTTATTAATAAAAGAGGGTGCTCCTCAGATTGTGTAAAAGGGAGTAGGTATCAGTAAAAGGCTTATTTTGCTTCTACTGTCACTGCACAATCAATTATGTTTCTTATTTTAAGGTACGTTTACCATTCATAATGTGTGCAGTCACAGTCTGGAATTAAAGAGACATCTTTAAGTGCTTTGTAGAATAAACCAAAACTAGGTAACGAAATCAAAACAGAACATCTTGCTTTACTCACTCTCTTGTTTAGCTACTCTCAGGGGCAACAGCAGTTACAGTAAACAGATAAAAGAGCACACACACACACACACATGCTCACACACACAGATTCACACACTGCATCTCATTAAGCTACATTCCCTCTGGCCCTTATTCCATTAGAAATTAAAACTCGGGACAATTAGTGGCAGATTGGTCTCAGCTCAGTGCGCTATAGTCGCGCTCTCAAGGCACCAAGATGACTTAATTACAGGCTCATCTGAAAACTGTGTGATGGTACTGTGCTGGAGCACACGGTGAATACCTGGAGCAGGGGGCAGCCACATTAAACTGAACAGATGAAGAATTAACAGCCAGAAATAGCTCCAAATACTGAGAAAAAAACAGCCCGACTAAACTCTCCATCTTTCTTGTCCTTCATAGAACTAACTTAAATAAATGAAATCTTCAGTCCTGAGAAATTAGAAGCTACACAACACTACTACTGATAATTTTATCAAAAGAATACCAAAGAGGATGGGAGAGGTCAAAGGTCAAATGGTGGCGAGTTCAGATCTCTCTGGGGAGAGCACTTGTTGGTTGGATACAATCTTTTATGAACCTGGTAAGACTTTTCTGTGCACAATCTCTAAATATGTGGTGTTTCTAGGGACCTCTATAAACTATAGATGCAGGTATACATATTTTTTCTTTACCCAATGTCTGGAGTGGTGAACTTAAAGCTGAATGAAGTATCTTAGGCACAATTTCATGGACAATGTGACCACACAAAGCAAGGCTTTTTATCAAAATCCTGAATGAACATGGACAAATAACTTATTTTTTATCTGCTTCATCACTCAACTTATGACAAGGACACAAAGCACATTTTTCTGTAATTGAACCAACTCTAGTTTATGTAACGACTGACCGTTCTGCCCTTCAAGCTAGAGAGAGGCAGAAAGAGTGATTTGATCGCTTCATGTACTAGCTCTTGTCACGTGACACCATGTCCCATTATATTGTGATGTTGTCATAGGAGGAGAGGAAATGAAATGCCTTGGAGCTATATGGGATGTGTATGGATATATGTGTGTGTGTGTGTATGTGGTTAGATGACAGGGAGGTGTAAAACAGAGTGAGTCTATATGACCCTGTGTGTGTGTGTGTGTGTGTAGCCCTGTAGAGTTCAAAATGTGTCCAAAATCTCATGAGTTTCTAATTTGTCAACTTGGGATTTATTTGTTATCATCTCATCTAGTCATTGCACCTATTGGTTCAAAGCGTATCGTCGTCTTTGTGAAACACTGTTTGTTCAATGAGGAAAAAATGACTAAAAGAACAAACCTGGCCAAATATTTCTGCAGTATAACACAAATGTGCAATCCTACCACCCTGAGCATGCCACATGTAACCCACATTTTAAATTGTTAGCCCGACAGTAAATTATATTTAAACATTGACTTGAACAGTGTCACCTTCATGCAATGATAAGAATACAGTCTTGATGGTATGAGGCTATCCAGTTCGCAACATTTTTATTCTATTTAAAGGCAGATTTTTATTTTCTAAACCTTAGCCATTCAACCTATTTTATTGTCACATGACTGTTTTGGTCCAATGATGATCAAGTGATCGTGCCTGAGGTAAAACTTTGTCTAGTTTAATTAGCTCAAGATGGATAACAACCCTGAGAGTGAAGACCCAATGGGCACATTGAAGTCAGCAGTGTGGGAACATTGTGGTTATTTCCCTACCACCACCCACCGAACCCCTCCCCCCATAAACAAAACAAAAGGTATGAACTGAACCGTGACACAGACCAAGGTCTGAACCGAACAATGGATTTGAAGGATTGTTACACCCATGCATCTACACAAGTTGTCCACAGAGCCAGTGTTTCTCAATTAACAAGAGTGAGAGTGAGGATCACCTTGTAACTGTAGTACAGGGTTTAAAGCCCTCTATACTTGATAACACATCAACATTGAACATGTTGTGTTTGGTGATGAGCAGATTTGACAGTGGCTGAAAACATCTGTTGGACAACCATTTGCAGCCAATGAGAGCTGCAGAAACAGGAGAAGATAGAGTTGATGTCTAAAGCACTATTGTTGTGTTCTTCCTTTGTTTTTTGTCTCTGGTTTCTAACTCACCCGTGGCCACAAAAACACCAGACAGCAGAGTGAGATAGTGTGAGCCACTGGTAGCTATAAAGCGACTTCAGCTCTCAAAAGCCTTCTAGTTCTGCCAATAATCACCATGCTACTTAAACATTTTCAATATAGTTCAGTTTTGCATTTTGACACATTTCTATGCAAATGTAGTCAGCGCCCGATGGTATGTGAGCGGTCTCAATCCTTGTTTCCTGCATAGCAGTAACATGAACACACCTATCCCTATAATACTGTGCCTTTATCTCCTCTGTGTCTGAATAAATGATAATTTATAAGCCCCCCTCACTGGTGGCTGCATGTGAAGAGGTTGAAGCAGCTAATGAGTTCAGTGCCACATGTGAATAACCACACATTATAGAGGTTCTGTTTGTTATTTGTGGTTGGTGTCTACGACAGTACCGTTATCATGTGCATTCACAGTGATAAGATTCAAACAGTTTATTAGTGCAGTTTCTTCAGTGACTCATATGGTGCATACTGTAGGATGAGGTTTTATGAGTTGTCATTAAGATACAGAGGAGATACTGTTTCTATATGATTGGCTTTATTATTGCTTTCATGTTTCCTCTTATGTAAAGGGGATTTTTTGCTCAAACCACAAGGCGTAAAAAAAAATTCTAGGGGAAACACTGCAATGCATTAAACTGAGTGAGTTACAGTTTAAACTACCTTTTTATCCAGTGATTGCACCTGTGCAGTTTCTTCGGTCAACAGGGTGAAGCAGCTGATGCTGAGTGCATCATTACTTTCCAACTGAAATCTATACAGTTTAATGGAGTTGCCATCAAAATCTGTAGAGGCCACTAATTATACAACTCAAAGTGTAAACATGGATAGTATAAATGTACATACAGAAAAACGGAAACATTTCTTGATTTTTAACAATGGAAAAATTGGGGACAATGAGCGATGAAAGAAACTGCTGTTTTTTTTTCAACAAGTCACCGTGTCAGTTGAGAATTTCCTTTGTGTGTGTCTCTGTGTTCGGGGGATGTTGCATGAATGGGCAGTCAGCATTTAGGGTTCAAAAGAAAACAGCAGCTTGAGCTCCTGTCTGTGTGAAAACCAAGGCTACGGTGCTCTGTATCAAGTGCCATTGTTTTGGTAATAGTAAACCTGGGGCACTTGCCAGGAGGCATTAGTCATTCATCTAACAAGCTCCACAAAGCAAACCACAAAGTGCTCCACTGTCGACTTCCTCTTATTGAATTCTGAGCACATAAGCACATTTCCAAGTATCTTACAGCAAGGTATAAACTTTCTGATCACTAGCCACCTGGAGTATGGCTGCCATGTTTGTTTATTTCTATGGGTCCCTGACAGGAAGCTGGCTCATTTGGAAGCGTGTAGGATTTTTGTCGTTGTTTTTTTTTGTTTTGTTTTTTTGTTTTTTTTTTGGTGAGCAAGGGATAGGGTGAAGGGGAGAGAAGAAGGGAGGTGGCGGGTGAAAGGCGGATAGGAGGGGATTAGGGCGGAGTGCAATTTTTCAGTAGGCCAGGCATACGACGTGATCTCTAATTACCCACAAAGCACTGTGTAACCCAAGCCACAGATTAGGCTGCATTATCAGGCTTAATAAAACATGACCATCTCTCAGTTTCACTCCCTCTCCCTGCCCTGCCGCCACAAACATTTTTTTTTTGTGGTTATGACACTTGCAATGTCTTTGCTAAGTGACAGGTCTAAAATTACACCTGTCACTGTTAAACTGCAGCTACAGTACAGGACAACACAAAGTATTAGCATGTCCTAGTTAACAACATTCAGACTAAAGGGTCAGCTTACAGAACATAAACAGTATTTTCTCACTTATCTATAAGGACATTTTGCATTTTAGCTATGTAATATCTGCTTTTACCCCATTACTGTAGAGATGTATGTGACGTGCTCACAGCATCAGAAACAATGCTCCCATTACTTTGAGTTATCTGTGCACAGTTTTCATTAGAGTTCCTTTGGACCACAAATACTGTTCACAGCATGTTAGTGTGTTACATTATCCAAAGAACAATGTCTCTGGAAAGACATGTTGCTGAGTCTTCTTTTTCAGTATCATTTTTCAGTGCTGATCCAATACATCTCCACTGCTTTGCTCTTGCAGCAAAACTTCTCAGAGATGGATTACAGATAGTGACAAAACTACCCCCCCTCCCTTCTTTTTTTTTTTTAATTTGGGTGACCTGACACTTTAAGTCACTGCTTTCAATTTTAAGAAAAACTCACACTTGCCAGGTGTCCCTCCGTTTCACAAACAGAACCTCTCATAGCTCCTGCTGTTCTAAAACAACATGCCTCTTCCTCTTCTTCTCCTTTAAAGCACTGAGGTGGTTATTCACAACTGTGATTCGGTGAGTTGTGGAGTAACAAGAGCTGGAGTATTCTTTTCTGTTGACACTGAAAGTATGTTGTGTTCACACTGTTACACCAAAAGTTATGGACTTTTACCTAAAGGAGGATTTTTTTCACTGTGAAATAGCTACTTTTACTTAAATAAAAGATCTGAATACTTCTTCCACCACTGCTTAGGTGCCAGCTACACACACACACACACACACACATATGCATACACATATGCTCTCTTGGTTCACGTGGGTTGTGCCAGTAAGTGCTGCTTTAGGCTACGGTTTTTCACTACTGTCTACTGTGTTATTAACAATTCTATAAAAAGATCTGCTCAAGTTTCCCTTTCCTGTGTGTTAACAACCCGACCAAGCTGCTATGAGATTGTTGAAGTCTAGTTATAGGAGAGAGACAGAGTCCTCGATAACATAACACCATTGACCGTATGTCATAATTTCCAAAATCCTTCTTCTCTTTCCTCTGTTTGTTTTTCTTAGCGACATCACTCATCAGCATGGCTCATAGCCAGCTTGAGACTAAATAGGTCGACAACACAAAGAGAGGGCCTCTTTCTTTCGCTTTCCCTCCCTCTTCTCAACCCACAAGCCTCTTCTGACCTCTCTACCTCCCCTTTTCTTTAACATCTATCTCAGTTCTTCTAAACTCTTCGACAACTTTTCCCTTTTCTCTTTGTTAACTGATTGGTCTGTCTTGAACCAAAGGCGGAGGCATTACGAGAAGTAAAACCAAGGTTATTACCACTGTACTCTGTCACACTTCTCTTTCTGCCCACTGTAAACGATCATGGAGCTCATCATTAGCTTTCAAAGAGGAAGACTGAGCAAGTTTGATTACCTTGGTGGCTCTGCGGGCTCACGCAGTCTCTGCTGACTGAATTGGATGCAGACGATTACAGCCTTGCACAGGCAATTATATCTGCCTGCTAAATATGTCACACATAATAAACACATGCTCTTGACAGACAAGGGACGAGGCGAGACAGTCACAGTTGGGGAAAAAAGGAAAGAGAGCAAATCCAGGGTCATATGGATTTATCAACTCTATCTTCCTCAAAGGAAACCTCTCGCTGTCTGAATCAATGCATCTCAGTGAATGAACCAAAATTAGAAGTCAAAAAATCTGATCTGGAAACTTAACACAGTGAGTGACAATTTTACATCCCGAAAGAAGGAGATGAATCTATACAGATGAGGCACCAAATGCTCAGCTTTTTTCTCCAATCTGGGAGCTCTTAGATCATTGTATCATCTATGTACATGCATCTATGTTAGTCTGCGCTTGGACCATTAACTGAAATTTCATATGGGTACCGTCCCTTCAGGCTGCAGTGCAAACATGGCACTGACACCAGGCCGATAATATTTGTAAAGGATATTCAGTGAAAACAAGGGTGGGAAAGAGCCTTAAATCCCTGGCAAGGAGCTTATACCATGGCCCATGGTGTTTGCACAGGACATACCACAGGAAGCTGAGACAACTGGGAATGTTTGTCCAGCTTCCAGCCTCTTCCATGCATACATACATGCAGTACATACAGCATAGTACATACATACAGCACATATGTACATGCATTCATACATAGATGAATACTGTAGGCACAGTACTTATGTACCGTGCATTTCAGTGAACAGGGTACTCTATATGATGTTGGAAAATGGGAAAAAAAAAAGTCCTTGACAATTAAGAGGCCAAGGTGAGGTGTCTGAATTGATGATGGAGCAATGTGGGATTCTGTGTCCAAGGAGAGTTGGACATGTGGACTGGAGGAGACTGGACTTGGAGTGTCAAACAGAGGAAAGCAGAAAATTCTCACATTTGTTTGTAAATCAATTTGAATTGTATAATTCATTTCAGTGCTTATATATCTATACAGTGCATATGTGGCCTATATAGAAAGAGTCACTCCACTCTTGGCACCCCTGCACTTCTTCCTTTTTGTTTTGTACTTTCGTTTAGCTTCTGCCTTCTGAGTTCTGCCTGAGCTTAACTATACAACATCTGAGGTAAATTGTGTACTGTAGCCCTCTCAATCATCCTCTGGAGGTTTTTCCTCTGTGTTCTGCTTCTAAACAAAATACAACTAGACAAATCAAACCTCAAATCAAATAAAATAAAATAGCTAGATAGACAGCCAGACAGATAGATAGATAGATAGATAGATAGATAGATAGATAGATAGATAGATAGATAGATAGATAGATAGATAGATAGATAGAGTATTCCCTCTGAGTGTTTGTCCTCATTAACAAATGTAATCAAAATTTAACTAAATACCCAGGGCCCTACTCTGTAGCAGCTGTTGTGTCTGTTTCTTTCTCTGTCTTCTTCTGCAGTAAGAATGAGGATGCCATCGCACTGCCCCATGGGAAGGCTGGGGCTGACTAATGTAAGCACACTACAGTGGGGCGGCAGGGTCTTTATTATGGTAACAGACGCTGAGGGGGATGCACTGGTACCCACCAACGAGCAAATAGCTCAGCACTTGCAGAGCCCCCTCCTCCACCACCAACACCACCACCACCACCACCACTGTAACACCACCACTATAAAACCAAACAAAAACACAATGAATACAATGATTGTCTTTTACTTCCTGACATCAATATCCATATCTGTCCATATGTAAAAATGCTCCAAAACAAAGCTAATAAAAAAAAAAAACAGATGAAGAGACCTGATTGGCTGGGAGAAGAACTTCTCACACAGTGTCACCTGGGTAAAAAATTATTTCAGGCAAAAAATCTCTGTGGCATATGCCGACTCAGACCACAGCCAGAGCCTATTTCAGTTTTATTGAAATGATTTTAAATGGTCGGAATCCCTATTAAAAATCTCCAGTGTGTGTGCGTGTGTGCGTGTGTGTGTGTCGGGCCACGGAGAATATGATTTAGTGGCTGTTTTTGCTGCGGCCCTGCTCACTGTGTGTCACCGGCCCTTACTGTGGTATGCATGGCCTTCCTCTGCACAGGACTATGAAAGCAATTGTGATTGTGATTCCGTAGTCAGCAAAATGCTTGAATGGCCTCGAGTTAGCATGCGCAGCCACACACACGCACACATTCACTGTGCTCCCATACTGGGCCAGTGATTACTTCAACCCATTTGACTCTCACTCATCTTTTGATTCTCCCTCTCTGCCTCTCTGTCACATTGCACAGAGTGTGTCATTAGCTAATAGCAGCGGCATCACTCAACATAAACATATACCACAGCCTGGTTTACAAGGAATGGTTCACTTGTCGGCCGTGTCTAAGTATTAAAGGAGTTAAAAATAACACTTGTACGCTAAGCCAGAACCAACAATAAATATGTCTGTGTTTATTCAAGAGCTTATTTCACTTGAGAATGATGAGTTGTTGGAAACTGACTGAATATGTTAATCCAGAGAACTCAAACCTTTGCCCGGCATACACAAGGCAGTCCTGTATTAAAAAATAAAACTGAGATAAGTGCATTCAAATGGAGCGCATCATTCCCCAGCTTATCTGAGGCAGAGGAGACCACCAGCTAACATAGCCAGCTCTTCAATCATGCTCTATCTAAGCAGATATCAGTTGTTGGAGGATATATGAGCTGGGTGGGGCCTGGGTGTATAAACACTGGGCCTACTCTCTCTCTTTCTCTCTGCCCTCCATGCTGGTGCTATACTGTAGGCAGCACCTCACCTCAGCAGCAGCAGTCCGCACTGTTTGATTAAGTTATTCAAATAAAGGAGCAGACACTATGTTCCCATTTCACAGAGCAAACTAAAAGTGCAAGACAAACAAACAGCCATGGCGTAATTTTACAGCTCTCTTGTATAAGACAAGGTGCATCTTTATAGTGTATGAAAACCATGAAGTGCAAATTTACACTGTATCTGTATAGTACGTATAAGTAATGTATGTAGCCTGTAAGGCAGCATCAGAACACGGCACAGTTTCATATTACCATCAGAGCACAAAGCTGTTGTAATGGTATTATTCTGTGCAATATCTCCTCAGCTGTGGGAGAGGACCACAGTAATAAAAGAGACACACACTCACAGCGAAACAAAGTGAGCACTGAAAGTATTGAAGTGAACATCTTCAGAGTTATTTATGGATCTTTCTGATTCATCTCGGTCTGCACTTGAACCTCCTCTTCTGCTCATTTTATGCATCTCCTCCTCTGCGTTCTTGTTACTGCATGTATCTTAAAGACCAGCCGATGACAGAGGATTCACACGTCCTCTGTGAGACATCTTCTGTAAAACGTCGACAGCAACAGAAATTATCAGCGCATTGACTACGGTTGAAAAGAGAATACATCCCAAATGTTTTGCGCACGTGAAATATTATGAATGAAACGAGCTGCAGCTCCAAATGAGCAGCGTGTGACAAAGGCTGAAAGCATGACTGCTGCACATGCTCCCTGGAAGTCGCATAAACTTGCTAATTACTCAAACTAGGCTCATGTCTGCTCGCAGCATCCAGAGTGAGTCAGTGGCACACACAGAACAGGTTTGCCAATAAACAGACTATAAAGCTACAATACAAGCACATGCTCATTTTACCCAATTCAGCTGGTGTGTGACTCAGATTAACACTACTAATTTCACAGCAATAAAAGGAGTAATGTTTTCTGATGCTGCAATTTGCCTTTTTCTATTTGTTTCTTTAAAAAAAAAAAAAGATTACAAGAGCTGCCAGCAATAGCGCTGAATCTCAATATGGTTGCCAAATTGCAACTATCTGAGCAAGAGCTTCTTTTTATTCAAAATATTTGACTGTTTTCCAATAGCATTATCCCAAAAGAATATTCTCAAGCGAAACATGAAGCCAACAAACACGCCAACAAATTCTGCTACAAGCAGAAACATATCTAGATGAATATGCAAAGTAGCCCATAAAAAAACAATTGACCTTAATGGTATGATTAGCCTTTTGCCTCCACTCTGCTTAAGTAAGAGACCTGGGCTGAATTTGAAATTGGCCAACCAGGGCTGCCAGAGGTGATTAGCAGCAGGCTGATTTGATCTGTAGATACACAACCAACATAACAAATCAGATGTCTCTCTAATGCCACCGGCGCTTTGACATGCATTTGAGGAGAGGAACTTGACCTCGTGCAGTGTGTTAACAGGACACCCAGTGATCCCCGCTGGTCCCGGCCTCATTTGCATCACTAGTGAAGGTAGTTAGTGTTACATACGTGATGATAGCAAATTATACATCCCCTTGTGGAAAGAAACCCAGAGTGAAGGGACTGGAGGCATTTCAATAATTCAAATGAACACTTGTAATTTTGAGAGGAGTCGCACTTAAGACAGTTAGTTAGTGTCACTTTCTTTCTCGTGAAAGCACCATATCATTTCATATCTAGTGGCTTTGTTTCCGGGATTCATGCAGCGCCTGGGTATCAACGTATTCTTGGGATTATGTGGATGGTGGACGGGCCTAATTCATCTGACCTACAAGACAGATATGAGCCCATTTGAGTCACAAGAATAAACCCTGTCTTATCAGTAAATGTTTTATACAGACATGATTTCATCTGTGATCGGACAGGAATATATGTCAGTTTTTTTTTTTTGTTGGTTTTTTTTTTACTGCCTTTCCTTCTTGAGCAAGCTCTGTGCAAACCCGAGCAAAGATTATATATGTACAACACTCATTTTAAGAGTGGGAAATGATTGTCTCTTTTAATTACTGGAATTTTCCCTTCAGTTACAAAGATTTTCCATTGCCCACACAGTGAAAGACAAACATCCCCAACTGTGTTTTTGTATCATTTCCCTCACTGTCATACCTGAAAGTCCTCATTGTCTAAGCAAGCAAGCCAAAGATCTCCACACCACCACTATATGAGGACAGCTTCATCCAACCACGGCAGCAGGTCAACAACCCAGAGCCTGTTGATGTATCTCCGGTAGGTGACAACAACAAAGTCTCATTTAGGGACTACAGATGGCAGAGATGCTGGAAGCACCGGTGGAAGCTGCAAGATTGTTAATTAAACAGTTTAAAATAGGTTTCCTAGTATTTCCACAGGGTGTATGCAGTGTTTGTGGTACTCATTAGTACTTTTTTCGGTCATCTTATCTTACTTTGTACTGTGCTGAACGCTTGTGGCAGGTTTTCAGTGGAAGATATCAAATGCTGCCCCATCCTGCTGCTACAGACTATAACAGAGTAGAAAACTAGATGCGAGCATCACCATCAACATGTATTAGGCTATATGTGTTTTGTTATTATATTGGAAAATGTCAAACTACGCAATATTCATGATGCTGATCTGAATGCCTGCGCACTTTCCAAAAAAAAAAAAAAAAGAGTCGGTGCAGGTCACAAGGCAAAAGCCGCGGGTTGTCAAAGCTGAGGGGCAGAAAAGAGTGATACTTGTACCAGACACACTCTGTGGTTTCTCGTTACAAAGCAATTAACAGTACATTACTGGCACACATCCATTCAGTCGTTCAGCTCCCAGCGGAGGACCATGTAAGCTTAAAGAAATCATAGAGAGGGAAGCTCGTGCTGGAGCAGAGAGCAGAGTGGGACAGTATGGATTCTATACAGCCCCTGGTATTCCACATCGGGTGGGACACTTAATGCCAGCTTTGTGCAAAAACACAACTGCACAACCTCACAGTGGGAATAACACAATAACACCACGTCGGTTTACAGAAGAAAAAAAAGTTGGACTAGACAATTTCTTCCAACAGCAAACATACAAAGATTGCAGCCTTCAGTGTAAAGTAATAGCCCATTGTGATCCTCTCTGACTACATTAAAACCAGCCCAATCCGAAGCCCAGGTCACTTTACTTGCTGACACTTGACATTTTTTTTCCCCCAAGTGTGTAACTGTGTTTGGAGCAAGTGAGCGTCCGTGGATAAAAAACGCATGCGTTTGCACTGCGTGGACAGACGGTAGCAGCTCCTATAGCCGAGAGACACAGGTGAGACATGAAGCATTTCTGTGCACGAGGCTGCGCGGTGTGTTATTTACCTTGTTCGAGTGGTAATAGTCCAACGAGCTCAGACAACTTGGATCAGTCGGTAGGGAGCATGAACCCACATTTGCCGGGGGCGCAGGATAAAATCTCACGTCCATCTCTGGTTGTGCGAGACTGAAGGCATGAAATCACTTTCAGCGTCTTTGGCTCACTATTGTCTCAGCAAACACGCAACGCCAGAGCAGGAGAGACAGAGAAGAAGTGGGGGAGTTTTACTCGGTACACTCTTCCCTCACATCCGTTCGCGGCCGAACTTCGGCACCAACTCTGGTGATGCGCAGTCCTCCTCAGAGCCCCGCACCAGGATGCGAAACACTCACTCACTCACTCACTCACTCTCTCAAAGCGAAGAGTAGAAATTTCATGGATACGCACGTGTTGGCAAAACTATCCCCTTGTTCCCGAACAAACAAAAGCAAAACCTCCAACTTAGATCCTCTCTTATTTAAGAATATTTAAGAGCAACTGAGCAGCAGCTTCACAAACGTGCTTTTCCCCACTGCTTTCCCACTGCTCTCAGGACTCCATACAGGCTTTGTTATGGAGGTGCATATTCTTGCATTGGTTCCAGTACAGAAGTGGTTGGACTTCCCTCTGCCATGCGACCTCTGCCGATAATAAACGGGAAAAAAAAAGGGGAACGGAGGGAGAAGGGGGAGGGGAGATTGGTGGCTGCCTTGGCAACCGCTCTCCTTTCTGCAACTGCGCGCTTCTGATTAGCTGGAAATGTAGTAGTGTGCACGGCTGTGCATTATAAAGCGCACTCTGCTTCCATCAGTGCTTCATAAAGGCTTCCATTTGGGTTATTGTGCCAAGGCGGATGGGAGGAGGTTGCACAGAGTCTGTCTCTGTAGTTCGACAATGTTTGTTTATTTTTTAAATGTATTTTATTTTGTATATACATGACTACAACCTGAACTTGCAGTATTATGTCTATACCACCTGATTATACAAAACCTATCATAGTCTAACAGTCCGAAGCAATGAGCCAAATTCACATGGAAAGGCCTCTGCACTCTTCTCATTAATGTTTATGAATAGGTTAAAGACAAAGGACACCACTCTGAGAATCTATTTGCAATGAAAGACCATTCATTTATAGAGTTGTTGATGATTGTTACTAAATCTAATGACAGTTGTCTCAAAGTTGTTGTTGTGTCCTGTGGTGCTTTCACCTTAATGTTCAGCATTATTTTAAAATAATGCAGAAAAACCAGAAAATGTAAAACCACAGCCATGTTTTTAACCTCACACAACAATGCAGGCCAGCACACTTGTAATCATGGACACTTTTCAAAGTGTGTGCATCGTGTGCTCAGGGAGGAATATGTACAAGGAGGTTTAATCTTGTATTGCTATACAGTTGCAAATGTATGTGTATATGTGTGTGTGTGTGTGGGGGGTGGATGGGGGGGGGGCTGTGAGAGCTGCCTCTGACAGCTCACTGAATGTGATGGATAGCACACCCTTGCCCTGTGATGTGCATGCACATTTGATGTTGAAATGGCCTATCCATGGGACCATTGTCTTTCAATCATGTCAAGGCAAAGTACAGAACAGAGCACATTTTCTGCTGCCTGGCGTTATTACTATGCCACAGTTTACAGCACAATCCATACACTGTGCCTGCAAAGAAATGTTCTTCATTCTCCTGAAGCCGTTTTGTTTAAGAGAGACCTAATTTAGACAGCTTTTTTTGGATGCATCGTCATTAAAACAGTGATAATATAACCTCTTTATCACTCCTCAACAGTGTTGCAGACAGGCTTTCATTAGGTGAACCTGGGTGTGAATAGAGGAGCTTGTAACTCTTGAGAAGGGTACAATTGTTTTTACTCAAACCGTGACAGCAGCATCTGCCCACTGCTGCAGCTCTGATGTTCCCAACCTTCAGAAAATGTAAAAAGCTGGTCATTATTTCAGCAGGTCTATTATGTTACAGCGCAACCTCTGTACTTTACAATGCAGGCCTTCACCGATAGGCACGTCCTGCCACTCTCCCCCGGCACAGCTCACAGAGGGTTAACCGCATGGCTCAGTGCCATGGCTTCATGGGAATGGAATGTGGAGTGCTGTGTGTGCAGGGCTCCTTTCCCAGCATCCCTCACTGCCCAGGCGCATGCTAATGATCAGTATTATTGAAGCACAATTGATGGGCTAGCAACCAAACAAGAGAAACTAATTACTACTAAGGCTTTATTGTCCTTTAATTACTGAAGCTCTATGGCAATTAGTGCCGCACAAAGATGCAGCCCTACTTTAATCTGAAATAAAATGTGATGCAGATGAAAAATTTTGGAAGATGAAAGGTAGATAAGATAATTTGGCTTTCAGTTTGTTCTGCAGAAATGAAGGCTGATTTGAGTAAAGCGTGGGAGAACAAAAGGACTGCTGAGGGTTCTGCTAATTTAAACTGAAAATCATCTCAAAACAGAATTGGCACGTGATATTTCTCTGACCTTGGATAGCCCCCCACCCCCCCAAAAACAAGCAACAGTAGAAAATGAAAATGTTGCCCCAGTGTGCAGTTTGTGATGTCTGTTAGTGATGACTTAGCAGTGATTGTGTAGACAAATAGTGTGACTGTTTGACACCTGCATGAGGTTTGGTATGGTGCAGACAGGGGAAGTGAATGCTATTACACAGTATCTATTGTCAGTTATGTTTGCCTGTGCGACACTGATCGATTTTTAAGAGCACTGATGTTAAACAACTGGGGTAACAGTACAGGATTGTAATATCTTTCACACAGACAACAACAAAGCACAGCGTCCTCCCTTTCTTTGTATCCTGTCAGAGCAGCGTCTGTATTTACTTCAAACTTTACACCACTTTAAATATATCATGACCTTTATAAACAGCATTAGTCCTGATTTATGTATTATTAAATATTCTTTAAAACAACCATAGGCTACAGTAGCTTTGAGTTATGTGTGTCAGTTAAAGCCTCAGTTTGTATTGTGGATATGCAAACAATTAAGTTACGAGTTTGCATTCATTATCAGTATCAGTCATTTTCATTTCAGCCTCGGCACGTACAGTACAATGACGTACACACAAGACTGAAATAAACTGAAATGTATGACATGTTTTAATGTGTGCTTGTAAACTATATATTTGTTTGTGGGAGGCATGGTCTTGATGAAGACATTTCAAAAGTACAAACAAGAGTCTATTGGCAGCAGCTCAGCAACAGGGAGCACAGAAAATAATAATAAAATGCATCAAGAAAAAGTGGATGAAAGAATTTATTATTTCATTGTGTTTCTCTTCGCCACCTCACCTTCACTTGTTCATGGTTGGACAGTTACATGCAGAATTTGGTTTATTAGGTACTTGAGAAAAATGGAAAGTGACTCTATGGCTTCAATATTTATTTTTTTAATATTGAGTCTACCACTGCAAACAAAATGCTAAAAAAAGAAGAAAGAAAGAAACTGCATAATATTTTGGTCCAGCAGAAACTGGTTGAAATCTACTGTCGATGTTACATTCAATAGAAAGTGTTTTTATACTTTCTTCCTCCAGCATGTTTTGTCTCCAGTCTCAAAGTTGGACTGAACTTATTCATATTTTCAGCTTTCTAGTTTCTGGCTGCCAGCTGTTACATATAAGTATTGTAAACTGTTATAAATGCTTAGGATATCCAGTTCCATGTAACCGAGTGAATCATTTTGCTTATAAGACTATAGGAATAAGAGGATTTAAAGCCCCTACAAGGAACTTTTAACTGGATATGCAAAGGTCTCTCGTTTCTGCTGATGTCTCTGTGACCTACAACAGCAAATGAAGCCATCAATGGGAAGATAAGCTATTTCTAAACAGTGTAACTCTTTACCTTTGGGAGGCAGTGGACGGGTCAGTCCACCGGACAACAAAACGATGTACATCACTCAGACCAGAGGAGACAGCACATTTGACAAGGCTATAAATTAGCATTGAGTTGTTGTTACACTAGTGAGTAAAAACCGAGCTCAATTTCATCGCAATATTTTCATCATGGCTGATATTGGGACGGGATCCACAAAGAGAATCCTACCACTTTTGTCCACAGGGGTCACCAAAATCAACACAAAATAAGGTTCTTTGTAGGGGCTTTAATGAAAATGTATGTTTTGTACTGTGAATTGTTGTTGATGATAAAGTTAGACATCGGCAGTTCACTTCCTTTGTCTTCACTCATGAATCATAAACAAAATCTTTCTGAAGTTCTGCCAAACAAGTTTTTATTTGCGATGTGCAGGTGACACACCCACAGAGGTGCAGGCAATGTTGTGCTTTTTACTGTCTGACATTTAGCATAATATGATCTGTTCATGCAAACTGTATTCCTAAGGGCAGCTGTGGTGAGGTACATGCAAATCACACCATTATTGTTAACTCACTCTGTCTATGTTGCTCTCACACAAGTTCTCAGAACACATCACAGCATGTAAACACAGCAGGATTATTCTGTCATCCATTTGTCAACATATGTTACAATATAGCCTACCGTATGTGACAACATAAAGACTGCAGTACCCCATTTACTTACTTATTTGTTTGCTGTTCAGGTCAGTAGCATAAGGCAAAATGTTTCACCATTACATGGTCAGTGAGTTCTCTTTATGACTAATCACATGCTACCTGTCTGTTGCACCTGTACTTGTCTGTCTATAATGAGCACTACAGTAAATGACTATACATCCAAAGAGCCTGCAGGGCATTAGGAGCTACATTTGTCACAGGGCCAAGATAGCAGTGGTGCCACCAGCTGGAGTCCCGTACGCACTGTGCGTACAATTTTTTTTGAAGGTGAAAAAAATAAATATTGTAAAGGGTTTTTTTAATTGTTTTTGGGGAGGGGATAATAAAGATGCTTGTTTGTAATAGGCTAAAAGTGCTGAGTCCAGTGATTGTTAAGCCAATCACTTAAAGCCTACCATAAAGGCCAATAATTGTCGTTTACGTCATCTGTCACTTGTGATTTTGATTTCTGGCGCTTATTCTTCTGCTATACACTATCGCCTATGTAGTGAAATTGAATCCTGGCAGCGCCAATGCGAGATAGCACTGTAAAAAGTTGGGAATCATTTAAAAGAATGACATATTTATAGCTGAAAGAAGAACAATGCAGGATTTTTACCTTAAGTCTGCTACATTTTTACCTTATTTAAACAGCTTCAGAGTAATTGTGATGGTTAAGTAAATGACGTGTAACTTGTACTGGTTAGCGTCTTTTGGACGAAAACCAACCTTGCAAGATCAGTGCCTCTGACCCAGTGTCCCAGCTCTCGTGCCCTGTAATGGGTAATTTCTTGTTTATGACAGATAAGACTGCACAAATATACACATAATAACGCGTATATGATATATAACTTTATCCACTGCTCCATGGATTGCTTTCTTGCCGGCTTCATTGAAAACAAATGCACATGGCTGGTAGGATGGTTAGAAAAACTGCAGAAAAGCAACCAGACTTGCACAGTTCTCCTTTAAGTAGGCAAGTTAAAAACAAAAAGAAACAGACAAAAAAACAATAAATAAATAAATAAATAAATAAATAAAAACACCTGAGAAAAACCTAAAGACAGCATTCTGGCCCAGCTTGCTGACCTTTGACCCCTGGGCCTGGTTGCACTGACCCTACTTGTTTGAGCAGGGCATGGGAACCTGCAGTGTGTCCTGAGTGTGTCAACAGTCTGGACCAAGACCACAAACAGCAATTAAGATAATATTTCTGGGATCATTCATTTACCTAAGGACAAAAGGAGTTGTAACTTTCCATTCCATCTGTCGTGCCTGTAATTAAAACTGTTGTAATGGAGTATATAACATAAGCCAGTCTCTTGTTCTGTCCAGATCCCTGTTGAAATAGATGTAGAATACCCTCAGTGCAGCTCTGCAGACAAGGAGGTCACGACCTAGTTTCCCCACAGGTCAACTCCCACACTCTGTTGCAGGACTTTAAGCCTCTGACATCTGAACCACTAAAAGATTATGTGCATGTGTGTTTTTTTTCTTGATTTATTCCATACATGGAAAATGCTGACTCTCCAACAGAAGGGTATAGTGTGCCTGTAATTCCGAGCAAGCACTGAAGAAAACTGCCAGGATATTATATGACTGACATCATGTCCTCATTGTGTCATCCACCTAGCGAATCACCCTGAAGCATAATTAAGGAAAATCACCACAGGGCTTACATGCATTGACTCTTGATTTGGTAAAAGAGACGTGTATACCTTTCCCCTCTGCATGACGGGCTGAGGAAAGACAGAGAAGCTCAGTGAAAAAGAGAGCAGACTTGTCAGTCTGACCACGTTTCATTTAGCACTTCATTTCAAGGAAATTCAAGAGACTCTTCTAATTGCCTATAGCATTTCAGCTCTCATTTGGGGAGGAATGTATTGGAGTCTGCAGGAGCTTCGCTTAGTGTTTTCATATCATTAAAAAGGCCAACATTTGCACATGGTGATAATGTCAAGTGAGTTAAAGTTTTGTTTTTGAGGACTGTTTGTGTAAAACCAGAGAAAGAAAGAGTGCTGTTTTGATAGCCAGTGTTTGGTGGGTGATCAAAACAAGTCTGTGACATTTGCTCAGGTTTTTTTTTTCTTTTTTTTTCAACTTATTTTAGACACAGTTTGTCTCATGGATATGACGGAGTGCATGTTTTGTGCACGTGTAGGAAAACAGGAGCTATTCTTATTTCTACTTGGCGAGGCACATGGCATCATTTGTTGGTGAAAATTGTCATTCAAGCGGGGGAGTCATTCCTATATAGAGATATTCAAGCATCCAATCATGGTCCCTTTCAGATGAGCAATTAGGATTCTTTTTGAGTAGCTCAAATTATAGATGATTTTTACCGAGTGAGGGGAAAAAAGAAAAGAAAAAAGGGAGGCTAATTTCAATGCAGGCATCTTTTTTAATTTGACATTACGACAGTAACAACCATTAAATACATTTTATTTTCCAGTGGCTGCACATTTTTGGAATTTATTCGGTCAAATGTCAACATTTTATTGCTTTTATCATCATTTTTCAGGAGCTGTTAACCTTCACAGCCTTGCAGAAAACTGATGCTAAATTCCTATGTTTATGCAGATCTGCAGATATGATTGGAGCATTATTCTCTGTAAAAACTCTTCCTTTTCCCTCTCTGCTGAAGTCAAGACATGCAGATTCTATGTAATCTCTATCATGCATGGTGGTGAAACAATGCTTTTGCTTCTCATGTTCCATCCACTGATTAAATGAAGCATACTTGATCTTTATCTGGGCTGAAGGATGATTCCTGCACTGGCCTCCGTCCAAGTCCTGTAGGCTGTGAAGAAAAAAGACAAACACGATAAATTTATTAGAGACATTGAAATGATTTGGCCTCAAATCTGGAGATGAACTTTGAAAGTCTTATTTAATCCAAACATTCTGGATGTTTTAAATATTCTTATTGGGATTTCTTTGAAATATCTGTTATCAGGTAATAATAAAGTAAAAATAAATTATTTACTGTTAATAAAGACAAATTACATCATCATATGATCACTTATCAAACATCATGTGACCTCATATCTCAGTATCTAGTTAAACCCGCCCCTCAGCAGCAACTGACCAATCATAGTTTAACAAGTGGAACAGACATGGCAGAGTCCTGCCCAGCCCTGCTCTCTGTACATACACTAGTCACTATAAAAGCCTGTTTGTATTGTTAAAACTTATACAGACTGACTAGTAAAAATGTATCCTCTGTTGTCCTCTGCATTGTACATGTATATATAAGCTAAACATCCAAACAGGGTTAGCCTTTAAATGAAATATGGAAAAAGGTCAAATCAGACTCTTAAAGCTACTTAGCTCCAGGTAGCTATCTGAAGCTAATAAATTGTGCCAGCAACAGATGTCGTTTTACCCACCAAATGCCACCATTTATGGATGTCACAACAAATTAATAAAGGAACAGTTCCAAAACTGTCTGTACAGGATATTGGATGTCTACACAGTGAGAAACTGATAAAAAAAATATTGAATTCTTGTGTGAAATATTCCTTTTGGTCTGAAAAATTAAATGTCACCAGCAGAGCCTCGTTCTGGGAGCAAGTCATTACAGGAGTTTGTCAAAAGCCCAGTAAAAAGTAAAGACCAAAAGCTAAAACACCACTGTAAATATTTCAGCTTTTTCTTCTTCACTGACTTGAGGTGAATCAAACCTTTCGTCCCACAGGCAGTTGAGTACAGAATGAATGTGGCATGAATGAACTCACAATTCAAGGTTATGTTCCTCATGTGTTCTCACCTCACCTCTATAAAGGGACAAATTATAGCATCATAAACTCACTCTACAAGTCATGTGGAGAGAAATATATGTGATGTGAGAAATGTGAAAAAATGTCTCCCATGGTGAAATTATCATGAAAACTTAACTGCTCTTTCTGAAGCTTATGATATGTTGGACACTTTTTTTTTTTTTTTTTTTGTTGCAAATTTTCACTAAGTTAACGTCAATGTCATTGTGCATCAAGTTAAGTCAAACAAGGATCTGTGTAGTGCACACTCTTCCTGTGCAGCACACTGAAGCCTACTGTATTTTCAATAGAGAGCCAATCTCTATATTTCCCCTCGCTGCTAATCTCCACCTTCCCTCTTTCCTGGCATTAACCAGGCAGAAGAGTTGAAAGGGATGCAATTTTTATGCAATTTTGACCTATTGTAGAGATGGTGCCTGTAGGGAGGCCTGAGTGGCTTATAATGTATAAGCACACTTAGCACTGATGGTTTGGACCTGTATCAGCCTGGGAGGAGTGGCATTGTTGCAAGATGGAGAAAATAGTTTCTCATCGGATCCCTTGAGAGATTGGAGATTAGAGTTTTATCGACGCTACCTTGCAACAGGATGAGGATTTTCTCCCAGAGACAGGCAGAGTTGTGCTGAAGTAGATGTACTGTATGGGTCTTTGTGTTGGACATGACTGCCCGCATGAATAAAATATGGCAGTTGAACATGCTGTTCAACACTCTTTGGGAACAACAATATCCTTTTAAGAGTAATTTCACTTAGGCTGTGTCCTCGCCAGCCTCAGCCCCTTCTTTCTTTCTCTTTTGCAGACACAAACAAACACACACAGACTCACATTTTCAAGGGTGAGAGAATGCTATATTGCCATTACCAGTGAACACAGAGGCTGGGGGGAGAGAGAGAGAGAGAAGAAAGAGGGAGTGGAGAGGGATGGGATAAAATCCATCAGATTTGATGGCATGGTGATGTAGATAATGTTTTCTCTTTTCAGCTCAGCTCAGAGAAAAGAAGGCAGAACACAACCACTTTCACTCTCTCACATCCTCTGTTTTGAATGAACGGGAGCACAATGTACCGAGTTTGTGTGTCTAACATGTCTCTTTGTGCACAAACACTGTGCCCTTTTACCTATCAGAATGATTGCCCCACCATTATGTGATTTAATGGTAAAACACACATACTCTTAATCCGGCTACACTGCTCCAGCGGAGGAGCTGGGCTTGTAGTCGTCGGGGAGGGGGGGACACATAATTAACCAGCTTCTCATCTGTTTGCACAAATACGACAGAAAACCCCTCAAAAACCGCTCAACGCTACGGTAATTTGCCGCACAGAAACATTGGAAAACAAATGCGTTCAGGAAATGTAGATGGGTTTTTAAGGTCTGAAAGCCACAGCTGCTTGGCAAGCAGAAGCTGGCTCCTTTTGTCTTTTATCTTCTTCTGTAATGTGCACAGGTGCTGCTTAATTCAATTGGAGAACGTTGCCATGGTTTTACATTAATATATTTCCATGTTACCATTACGACTGTTGTCATGGAGATGATAGGACCTATTTGAACTGAAAGCAGAGATGGTTTTATGGGGGTATTGCTCTCTCTCTCTCTCTCTCTCTCTCTCTCTCTCCCTCCCTCTCTCTCTCACTCTCTCCTTCTCTCTTTCTATCTGTCTCTCTCTTTCATTTGGTTGCTCCATGTCAAGTCACATGGTATGCTGCCAGATTTAAAGCTTGACTTCACTGTTCACCCCCCCCATTCCCCCAACCCCCCAACCCCATCTTTTTTTTTTTTTCTTACTGTTTCTAACTCAGTATTGCTGGAACAGAAGATGCATTTCAATCGTACCTGGCAACCAACACATTCGGGGCTAAAACAGAGGTCTCATTTGCTCATAATGGGACTTTCACTGCACTGTGTCCTTCTGCAGAGATGCACAAATCCAATCCAGTACTGTGCACAAGAATTGTTGAAACACACTGCGCTCAAAAGAATTTTCAGTAATGTTCCCACTGACTTATTTTTTTCACTACCTATAGACCCATGTTGATTGAATGTCTTTTGAATCCCAAGAGAAAATGGTTACAGAAGAAAATGAACAGGCTAATCGGGTACAAAGGTTGGGCTGCACTGGAAATGGAATTTGCTAAAAATCAAAACAACTATGTAAAATACAGACTTGTTTTTTTTTTTTTTTTTTTGAACATCGTCTACTACGAACATCTAATCGAGACTCGGTTATTCCAATTAAAGTAATTGCACACTTTCATAAAATCAATACTGCTCCCTGGTACCGTAATTGCTTCTTTCAATCAATTTGATGCATTTTCTAGAACAAAAGGCAAAGCAGGGGTATTCAATTTACTCAAGCATACCAAAGTTGATGGAATGCTTGTATTGGCTATTAAAGCATTGGTTGTTTTCTTCTTCTTAAGGATGCCAGTGGAATATCTTCAGAGGCAAGTTCAAAGTCACCTTGTTATCTCTGGATTTTGTCTTCGATACCACTGTAACTCATTATATCCGCACGCACAAGAGGAGAAACATATTAGTACCCTGGTGCCTCACTGGAATGAGATGCAAAATGTATCACAATATGCAGCAACTTTGCTGAAATTGACCTTAGTTTTTACTAATGAACATGCACACACTCTCTCTCTCTCTCTCACACACACACACACACAGACATACAGTATGCACAAACGCACACACCTTGGTTGAGGGTCCAAACAAATACAGAGAAAATCTAACAAAAGCACCCATGAGAAACTGGGCTATTCTGACAGCTTTGATCCATCAGCAAACCATAATGCAGAGCAAAGTCAAATGTGTCCTACTTTTCTTTGCATTAACTGAGCTCGAAAAACATCTTCTGAATTTTTACACATACTGTATTTTAGGCCTCCCTCCTCTCAGTTCTGTGGTGAAATGAAATAACTTAGAATTAGAAATGGGTTACAGTCGTGTCTTTCTTCCTCTCACTCCTTCACTCACACACACAGACACACACACACACACACACACACATATGAACACATCATGCTGCATGATAGACGGAAAAACCCATGTTTAAGCCACCACCATTTTCACTTTTTCTGCATTTTCATTTTCATTTTTCCCTTTTTTTTTTTTTTGGATAATGAAAAATGTCTGATATGAAACTCTGGACTTGCAGCGCAGCACCCAGCTTTCAGCTTTTCTTACACAAACACAAAGTGACAAGATGGTTACTCTCTCTGCACACTGACAGTTCATTCCAGACTAGGAAAAATGTCAAAAATGTTTAGTCACGGCTGAGTGGACTTAATTACCGTCCTCTAGGCTGCCACAGAACTCAGTGCCACTAATGGTCCCGAGCTACAGATAAAATTCCATTTACAAGAATGTTGCAGCCACAAGATCTGATTTGGCCAATATGAAATATTTACTTTGATGTAATTAAAGTGACAATGCTTATCACCCGTTTTGCCCCCTCCTTTAAAAAAGGAATCGCCCTGTTTAGATAAATATGGAAACATAGATTGTTGGCCTTTTAGGATGAGATGTACACTTAGTGCTCGTTACATCATGGGATAATAATAATAGTGTTATGATAAGTGCTAATTTTGAACTTTTCTATACACTGAGCAACAACAACATTACTTACAGAGTTAAAGCAAACTCATTTTTTATTAATCTAACCACTTAATGAGGCAAACTACATGTAAAGTAAGTGATAACTAAATAACTTAATTGGAACAGTTATGTCTTTTTTCTTGCCTTGTGAGAAACATTATCAGTCAGCACAGTTTTATGTGACACATAAACATCTTCTCTTTTAAATGCACAGTGTTTGATTTCAATCTAAAATGAAAGAATCACATCTAAATCACTTGAATAAAAATAATACAAACTTTGAAAAATAACACTCAAACATTCATTTTTTGTGCTCTTCAAAGTTTGTTTATATCAGCAAGGTTTGTAAAATCTTCAGTGAAAGACCATAGAAAATGCTTATTACAGTGTTAAACTCTTTGATACATGTAAATACAACCACTTGGTCAGAACTCTAAAGAGCCTTTCGTTTATGACCATCATGCAACAATGAATGGTATATTTTCAGAGAGGCGAATAAAATTTTCAGAAGTGAATAAAAGCAGTGTTTAATATTATAACTATAATTATCTTGACCTCCTGCTCAGTCAGAAATGGAGGGGCTGCCTCATCATTGTCAGAAATAGTGTGATTTGATTTATTCATGGCAACAGGAAAACTCAATCAAACAACATCAAAGGTTTATGTAAGTCTCTTAACCCAAACAAGACCCTCAGCAGTGTATGGCCGGTTCATCTCTACATATGCAAATGTAGCCAACACCATGGTATTCAAATAAGAAATGTGGAGGACACATTTCATTAAAAAGCCTTTTCTGTTGTATGAAAGCACACCCTTATGGCTCTCACTCATGGGAATTAGTGTTTACCTGCTGGGCTGCAGCGTGGAAACATTTCCTCATTCATACATAATTCTTCAAATAACTGTTGCAGAGCTAAAATTGTACAGTCTGTTTGACTGCAGTGCTGTTTACCCATATATGTGTTTTACTCAATGTCTATACACTAAAAGTGAGTGGAGTTTTGTTTGTGGTGCTCACTGCATTCAACATCTATATTTTAAAAAATTAAACAGAAACATCCCTTGAGGGATTGTCTGTATCGTCATGGTGAGCAGTGTGATTATGAGTCATTCTCTGAGCATTGTGCATTTCATGACAATACATCCATTATTTGTAGAAATATTTCAGTCTGGACCAACCAACAAACTGTATCTGGCCAGTAGCTGGAAGTTGTACCCTTAATGTCTAATACAATGAAAGCAATGAACTGGTGTTTCAGAGTAAAAGACACAGGAAGCTGCTGTTTTCACACTCAGAAATGAGCTGCTGTATGGGCCATTGTGCCTCTCCTCGTCCTCCACATCCATCATGTGAAAATGAGTTCATATGCATCACTGCTAACATAATGGTCTTAAGAGGCTCAGGGAGAGGCTCACCTAACATGCAGGATGGCACAATAAAGAAGAACCCACTGACATTAATGAAAACGTATACCATTCAAAACTAGTAGAAGCAGTGGCTGAGAGGAAGATGGAGCATTATTTATTAATAGTAAATGGCTAAGTGACTGGCTGTTGATGGCACAGGCTATTTTCATACCGTCTTCATGATGTTCTCTCTTTGTTGCCATTTTTTTTTCGGAGAGGAAACAATATTTTTTTTTTACAACATTGTATTTTGTTGCTGCTGTTGCCATTGTACCCAGTACTTCTGGATAATAACTAATTATTTAGCCTGAAAGGATTATTAATGCTGTTGCATCAACAAAAGTGATCAACCCAAACAGAGATGGGTAGGTTTTATTACACATTACATATACTTCATTTTCGGAGTAACCTGGCCATATTTTAAATGTTTTTATAAAGAATACTAGGCTACAATTTAAATAAAATATAAGTGAAAGTCTCAAAAAGGTTGATATGTCTCAACTTATAGGCTGTATTTTTAGTCTTGTGCAAGGCCTCTGCAAAAACTGTGACAAAACACACAGCAAGAAGTTAATTATCACATATGAATGTGCAAAGTGGTGATTTTCTGTTGATATGTTAAATGGGTGTAAAACACGTATGGACTGTTTTGTCGCTGTTGTTTTACCTGCCTGTTTCTCCTCAGCCCCAGTTTTACAAGTCCATATTTACCTCAATGAGACTAACATGCAAAGCCCCCTGCTGTGCACTGTCTTCATCCTCACTCTCCCTCCCTCACTGCTCTCCCTCTCTCCTCATCTCCCTCAGCTTGTAACCTGAATTCAGTAGTGCAGTGGACCAATCGATCACAGGGAGTCCTTTTTTTTTTCATCCCAGCAATTTTCCTCTGAGGAAAGGGGGAATAATGTGAGCTAACAGTGTGGAAAATCAATGCTCCACTGGCACAGAATAACTTGGAGTCTGGCTGGCAGAGAGCACTGGGCTCCATGAGGCCAGTTTGAGTGATAAAGCCACCCCACGTCCCATCTCTCATCCTGCATGATATGCAGCTGCCCCTACAGTGCCACACTCACTCGCAACAGTAGCTCAACAGTTTAATTCCCCAAATCCTGTGGATTTATAAGGTGAAGGCTCGTGCTATGTGGCTTCATGTGCATAATGGGTGCATGGATCAGAACTGCATAGGCCCACTATACTGTATGTATGCACCACACAAAAAAACCTCATGTAAACCACTCTGACCTGTGGGTGACCCAGTCATGATGTGCAGTCAAGCATTGTTCAGCACTGAGCCTTATTTTAAATTCCAGTTTCCAGAGATGCCAAGTGGGTCAGACTTTTGAGGAATTTGGATAAAACGATGCACAAAATATTAAGAATATTTCCATTTCATGGAGTGGTGCTTTTTTTTTTTCAAGAAAACATTACAGTAAGTTTGGGGTTTGAATATTTCTCTCAGTGTATATGAAAATAAAAAGCTAAAACAAGCCAGCCCTGTCACACAGTGAGAGTGTGCTCTATGCAGATATTTTTCAGTCTTACCGTAAATAAACTCAAAGCTAAATAAAGGAGAACACGGGGTATTCAGGGTGTCACAGGTCATGTAAAGGATTCTCAGTGTATTTATCTGAAATAAACCATATCAGAGTCCACCATCATGGGTGTAGACTGACACCTAGACACAAGTAGTCAGAAAAAGTAAGCAGTATGTAGAAGGTTTGGGCACATGCAGCATTGCAGGAAAACAGTGTGTGAAATAGGTTTCATAATCAACAAGAAACTGGTTGACACACTGTCATCTTTCATAACAGTACTGTCACAGGTACACCACAAAGTGTGCTCGTCTGCATGTGTGTGTGTGTGTGTGTGTGTGTGTGTGTGTGAGTCTGCATACCATTTCAATGGTTTGCCATCGCTTCTTCAACACCACCCACACTGACCCAGACAGTTTCAAACCTGCTGAAGCTGCTTTTAGTAAAGTTTCTTTTTAGCTCATAAGCAATAAGATAGATAGATAGATAGATAGATAGATAGATAGATAGATAGATAGATAGATAGATAGATAGATAGATAGATAGATAGATCGTCAATTTTGTTTACTTGTGCACTTTCTTACACATATGATTTTATATCGCAACACAACATAATCAAGCAATCTGCCTGTCTTTTCATTAAGAACTGCATGTTGTAACAAAAGCACAGATCCGCTTGGGAGACACCAGTCACATCTCGTCTTGCCAATTACACTTTGCATGATTCCTCCCCCAAATTAGGATGAGCCAAGATGGAAAATGATTCTTGGCATGTCGTGGGCCCTAATTATCCATAGAACAAATGGAAATATCGTTGATGTTGTGTTCTTAATCCACCCATAGACAAAAAGCGACAAAGCCCACTGACAGCTTTTTGGCTTGTGAAATATGATGTGAGAGAAACCAGCATTTTTGTTATGAGAAGCAGGACTGAGTGCTCAAACATGTACCTGGTCATTAAAAGGTTATTTGTGGCTGGTGCGTCATGTTTCTCTGGCGAGATAGCGTAGTCTGTTACTGAATAATATGACAAAGACATCATGAATGCTAAGCTCCTTGGTGCTGAGTAGAGCCAAACACCATGGAAAACAAATAGCATTGTACCACAGGACGTTTCCGATTGTGCTGCTGTGTTTGAAGAGCAGAACTTGAATCATGAGAACATACTCAGTGTGAATACAGGAAAAATACAACCTCTCAAACACAGATTGGAAGAAGAAAATATCACCCATCCAATGTTTCAAGCATCACTTCCATAGCGAGACACAAACAGATCTCAGCCACTACCTCCAAACGCTTTGCTTGTTATTCACAAATACACACAACAATGAGACAAATATTATTTTGAAAGAAACTTTAGATATGTTGTGCATCTGCAAATTTGACTTTATAGGAATAGCAGTGAAATAACATTACCATAAGCTTGGTGCAATGCATGCATAATAGATTGTTGTTTTCACTCTGCATATGGTAGGAGCTGGATTCGCTTCAAAGTGCACCAAATTTGCATGATTCGATGTGAGGGATTCTGGGATTAGAGAACACCACTTCCTCCCCCCACCCCTTCTTTCACTCAGCCATAGAAAGGTATCACATTCCCACAGATGGTGGGGAACATTGTGAAAATATTGCCATTACGATACAAAAGAGTAAGCACAGGAAACTGAGAAAATAAATACTGCAAGATTTTTTTTTTCTCATCTTTTTTTCTTTTTACATCTTAATTCTGGTACATGGTTTTAATGAAGTACAAGCAAATAACAAGTCCTGGCATTATTATTCTTTTTTTTTGTATTATTTTCCTTTAGATCTGAAATGATGTTAACAAACTGAAATTCATGCAGATGGTTGGTCAAAGATTTTGAATAACATTTCTGCCTCTGTGTTTTGACACTTGAGATTTTGTGATTGAAAGGAAATGTGACAGCTCTCACATGTGCCAGGAGAGACCGGCGTCAACAGACAACACGGTACTCCTGTACAGCTGCTTGTCGCTGACATCCCTCACCCTTGTCTTCTATCACTTAAAACTGACAGAAAACAGAGAAAGAGAGGAGGAAGCCTGTTTGACTGTAGACAAGCCCCAGAGGCTCCTGCTGAACACTGTCTGGAAAACAAGAACAAACTGATACACAAAGTATTAACAGCACTCAGAGCTGCAGTTCTTCAAATACAAATGGCACAAGAGGAGTGACTCTACAATGCTCATGAATCTCTTTAAAAAGAGAAAATGTCTTTCGGCCATGTCTCGTCTTTTGATTGTGACACACTGCATTCCTGCATAAAGTCAACTGAAGGTGCATGTCACAAGTGATGGAGGGGGTTTACTGCATTGTGTACTTTTATGCAAATTACATGCCCATCAATGATGAGCTGTCCCTCTTCTCACTGGATAACCTGATTATAATTTAGATCAGGATGTCCATCTGTTGGGTGAACACCCACGCGTAGAGTCCTGCATATAGGATGAATGAAACTGCCTTGTGTGGTTTTCCCCATTTCTTACCGAGAAAGAAATGTCAGAGGGCGGTCAAAGGGAAAGTTTTGTTAATGTCTGCCGCCTGCTGTTTTTCCATCTAATAGTTCTATTCATTTGTAGCATTTCAGCCAGAGGTGTGAGCTGACGTTAACAAGCCGAGCCAGCTGAAGGTGAAACCAACATCTTTTAGGTGGATTTCTCTGGAGATGAACACAGAACATTTAACTGAAATTTAGCAGAGTGTCGCTCAGGAAAACTAAGAGAATGAGGCCATGTTAGCAGCTCTCTGTATCTCTTACTGTAACACAAGCTGGTTACATGTTTGCTATTAAATGGTGCAGCTGTTATTTCTGCAACACAAACACAAGATTTAAGTTTAGTCTCTAACAAAAGGACTGAAATGTTAGAATTCAGCCCATGGTCTGGGTTAGTATGTCTTTTATGTAGTTGCTGTCTGTCATGACGTTTGAACATAACAGAAGTGAAATAGGTAAAAGTCCTAGAGTCTTACAGCTGACCTTAGAACTTAGAACTGACAACTAGCATGAAAGATAGCTACAAAGACTAATAATAAACATGACCTGAGTTTGAAGAGTTGAACTACAAAGCAAGCAGTGCTGCTATAAAAAATAAAGGAAATAAGCTCAGTTTTTTTTCTTCCAAATTATCTGTCATCAGCTGCTACTTCTTTGTGAAGGACTACATTGAGCAGGACGAGAGTGAATCAGGTGACTCATTCCTAACAGGAAATTTACAGTTCATCCTGAGGGGAGCATTAATGTCAGCTTAAAATGTCGTCGCAACCTAATCAGAACAATCCTGGTGCAACCAGAAGAAAAGTCAGGGTAGGATTCATCCTCTGTGGACCATGAATGTCTCTATGTTGAAACATATCAGTTTGAACCCAAAGCAGGAAGCTGATCAACAGGCTGGCACTGCCATCATCAGAGCGACTTGTATGGTTAAAATTAGGCTGTTAGGCAAAGGTCCAGTAATTAAGTGGTTGGGCCATCCTCTCAGGTACCACTGAGCCATGTACGCTACTTTGGTTTCATTTGCTCAGGTTCTGAAATATGAGTCTCTATATTTTTCTGTCTCCACTCCAAGGCAATAGAGGTGAGAAGAATTTTGTTTCTCTGCTCTGAAAGTAAAAGAATTCAATCAATCAAAACAACCAAAGAGCAACATGTCTTTTCAGGAAAAGCATCCTGGTTACTTTGGGCCATCAGTATACATTCTCAGCAGTTTTCATATTCTTCAATAAAGAGAAGTTGAAAACTGCTCAGTGTATTTATGGAAAACTGCCACAGCTTGATAACATTAACGTATGTATTTACTGGGTGACCTGACCCTTTAAAATCCAATCATTATTTGTCAAATGACTGCATTTCCATTTATCTGCTTATTTTCAAAACAAAACAAGGTCTATTAACTGTGTGCAACCAATTAAGACTGCTTCACTGCTTTGCTGACAGACAGAAATTCTCCATTACCAGTATTATCCATTATTATCTGTACCATATTTTGGATTTAAAATTAGTTTGATCAGCAAACGAAAGATTTCCTATAAATCCACAAGTGACATAGCCTACATTATCTTTCATCAGCTGCAAGGATTATCTGCTTCAATGCAAAATGATTTCCTCATTGCAGGTGTACCAGGGAATCTGACAGAGAGGGAGGCGAGATGTCGAAGCGTGTTCCTCTGGCAGGTAGTGGAGGATCAGGTCTTGTGATGTTTCTGACCTAATATGGCCAGGTCTGGACCATCAGCTGAGGATCAGGTGCTTGCTAAATATTTAGGAAGATGAAGACTTCCTGCTGAGCCAAGGCTCGCGTCATAAGTCTCGGCTCAGGGCTTCTTTTCTGTGTCTTTCTCCATTTTTCAGTCTCATCTCACTCCTTTTCTCTTTCCTCATACCCACTCGTGCTGCCTCTCTCACTCTCTGTCTTCTTTGTGTCTTTGTGTTTTGCTGACATCCTTCTCTTCTCTGCAAATGATTGCATCTACGGAAGGCATCTTAGAGATTTTGTGTAGGAAGGAAGTATTTAGCGTAGGAAGAAATTGTTTTAAAAACAAAGGGTTTTTCAGTTTTCTTGTCTTTTAAACCCTTTAAAATGTTGGAGGTGAGGGCTGTGTTGCTCATTTCCACTGTTTAACTTTTCATTCAGTAATTTAGTACTTAGAACTGTTTATTACACCGTTGTTTGTCCACTTTCTGGGCTAATGGCTTTGACCTGCATGTACAAAATCTAAAAAAGAAAAACGCTGAATTGAGTGGTATAAACCTAATTAAACACCAGCATATTGTTAGTTTTAGAGTTAAATTAAGCTCGATGATGAGGCTGTCTGCCACCTCTCGCACTTTAATTGAATGTATTCTGCTGTCTGTTTGCCTTTTCTGAGTCCACACAGTGTGCAGCTGAATCCTCACTGATTAAATTCCACCATAAATGATTATACTTAATGAAATGCAAGCAATTAAAGTAAAAGCCTGATCAAATGGTGGCTGACTGTCAGTCATATGTGCTGACATGTAATTGAAAATGTCCCCTTTCTCTTGCTCTCCACTGTAATGTGAATCCGTTTAAAAACAGATCGGGTTTCTGGAGGCAACAGGGGAGAGGATGATGCTTAATCAACTAATTGACAGAACAAAGACCTTTTGAAACATGTGCGTTCAGTAACATCTGGCCCCTCTTGTGTTTAATTATAAATTATTCACCACAAATGGCCTTTTGCTTCCAAACTTTCAGGTGCTGAGCACGTCAGACCAGATAGGAGGAGGGTGAGGAAAGTACACTAAAGTAAACTGAGCAGTTTTCTCACTGTATAAGTCACGATTTGTCCATGTGAATTTAACAATACACAAACTGACACCTTCTTACAAACTGTTTTTTTTTTACATAAAAAAAAAAAACCCACGAAGCCTCAGTTTCATCGATTAGCTATAGCATTAAACGTTATTACTCGTCAGGCATCCTGGATCAAAGGCAATTATTCATAATTCACCTTTCCAAAATCCTGTGGTGTCGCTCTGCACTACAAAAGCAACACAGAACACGGAATACAATTTAATGGATTACCATTTTTCTTCTGCCTTATGACACAATGACACAATTACCTTAAAGCTTATTTTCGAGGCGGGAAAAAGAGGATTGGGTGACAGAAAAATAAGGCGGATAATATTCTCTCTTGTATTTAACTTTGACAAACTTACAGGCTCAAGGCGTAACCGTTTTCTAGTCCTCTCTGTCGTGCTGCAGAGAGTGGGAAGGGCCCTGTATACTGTAGCTACAGGTCATTGTTGCCCTACAGATGAACTAAGTGACAATAATTGAGTTAAGAGGGGAAACAAATGATGTCACGAGTGCATGAAGTGGAAAGAGTCGACTGATTTATTTTCCAAAACAATACATGCCACAGCAAATCAGTTTTATTGGGAGGTGTTGGGGGGGTGGGGATATTCAGACTGTAGCTTCACCACAGTGCTGCGTGAGGGTGAGTGTGTGCACCAGAGATCAACTGACAATCTGACACTATCTGTGATCAGTAGAAGAGCAAAGAGCAAGAAGTCATCAGGTGGCGCATAAAGTATTCAGATATTTAATATGAGTTAAAGCAGCAATATGATGTGTTATGTGTTAGTAAAAGAACTGCAATCAAACTTTAAACAAGTGTTATTTGCAAAATGTTTTCATGTATTAAATATTTAAGAATTTATGTAAAAGTTATTTTTGTTCAAGTGCCTTTTCAGAGTGTAATGTTTGATACTGTGTACTGGTGTACTGTGATATTTGTATATACAATATGATAGCAGCATTTCAGTGTTGTTGCTGTATTTATTATTTCTTAATTAGATCTGAATTAGGGTTAGTGATAACACAATATGAAGCATAAACGGATGTAATATGTAACACAACTGAAGACACTGTAAGTTACTGTCTGTCTGCCAAATTTATGAAACCAAAACCCAAGTGTGTGTGTGTGTGTGTGTGTGTGTGTGTGTGTGTGTTAAACAAGAAAACAGTGGTACACTGTCTGTTAAACACTGTCTATTATGTAACTCACCACATTATCTGTGTAACCAAGCAGCCGCAGTATTGATGAATAAACATATTACTTCACTGTGCCTCAGACCATCTTCATCATTTTCGTTGTTGACTTCCAAAATACAATGAATTTCATGCAACTGGTGTTTTATCTTCTTAGAAATCCATCCTTGTCTGTCTCTTGTTTACTTTTCTGAATAAATAGAACAATCATCTGTATGTAATATTTTGTAGGTCATATTCTTGTGATGAATCAAACATTTAGCTATAATTACACCATGAGCACAGCTACAAGGATTGCACTAACTAACTGTGATTCTTCCTGCTTCCTGATATTTCACTTCTGCGTTGAAGCGTGGCTGCCGTCTGAGGCTGCATCTGTGTTGGAAATAACATAAACAAAGTACACATTGCTCCTAATGGCTCTAACATACAGCACAGGTTGGCAGTGTCACAGTATCAGCTCAAAGAAGAGCACTAATGATGCGAAAGCGGCATGAAGGACACGTCGAGTTGTTGACATTCAGCTGTAGGGAACTCATACCAATCCAGTGTGGGGGGAAAAAAACAGAGGAATGATTAAAGTGACAAAGGTTCTGTCTGCTCTTGTCCTTTATCTGACTGACGACTTCACAGAAGAGAGACTAATTGCGCGGGGGATGAAAGTGGCCACAATTATTTCCCTTTAATGGCGCAGATGCATCCATTTTGAAGAGTAGCTGCAACTTCAGATGAAGTTTACCTGATTAAGTCTGAGTGAAGATCTTTGTTTACGTTCACGTTTGACTGTTTGTGCATCTGTAATTGTGCATGTAACAAATAAGATTTCATGCATATCTATCTATCTATCTATCTATCTATCTATCTATCTATCTATCTATCTATCTATCTAGCTTCTAAAAAGTGCTGAAAACTTTTACAGGTCAAAAGCTACACATCAGTTGCTGTTTCCTTGCTACCATGGAGACTGTTTAGGTGTTTAAGTCAGTTTAAAACTTGATCTAATCACATCTTTTGAGTGTTTGGGCTGAACTACAAAAAAGGAGATCGTCCCAGTTTTAGTGTAGTCAACAGTTGCAGGCATGCTGAGGTGGTAACTTCAGTCTGTGAAAAGTTTCCCTCTCTGTAGGTGTGTGGTAAAGCTGGGGCTCTTGTTGTATTCAGGTAGAATATGACTCACAATCCCAAATGACTCATGTGGTGCGTTGAAGTCACACTGAGGTTCTCAATATATGCTCATTTTCATGCTGATGCCAGATGGGCACAGTGTTGACAAGGTTGGAGCTTCTTCTTTTTGTTCTATTTTTTTTTAAACTTCTTTTTAGCTGGGGGTTGGGGGGGTGGAGGTACTTAAAGTTAGACAGGCTTATCTCTGAAAATGCTTGATATGAATAACTCTGTGGGAGAAACTAGAAAGTCTGTTAAATATGCACTTAACTGCAACAAGAAATACACTCAGTGAAACTAGCTTAAAGGGATATGGTAGCTTTAGATATCACAGCAAATGATGCGCTGTGAACACAGTTCTTGCCTCAGGCCAAGACGGTGACTAATGCATTTAGCTGCGATTAAACAGCCTATATATTTAATGTGAAAACTGGTCATGTTTTATCGAGTATTGAACTTGTTGTGGTTGAAATACTCATCTTACAAGTCTCATTTAAGCAGATTCCAACAACAACAACAAAAACCTCAGACTTAAAAAGCTCATACTATTTAGTGACAAATAGTGTTGTCATGTGTTTCCAGTGCAGGGCAAGATGCAGTAATTTACTGTTTACTTGTTATTGTGGGGTAAGCTTTTTCCATTGTTCACATACAATCCAATCAAGAAAGGGATGCCAGCTAAAACAGATTTGTACTCAGGAAAATGTACGACCAGAAGGAAATATACCATTAATGTACACACACACACACACACACACACACATGCACAAATGCTCACATCACAATTTGAATAAATGCAACTGCAGATTGTGTGTATTTGCACTTTTCAAATACCACTGGGAAAATGCAGTTTCTGGGTCATAGCAGGGAAAAGAGCCTCAGAGAAATGCATTTAAAACATTTGACATTCCAGTACAGCATGGACATGTGCATACTGTACTACTGTGCTGTAGTATGCATGATGATATAAAAATAAAAACACTCTTTAAAATGGAAAAGGCTCTTTGATGTCCTCTCAGCTAAAAAAAAAAGGAAAAGAAAAAAAGACATCCCTGCATGTGGTCTTTAGCCTAAATTTACATGAGATCACATCTCAGAGATTAGTAATTGTGTATCTTGCTGTGAAACATCCAATTACACTTTGTATATCTCTTTAATAAGAATTACAAATGTGCTGTCTATTGACGGTGATGTTACAGCACCTCTCTCAAATATAAGATATCACTGTGGAAAATGGACAGTGTCATATTCCCATGTGCATGAACACAAACGACATCAGATCCCGGTGTTGACATTGGATTCATTTATTGATGTTTGCTGGCAACATTCACAGGACGCAGACAATGTTAACGCCATACTTGAAGGAACTCATTCGCCCTGTATTTTCAGGTCAGTGGCTTTCATCAGATGTAATGGGGAGACTGTAAATTATGAATGAAGAACCACTCTCTGGACGATGAGGATGATGCAGATTATTCTTCCCTGCTTCCTTCGATGCCACTTCTCAGCAGAGGGATTTCACACCAAAGGGATGAGGACCATATTACTCAAAAGTGTAAAGTAAGTAGATTACAGGCCGCAGCCAGCGACTGGTATCACCATCTGGATTAAGGTCTGTATCAGGGGTTCCCAAACTTTTTACTTTTTATTTTTTATTTTTTTACAGTTAGTGTCAGTGTTGTATCACTGTATCTGACATTTAAGTGCCACCTTTATCTTACTAGGATATTCTCCAGAATCAGATTATTATGGGTGTCCTGGGCAAAAGAAGTACAGTTTACAGGACGTAAAAAGCCAATTTAATAAGAAATGAAAAGATAATATAATCCAACAGACTGTGTGGATTGTATTAACATACAAATATGACAAAAAGATGAAATACAATGGTAGATAATGAAAGGTCAGTACTGGGAGTGTGGTGATAACATCATTGTTTAGCTGTACAGAAACTTCCAGCAAGAAGTGGAAAGAAATTTAATAACCAAATGTCTCATTTTCTGGGAAATTTGAAGTGTTTCGTGTGATACGTTGAGATCATAGTGTAATATCACTGTCACCGTGTCAGTCATTTCGAGAATATTTTTTTATATTCAACTCATACTTTTTCAAGATCGTACCCTGAGAGTCAGAGTGTCAGGGTGTGCCTCACTGATTCTAGAAAGGAAATGGTTTCACAAATCGCAGTAAATAATAAAATACAACAACAACAACAAAACCACAAGGTCACAAAATCCTGGAACAAGACAGTGCAAAAACAGAACAGAAAGCAAACTACAGTGAGAGGCCACTGTCACAGGGTTTGTGTGAAGTTGTGAAAATCCCCAAAAAGTGAAATATGAACAATAAAATCACACTATTTCATATTTTAAAGGACCCTCTTTAACACAATAAACAATGAAGGAAGGTAAAAAGGCCCCGGCTCTGAAACACTGCAGTCTGTAGATGATGAGAGTAGTGTTGATGTGTAAGTGGAGGAGCAGAAACAGCATCGAAATGATGATGTCTGACATGGCGATGAGACGGTCAGAGCACAACGAACTTGTGCCCTCTCTTCTCATGTTCTGTTTTATGACTGCGAGAAAGTCGTTTAGCATCAAAATAAATATCTTTAATTTGCTTTTAAAACACCACCATGTTGGGCAGTTTGTGGGCCCCGGGCTAAAGATCAGGGATGTGGCAAGAAAGAATGATTTGGCTGATCATGCAATGTGCAACTGATGACTCCGCGGAAGAGATCAAGTAATATTAATTCAGACACTGAATCAAAGCACAATTTTGGCTCCATCGAGGTCTCATTAACCTTAAAGGCCTTCATCGGGTAAAAAGCCACATATGTGAAAGTCTGTCTTGCATTTAATCTGAAATAAATAAACGTCCCTCTCCACGTCCTCCCTTTTCACCATTTATGAAATTTCCACCCACACATTCGTCCATTTCTTTAAAAACTTTGCTTTATTTACCTTATTTCAGCTCATTGATCTGTAGTAAATCAATCAGCAAGGCAGTAACTCAATCTTTGTACTCGGTAACTTTTGCAAAAATAGCTCGTCTGTGTCTGCCCCAGTTCCTGATCTCATGATTATAAAAATATATCAGTGAGCAGCCACCTGAGCAAGAGTTGGATGAGAAACACAGATACAGTAGATCTTCAGCTCTGAGTCTGATCCCGCACCATTTCCTCCCTGCTGCCTGATAGAGGTGTAGGAGAGCAGGAACGAGAAGGAAAGAAAGAGAGGGAGGGGCAAAGAAGAGGAAAAAATGAGGTTGAGCTCTGATGAGGATGAATAGTGAAGAGAGGAAAAGGAAAAAGAGGAGGCGGGTGCAGTAAAGAAGGCGGGGGAGGGTGGTAGGGACTTGTGTGTGTGTGTGTGTGTGTTGGGGGGGACAAAGAGCAGAAAAAGGAGGGGGAGAAATGGTGCTGAGAGGGGTCTAACTCTGGCATAAAAGTAAATTCAAATGCATTATTCATGGCTCTCTGTGTCAAAATATCATTTACGTGTGCTGTGTTGACTCATGGCTCGTAAAATGAGAAGGACATGAAAAGAAAGAAAGGAGGGAGGAAATAAACAACTCTGGAGGCTTTCTCTATTCTTGGCCTGAAAATAAAAAAAGGAGCCCTGGTGTGCTCTCCCTCAACTTATTAGGCATCAATTATTTATTATACTCTCTGTTTACTATTCTTTATCTGTGTAATAAACAGCTACCTTGTCAAAGAAAGTCTCCAATCTGTCTTCAGTGTTTGCAGGTTTCTGGTTTATTTCACAACTAGATGTTAATGCATATAAGGACATAGACTCTCTCTCTTGTTATTAACCTTTAAATATAACCCTCAGCACCGTGAATATGTGAGGGTGACAATTTTTTAAATCAGCACTAATGTCATCAGATGAGTCGCCAATTGGCTGCTTCAAATGTGGGCCAAGATAACCAGCTGTTTGCAAGGTTTGTTTCCATTTTAATTTTTTTGGGAGGGGGATTTTCTGTATAATGAGCACTGCCACTACTGTACTATCATCAAGCCTCCAGCTTCTCTGTTTGGGACCACTGGGTGCAGACAGCAAACACACTGACACCACAGCAGCCCCTACAGGTGAACAGCAGTACTGCCACTGAGATCAGCTTGACTCGTTAATTATAACAATTTTCAACCTGGTGGTCAAGAAACACTCTGTCGGTCACAAAGACAAATCCGAGGGGTCATGAACCGATTCAAAGGATAAAATCATTATATTGTGGAAAATTGAATTTATTTACTTATTTTTTCCTCAGATGTTCCTTGTAATCCTTGCTTTCCTCATGAAGTGATAGCATTACCCCCCCCCCCAGGCCTCCAAAAATGATTTGAATGAAACAGAAAAACATTCAAATAATAGGAGTTTAAGGGTTGAGGTTACAAAGCAGAAAGATTGGAAAACGTGTCTTGCACCTCAGACATTTCTGTCAACAGAAAGAAAACACATGATTCACCACAAAAATGAGGCAGTGCTCATTTGAAGAAATGGAACACGTTAGGTTTGCTACATATAGATGGTACATTTGCGGCGTTCGCTTCGTGTAGTTTCCTCAGTCTTCTTCATATCTGTATGCATGCATGCATGTGTGTATATGTGTGTGTGCATCCAGTAAGGGTGGGGGCACATATGACCTGCTCTACTTTTATTTTGATTTATAAGGCTGGTGGAGAGCATCATCACAGAATCGCTTCATCTTCTCTCCTTTATTACACCACATTTGTTTTCATTTTACTCCCAAGGCCTGGCTGAATACATTACAGATTTCCCATGAGGCCCCAGGGCCAGCTTTTCCGCCACAGGAGACAATGGGATGACGGGGAGGGATTTCTGAGCATGCTTCATCATTAGAGGCATTAGCATTATTTTGACTTCAAAACATTATCACAGGATTATCATTATTCTCAGCATTAGCAGGATAAGTAGACACATTTGTGGGGGCACTGGTCGCATGTATTGGTAGGAGCAACAAAAGTAATAATTGCTTGAGCCAGTAAGTGATAATTAGAGGCATTAAAAGTGTCACCTTTTTTTCAGCCATTAATTCTAAACATAATAATGTCTCACATACGTCACCCCAACCTCTCCTTTTCCTTTCCTTTCCTTTCCTTTCCTTTCCTTTCCTTTCCTTTCCTTTTTCCTTTTCCTTTTCCTTTCTCTCTCCATGCCTGAGGGTAAAATGGGATACAAAATCTGATTCGGTCCCAGGAAGATAACTAAGACTAGAACATTATAGTGGAGATAATATGGCAATTGGGTTTAGCATACAGAGGTCAGTGGCAGGTTAATGTACAATGTAATACATGATTGACTATGGGAGTCCGGGGGGTGGGGGGGTGGGGGGCTGGAGGTCAGGGGGTGGTGTTGAGACGTGTTTTGGGTCAGTCTGGAAACAATATGAGCTGGAGGAAGGGAATTATGCCCATGTATCATGTTTGTCATGTGACTTTGGGCTGAAAGATTTCTGTTCAAGTAGCATAGGAATCCTGCACAATCTGTGATTTGTTCACAAAACGCTTCCATCCCTTCTCTGCACAAGGGCGCTTACATTTTACATTGATTTCAAATATCTAAAAGGAAAGTGCAACCATTTTCTCAGATCCTCAAAAGAGCAATTTGCTTTTAAATTTGCTGTTGGATCTTCAGGGGTAGATATTGAGTTTTTCAGGATCAGTCATGCTGATTATTAATACTTGCTGACATGTCTTCATTTTACTTTAAGTCAGCCATATTTTTCCTTTCTGTGGTTCCATTATGCAAGAATATGGATTTGCTATTGTTCATCTCCATCTACGATTCTCTTCTTGGATGACAATAGGAAAGGCTCGCTGAGGCCATAAAATTGGCAGATTACCTCATTTTAAGGTCTTACAATTTCCCACAAATCTAAAACTAACCATATGTACTGTAAGGTTCACATACTGAAAACCTTATTTTTTTTTTTTTTTTTTTTTTTTTACCTCATTCACATGTTCAACATTCACAGCCACCAGTGAAACTGATAGCATCTACATCATTTCAAGGACATACAATAACACCCACTAGCCAAGCCTTGTTACATGAATACATGGGTTTCCAGCAACATTATTCCATGATTGAATTCCCAAGGACAGGAGGGAAAAAAAAAAAAAAAAACATTGGGGAAATGGAAAGTGAGGGAGCACAAGGGAGAAGAAACAAGGTGTTTTTTAAGGTTTGGTGTGGTGGGAATGAGACATAAAAATACAAGATTATGAAAATACCATAACCTTGTTTATGTGCACATGTGTTCTGAGCATACATGTATATGCAAACACATGCAGCACACACCCCATATGTCAGATATGTCAGACAAAGTATGAAAGTAAATGAGAAAAACAACAGATCTCAGATCTTAAAAAGCCCACAGCTGAGATCCCACTGGCTACTGAGCTCTCTATAAGCAGTGTGGTTGGACATGTAAATTGCATGGCTGTTCTGCTCCTTGGGGTAAAATTACTCCTCACTGCTCACTGCACCCTGTATAATAACCTTCTGGATTCTCCCTGTTTGAGGGTTTGGGGGATACCTGTCAGTCAAATAAAGCCAGACAGAATACATTTACATAGTTACACTACATTGCAACATCTGACAGACACTGGAAAGACATATTTCATAAATGAGATTTTACCAGAAATGGGTGTAATCCATTTTTATCTTTTTGACCGAAACATACACAAAATCAACCCAACACTGGACTACATGTATATGTGTAGTTTGTTAGGACATTAAGAAGTGATTTTCATTCAGCTGCTTCATTATAGAACTTCTTTGACTTGACCAATAATGTACAGATGGGTGGCAAACTAAAAAAAAGATTCAAGGAGAGACTTCAATATTCAAGGAGAGACACCCACCTAGAGGTTATAAATGGTAGTGCACACATTGCAGCCCACTGTTGTTTTCATTTACCAACCAACACTATACACTAAAGTTGGAGTTGAAGAGTATACAGCTTTAAAACACAAGTGTATTGAAGGCATGTATATATAACTACAGTTTGAGCTCAAACCAAACCTCACAGCTCTGGCATGGGCCACTGTTGTGTTTCATCCCAAGGACCTGGGATGATCTATTTAACAACTGAATAATTTATAAATATCATATTTGGGTTTTAGATGCAAAGCAAACAATCAGTTTCTAAAACGTAATGCATCACTAATATTAATATTGTAATATAATAGGACTTTCCTGCAATGAAGCATTTTTATTCACGGTATCACTTCTTTGACTTAGATCTGAGGATTTCTTGCAACACTAGATGTTTGGCCTCCTCTGCATAACAGTGGAGGTGAATGGTTTGTGGTGTGATTACATTCAGGAAAAACAAAGATAGTGGGTTACATAAACCTCTTTTGAGAACTATAGTGCCCCTGTCACCGAAGAGACAGTTGTTCGAAAAAGTAGGTGGCCCTTTCATGAGTCTGTTGTTCTCTGCACACCTAACCTTCACATGCTGACATATTAGGTTATTGTCTGGTTCACCGTTATACAGCACAGTAGAGTGCATGCATTGGCGCCACCTTATCAGCATTAGAGGACTGGATCAGATAGACAGTCCTGTCTCATAGTTCGGCTGGACAGAAATCTAATACATGCAAACCTTTGTGCTGTCTCACGCAGAAACAAAATGTAATTGTGCAGACTATCTCATTAATTTGACCTTATTCCTGCTATCATGGCTTCTGGATGCTGTGTTGTTCGCTGCTCATGCTCATATACAGCAACGTCAGATTTAATCTACAACAGAGAGATGGAAAAAATACTGAGAAGTAACAAACAGAGATAAGTCAGTGCTGCTGAGTCAGCACTGTCTGGAAGTGAAATCACCTTTAAGTTCAGACATTGCAATGTTGCAATATTGCAATGTATGTAAATTGGATGCGTCTATTTTTCATAATAAAAGATAAAAAAAAAAAGTTCACACATGAGCCAAACTACGTTTTATAGTCAAGATGAAGAAATTGCACTTGATGCCCATGAAGAGTGTATTTCCTATTATCACAATTTACAAGCTGGTATGCACAATCAGAAAAAAAATCTTCCACCAAGCTAAATATATCACCATTTGAGTTTAATATTAGCCCTCTAAGTGGCTAATGACACAGTTAGCTGGTTAATACATGCAATGCATTAATAATGCAACATGGAAAACAGCTGCTCTGTAGCACTGTTTGTGTCAGGAAGAAACATGACTCATCTAACAACCAACATGTAAGTCCTGATGATGCCAATAGATGGCAATAAAGGGTCAGACTGAGGACACTCAATGCTGTGTCATGTCACCTGTGTCAGGCAGAGGGCAGAAATATTTAATAATATTCCAATATAGTGTAGACTGGATGGCCTAAATGGGGATATTTGTTATCAAAAGGAAAGCTGAGGGCCAACAGCTGAAAATAAGGCAGCACAGATCGAGAGAAAAATAAAATTGGCAGCATTGCACAATGGAAAGTGCAACTGAAGCAAGCAAATTAAACGCAGCAGCACAAGAGTAAGCAAGTAGTGCAAGATCAATACAGTCTTCATCATCATAAACATCATCTGGTGCAACATCCTCATCAACACAAATATGGTCATTTTACTAATACACTGTATATAGAGACCTTAACCTTCCATGAATTGTTACACCGCAAGCCGCAAGGTTTCCACATGACTAAAGCTGCTGTGTGATATGTTTTTTGAATTGTATTTTTACATTAAATGTTCCCAGCAGACCTATATGATTTCAGTCAAGGGACAGTGTTGTGGATGTTTGCCTGAAGCTCTAAATTGGCTTTTTTTTTTTTTAATCCAGTTTTAAGCCTCAGACACGTTTTACATCTTTGTTGTTTGTGACGTGTATGTATGTAGTTTATTTATGTGTGTAGTTTTACAAGAAGAAAAACTTTAGTCATCAGATGTTTGGACTTGAAATGATCAGAGAAACAGGCTGAGTAAATGTTAGACAGCACAGCTCCCGGCCTCTGGAGATGATCCGTGTCCACTGAAGTAAGTTGGTGATTCACTGGTCCACTGGTTTTCATTCCCTGGGCTGTTTGTTATGGAGAGGGGGACACCTGTGGATAATTCAGCTGCTGGTAGAAATCTGTCGAATGTCTGGTTCAATAAGTTGTTTAAGAAACAATGGTAAGCAGTCCCAGTTTCACTGAGATGCATCTTTTAAATCATCTTCTCTCATTTTTATCTTTCTTTAGGAGCAGCAATAGAGAGAAGGGATGGGGGCACGTGTGGGCAGCAGTCAAATCCTGCTCAACATTTAGTTCATAAATTATCAGAGCAACAATCAAAGCAATGTTAGCTCCAGCTCCTCCCTGACATCTTATGTCTCTATAGGCTATAGTCAGACTCCAAATATACAACTGTAATGAATTAACTTCCATTGGTAGTGTCTGCTGGTAAATGTGTGGCTGCCTCCATGTCTCAGATGAGTGTCGAGACAGGAATGTAACTCTACGGGCACAAGGACCCAGCTTCTTCTGACTGGGTTGCTCAGCCTGCAGGTTGTGCACTGGGATATTTGTCCAAACAAGACTACATTCTTGTGTGCAAGAAGTTGACATGGAGAAACACTGGTGTACAGTTTGTGCATTGCTTTTAGCACTCAGTGCATATGTGCACTTTAACACGGCTCTGGCTGCGGGGGCTGATCGCAATCTAACAGGTAGGTTTGTTTTGACTCAGATGGTAATGTGTTTAATGTGGGATCTGCCAGTTTACTGTTTGTCTCTGAGTAGTTCATGTTTGTCAGTTTCATACACAACCAAAGTTGTTTGGTTACCAGACGCCTTCGTTAATGTGATCTCCGTTTCTACAACTGATCTTTTTCCTTCTCTGCTTCACTGCCTCTTTCTCTCAGTGATTCTCCCAAAACCAGGCCACTGCCCACGTCGCCTTAATGTTGTCCCATCACATAAGGGGTGTGTGTGTGATGAAGACTGTCCTGCAGACCACAAATGCTGTGTGTTTGACTGTGGAGCTGTCTGTGTCCCTCCGGCTTTCAGTACGAGCCACAATGTTTAACTTTTTTTTCTCAAATGGGCAGCTGTTAAATCTTTGGTTAAATCTTCTCTGTGACTGAACTAACATGGAAATCAAGCATGGACTGTCCATAAGGCAACAGAAAGACTCTTCCAATCACAAGCCATATTTTTCAGACATTCTGCTTCAGCTTGCTTTGAATACACTGATTTGTTTTTTACCCCTCAGCAAAGCCAGGAGTGTGTCCTCGCAGGCGCTGGGGTTCAGGGTTGTGTGCTGAGTTTTGCTCTAATGACAGTGACTGCCCCGGAAATGAGAAATGCTGCCACAATGGATGCGGACATGAGTGCATCGCACCGTACACAGGTTAGATAGGGGACTAGTCCTCCTGTGTTTGTGCAGTCACATCGATGCACTGACATTTGCTCATGAGCACTGTAACTGAGTGTGTTTATGTCTGTGGTGTGCCAGTGAAGCCGGGTCGCTGCGCTCTGCCCCAGGGAACCCCCATGTGCGCCGAGTACTGCTACCATGATGGTCAATGTCCAGGAGAGCAGAAGTGCTGCAGGACGACCTGTGGCCACGCCTGCAGTGAGCCCTGCTGATTGGACTCACACTCACTCAGCTGCATATGTGCATTAGTTTTTTTTTTTTTTTTTTTGATGCAACAACACAGGAAACATATTATGTTAAACCTTTTCATAGTAGCACATTTTTTGGTTTGACATTTGCACAACAGTTTGCACAAATTTCAATTGTTTTGGTTGAGAAAATAAAGTGTTTTCCTGAATAAAGTTATAAATTTTCACCTCTGGTACTTCAAACACGTACAAAAATCAAGATTATGTGAATACATTCATGTTTAGGTCATCTACTCAACCCTCGTTACACAGTCAGAGGGGTTGTCCATAAAGAAAAAGTGACTTTGTAGAACATCCATGAAATGGAAAGAGATTAGCTAGCAGGCTGACACTCATGGTTTGCAGTATGTTTATGTTTTTACTTGATTAGTTTACAACTTATGTACTTGTGTGTAAATGTACTTTGATGTCAGTCAGAGTATTTCTGTATGAGTAGCAGCACTACATATTCTAAATGCTCTAAATGGATGAAAAATGTACTATACTGTACTTTTGTATCTGTTCTTGTGCAGTTTGAAGGTATGGGGCATTTTCTACTTCTTTGTATCACAATAAATAAACATGTCCCCAGGACTTAGAAATGTGTTCTGTATTTATCACCTTGCTGGTTACAGGTCTCGAGTTTCATTGGTTTTCTTTATGGGCTTTTTAGACAAGAGTTTGGCTGTAAAAGGAATGATGAAATATGCCAAGAATCTAAAGTGCTTACTGGCAGAAATCAAGACTATATGAAGAGGTGGCCAAGAAGTTCTGCTGCCTAAACATTTCAACATTGTTGCACCCCGACCTCACAGGTTTATTAAAAAAAAAAAAAAAAAAAAATGCAGCTCAAATTGTTTTTCCCCATACAAACACCCACATTTTACTTTATAATTTATAATTGTACTCAGGAAATCACAAACATCTGTGCTGCATAAATTGAAGGCTATGTCATTGAGAACCGTGACAAAAGCCACTTATCACTGCGGGTATACGGAGTCCTTGAGAAACAGACTGTGAAGGCTGAGCTAGTAGAGCTGCGTTTCCTGCCTGGGTATTATACCCGCTTGCTTGGAGAGAAAACATAGTCTGCAGCTGACCAGATATGAACATCACTTATGTGGAATGCTGCTTTTCCTTTTGTTTTTGTTCCACACTGTTGCCAAACGTGCAGGGGTGAGAAATGCTGACCGGCCAAATACAGAGACCACTGTGTTTGCTCTCTCTAGTTCTGCCAGAAGTGGGGCCGAGTTTGTTTACACAAAAATGTGGGCACTCGGAGTGAAGTAACAGAGCTCCAGCTCTAGTCCAGTGATTATGTGGCTTCCTGCACAGCTGCTACTCTGAATAAAATATCAAATAGTTGTTTTGACAGTTTATTTAAAAGTCAATAATTGACACTTAGGTTTTGCCACACACACAAACACACAACAGAATACCGCTTCATCGTTCACATTCTGCATACTTCCTCACAGCCAGTGAAACAGAATGGACTTTTGGGTAAACAAGTATAACCCATACTCACTATAGGATCCTGGTGAGAGAAGGAGTTACAAACTAAAGGCAATTCAATTTCAGGCCCTGCAAACAATTGCCTTAAACATTCAAGCATGCATCCAAAGTGAGTGCAAAATAAATGTTTGGTAGGAGGGCTTTTGCTTTTTTTTTTTTAAAGAATAAGTAGTTCCAGACAAGCACTGCGGTTGCTCAGGGACATGTTCAACTCAGAGAAGAAGAAAAAAAAAAAAAAAAACACGCTCCAGAGAACACATGTCAGACAATAGAAACACATCAGCATGTTCCCTAGTTCCACCTCAATGCTCCGCTGAGTATGTGTTGTTGTGGGGAAGTCAGTATTCCAGAGGTTTCTGTCCTGTTACACCTGAGATTTAATAAAATGTGACTTTCTGACTCAGTCACTCTGGCTTTAAGGGTCATTTCATTTTTATCTTGCCTTGCAGGGAGATCGAAATCAACAGGTCAAGGACATCTTCTTTATAACTGAACTCATAGTGCATTCACTGAAACATCATTTTGCTGAAGTTTCCTCAAAGTAACAAATTCCCCCAGTGACTGTGTGGCTGTGTAGTGTTGGAGTGGAGTTATAATTTCAAACACACACAAAACAAAAACAATGAACCAAACAAAAGAATAAAAAATGTTGCACACTCAGCAGCTTTGGTTCCCTCATCTTGTCAACTAATGAAAATGCTCAGAGTACACAAATGTCCACATTTTTCTTCCTCAGCCAGCAGGAAATGATCCTGAATATATTAAAGTTCAGAGTTATTCATTCTCCTCCATTTAAAAAAAGAAACCTTGAAACCTTCAAGTCGACTGTGCTTACAGTCAGCATTCATATCAGTGTTTGACTCCCTGAATATCACGTTTACCAGTAGTTCTGCCAAAAGGACAATTTTCCTTTATCTAAAATCAGAGCCAGTTGGCACTGATGTCCAGCCTCAGAGTGGCGGCACGCCCCTCATTTTGCGGATGATGTTGGCTATTCGCTTGGCCAGTCCTGGGCTGGCTCTTCTATCTGGAAGCTCCGGGTCAGTAGGTTGTAGAGGGAGCCATAGCCCACAGCCACCACAGTGCAGGTCAGACAGATGACATTATAAGGCATACTGAAGTCTGGAGTTGGCAGGTTGACCAGCAGAGGCTCCGTGTAGACGCGCACAAAGTAGCTGGACTCCTCTTTGCAGGGGAAACTGGTGGGTGATGGGAAATTTGGTCATTTGACTTTCTAAACAAAGCTTCTTGACAGACACTGAAACATGTCATACAGTAGATCAGCAGTCATAAATAGCATTTTCCTCAACAGAAACAACAGTATACTTACAAGCTGCTGAACAGTGGGCGTTCCTGCGTGTTGTTTGTATCCATGGCAACAATACTTGGTACAAGAGAGCTGATTACCGAAGACCTAAATGTGGAAATGTTTGTTTTTAGTCATTTTGAAAGTGAGAAAAAAGTTAAAATCCTAAAAATAAAACTAAACTATCTGCTCTTGCAGCCCTCGAATTTATAACAAGTACAACTTCATCATCAGTTCTAAAATGGCATGAGTGAGCACACAACATGTGCTTCTCCTTTCAGAAACTTCTGCATCATACCCGACATAGAAGCCGTGGTTGGGATCAGGGGTGTATTCAGTCCATTTGAGTAGAGCCCTCTCAAACTGAACGGTGACCTCGGTGACAGAATTAGGAGGAAGCTGGACCAGCATCTCCAGCAGGTGGGGCCTCAGACGGTCCTTAGATGGCTGGTAGTGGATGTAACCTGGGAGAGAAGAAGAGAAACATGAGTAAACAAACTATGAACTGACACAATTGATAAGATGTTTTATATATTGTGACAAATCAAGACTAATAATATTTAATGTGATAATGTTTGAGCAAAATCCGATCATGCTGATGGGCAGGCATTCCAAAAAAATGTCTGTCTTAACTCCTAACACAAACTCCACAGCTTTCGCATCAGGACATGCAGCTCATGTTCTCCTCCTTGTGGTGAACTGAGGCATTTACGCAGAATGAACATGAACAATTACTCCTGTAGGGAAACTGCACTCACACTAGAGGTGCAAAAGTTTTACCAGTGTTTTTTTTTTTCCACAATGAATACACATTAATCAGTAAGTTAGCAAAATATAAGCTGTATAAGCAGAAGTACATCCGTAGATTTTTGTTTATACCTCACATTGACAATCTAACACAGAACAGCAGCTTCACTTTACTGCAGGAAATGTCAATGTGAATCAGTTTCTTCTTTGTGTCTTTAGTCACGGCAATGTAAATTAACTCGATGTGTGTGGGAGAAGACATTTCTCCTAATGATAGTTTAAGGGAAAGTTATGTTTCTGCTGTGTCGTTCAGTGCAGATGGCTTCTTGTATCACCTAAACATGTGTCATTTCATATAACTTGTTTGATTTCCAGAAGCTTGTGAAGTGACTCACTGGGCTTGTTGTCCTTTCCCTTGCTGGTGACTGTGAGGGTGTGGATGTAGAGACGAAGATACCAGGGAACTGAATCCAGGAGCAGCACGGGGAACGATCTGTACGGGTGGTAGTTGTACATCAGAGTGTGAATCTCTCCTGTCTGGAGCCCATAGCCGGCCACGTAGCGTTCACCATGGAGAAGGGGCCGCAGCATGTCACCTGCAAGAGCAGAAAAGGATAGGTACCTGTCACGTTTAAACCGATACGGTACAGATACCCGGTATCTGAATGCAACCTGTTTTCAGTGCTTTTTTGTGTTTATGTGGTAATTGAAGCTATTTTGTTTCTAAAAAAATTAGTCAAAACTTCTGAATTTTAATATTTATTGTTATGGTTCAGTGTAAACAGTTGGCATAATGAGGGGTCCTCCTTAACGGCAAAAGCAGGATCTCTGTTTAAAACTTCAGTGTGAGGAGAGAAGACGCTGTTCACAGACAGTAGAGGTCTAAATGGGCCTGAAAATTAAAACCCAAATCCACCGTCACGATGCAGTCTGACTCACTAGCTTTAATTCTCTGCCCAAACCCGGCAAAAGAAAGAATGAAGCAAAAGGTCTGTTCAGACCCGAGTATCTCACAGACATGAGAGTGCATTCAGGTACTGAAATGTGGTACCATTTGATTTTCGTGAATCGATACCCGTGATTACGCAGAATTCAGTACTCACCTCTAAGAGCAGAGTAACACGATGCATATATGCTTCTCTGGTTGTTACATCAAATTAAGATGCTGCTTATTGAGGACTTTCACAATCACTTTGATCCACATATCCTCAAGAATAAAAGAAAAGACAGTACGCCATTCAACCAGCTAAGAGATACAAACCGCATGTAGCTGAGGCCTTTTGGTTTACTCATTTATAGTCTTTCTTGTCAAATCAGATATAAGTGAGATGTGTGACGTATGGTACACAAAGCTGTATCATGTGCCCCCTTTCTCTCCCTCACTCTGTCTTACCCTCAGTGGATTTCCAGCGGATCAGCAGGTTGAGAGAGCGCACAGTGCCAAAGGTGATTTGCTGGGTCAGATCATAAACGGAGAAGGTCCGTCTGTCCCCCAGCACCACTGCCTGGGTCAGCAGGGGAGTAGCTGGGCTCAGCTCAAACTGCTCCCCCTGCAAAATGACATCATGTTATCTCTGACCATACTGTTAAGGGTTTTCATTTATGGAAAAGATTTAAATCATCTTGGATAGTTACACCACAGTGCTACTTTTGAACTTTGATAAAAACTCGTCCTCTTATTCTGAGAAGTTTGCATAATCGTTTGAAGTGGATGAGAGCAAATTCAAACCTGTGGGCTGTCTGTGACGTCGATATAGATTTTGCTGGAGGAGGCCAATGGACAAGCTTCCGTCAGGGTCCGAGAGAACATCTTGAACAGAGACCATTCTGTAGAAATAAACAGCTGGAATTAACTTAAGTCAAGAAGAAGTCATTGCACTGTTTTCTCCCAGGCCATTACAGTGGCACCAAATACACCAAACAAAAACAGGCTCCAAAACTCTAAACTTTAAACAAGTTCTTTTTTGCTCACCTCTTTTACTCTGCCCAGACGTGTGCAGGTCAAACACCACATTCAGTGTCTGTCGCAGCTCCCAGGAAGTGGTTTTGCACTGTTCATCCTCACACACAGGTCTGATGTGCACTGCCTGGGAATGGAAACTACTGTGGAAGAGTTTCTCAGACTTCAACAGGACTGCAAGACCAGCCTGCAAGATCAACATGGCAGCAGAGAAGAAAAAAGTCAGTTAGCTGCAACAACTGATGTTTGAGCTTCTTCTTCATGTGAGGTGTTGAGACACAAGTACAGTCAGTGTGTGCATCATACAAAGGAGAACACATGACATTTGGGTTTGGATGTACTTTTAAAGAGACACACAGACACTGATACAAACACACACCTTGGATCCACATGGCAAGAGCTTCTTCCATGGTGTCAGATTCTCTGTGCAAACAATCTCACGTGGGAGGGTAGCATAGCGAAGGAAGCGGTGGTCTGTCACTTCAAGTTCAAGACAAAAAACAAAAATTAGTCTGTATGCAGTGTAAAGCATCCAGGACAATCACTACTGTAGCAAATGCAGGCTACAAGAGTTTGAGGTGGTGATCACATGATTAGCTTTTAAATATGTTCACTGCTTGAAAAAAAATTGGGAAATGCAAAGGGAGCGTGAGGAGGCTGCACTGTACCGTTGCCCACACCCAGTGGTTTGAAGGAGGCACTGGGCTGAACAGTGTTGGTGGAGTCAATAAAGTTAAGTGAAGCACAAAAAATCCCAGACAACACATTGGTCAGTTCCTTCCATGTGCCATCCACACTGAAAGAGGCAGAACATTGTTTAAAAAAAAGACTGATAAAGCACATGTGACAATATATGATTGCAGTATTCAACATTTCTCTTCTTTTTTATTCAGGAGTTTTGTATGAATATTGTATATTTGAACTTTAAATAGAAATAATGAGTTGAATGCTTTTTCATCTGCTTGTAATCAAAGACACTCTTAAACATTTCCATCTTCCCTACATGTTCCTGCAGAAAATGATGATTTTTTTTTTTTTTTAATTATAAACTTTTTACTAACTGGTGAAAAACACTTGATTCAAACAGAAGCGCAAACCAACATTTCCCTGTGCCAAAAATAAAAGTCATTTAAATTCATCACATACTGTTTTTCAAGCCAATAATTATTTGCACAATAGCAATGACTCGGCATATTTGCTAGCGAGTTTGATTCACCACCAGAGACATAACTTTGTGTTGTATCTTTCTGCTTGTGCTCGAGGAATTCCCACTTGTATTCTCACTGTTCTTTACTTTTTGATATGCCCAGCTACACAGTGACTGAATTTGTTATTCCCAGTTCCCATGACCGGGTGCAACAACCCAAGAGAGCTTGCTTTTGGCAGAGAAGGCAATGTGCGCATAGAAAAATTATAAGTGAGCCAACTAATTCACAAACACTGCAGCATATCTATTATTAAGCTTTCCATTGGAATGCACCAAACCCTACTTGCCAGCTATAGATTAAATCTATCAAACTATCTAACTAACAACTTCACCAGAGCGGTGTCACAATATCAGCACGAGTCACTAATCCAATTAGTAATCTCCCAGCACTTCCTCGCCTCTGATGTCCCGCAGTAACCAAAGGGCTGTACTTACTCTGTCACAGAGTCCTGAAACCACACCCAGAGTTCTGCTCCAGGAGGAGAAGAGAGAAAGGGCTGCCCCCACTGCATGGTCCTCCAGTAGCCCTGTGTGAAGGAGATGTGCAGCTCTCGCACTGAGAACTTGGAGATGACCTGGCCCAGTGACTTGGGGAACAACCTGTAGTGGGAGACTGAGGAATATACCATTATAAAGTTTAAGGTTAGATAATTGTTTTCCAAAACATACAAGCTATTTTTGAATTTACATGCTGTAGATCAGCTCAAACTTTGTTAGACTGGAGTGTGGCTACAGTAGTGGTAGAAGTAGTAACTGAACAGTAGCTCTCTCACAATACGCTTACTAAAATATTGCTAATCAGGGAAGAGTGAGTAATCACTGCACGATTACAATTTTATTCTCCACTGGACATAAATACCACATGAGACAAAAAACTTTTGAGAGCCCTTAATTTCAGTAATGTGACAGTTTTACACCAGAGCTGGAGACACATTTAGACCTTTGTGACTTTCCCCACTTCTACATATATTAAGATAGCTATTATGATTTACATTGAGGGTATAAAGTTCCAGATACATTATGTTGCAACACGTCTATGATATTTCTGTGACACTTTGTGTTAAGGATCCATTTTTAAAGGCTTTATAACCTGCTTAAAATATGTGTGTGTCTTTTACTGAGCTCTCCAATTCAGTAACGAGACCTCTACAATGAACACCATTTGACCATCTTAGTTAAGTTAAATTATTGAGGCATAACCTTTCATATCCATCAGATTATATAGAGAGAACAATAAAATAAGCAGGAATATGAGGTTTTCATGACATTTTCATGTTAAACTCCCATTCTGTCATTGAAGTAAAAACTTTCTTGTGTTAGTGTGTAGTCTGGGCAATAACAGTGTTGTGGGCTGTCAGTAATATTAATACCCTGGTAAATCACAAATATTATTTAAAATATTTATCAGTCGTCGTTGGAAGTTTAAAAGATAAAATTTGCACATAATCAGTAGTCAAATGGTGCATTGGAGACATGTCTTTAATCAACTTAAGAGCTAGAAAGTCCCATGCTGAAGAGGGAATTTCGCGATCTGGCAACCCATATTTTTCTCTTATTAATGGATTGTAATTGATCTATACAGCATCGCCAGACCAAGTGTTGGCCATTAAGTGGGTTATTAATTACATTCAACACACCACTTTTATATGACTCGAGGTTAGTAAGTCTCAGTGCTAGCACTAGCTTACCTTTGTTTTCTCTCGTGAAATCAGTTTCCCACAGGGTGCGGAACTGGAAGCTGGCGTAAATATCTCCGGAGTGCAGCGGTCTGATGACCAGCTCCTCCTGGAAATCGTCTCTCGGCCGTGGCACCGATGAAGGGGCCACGCTTTCTGGGTCCGGAGTGTCGTGTTTGTCGGCTGCAGCTTGATCCGGAGTCACTTCATCAACCACTGTCGCCTCCCACCGCCTCTCCTCCACTGCGGGCTGCTCGGCTGTTTTCTCCGCTGTTTCGGTGTCTGCTTGTGCATTATCGACCACGGCAGCACGGTCAGTACCCGCTAGTGTAGTTTCTTGACGCCCTGTGACGGCAAACACTAACAAACCACAGAAAATCAACAGTACAGGTGAATAGGTTATCCTGTAAGCTGCCATTTTTCTTCTGCCTTGGAACACTTCCGCGTTAGTACGTCACAGGTTGAACCAGCCAATGGGCTGCATCCATATGTAGATCAGCGGCACAGACATGAACCTGCTTTGTTTTAAGCAAAATATTCGCATTTTAGATGTATTTTTTCACACGTTAAAGCAACTATCGAGGTTTAAGCTGCTTTATTTCATTAAATTATTGTAAAATTATGATACATAAATAAAAATAATTTTGATATAAACGTTATATCTCATTTTGATTTGGAGCCAATACCGGTCTCAATGCTGTGGGGTTTTCATGTATAAGGCGTTTTGCATTAACTATTGATATTTATATATTTCTATTCATTTAAGTGCATCATCAGATGATCAGTGGACCCATCTAATTAGTCATCTAATGTCTCGATAAATTCATTATTGCTGCCTCGACTTAATCTTGCATTTTATGACGGTACCTCAGCTTAGACCTACAATAAAGATTTATAGACCCTAAATAAACGATGTGTGTGTGTGTGTGTGTTGGGGGGGGGGGGGGTGCCTGAATTACTGAATTAAAAAAAAAACTACAATGTATAGGCACCATAAATGCATCAGCGTCTAACAGCATGTTAGTTGGTGTGTTGAATATTTGGCCGTGTTGCTGGACAGAGACGGGCATCATAGGGGGCATATCACCCCTCCCACATCCACACATCATCGCGCTCAGAGCCCAGACGCACACACACACACACACACACACACACGCACACACACACACACGGAATTTCTGCTCAGCCATGGCTCCCTGGTAGATGCTCAAAGCGGCTGTTGTCAGAGCAAATTAAATCTGCACTCGCTCGCTGCTTTCCTCCTGACCTTGCCTGCCTCTGGTTGGGGTTTCAATATTTTATTCGGGATTCCTGTGCTGTCTCCTCATGGCTACATCGGATGGACTAGACGGCTGTCTGCAACGAGGCAGATCTCAAAGTGACCCGAACATACTCACCGAACCGGGTATCGATTTGTCCCACGGCACAGGTAAGACACACGCACCATTGTCTGGATCTTCATCTGCTGGAGTATTTTTTTTTTTAATCATTATTTTTATTATTATTATGTTGCCGCTTATTCTGGCAAAGCAGCGGTTTCCATACGGCACCCTTGTGCCTGCCCAGTGGGAAATCAGAACACCAAGGGATAATTAACGCGTACGCTTCTAACCTTGGACGTTAAAAAATACAGCCTGTAACACTGAATCCTGGAGCTGTAAATTGAAAATGAATGTGCCATATCAGCGTAGCTATATGAGGAGCTGCATGCCTCTCCAAGATTTGCGCGTAGACGCCTGTAGCCCGTTGGGTTGTTATGGCTGCAAGTAGTAGCCTATTTAAGAATCAGCGTGCAGGCCGTTTAAGATGATATTTAACGCGTGCAACATTTACACTATCTGTCGCCCTGTGCGTGATGCAAACCTCCCGATTCTTCACCACTAAATCGCCATGCATGCGCCGGCCATGGTGCCAGTTGTTACCTTATCTGATCCACTGTGGATCTCGTTATTCAGGAAACACATGGGTCTTTCGGTTGTTTTTTTGTGTGTTGTATTTTCACGCACATGCACATGCACATGCAGTGGTATGCTTATAGGTCTTTTCTCTGCGTATTGACAGCTCTGTCATCCCCCACCCCACACTCCCTCTTCCCATTCCCCCCCTCAACACTGAGCTGATCACTGTTGTGATCAATGACCGGCCACGTGATAAAAGGCTATAGGTGGAAATACCTCCCCTCTCCAAATTCAGGAGAGCCAGTGCTTCCAAGAAACCCATTCAGCAGTTCATGGATCCAGCAGGTGCGCTTTATTCTAACATGGAGCCCTTGTTTATCTCTCTGTGGTCTGTTAGTCATCCCTCTGCATATGGAATAATGAATTGATCTTTCATTAATAACAGGAGAACACCAGGGAGCAGTCGTGTTCTGCATGTCTCCAACGAACTCCTGCAAATAGATTTCATGTGCTCCTTGTTATGTTTTGCTGCAAATACCTCTCACTCTTAGATTACTAATATATTGTACCTTCAGGGAAAGTATGGCTTAAATTTTTACGTAAGTGAGGCTATTTATGGTCATATTGTGTGGGCCTGGAAAGAGTCATTGCTCACTCCCACACATGGTGAGTTTTACGCACATGAAGAATGCTTGACTGAATGATTCAGAAAAAAAGTGCCATTCACCTTTCAACTGCTCCCTAATGAAGCCTGCGTTTTTTTTCTTTCTGCTTTTTTTTCATTTGTTCCGATCTCACCTGTCTGCACTCATCAGCTGCGCGTGGCACATTTTCGATTGGGCCCTTCCTGAACTCAAACCTCCTATGGACGATTTCATTCGCACATGGGTGGATGTGATAATGTCACACTGGGTCTTTGACACACCTGAGTAAACAACACAGCAGCTTGGGAGAGCAGTGATGCCAGTGATGAGAGCTAAGACCTCAGGCAACACTGAACACCAGCCCCTTAACACATGGTGGATATGCACAACCGTGTTACTCGGTCAGGATGGGAATATACCATGCAAATAAAAACAGACAGTAAATACAGTTGTTGCTGCAAGGACAATGTCAGTGTCTGGTGACCCAAAGTACACAACATCTCCCCACCCACCCCAACCCCCACCCCTTGCGTGGATCATCACTGCGCTAGCGTCTGGGACACCAGCCTTTGCCAAAGGATTACTTTGGCAAAGGCTTGCCTTTTTCCCCCAACACAGTGGCCCTTGCAGCTGCAGAGCCTGACACTGTATTCATCCACTTACTCATCACAGGGGAGGAGACTCAATAGAGACAGCAGTTACAGCTGACCATCACAGAGAATCAGAGCTATGTTTTCTTCTGAATGAAGGTGCAGTAATAATAACACAGTAGGAACCCCCAAGAAGGACGAGTCAATATCAGTCTCAATCCAGCTATCCGACAATCCATTGCTAGTTTTTATTAAGTGCAAGGAATAACATTTCAAAGTGTTCATGCTTGACTTTCTTTTATTGTTGCTATAACTTTTCCTCCCGGGAGTCAGTCTAGTGGAAACTGAATGGAAACAGCCTCCTCAAGCTGCAGATTTATAAGCATATATTAAAGTTGTTTAGGAACATAAGTCAGGTAACAGACGCTGCAGTATAAAAACGTCTTTAGTCAGTTTGTTCAGAGGAGGACCTTTTAGAGTCTCCTGCAAATAAAAAGCCACTTTCCCTCAAACGTCCACTTAGTCATTGCAGATACTCGACCAAGGTAATGGTGTGGAGAGGACACCTTGAAGCTTTGCGGACAGGGAGCATGTCCAAGCAGGGCTGTCCCTGTGGCTTCACTCCATATAGTCATTCCTCTGAAAGAGAGATGCACATGTGAACCACTGGCACAATGTTTGGAAGGAGTTTTATCAAAGGCCTGTTTAGATAATTGCATTGGAAGTGCAGTGCTAATTTAGCAAATACACAAGTATGCTGCAGATATGGCTGTACCGAATATCATTTCCATTCATTAATTAACCTACACAAGACTTTTTGATTGAATTATTAATATCTTAAAATGTCAAAATAGTGCACGTCACAGTTTCTGTCTCCTTGGAAAGTGTGAATGAGCTAATGTTTAGCATTGTGAGTGTTTCCAAATAGCAACCTAAAGAAACAAATGATCCAAGTGTCTGATTAGTTTATCAGCTATTGGGTTAATCGGTTCATCACACTCACATACTGCAGGTGCAAATGACCAACTATTCATTTTTTTTACCCTGCCTCCTATTCATCATCCCTCATGGGAAGTCAGAGAGCTGGGTAAATGAAAGAGAAGTGTCCCAAGAGCGCACAGGAATTCAGTCGTCTTGCTCAAGGCGATTGCAGAAGGGTGGTTTTTCGCAAACATGATGGCTGAAACCTGAGAACAGTCAGAGCTAATTTGTCCAGTTACAGAACAGTGTCTTAGCACCAGCACCCACTGATCAGTGTCTTTTAGGGCTCTTCCTCCTCTGCTGGTTTTACTGATACCTGGATAATCCTCCCAGATCTGACATCAGAGGAATCTCTGAGGACTGCAGGTATATGTTCAGCGAACACAGAGTTATATCAAACCCTCTGAAAGCTGATATAGAGCCGTGACAATGACTCACTCCAGAACAGAGCGATGTCTTGAACATATACACCTTCCTCACGCTGAGGCCTTGATCAGTAGGATTTTTTTTTTTTTTTTTATAAATTCGGAGCCAGCAGGTCTTATTTAATGTGTTCCTTGTTTAACAAAGCTCTGTTTAAAATGAAGACGTGACAATGTACACAAAATGGTAGTGGTGCCAGCAACCAAGTTTTTAAGATTTGAATGACTGTAGTTTAAAAAAAAATATATAAAGGTTTAAGCCTACATTTATACAAAGCCCCTGTTCCGTCCGTCCATCTATCTATCTATCTATCTATCTATCTATCTATCTATCTATCTATCTATCTATCTATCTATCTATCTATCTGTCTGTCTGTCTGTGTTTCAACAACAGGCTGTGAACTTGTTACATTCAGCTGTGCCTAGTACGTGTTACTGTAAGCGAATAAAGCAGCAGGATGAGCACCAGTGGCTGGGAAGTGAGTGGTTTCTCCCGCAGTTCAAGTCTGTAAATATCTCAGGATGACATCACACTATATCTATGTTTGGTTAGGTCATCAGTTTTACTAGGCAGGAATACACCTCAACTCATTCAAATAAAGGAAACCAATAGTATTTTAGGGTGGGGATTTCAGTTTCATTACAATATAATTTGCAGTTGTTTGGATGATGCTCTTCCTCTGTTGTTCTGGAAAGAACTGTTCACCAAAGTAAGCAGAGTTTTATAGAGGCGGCCTTGGACTTGGACGGGTTTTGTCTGACAAATGAATTGTGTTTTTCGGCTGTTGTCTAGAAGAACACAGTAGAACACAAGAACACATCAAGCTGCATTCAAACAAACATGATAACAGTATGACGATAGACAGTGCAGTAGATATGCCATGGTTTGATCAGAGGAGCCACCTGCACCTACATCAAGCTCAGCCTAATTAAGTCCTTACTCCCTATTTTCAGTAGCAGAGCTGTTATCCACGCCAGAGTCACGACTCATTCGTCATGGTCAGCCTTAAGGGACTGTGAGTCAGTCAAGGCCACCTGTTAGTAGCAGCCACTGGAGAGCTATTCATTTCTCTCATCCATGATGCACAGAGGTCTCCACAGAGGCCAAGAAGAAACACTTAGCCGTCTAGAGTCTGAGAGTCGCTTCTTGCTTCTACTGTCACGAAAATTTTACTGTTGTTTATCATTAGAGTAACTGATGTCTTAAAACAATGACTATATGTTTTACAGCTGATTGTGATACATAGATGTACCGGTATGTCAGCTCAGTATATGTTACTGTATATCATAATAGTTATTTCTAACACCAGGTGATGAGTATACATTTGCATGAATGTGATGATAAAGATAATGGGCATGAGGGCTTACTGCATGGATTGAATATGTAGTATGAAGATGATGCCATGAGATTTTAATCACCTGTTGTATATGGGAGAATTTGATCACGTTCAACAGAGTTTTTGCCAAGGAGCATTAAAGCTGTCCTTACAGCTAAACTGGTGATGTAGCCTGTTAAATGTCTGATTTAGGCATTTTTGAATAAAAAAATCTTGGAAAGTCATTATATTTCTTGATAGGGGGAGCTCAACACACTACAACTCAGGAAAACACACACAGATACACAAGCACCTTCATCAGTTTGTCAACAAATGTGCTGCAAATACAACACAGTGGGACATTAAAAAGTGATGAACCTGGCTGAGATTTTTGAAGTTAAAAACACCGAATGATAAAAGCATCTCAACAGGTTAATCACTTTTTCCTTTTAGCCTGAATTCTGATAGAGAGAGGATGGTGTGTCACAAAGGGCCATACGTGTGTGTATGATCACATATCACCTATCCCTGCTCATTAATGAATCTTTAAGTTTGTCAGAAAACCACTAAAGATAGTGTTGGGATCTAATGCTTATTACAGTAATGTAATAATTCAGCATTCACAGAGACTAACACCACCAAGTCGTCAGCTAGTGGTTTTTTTCTTCTCCAAACTAAGTGCGGCCACAAAGAGAAGCAATGTTAGTCTTCACATTAAAAAAAATCCTTTTTCCTCTCTGTCTGTAAGATATTTGGATTTTGTATTAACTTTACTGTCACATTGTGGATCCACACATGAGTTGTGAATGGGGATAAGCTGTATCTAGACGCCTTGTTGAGCTGTGCTCTCAATGGACGCCTTCACTGTCTTTCAGCCGCCCATGAAAATGGAGCACAAAAATGACGGCAACAACAAAAGCCCTACATCATGCCTGCTCCCTGTGGATGGGGGAGCAGATTAGGAATTTGACAGAGTTCGAGCCATTTGTTGCTGCGGCTGCTGTTTGCATGCATGTTTTTTTGGCATGTGCATCCATGTCTGCATTGATCTGTTGCAGAACTAGCAGGTCTGTGCAGACTCGTCGGAGAGCCGAACAGACAGCTCTTGCAGAACATAAAAGGAAGACCAAGGCAGTTCTGAACACCTGTCACGGACCCCGGCGTAAAAGGCAGCATGTAATGGAGCTATTTAGCCTCTAAAAGCTGAGGTTAAATGGAGTTCAGAAAGTTGTATGCACAATGGTGTGAAGGGTAAAGAGCTAAGAGAGGAATCTCCTCTGGGTATCGAGTCTGTGAAGACACATTTTAGAGGAAAGGAGTAGAAGAGGGTGGTGACTGAATAAGTGAGGCAGGGAGGAAAAAGAGGTGAGAGGAAAAGTACAAGGAGAGAGAGAGAGAGAGAGACGAGATATTGAAAGAAAGCCAAGAAGTTGTCCAAGTTGGTAAATGGCTACAGTCAGATGATGGATTGTCTATAGGAGACCATTAACAAAGAGGCAGTGGCTGTGTGGGTCTGATTTGGAAAGTCTTTGCATGAGTTCTACTGCCTGGCCAGTTTTCCATGAATCCAATACAGACATTAAAGTGATAGTTAAATCACCATATTTTCTCTTTTCGTGTATGATTTTCTTTCCTTAGACAACTCCCTCTCCTCCTCTCTTTGCTTTGTTTTGCATGTCTTACCCTATTGTTATTATCTCACCAAAATACCGATGAGGACCAAGCTGCAGTGGCTTGAAACTTTGATTCTTCTACCCTATATAACCATATGAGCTATTTTTGTGACCCATATGGCCTCGGTTGTCTTGGTTACCATAATAAAAACACCAGTGTATATCCATCATTGCCATGGTTACTGAAGTAATGTCCATTGTTTATTTAGGTTTAAGGAAAAAAACAACCTGGTTTGGCTCAGGAAAAGATCATGACTGAGGTCACAACAAGTACTTCCTCAGGATTTATCATTTTTGTTGTCATGGTTTCTATAATAATGATTTGGTCATAAACAACCAGCTGAGTCTTTTGTGTCAAAATCCTCTGTTTTATTGGCCCATCCATCAAAATCACTCCATTAATGGCTCTTACCACTGCTACTCACTGCACCTGTTTCTTTACTCCAGTGGTAAGTGATGCTTTAATTTTCTGCTTAGCTAAGGGGGAAGTACAGTATTGGGAGATGATTCTGAGTTTGCTATTGTAACTCTCTTCACATTCAAGAACTTATGCAATTCACTGTTAATATATTAAGTGAGACTAATGACACAAAAAACAAAACACATTACGAGTGAAGAAAGTGCTAGTTATCTTGTTGACCCTCTCCAGGGTCAGTGAGTTTGTAACATCCACAGCAGCAACTCCCAGCGACTCTCTGTCTCTGTCTCTCTCACACACATGGGGACACAGAGATGGATGCGTTGCATCCTCACCCCTGTTTGTGGCTGCAGTGTTTGTGTCTCCTAACAAACCTGCCAGATTCAGTCAGAGATAGATGGAGAGGTTAGAGGGGAGTCACAGATAAACGCTGGTGTCTGGGACAAAGAAACATGGAGGACAGGCAGGAAGGAGCCACAGATTAAAGATGGAGTGAGACAGAAAACAAAGGGAACCTGAGGCGGGTGAAGTTTGACAGACTTGAAAACACCATGGAGATGAGGGAAAGTGGTGAGAGGACTTCCACAGAGTGACTGTTTGGTAGGCTCTTAGACTGCAGTGTTATTGAATATTTCCACTCTCTCCTCTCAGGAGATGATAAATGAATTGCATAGAAGGATCAGATGACTGAAGGAAAACAGCCATAAAATGGAAATGAATCAAAGCTTTTCATTGTGCTGCTGCACTGTGTGTGAGACACAAAGAGTGAAAGTCCAGTATAAACAACATTTGAAGCCTGGTCATCTCCATGAACCTAACACGTACATAAAACAAGACAATGAAAAACAATATAGAAATACAATGAAAACTGTAATGATGAGATCTGCTCATGACTAGATCACATTTAAAAACTGATTTACCCATAAACCATTTATTATCCATTCTGAGTTCCACATATTGACCATCCAAGCTATCTGTCCAGAAGAGTAATACATTCAGCTGTTGGATACTTATTAATCATGACTTTTTCCACTATCACTGCCTTTTGTTCAGCCATGTAACTGCACATTTTGTGTTCATCAAAGGTAAAGCACCACTCTACACAGTAAATTTTATAATGTCCCAGAAGGCAGACGAAAAACTATCTCAGACACAACAGTGCTTAGTTCAACCTCTTCTCATTTGTCAGTTTTCTCAACATACATTTTCCTCCATCTAAAAACTGAATGATTTGGTTTAAATGATGTTTAATGGTTATTAATTGAATATTAACCATATGTTACATTGTGGGAGGTAAATTGTTTATGACCAAAAGTCTGTCCCAACCCCCAAATATTCATAATCTTGTCACACCCATAGTAAAACTGTGGTTTTATTCATGAACCTTCTGCCTTCTTCTTTTTCATGTCTGTGTGAGATTTTTGAAGGCAGTAAAGTGCAGTATTATGCACCCATGTGCAAACATGGAGTGACACTGGACTTGAGACTTTGCTGTATTTTAGCAGAGTGAATCTCAGCACCATGGACAGCACCAGCCTTTGCTTGCAGTAGGCTGCTGAACCGAGCAAAGCTGTGTTCTGTGTGCTCATAAGTCTTGTCCTGGATCCCCGATCCCTTGACCCAACCAGACTTGATCTGCTGGGAAAGAGGCGGGGGAATTTTTTTCTTACTTTTTTTTTTTTTTTTGCCCTGATGACACATTAATGAGGGAAGCACACTGTGCAGATTCAGGCACAAGTTCCATTTAATTTAATTTAGTCATCCCATACATCCATGTAAGCCAAGCGTTCAAATCCAATCCCATTAAAAGTGCTACTAGAGCTGTGGCCAAGGCTGTAGCAAAGAGTTTGTAGTCTTTATCGATGAGCAGCTGGCTTCTAGCAGTTTCATCAACACTGATTCATCATATGGTCCAAACCTGACTACTAGATAATGTCCTTTTCAACATTGCAACATCTGTATGACACAGCACAACTGCAGTTTGTGTGGTCATACAAGTGAATGTGTTTCGCTGAGCAAAATCTTTTGTAGACACTGTACTTTTCTGCCATCAGTCCAACAATAGGAGAAATTTCACTGTCAGTGACTCATTTTGACCCAAAGCAATTCTCAAAGCAACACTTTACATCATCTCTGGCATGATGTACAGAAACAAGTTTATTAAATCCCAGAGCTGCTTTGTATTTTGATTCAGTTGTCTAATACATCTTATCATAGGTCTAGCTATCATGATTGTAGTATCTACAAAAACCAACAGGTGGTGTATTTGTTTGACCTCATGTCCCTAGTGTGTCTTTCATGATATGCATGACATGGCTATTGACATGCTTATTACATGGTGTAATGACAAATACTGTCATGCATGTAACGTCTGGCCTGTTTAAATATATTCATATATCCGTAACAAATGAGGTTACTGGACGGTTAGTGCACTGACTCGTGTCTGCACAGTCTGGCGTCATAAAATGAGCTCTTTGGCCACTGTTCATCCTGGCTCTGCATGATCTATTTGAGATCCAGCACATGGGATAAATACAGCTTTTTGGACAATAATATATTTTTTAAACCCTGTTTTGAGCTAAACATTGTGCTTTCCATGAGGCTCTTGGCTGTAGTTCCAGCTAAGTTTTTAATTGTCCCATCCTTGCATTGCTGCACACTTGAGGAAATCCAAAAGTGAGTGGCATCCTTGCTGTGGGAACCTGTGTGGAGAATACTGTGCTAACAGTGGTGATTTGTAAGGTTCCTCTGTCTACATCCCACTGTCTTTGCTGCCTGGAGACCATGATGTGCTCTCCTCCCCTGCAGAGGGATGTGAGCTCAGTGGAACTGAGCTATCAGCTTCTGTATCAAGTGTAAAAAAAAAAAAAAAAAATATGTACACAAGCACTCATGCACTGGCACACATTGTGGGTGCAGCATTTGTCTCATTCGCTCTCCCTCCCTCTCTCATGCACACACTCAGTATTCTTTATATAAATTTTTCACGCTTTGACCTAAATCAGTGAAAATAACAGGAATAAATTACACACCATTGCTCACCCACCTGACTCCACTACTGGAGTCTGCGACTGGCCTAGCTGACTGAAAACACCCACGCCCAATTGCAGACCCATGGCTAACTCACCTGTGCATAAACCCATAGAGGGCCCGCTCACATTTACATTTGTTAATATCTTGGGCAATTGAATAATGTAGGAGTTCATGATGTTCAAAGGCTGATAGAAACACAGGCTGCTTTCAGGATTAAAGCTATGACCTTCTTGATCCTGGCAGTGTCTTGCTAACTGACACTTTTTTAGTCAGCAGTGCCTCAAAGTGTAATTTTATAATCGACCATCTCTGTCAAGCGGTGGAATCTTTTGCAAACAGCTCTTGTGAATATATTAAAAGAGCTGAATGAGCCAATATGAATGTTGCAGTTTGTTAAATTAACGTGATGGACAGCAGGAACAGCCCAAGATATGAAGGGTGAACCAAGACTTCCATTACTTGATTGGTGGGAGGGGTGCTTTTTAATGGAATAAGACAAGATTTCTTATAATGGGAACGTAGCCCAAAACTTAACTGTATGAACTGAAAGTCTTCCTGGACACAGTGAGGATGTCTTCCTCCTCTGGTTGTTGTTAGAGAAGTAGGTTGGAGTGACATTTGCCAAGGCTCACCCTATCGTTTAGGTGACAGGAAAAGTACTTTTAGCGCGAACATCTTTGGCTCACTAGGTGGATGTGATGGCTGCAGGGAAGGTTTCACAGTTGCTCAAAGATAGGTTTTTTGCCTTCATTGCAGAGTTGTGTCCGTGTGTACATGTGTCATTCATGCATGTGCTTGTGTATGTGTGCATCTGTGAATTATTGTTATCCATATTTCTAGCTGTTCGCTAAGCAGTGGTACCTATTTTTAACATGTGTAGTCAGTTACATTTAAAGAGCACAAACCATCATCAGTATAATCATTGACTTGTTGTTATTCAGCTTTATTTTTTGATCCAAATAAAAAATACCTATAAAATAAAAACAAATTATGTCATTTTACTACGTCAGGGATACTACTGAGATATTGAACTTTGGACTTTTAGTGTCATTTAGCGTAAGTGAAGATACTGTTTGAAAGAAGTATTGCAGTGATATGATACTGAACCAAGGCTGGCACGCATACAAGCAGCACTTTTTTCTTTCTTAAGAACTGTCAAGTACGGATCGGAGTCCCTAGTATGATTCAAACTCCAAAAACACTTCACCATGTTTTTTGTAAGGCTGGTTCATCAGAAGAGTCAAAGAAAAACAAGTCATGAAGAGCCTTCCAGCAATCACCACAAGAGCCTTATCAGTTTGTACTACATGTGCTACACTCAGGCCCACCTGTCCTGTATTTTTTTTTTTTTTTTTTTGTAAATATGTTTTATTGATTTTCTGAAACTTTTATCCCACAGGAATACAGCACATCTACATGTCATTTCAATTTACATAGTCATCTCCGAAACACAGGGGTGCACTGTTCTTCAGTTACATTGACCCAATGACCTGTCCTGCAGTTTTCATGAAAATCTAAACTCAAGTGAAACCAGATCAACATCCCTCCATCAGACCTGGGGAATGACATTGATTCTCCAAGTTCTCCTCATTGATGCTTCAGCAAAGGCTTACACGTGAAGCCACCCACTAGTCCTCTTTCTCAACACCAACATATGGTAACAAACAAGGGCCCCAGGCACTTCCTATTGGCTGATGGCCTCACTGACATCATTTCACTCTCTTGATGCCAGTAGCCCACATGCTGGAGTTTCACACTTGGGTTGTAATCACTTTGATGATCTGGAGGCTTGACCTTTGCAGAATCGTGTAGCCTTACACCCTGATTTCCTGCCTTCTCAGAAACGAGATTCATTCCCAAACAAATTACAGAACATCTATGTGAGGATGAGTCATCTTAACACTTGTACCAAAGGAACACAGTTAGTTTTTGTATGTCAAGGCCGCAACCTATTTATTAGAGCTAATATGGAGTGCTCAGTGGGTAAACAGTGTGTTTTTTTCCCTTAAATGTCAACAATCTAATTCAGCATGGAGAATGAGAAAATGAGGATGGTGTTCTCTAAATAGGACTTTAAGTCTTTTCCCTCCCTAATGGAGTACACTGTATGAAAAAGAAAATGGACAAACCTCCATGTCTGTATTGGTGCTTTGGTTATCTACACAATGCATTTTTAATGAAACTTCTTCTAAAGAGGAAAAACTATTGTGCACTCATCATCAGTCAATGGATATGCAATTCTGAATATCTGGGACAAGGTCCCCCTAGTAAATCACTCTGTTGCTGACCACTGCCATTCTTGATCTCAGCATATCTTTTTTATTCATGTTGCTGTTTTCATTTTGTGTTGCTTAAGCTCCTCTGCCCCTCACTCTCTCCATTAAAGTTGCTAGCTGGGTGCCCTGACTGTGGCCGGGCCCCTGAGGCAGTGGGGCTACAGACAGATGGCAGCACAGTTGTAAAGCCAGGGGGGTAAAGAGAGGAGGTTAGCTGGCGTGGCAGCCAGTAAGGAGGTGGTCCATTCAAGGGCACATTGTCAGTTGCCTGGGTGGAAGGACCAGGCAATGGAACGAGGAACTAAAGCTCTGTGTGGCCCGCAGAGATGATGAGAGTCAAGGGTTGGTTTGATGTTATTTATATTTCTGTTGAGACTACTGAAGCACACAAATGTTTAACAGGGCATTCTGTATACACATATATCTAGACATATAGCAGATGACTAAGGTTTACATAGAATTCCTCCTCTAGGGACTGTGAATAGCAGCATCTCATTGGTCAAGAAAATGCACCTGACTATTCAATTTAAGCTGCAACTTGAAGAATGAACAACACTTGAACTTAACCAGAGAGAGTGCTGGCTGAGTTTGAGGTTTAAACATCTACTTGTAAAATGAGATATTACATGATAAATACTTAATGTTCCGTATACTTGTAATGCCACCAGATGATGCGGTTGCTGACATCACATTTGTCCCAGTGAGCTACTAGATCATCAGGGGAGTGCTCTTTTATTCTGATTTATCTTTTAATGCTATAGAGAGAGCTTTACAAAAACACAAGCCCATTCACCAGATCGCTCTGTCAGGTGATTCAGCAAACCGAGGCATTGCTGCTCACAACCTCACTGCATAAACGCTGCTATCCCACTTCTCAGTGTGGATCCTCCTCATCGCAAAATCTGCAAGAAGGTCACAAACGGATCCAGCGTTTCGTTCCTCTTCACCTCGCTTTTGTGGCAGTATCAGAGCAGAGCAGGAAAGCCTCTGACACATTTTTACCTTTCATTTTTTTTTAGGCTTTCTACCTTTGAAGAGAGAGAAAAAATCTAAACATTCCTGTTGGTTACTTCTCCCCCTCTGCACTTATGGGGTGGGGGTACTCAGTGTGCACATGTGGGGAGAGATCTTATGCTCCTGAATGTGCTGACAAGCTGGTTAAGTGGGGTGTGGTCCCTGGTGGCACAGTAACGCTCTCTGTTTCAGTTTTCTTGCCAAGTCACATTATCATATTGTCTACTTTATTCCACTCTTCATCATTTTTGATTTTCGCGCTGCACTAATGCAGTATTGAATTTAGCAGCTGTAGCTGACACTTGTCTGCATTTCTTTCATTGTTTATGAAGTATACTGGGAATTTGATCTTTTATCTTGTGTAAGGCCGTGGCATCACTACCTGATTGGACTTAACAGTGTGTGCAGAGTTGTGTAGAAGATGACTATGTGCTTACAGGAAATGCACTATTTGTCCACTGCATCCAGCTGACATGTGGATTTAACAAATCCTATTTGCATTAGCATATTAATTAGAATCGCACATCATCACCACATGGTGCGTGTGGGCTGTACATGCACGCCTGACACACATTTCGATACACCCTCATCCAGCGGATAAAAAAAAATCTCCATGTGCGTGCATGTGTTTTTATCTTATTCCTCTGCTCTACCCAGACTCCCGTCATTTTCTCTCAACGACCACCCCTTCTATGAAAAATGAAGTTACTTGATATGCATTATAAATAGCTGCTCTGTGATTGGACGAGCCCAGATTCTCCTGCAAGCTCTTCCGTATAGCAACAGCCCCCTCCCATCTCTCCTTCTCGCCTCTTTTCCCTGGAATCCCCCCCCCCCCCCCCCCCCCTTCCGATAGCCTTCCCTCTTTCAAAATGCAGACAGATCTTGTCCTCCATGTGGCTTCACCCCTACCCACAATGCACTTGGTGCTTCCACTGGCTTTAGATGTGGCAGGCAGTGTCTGTGTAGGGGGCTTCTCCCCTCTTCTCTCTCTCTCCTCCTCCTCTCCTCTAAGCTACAGACTGGCTTGCTCCTCCTGCTGGCTCCCACTGCTGCGGCAGCATCTGGATATGGTCGCCATGGCAACAGCAGCAGGCCCCTTTCTCCACACACTGTCTCTCTCTCTCTCTCTTTCGCTCTCACAGACACCTCTACCCCTCCTTCTCCCCCTCTCCTTCTCTTAAGCTTTTTTTTTCCCTATGTGCGACTGGGTGCGTTTCCTTCAAGCTTGACCTGGATTCTGCGTGCGGTGCCACGTCTGCTGCACTGAATGTGTGACAGTAGTGATGATGACACAGTGAGACGGGTGTGCATGGTCAACTGACCTGTTTCCAGGAACTTTTTAGGATCAAACTATGAACAGGAAATAACCCCCTTGTCATCTCATCTATTCTCTCGTTTTCTGTCTCGCTATACTTTTCCTTTTTCCTCTTTTTCCATTCCTCTTCTCAGCAAACCCCACTTTCCTTTACTGCCACCTTTCTCTTCCCTTCCTTTCCCTGCTTTCATTTCCTTGTTTCTCTCTTGTTCCTTGTTTCTCACTTCCCTTTCATTTTCCTAACACCCCCCATTCCTTCCTCGTTTCTCTCTCCTCCCCCAATCACTAACCACCATCCTCTTCCTACTCCACACCCATTTGCTTCAGGGAAGAAGCAAGGGGCTGCAAAAAAAAAAAAAAAGAGAGAGAGAGCATGAAAAGGAGTCAGCTGTATCCTCCCTCCTCCATCACTGTACTCTATATCACACCCTAAGCAACTCAACAGAGCCCCCCCACCACCGCCCTCTTTCTCCCCAACCTCTCGCGTCACAAATCCTTTCCTCCTCCTCAGCTGAATATTTGAACAAAGATATCAACCTCCTGAAGGCAGATATGGCTCCATTTTTGTCACATTGACGTATGTAGCTCTTAAATACATGGTGTTTATTGTGCATTTCCTCTTTCTTGGCAGTCTTTGTGCCTGGATGCGGGCAATCCAGCAGTGTGCGTGCATGGATCTGTAGACCCACACTTTGCTTGATATGAGTCACAGTCATCATTCATTGAAATACAAGTTTCCTGTTAAGAGAGAAATGGGCTCTGTGCAGGGATGGCAGTGCAGCAGTGTTTTATTCTTTTCACAATTTGCATTTGAAACAATATTACTTATACAGTTATTTTAGTGATTGTTGAGACAATTTTGTCCATATTTTATTTTGCTGATTTTAATTCATTTACGTTATTTTCTTTTGCGACACTTTCTTTTATCACCCTGCTTTTATATGTGCAAATCTGAAATATTTTGTATTTTTTATTTGGTCTTTATTTCATTTAGACCCATAGCAAGCTAATGAGGATCCAAAAAGATGGGCATTATGGGATATACTGATTTATTTGCACCTCCTGAAAACCCCCCCCACTGTAGAGAGCAGGGACAGAAAATATAGATATATCTAAATGTGTAGCAGCATGATGGCATTAAAAAGATCGGTACATTCAAACAGTCGGCTCTGATTTACCAGGAAGCCTAATGTTGTTGTTTCTTGGAAAGCAGTGAGACTGGTACACCTGTTGGTCTCTAGGGGAAAACATCTTTCTGTAGTTTTAGGAGCCTCCCTGTCTCTGTGTGCTTTTCATGCTTTCTCCAGATTTGGACTGTGAGAGATGTGTATTTTGATACGTGACGTATGGGTCAGACAGAGAGATTCACAGGGAAAAAACAGCCACGAGGGAGTGTGCCTTGATCAAATTAGTCTTTCTAATTCAATCTGTTCACAGCACTTGAAGTCCATCATGGTTTATTCAGTAAGGTGAGCGTACTAATTGTGTTCCGCCTTCTCTCCCCTTCTGTCTCCCGCCCGTCACCTACATTTGCATGTTTGGTGATTTTTCTTCATCCCTCACACACTCCCTCTCACTTTTTCTGACCCTTCTCCTGTCAACCCCACTCTTTCCTTACCACACTTCATCCTCCTGTAACAACTCTGGGCCCCTCTCTGGGCTTCTCCTCCTCCACTGCCTCTGTAGTAGAGGTGGTGGACCAGCAGAGGGTGCTGAGAACCGGTTGCCTGGTGACCGGAGTCCACACTCCACCCATCCGACGAAACAGCAAGCTGGCCACCCTGGGGCGTATCTTCAAGCCATGGAAGTGGAGGAAAAAGAAAAATGAAAAGCTCAAGCAGAGTTCCACAGGTACATAAAGCAGAGTAGTTGGATGAGAGGAGGTTGTAGATTTCCAGGTGCCACAAACACATGCACTCACTCACATTTCCCCTCATCTGCACTAATGAATTAGATTAGGGAGCTAATAAGAGGGTGTAGGTGAAAAGATGCAATGAGTGGAGTTCTAACTGTCTCCATTAAGTATGTACTCATCATTTAAATTGACTCCAGGGAAATATTGTCACTGTGTGCACCAATATGTGCTGTACAATACTGTGCACATTCGAGAAGAGAGAAAATAAATACGGCTCGCTGATGAAACACACGCCCTTTGCATTTTGATGCTGCTGACATCATTTTTATGAGGGTTCAGGCATACGGTCAACATCACTATCATTAAATTATAACAATATTTCAACTGTGACTTACACATCACACATACTCCACCTTGTGTTTTATTGTGCTGCAAACAGAGCATTGTTTTCAACAGGATGGTTAGAAGACAAAAGTTTAGAGAATATTCTGTCCCAGCTGTTCACAAAATGTATGTTTGTTGGTTTGCCTCTGTTCTGATCATCATTAACAAATTTTATGAAATTATAAAAGAATAGGACTATAGGGTATTGTGAAAGCTGACAAACAGTACTGATACATCATTCACACAGTCGCACTGTGTTCCTGCTTTTGGTTTAGCAGGTAACCTCAGTTGACAAGCATTAAATTTGCTGTGCACAAGGTGAAACACAATGCTCTTCCTGTAATGGAGAGTGCTGTTAAATTGAGGTGGCTTAAAGACTGAATGTCATTTTGGGTCATCACACTCGGTCACATCACTGTTGCCGATGGTCGCTCGACTCATTCAGCCACCTGATCCATTTCATTTCAGTTACATGGTGAAACTGTCTTATCACAAGCTACGAACAAGCTGTTGTGTTTGTGTTTTGTGCCATCTCACAGTGCGCAAGGTGAATATTCATCCCTGAATCAAGAAAGCAAATAAACTAAGCCAGAAATGATGTATCACTGGTGATATCTCACATCAGTGATGCAAAATCTTGTTAATCCACAACACAGAAATCATAACAGCTATACATACATACGTCTCTCTTCTTGATCCTCACGCAGATGTAGCATTATCCAGCGGTCTTCTATGCCACGACCCAAGCTCCCCCACCCAAGGCTGCTGCTCAGATGGTGCAGTCCTGCTTGGAGGATTCGGGGGGTCTTTGAACCCAAACCTCACAGTCAGCAGTGTGGAGTACCTTGGTCCTGATGAGGAGCTTCCCCCCTCTGGTAGGACAGTTCCTCGCTTTAATCAGCAGACACTGTACAGCAGCAAAAGCAACAGATGAGCAGAAAAAAAAGAAAAAAAAAGATTTGTAAAGGTTGAGAGTGTAACTGATTCCTGGAAAATATTGATAAGATGGTTGAAAATGTAGCACAACACAAAAATTAAAACAATTCTCATGCTATAAAATAGTTTGGTCATACTTTGTGTCTGCAGCAACGTTGTGCATATGAACCAGAAGAGGGCAGCAAAGACAGCTGAATGACATGATATGATATGATGATATGATTTTAATGTCAGTTATGTCATGTAGGGTTGTTGTTGTATTGCAGTTCATTCAATACATAAAATATATATTTTAAACAAAACTGTGTCACTTCTGTTTAAAATACTCTTCTTTATAACATTAATTTTATTAACATTAACATTTATTAACATCTAAATGTTTTGCTCCCCTTCATTGACGACAACCAGTAGCTGCCCCTCTTCAGGACTGTGAGCGAGTTGAGGAGAATGTACCACTACCAGAGGACGAGAGAGACGAGGAGGCGCACCCTGCTGGGGATTTACCTGAGGGGCTGCAGGACATGATGGACCAGATGGAAGAAAGAGCAGAGGAGGAGATTCCTCCAGGAACGTCCCCACCACAAGTACCTCCAAAACTTTTGCCCCAGCTGAGTGCTGGAGACGGTGAGTGCTGTTTTTTTTTTCTTTCTTTCTTGAATACATGGTCAATAAAAATGGACAGGCTGGCAGCATAAAAACATGTCTCTGCTCACTTTGAACCACAGATGGGTGAAACCATCTGTATTATTAGGTTGTTAATACCAATACAGAAATGTAAGGGAAAGATAATCTAAAGGGATGTGAAATGTGTGTCAAATGGAGAGGAAAATGCCAACTCACATGACAAGAAACCCCAACATGACCTCATCAATAAGGTTGGGAACCTTGTGTTGTGTTATATAAGGTTTTCTTTTAACATAAAGTCTTAATCCAATTACAAGTTCTAAACATCGATATGAATGTAGTGACATAAAAAGCAGAATATATCCCTGAGAAATGAGGATTAGAAATATGAAATGGTATAAAATGAAAACAATGCAAAGTCAAGAGTCTCTCTTGCACTTAACTTCAGTAGTCTGCATTGTTACTTTCTGTAAATGAGTATGAAATGACGTTATTTATAAGAATGGTGTTTGTCCCCACAAAAAGACATCCAGGTTTGCTGAGTCAATGCAAATATGTGCTGAAGCTGCTTTGCGGGGTCACGATGACACAACACATTACAAAGGCATCTTGTCTTTGTGCTATATTCAGTCTAATATGAAACACATTACATTATTTAGACAGATGGGCTTTTTAAATGCAAAAAAAGCCTTCAACTTTGTCATATTAAACAGGTTGTTTCAGTGCATCTCTTCTCATCCCTCTCTTTCAGACTCGGGTCCTGTGTCGCTCCCCACTCATCTGCCTAACTCCTACCTCCCCAAAGAGCCTCCACCCAGGGCCACAGAAAGCCTGGCTTCAATGACCCTGCCTCTACGAGGGCCCCTGGCCAACCCCTCGGGGTCCCCACATCTAGCAAACATGATGCATCCTCCTATGCCCCCTAGTTGCATTATGGAAGAACTGCAGAGAGCCTTCGCTTCTAAGAACAGGCAGGAGAGGTGAGCCTTCTGGTTGACCCCATTTATCTGTTTATAGCAGCTGTGTTCACTCTCACTGATGTTAATGCTAGAGATGGCTCTAGAGAAGATTCAGTGCTTTTTCATACTGTAGGATGTGATAATATATATTCAGTGGCAATAATTTTCTGTAAATCTCTTATTCTTGACAATACAATTTCAAATGGATAATCAATCAAGTGCTTTAAATCTCAATCTCATCATTTATCTATAAACTTAGATATTTTCCTCAACTCCACCCAGTGCCACTAACATTGATCCTAAATCTCTGCACCCTCTTACTCTCTAACTTTAGTGTCCATGAAGGGTGTGAGCAGGGATCACCCCCTCGGCTTTGGTGCTCTGACGGGCGGCTCTCTCGCTCGTGCAGCTCTGAGAACCAACACACCTTGTCTTTGATGGGTGGCTGCATGGGAGGTGGAGGCTCCGACTGGCCCAAGAAGGAGGCAGAGGAGAACAAGGAGAACGTGCGGCTGGACCAGTGCTTCTCCAACACCTCAGGCCTCCCCACCGACCTGGACGGCTGGAACGAGTCGGTCATCTCTGGTGGGTCAAAGAGCTTAAAAAAGTGATTCAATAAGCATCTTAACATTTGTATGATGCTGTATGTTTTTGTTTTGACTCTATACTGTACCACACTGGACTGAAAAGAAAGGTTACAGACAGCATCTTAATTATTGCTTGCTTTTAGCCCCTATAGTGGCACCTCCAAGGCTGACAAATGAAGCCAACACATAAATATCATAAACTGCACTTACTTTGAATGGCCACTAGAGTGTATGACTCCAACAGTGAATCAGTCTTCATAGACTACCATGTTAAAATGTCCAACTTTACAGGAAATAATAAATAAACTTGTTTTTATGGCAAATTTCCTCCTTCATGACATCTATATGGAGGGGGAATTTTTATATAACTTGTGCAAATTCTATTGAGGCCAGCATGCACCAGAGTCTTGGCTTCACTCACCCTCCTCTCTTTGACCATGTATGCATTGGCTGGGAGTTAGTAGGTTTTCAGAGTGGCTGACTTTGTGCTTCAAAACCCCTCTTCAGATGATGAAGGGAGTGGTATGGCCACTCCCTTAGCTTACAGATATTAATGGGCTATTATTTATGTTAAAGCTATACTAATCAATGTTTCCATATTAATAATGGGTTGATTTAATATGTAATTTGAAAAGGGATGCTTGTATTTCATTTGTATTTCACAACTTTGATATTTTGGTTTGCTCTTGCTGCTCCCATCCCTCTCATTTCAAACCACAGCAGGTAGCAAGCTCCCACAAATCCTCTTTACTTTACCTGCCCAGTATGAAACAACAGACAGACAATGCTAGGAAATATATGGTCAACACAGTGGAACAGTTAGCATTTACCTCAATAATGTATAATAATAATAACATTACATTACACCACCAAAGATTCAAATTATGCATCTTTAAATACATTCACAGTACAGTCAAATACAGTAATATTAATAATAATAATAGCCCAAACAAATCTGCTGATGGAGGGAATAACCAAAGGCTTAATGGAGCCCTTGGAGATCTGTGACCCTGGGGGCATAGTCTGGTTTGTGCAATTGGTAATCCAGCTTTGGCAGTTAAACATATGAAGAGCTACATGCCACCAAGTAATATGGATGTACCATATCCTCAAAAGACACTGAAGCTCTGAGTCAGCATTTCACCCTAATGATTCCTGTTTCACTTCATTTCAAATGTGCTGCAGTACAGAGAAAAACGGAAATAGTGTCTGTGTCCAAACACTATAAATAATATTCAGTTAGTGGCGATATTTAGTCCATTGTTGAAATTTAGGCATTTGTGGCATTTCTGGGATTGGGGATTGGAAGGCTTTATTCACTAACAGTGTGTCTTTTCAAATTTTGGATAAGAGAAGGAAGAAGACTTTGACCAAGGCATACGAGGCTGATAATAAAGGTTTCCTGTGTTTTAATGCATGCATGCACTGTTGCAGGCACACTTCCTCGCAGGCTAAGGAAGGAGTTGCTGGCTGTCAAGCTACGAAACAGGCCCAGCAAACAGGAGTTAGAGGACAGAAATATCTTCCCAGCAAGAAGCGACCAAGAACGCCAGGAAATTCGCCAGCAGATCGAAATGAAACTCGCCAAGTAAGTAATGAAGTCCTCTCTCCATTACTATGTGTCTCTGCAGTATTTGCATTGTATTTGTTGAGGTAAAGTCATTTAACGTTACATTGATCATTGTTAAAAACAGGTTGGATCACATATTGTGTCTTGTGATAGAAATATGAAATGTGAATTTCTTTTTATCTTGGCTCTAATATGTTTGCATGTATGTATAATATCACACAGCTCTGCAGTAAATCAATGATGTCCATGCTATTTATGATGCTAATGCAGGCAAAACCTAAATGCTTAATTGCCTTCGTTACATAACACCCAGCAGTAGGTGGAGGTGAGATAAGAACTGGTTCTAAACAGATTTTCTGAGTGTTTTACAAAGACTTGGGCTCATGTTGTGTAAGCTTTTACTGCTCAGACGAATCGCTTTTATTATAATACTTTTTACTCAAGGCCAACCCACATAATGAGAAGCCTCTTCATCATGTTCCAACCTAGTGTGTAACTATTTTAACTAAAACTGGGACACTTCCAAATGGTGAGAAAGTGAGCTATCATCCCAAACCAGTGAGTGGCCAAATAGAATAAATTCCCAGAAGTCTCTTGGGAAAGAAATATGCGCATGCATTGTAAATTCCTGGATGTTTTTATCACAGTTCCTGGAGCGCAACAAGTACAGACAGACACTGCTCCCAGGAAATCTCTTTGTACTAAACACACCTCTGATGTTTGCATGTGTTGGTTCCCTGCCAGCACATTATTAGAACTGGCTTTTCTAATACAACTGTGAAAATGAATGTCCAAGGACATGCCAGCAGCAGTCTCGTGTGTGCTAATGTGTCACAAGACCCAGGTTCTTTTAACACCAGAGCATCAAACAGGGGCACACCATAGCGTTACATAACCTGCTGTGCAAGAACTGGCAGCCAAGCACAGAGCACCGCCCACACTTTAGAGAAAAAGATCTATCATCTGTCTGTGGGACAACTAAGAATACAGCCTCCCCTGTCTATTCTTAGATCGACTGGAAGAAGGTGTTATTGTTATTTGAGAGAACGCGTGTAGACGTTCACAAGTTTGCAAGCACACAGCTTATGTAAAGGTGAAGATGGAGCATGACTGGAGCTTGCATAAGAGCTCGCAGGATCCATATTTTACAGACTGACAGTCCCACTTGTAGCACAGCAGTGAGAGAATATGCTTGTTATACAAAGACCCTTTCTTACCAGCACAAGTGCAGGAAAAGATAATTACCTCTGGAGGATCTATAAAGACCCTTAAAGCAGCTTTAATTGCATGTCATGCTCCTATTACTGTGTAAACCTTTGCAGAGCAGCTGTGTCGAGTAAAAGACTGAGCCATCAGTGTCGATGCTAGAAAAAAAAATGCATTTTCATCTTCCAGTACAATATATGCATGTATTTACAGGCATACTGCACCAGTTGGGGGGAATCCTGGCTAAATATAGCTCAGAATGATGAAGACGGGGTGAGGGAGTGGAGGGGGCACAGACTTATCGGAGGGAAAAAAGCTCTATTTCCCCAGGGCATGCATACTGAATCACAAAACAATCCATCTCTAGGAAACTTCCATTTTAGATTCAATCTTCTCTTTTTGCCCATTCTTTCTGAAGCTCACAATATAAATCTACATCTCCTATCTATCTAGATTTCCTGCCAATCAGGCAGAAAATGCCAACAGGACTTATAGTGGATAATGACACCTTGTCCATCCATTGTGCCAGTGATAGATGACCTTTCTATCTTTAGGCTTCCAACCCGGCGCTTGTGCTGCAGTCGCACTCTGCCGTTTCTAATCTTAGCTCATGACACTGTTCAATAATGCATCTCCCCATGCACTCCCCTCTTTCCACAAATGTGTTTGTCGGGGAGTTATATCAGCAGAAATAAAAGGGGGAGGGGCAGATGGGCGCCTGCTACTGTACTTGAAGAAGGATGAAAGCTGAGAAAGGCCAATTCTGTCTCCTTGTGCAGTTGGCAACTGAAAAAAAAGACTGAAAGCCTCTGCCACCCACTCTCTGTTTTTTTTTTCCGTCTTTTATTTGGATTTTTCATCCCTCCCTGGCTGGCATACCCGGCTTTTCTATTCTAACTCATATCATTATTTTGAACATCCTGAGTGGCAAATGGAAACCCTCATGCCTGCAGGCGTTTATGCGTCATCGTGGTATTCTGGGGTTACCTCTCAAAACCGTATTTCTGCTATCGCTTTCCTAAGCTCGGATGTGGAAACCAGTGGGTGAGAGACTGGTGCAGTGAGTCAGTGTGTTGTCTCATGCAGTGATATACTCAGTTATCACAAATAAACTGTCCTCTGTCACCTGAGAGCATCGTACGGTAATATAGGGTGATTCATTTGGCTCACAAAGAGCAAGATCTGATGGTGTCACCATGACAGTCTTTAATATCGACAGTGAGCTCTGACTTATTTAGCTCACAGACCGAGATGAAAGAAGGTAAGCAGGCTGTTTCTAAAAATAGCCACATATTGTATGTGAGGCACATACAGCTCCGTGGGCAACAGTGAAATCCCCGTTAGTGTGTTGCTAGGGAGAAGTGAGGATTTCTGCAGGAAGACTCTATTGTCTCAAAGATACCAAGTGTTGTTGCTAGGCAACTCGGCGACCAGGTCAATAATACAGTTGATGGTTGTATTCGCTTGGGCTTTGGGAGTGATTTTCTGTTTCATCTGTTTAAAATGTAACACTGCCGGAGCTCTGGGAACACTTTGTCTCCCAATTTGTTTATGAGAGAGTCGTGAGGCAAACGAGTCATCATTTCAAGCCGTTCTCCTCCTGATGAGATTGTGAGATAGTAACACAAAACAATCCTGATTTAATCAAAAACTGCTATATATAAAAGGGAAACTTCTCAGAGGAAGCAACAGAGCAAGGATTTTTGTTTTCATTAAAATGCAAAGATGAGGAATACATCAAATTCCTACATGATTATGTGTAAATGAATGTGTCTAAAATGGTTCTCGACAACTTTCCTCATGTTTATGTTCCATTTTTAATCTTATTTCTCAGAAGAGAATTCACTGGGGAAGTCAAACTACTGAATTATTCCTCACACTATTTCTGGATGTCTCGTCACACATGTTAATTACAAAGAATTGCCTGTGCTCACGCTTACACAACACATTAATGAGCAGAAACAGTGTTTGGGAGGGGTTGAAAATAACACACTTCATTCCTGTCTGTGAACCCTGAGTTCTTTCTTCTTCTGCCGGTGTTGTTTTATGTAAATAAAGCAGATGTACAAACCTAGGATAGATGATTATGACATAACGCTGCTCAGCGCTGGTGTCTTTTCTGTGGAGATGATTTTTTTTAAGGGTTTAGGAAACTAAATATCTGTATTAGCTGTCCAGTGACCGTCAGCACAGATATACACGTGCACGTCCAGCCAGGAAAGCTTTGTGTCCTGGATTCAGTAAGTGACCTAACTTTGATCTTTGACAGGACAGAACTATAAAGTGTCCAGTGTTGGCTTGGGTGAGGGGATGAAAGAGAGTCCTGCTGCGTGGCGGCATTCGATATATCCTCTCTGTCCTTTCCACCTCTAGAGGTGTGCCCATGGGTGTGCCACATGCCTTCTGGGGTTGAGCCCTGTTGTGCAGCTCACATTTATTATTTATACAAAGTATGAATAGTTCACAAACACAGGGGGCTCTAGGAAAACATTGGATTTTTGGAGACCTTTAGGATGCTTTGATGGTGAAGGGAACGTGACAGCTTGAAATAAATGGATTTAGTGTGATCTGAATGTTAATCTCAGTCATTATAGCAAAGAGGAGACCTGAATCCTATTGGATCACACAGGTCTGGATCACAGTATTTTTATTTCAAGCGTTTTATTTGTAGCTTGAAATAGATTGTTTTGCTTCCCTTGAAATGTCCCTTTTACGTGACGAGAAATAAAATGATCTGGTGCAACAACATGGGTAATACTACTGCTCCAGTAGCCCAGTGTAGATCAGGAGGAGGTTGGGGATGCCGTGAGTAGGAGCCAGTTAGGCTCCGCCCCTCACAAATTATGCATGTAGTAACCAGGGAGACTGGGGTAGTCGCGCCCAGGCAGCCCATCACGACCCAGTTCAAAAGCGCTTGTAGTGAGCGTCGGTCGGCGGATAGTAAAGAGGACTCTGCTGCTGCTGCTGCGGTGCACAGTTGAACGCAATACGGCAGCTGCGCCTGAGATGCAGCATTTGGAAACCGACAAGTAAATTGGTGGAGAATTCTCAACCAGGAGAATCGCGTCTCTTCGACTGTTCCAGATGTGGGGAGCGCCTCTGCCCAAGCATCACAGCCGCGGTTTGGATGCGAGATGGAGACATAGGGGATTCCTTTCGAGAACGCGCACAGTGAAGAAACTCCAGCCGGTTTAAAGAGGACAGGGAGGGACAGCTTCAGTCAGAATGGTTCAAAACGTGGTTTTGGTGTTTCTCCGCAGGAGGCTGAGCCAGAGACCAAACGTGGAGGAGCTGGAGAGTCGGAACATCTTGAAACGTAAGTTCAAACTCGACCGCGTCTTCACCTGATCACTAATATTAACAGTAGGGGAAAGCACAGTTCAACGCGCCTAACACGGCCAAGAGATGCATTAATGATGGCACAGATTGCCCGGTGTAGTACATTATTCAGCAGAAAAAGAACGCATGACTGCACACTGCTTCACTGTGGAACCTGTTAGAGGTGGGAACTGGATTTGTGCAGATTCTCTGTATGACAAACCTGTGGTATCCTATTACCAAAAAACAAACAAACAAACAAAAAAAAACAGTTTTACATTCATTTAATTGCTGGATCACTAGTTTTTTTTTACCCATTAATGATTTGAGTGTGTATAGTATGGATTTCTAACGTGGTTGTTTTTTTTTTCTTTTTCCAGAGAGAAATGACCAGACAGAGCAAGAGGAGAGGAGAGAGATCAAACAGCGACTAAATAGAAAGGTACAAAAGTGATTGAGTATTTTGTTGTTGTGTTTGTTCTTGATAACTAACCAATAACATCTGTCAACCTTATGAACACTGTAGGTGTCAAACACTGTTTTTAATCCAAACTTGATTGCAGCTGGCTCTAAATTTCTGTCCCATTCCTTGTTCCAGCTCAACCAGCGACCCACTGTTGATGAACTGCGAGACAGAAAGATTCTGATCCGCTTCAGTGACTATGTGGAGGTGGCCAAAGCTCAGGACTATGACAGGAGAGCAGACAAGCCCTGGACTCGGCTCTCAGCGGCAGACAAGGTGATGAGAATGACAAGCTCACATAAAATGAACTCCTAAGTTTTTAACCTTTGGTGACCTGCCACTTATTGCTTTGATTTATCACCAAAACAAGTCCACTATTTAGGTCAGATCTCTGACCTACCGTCCATGAAGACTATCAGCATCACACGTTGCTGTTATCAGCTTATCTAAATCTCCTCTTCTCTTTAGTTTTTTGTTTAGTTTCATCATATCTTATCCTCCTGCTGCCACTTTGCCGTTCAAAGGTTACAGCACACCAATGGCTCAGGGTGCACTTAGGGATGCATTAACGTTGTTTTTCCCTCTTCTCCACAGGCTGCCATCCGAAAAGAGCTCAACGAGTTCAAAAGCACTGAGATGGAAGTGCACGCCTCTAGCAAACACCTAACGAGGTTAGTGTTCTGAGGTGTATGCCTGTGTGTAGTGCGTGTTTGGGGGTGTGCGTGCTATTCTGGGCTACAGCGGTCTAAATTTAGCTCTCCTTGCTCATCCGGAGAGCTCCGAGGAGCTAAAGATAGATGGGAGTGCTTCTGAATGCAGGGGGGAGGGGGGAGGTTGTCCTCTGGAGCTCGTATTGCCAGGCAACCAGGAATGATAAAATGCCACCTTGTCCTTGGCTAAGCTTGTTTGGAAAGCAGGGGGTCCTTGTTGTGAGTTGTAACAGTGACCCAGAGGGAGGATGGAGATGGAGCACACGTCCAGCCCCTTGGCACATTTAATGCCTCTGCTAAAAATAGCCCCACAGAACTGATTAATAGCTTTAATCATAGATGACGACAAAGGCACCTTCTGCTCCACAATTTGTACCCTTGATCGTAACACATGGTTTCTCTGCATGTCTCGTCTCTCCAGGTTCCACAGGCCATGAAAGCGGGGAGTTTCTTCTGTGAAGAAATGCTGAGCATAGAAATTTTCCTGAAGCTTCTACAAGCTGCTCAGCGGTGACAGTTCAAAGAGCCTGAAGCCCGTCTTCAGCGTGTCTTAAACATTCTTCCAGCACCCTTGACTATCATATCATCAGTATGAGGCCATGGGTGTGGGAGAGAAGATGACGGTAATGTTAGCGGCAGTGTGTCCTGGAGACTACTGGACGTTGCCCCACGAGAGCTGGCTGGTGGGAGAGGACTTTGGTGGAGCCTCTGACTCACAGGACAAGAGAGGAGGACAAAAAATCTTGTCATTCAGTCAGTGTTGTTTTTTTTTTTTTGTACTAATTCATGGACTCCTTTGAAAGGGCGGTGTGAATCTGTGTAGTGGGAAGAAGCTGTGCATGTGACCAGCTTCACCTTTTCTTAACTGATGAGTAATGTGTCACTTGGACTGGGTAAAGACTGTGCAGTCTGGGGGAGGTGGTATTGGGGATGAATTTGATATTAACTGTACATACAGTATGTCAATCTGAATGGGACTGTCAATGTCTTCACTGAAAAGAGAAATACCTTTGTAAGCACTACTTGTCTTCAAAATACAAGGTCTTTTTTAAAAAAAAACAAAAAATGGCTTATCTCATTTCTTTAAACTATTTTATTTAACATTTTGAGTGTTTATTTGGTAATTGTACCTAGTATTTGTGTTAGAAATATCATTCAGCCAAAGCAACTGAATACATTGAAAGGATTATTACGTGTACGTTCTTTACAGAACACTAATATAACTGAAATGATGAGAACCAAATAATAAATATCAGAGCATAACATTTCTAATAAAACCAATCATACAGCAACAACATGTCTGAATTAGAATGAACAAATACACCCACTATAGACCTACAATAAAAGCAGAACCTGGAAAAAACCAACACCTCAGCTGAACACTCACATGAAGAAAATCAGCAGAGCTCAACTACGCAGCACAGTGTGAATCGTGTGATGACATGAACAACCTTGTTCACGGTGTAAAGACCTGATAGGACTTAAAACCTGGCTCCATCAGGGAAAAACAAAGAATACAGGCCACTCTTCACACTCTGGATCTCCCGTTCTTGCTACAAAAGGTAAACAAGCAAAAAGAATCATTCTGTAAAGGCACTTAATTTCAAACCATACAAAACACCATCTGAGTCACAGAGTCTCTCATTACTGTATGTTATGTACTGGCTTTCAATGAGGCATTGCTTTGCTGCAGACACACAATGAAAGACGGATAAAAAGCCAGTCTAATCGTTCAGGTGGACTCTATCCAACCTGTGTCGTGTGGACTCACCATCTCATAGAGGAGTCTGTCCTGAACTGACTTCATATCTTTTCTTACCAGGCACATCTGAAAACAGCAGGCAGAGCAGTTGGGTTTTTTAGGGGTGGGAGCACAGAATATGACAGTCAGGACAAATAGGGGACGAGCTGACACATGAGACAATGATGTAAGCAAAATAGTGTAAAGGCCACTCAGCAAAAACATGACTGAGTGAAGGGTTGACAGACAGAGACTAGATGTTCTGTTAAAAAAAAAAAAACAAACAAACAAAAAAAAAAACATAGATTAACTGCAAGATGATATTCTGTCTTTAAAGTCACCTGAGCTCTGGATTTATGAAGCTAACTAGAAGACTTTATGCAACACAATGCAGCACGCATTACATGTCAGCTGTTGAGGACTGAGTATCAGACCTGGGATGTGAATATTTTATTCTCGTACTCCAAGCTGTGACACAGATTATTCTGGAGGGCTTTCTTCAGGGTCTCGTCTCTAAAGGGGGGGGGGACAGACAATCCACAATGACACATGGAGCTAAGCTTATGAAGGTGGGAGAACACACATGGTAAAGATAAAGGATATACAGCAAGTGCTAAATAGGACTAAACTAAACAGATTCAGACTAACTATCTCTTAAAAACTACATGTTGTTGCTTGGGACAATTACAGCACTTGGTCAGTAAAACTGTTTGACCAAAATGAATTCATTTGAAGTAGATTGTATTTAAAAAGGCAACCAGTGAACCCTTTCTTTTATTGGAACTCAAGGATATTTCTACATTGTCTTGTGAAGCAGAAAGCCTAGAGTGGTCAAAAAGAAGCCAAAAAGTAGTGCAGAAATTGAGAATTTTCCAAAAAAAAAAAGTAGTCAGGCTGAGGAGCTGGAAGTACTGTCAATGACAAGGGGAAGTATACACATCTTAAACCATTACCTCTATGATTCAAGGGGGCAGAAAGATACTTTACAAGGGGATTGATGCTTACTTCTGATCTTATTAAGTGAGTATAAAATGTTGTGATCCTAATTTTATGACCTGCCGCTTATGAAAATACACTGCTTGAATGATACATGTTAATTTAAACAACGTAAGCATGAAGAGAGGAGAGGCATTTTGAGTAATGTGGAAGCTTTCTATTTACAAAAAATATATAGCACTAGACGCATCTTTTGTACAATTGTGCCATACCTATTATCTTACACTGGGAACTCAAGCCAGAGCAGCCCTCTGAAGTCAGCCCAGCAGTGTATAATATTAGGGCAAAGTTTGCTAAAGATCAGTGAACTCAGCTTAGTCATATGAAGAAGCACTGGCCAAAAAATAGCTTGTGCTGTAGGGTGCGTAGCTAGCTTATGATGATAGGCCTGAGGAAAGACATATTTTCCTGTCAAGCATTTTAATCCATTTTTCACAGAATAAACAAGTGTGTTATTCAACCTTTTACAGAGTATTTGGGGTGAAGCCTGTGGCAACTGCATTGATCCAAATGTGGCAGGAAAATAGCAGCAAACTAACAAAATCGCTCTTTCAGTGCTCACACAAACAGAAACACAAAGTCCTAAACTTCACCTCATGGTTTGCTGCTCCCAATAAGACCGGAAAGCCACAGTCTGTTCTTTCCAGTGTATCTGTGAAAGAACAGAAACCAAAGACACATCAACAGACAAATCAACACCAAGAGCACATTGTATTTAGTGAGATCAATTTTGTGTTAAGAATATTATTTTACATTTTCTCTCCAAACTCCAAACAGCTTGTCTGTGTGTTAGTGTTTGAAAGAAACAAACAGAAAGACCTACAGTGAGGTCTTTCTCCATTCTTTTCAGAGCTGTATCATCCTGCTCCAGTTTGTTGATCTCTCCCAAGAGGACCTTTTGAATCTGCGAAAGCCTCTGGGTCCTGTACCACATGGGGTGACAATAAACAAGTGAAATGAAAATTTAAAAAGAAAAGCCAAAACAAAAATACAAACGAGCATTTTTCCAATAGCAAGAAGACACGACATGAACATTCAAGTTCTTATGCACCAACTCAGAACTGTTTTGGGAAATGAACACTGCTGCACTGCTTCTATATGAAACAAATTAAATGGCAAATGGTCTTGCATTTGTACTGTGCTAATATAGTCTCTAGGACCACTGAAAGCGCTTTACAGTGTTTGTTGTATTCACCTTTCACACACACACACACACACACACATACACACACACACAGCGCTTTTTGTAGCTGCAGTGCTTTGAAAGCTAATCATTCACACACATTCACACACCCACTGACACATCAGTGTGTGGGTTGTGTTCTTCATGGGTCCTTGCCCATGCAGACTGAAGGAGTTGGGAATCGAACCACCAACCTTCCAGTTCCGCTCTGTCTCCTGAGCTACAGAGGGCCACCAGCCAACATATCGTCACCCTATTAAAATAATGGCCTAAGTCATTTTTTCAAGGTTTTGGGAAAACACAAAAACACTTTACCAAACACAGAGCATGATATTTAGGCCAAAAACTCATTTTCGTCAAAAAATGACTTAGGCGATTATTTTAATAAAGTGATGATATCAAACTATGTCATGGTGGGATTGCCAACTGAGCCCTAAGACTAGAAAAAGGATTATTACATACTAACTGACCTGTATTTGGTGACTTGTATGTTGAGGGATGAGACATGCTGCTGGACTGCCATCAAAGATTGCTTGTTGTGATCCTCCATCATCTGGTAACGATTCTGAATACGAAAACAAGTGAAAAAGCAGAGGTTCAGTAAGGTCTTCATTTACCATTGCAGTGGCTCTGTATCATTAACAGCAGAGCTTAAAAAAGGTGCAACAAGCTGCAAGAATAGAGCTAGTAAAAAATAAATTCAGTGCATTATCACATATTAACACATATGGCTGGTAGACCGCGAGACATTATTTTCAGTGGTTTTAAGAATTATTTTGAGGGCAAATGGAAACTATAGAATATAGTGTGACAACAATGTGCTGCTTATTCTCTTGCCCTGCTGATAAATATAAATGTGTGTCACTTTGTGTCTGTGTCCAACCTGAATCTTCTTCTTTAGGTCAGTGCTGAATTGCTGGTACATGTTACTCTGGTTTAAAACACATTCTGGGAACTCCAAATCCTCATCCATGTCACCAGAGGTCACTGTGTGGGTAGGGGACATGACCTCGCTCACCTCACCTGCAGCCAACACCTCAGTGACTGTGGATAACAAATGTTAGGAAAGACTGCTTCAGAGTTCTGGGTAAACACCCAAATCCATATTCAAATCATACAAGTTGGGAATTGTGCTCCTGCTAAACTCAAAAGGAAAAAGAAACAATCATTCTCACTGAATTGTTAGTTTAATAAGAACTTGTTGGTGTACCACGTGTAACCACGTTTCACCTTATATTTAATTCTTGGACTTACACTTTTGGAGTTTCTGAATGGACCATTTCAGAAAAAGATTCGAATCACAAGATCTGGTCTTTGCCAAATCGCCTGACACTCAATGTGATCATGACCAACCTGGACTGTGGCAGCCTGCCAGTCTAATCAATGTTGCCCAACACATACTGATTCTTCAAATTTTCCATTATTTCCAAATGGGTAAAATCGTATCTCATGCCCACGCCCCCTCCCTGACTCACTCACACACTCACACTCACACACACACACACACAACCACGTTGACAACTGACCCGTCTGACTCACAAGCACTAGGAGAAATCTTGCCAGTGGACCATCAAAATGTCTGAGAAGTTTTAAGTGTCCTGGCCTGTCTGTGTACTGGCTCTTTCTGTGTGCCTGTTATTCTGGGTGCACATGTGAGTGCTCCAGTACTGGCTGTTAATAATATGTAATCAACCCTCACTGACCCAACCGTAGTAAGTGAAGGTAGAGTCCTGGAGCTGTGTATATTGTTCAATTATTTATTTGTCACAATGTATTTCATTTTAATGTACCTCTAATGTAGCTTTAATGCAGCTGTTCCCAAAGTTGCTAAAAACGAATGTGGATACACTCATGATACTTTGCTTGAGTTCTGCATGTTTTTCCAGGTTTGACGAGATTGATTCCTGATTATTAGTTAATCTGGACATGGTCTTATTCCTGAATCGGTTCACTACTGATTAGTGAAAGTAACACATCTTACAGGACTTGAACAACTTCCTTGGCTTCATCCGAGGAGAATGGTCCCTTCTCATCTTGCTTTTCTTTCTCTCTTCCTTCTCATCTTCGTCAGAATTACTGGTAGAGGAGATGTGGCGCTTGCGAGAGGGTCCTGTAACAGGATCCACAAAAAATTATTCATTACTTCATTTTAGGACAAATGGACTCCTTCTAAAACCTGTCGGTGTTTTGATCACAGAGCCCTGTTTGGGAGAGAACTTGTGCTCATTATCACTGTGAAATAAGACATAATTTTGAACTTTATTGTGTAAACTCAGATTGCATTAGGTGGGAGACACTTTATGACAGTTGAGGACCAAGATAAAATAAAATTCTTTTACCTGAGGTATCAAGCTGTGAAGAACTTCTCTCTCTGTCTGAAGGTGGTGTTTTCTGTCAGGAGGGACAGTGACACATTAGACATTTGCAGTTCAACAGTCCATCCATCCATCCATCCATAAAACATTACATCAAAGTAAAGCCCCCTACCTCAGTTTTACAAGATACAGTCAGAGCAGTTTTGTAGCTGTCCTTGACTCTGCAGCTAAGCACTGATGACTTAGTGGATGATTGGCTCAGCGAAATCTGGGATACTGAAGACACTTTAGTTAAGCCATAACATAAGTCATGGTTTTCAGGGAATGGTGACTGGGTAGGAGAAGGCACCGACGGCATGTCCACATCAAGGAGTGTGGATGCCAACAGGGGTAGAGACAGAGACAGAGGAGATGGGGGTGCTGGAGATGGACACTGCTGAACTGGACTTATCTGGAAACAAAGAAGGGAATGGCAAGGGTCAGAAAGTGATGGACATTAGGAAGTACGGCAACTAGTTTATTGGTTTTCTAATCACCGTGGCTGCGCTGGATTTGAAACATTTGTCACAATACATTTGGTAGAGATAAGAGTGTTAATAGCAACATTATCAGTTCTGCCTGGAGTTAAATGGCTCATTTCATTCATGCTACTTAATATTTCAGAACATCATATGTAATTCCAACATTATCAAGATTAATACACAATATATCTATTAGGGAAAATTGATTTTTAAAGTTACTTAAGACTTAAGTTTCCATACATTTACCCCTGGCATAATCTCAGTTAATTCATTTTAGCATTGACAGCTCTCAGTAAGTATGGGTGGGACAGTTTGAAACTGAAGTCTGCTTAAAATGAAAAAAAACTCAAACTTCTTCTTCACCTCTCCTTTCTATCCACATTTTCTCAGCTGGTCTGGGAATTTAAAATAGCAATGCTTAGGTCACAGACCTACTTCCTGAAGTTACAGGTTACAAGTTATGTAGGCCTCAAGTCATCTAGTAATTCTCACATGACTTTCGAGTGGCGTCAAGGCTCTCCATGTGGTCTAAAGGTGCGTGTTTCACTTGAACATGTTAAATACCAGGGGTCTCCTCGTCACTTAAGTCCACTCACGACTGACGAAGATAACATATTGTTGGCTCTACTGCTGACATATACAATACATCAGCAGCTCATTGGGATAAAAAGGATTAAGTGGTACAAGCTACATTAAAACTTAGAATGTGATTCCAACCCTTGACACAGAATCCACAAGAACTACACAAGGTCTGTGGTGCAGTGCTGATTTACCTCTGCTGCAGTCGTTCTAATGGGAGCTTGCAGTGCAGTGGTTTGACCTCTCAGTGATGAGAGAGATGGAACAGAGTGGACAGACTGAGGCTTGGAAGAGCTAGGCTTCTTTTCTGCACTGTACAAAGAGGAGGGCTTGAAGTTGCCTTCATTGCTGCCTGTAGAGCGAGGTTTGGGTAGCAGCAGGCTTGGCGAGGGGGTGTCCTGGCAAGCAGGGTCAGGGGAGGCAGGGAGTGGGGATTCCCGCAGGGTGAGGAGAGGGGAGCAGATCAAATCCAAGGCTGGGGCTGACCTCTCTGCAGCTGTGAGGGTCCAAAATAAGCACAGATGTTCTAACAGCTGGTCTCAGAAGTTGGACAGAGAGTTAAAGGTCAATATACATACATGCTTTTCTACATATCAATTTACAGTTAAGAGCTTGGAGAGCAATGGGGTCATTTATATAAGGACTTAAAACTTTCTGCATAAAGGTGGTTTTTCAGAAGAAAAAAGGGGGCTATTAAATTTTGGCCTGAACTGTCTTTTGTATACATATCCATTTTTAGCAAGACAAATTCAAATCCTTTTTGTCCACAAATTAACCCACCACAAGCAGACTTGACTAAGCTGAAGATATGTGGCCAAATTAATGAACCATTTGATCCACCATGAAGCATGTAATGGCTATTAGCTTATGTCTCAAGAGTCTAATGACTGTTATCTAACTGTGATGATGGTGAGTGGCTTTCTACAGTCTTACATCTCATCTTATCGATGAAAGGAGGCGACGGACAGAACAAGGACTGGCGGGCCGCCCAGGAATCCTTCAATGCATTCGTCTGTTCTCGGACACAGACATCATTTTTCTTATTTGACTTCAAACTTTCTTGAAGAATATTCTCAGGCCTCCTCTGTTGAAAAACATAAAAGAGTGTCTTTTATACATACATGATGATCATCAAGAACAATACGCATTTAGGCCCACAACACACATGTGCATGTTCAAAACTGTGTGTAATTTCCAGCTTAATAAAGCTAAAAAGTAACATTTAAGCGGAGGACAACATATCCTTTAATTTGTTACAATGAATGTCAAGATGTGTGTGCATCAGATGTGTGCATACATATCTGATGTCAAAATTTCTATTGGTGACCTGGATTAACTAAACACTAAAAACTTATTCACACCTCTAGAAGTAGACAGGCGAGTAAGAGAGCACCCGAACCGCTGACAAAGTACAATGGAGGAAAACTCCTGCACACTGTCTTCACATGTGCATAGGTTTTACGACATTATGACGTTTCAGTCTCAGGGACCGAAATGTCGTAACTCCTATTAAAACCATATGCAAGTGAAGACTGTGCAGGAGGTTTCCTCTATTGGTTTGGATCTACTAAAATGTAAATGTAACAATCGTCCATTATGCTTGGAGGTTTTATATTTCTTTCTCTGTACATCCCTTTGTTAGTATTTAAATAGATTGTTCTGGATGGGATCATTAACAGACAATCATCAAATATGGTTTGAAACATCTGAAAAGTACTTCTCACTCTTCCCCTGCTTTTGGCAGACAAACCCACTCGTAATGAGATACTGCTGCAACATTCTGGTGTTTCAACAACTATGATGTTAAAATGATCCCCACAGTGACCACATTCCGAATATATACTATTATCCATTCACACTGCAAACAACATAATCAGCAAATAACCAGAAATGTTCTTCAGACGTCAGTGTAGTAAACTAATATGATGTGTGGACTGTCAACAAGCTTTATAGCTGAGAAAAGTTGCCTGTGGCTGAACTTTTCTTTGCCGTTGTGCGCCAAAAACCAATTTAATTTCCAACCCATGTTGTTTTCCTGCCAATTTCAGTTTGTTTTCAAAATCATTAGTTCTAACAGCAGTATGAGATGCTTGGACAACAACTGAAACCATCTGTTGAGTTTACTGAAGCTCTCATGTAGATGTAATTTTTGAGGGATGCTTCCAAATACACGTTTCATGTGTAAATTTCTTGCCTCACCTAAAGTTATTCAACATTAAACATCAATGCCAAAGTCTGAGAAAAAGGAAATTATGACTGTTTGGAACATTGTAGTTGTATGGCCCCACCACAAATGATCAATGAGTCTCTGATCTGTCAGAACAGAGAAATGTTGATCACAGCATGCCCATGTGGTGACATGGATAAGTTTTCCAATTACACACAGCCAAGACACAAATGCTTTATGGCGTGCAGAATGGATAATTATTCAGTCTGTATAACATGAAACATAAGCTATGACCTCTACCTTAGAAGTGGATGTCTGCTCTGACTCAGACTCCCTGCTCTGTAGGTCTCTCTCTGGGTTCACATATCTTTTGGTTGGTTGCTTGCTTACAGTCTTTTTCTTCATTGGATGAGAAGCCTCATGAGTTTTCTTAGTAATCTCCAGATGACCAGTCTGTAAAATGACAAAAAGATGATTTACTCTATTAGAAACATCACTTTCTTACTATCATTCCCTAAAAGTCGATATTGACTGTGTGTGCTCCCATAGACACAAGTGAATTCCAGTGTTCTTGCACATGTATTAAGCAGGTGGAATGTGCCATGTCAAATTTTGATGATTTAATAAGTGCTTTTATAATCAAGCATTTTCAGGTACTTGTCTTTCAAAATACTGGCATTCACTTTTTTCAGGAGAAAACCTTTTTCTATATGACTGTTGTTACTCAAGTAGTGACTGACATACTTTGACAAAGTTCAGACATCTGAACTGAGCTACTTATATTATGTGTAACTCACTCAACAAAGCACCAAAATGGTAATTGGTATAGGGATATCAACATTCCTTAAAGCAACACTATGTAGTTTCTCGACCTTAAAATAATGTTTCTAAAGGTATTTAAGTGGTAGAAAAATTGTTAATAGGATGAATAGTGCCGCCGCTGAAGGCTGAGCAGAGTCGCACCAGCCGCAACTGCACTATCTTGTTACTTTTCTGTGGGTAAGAAGAAAGCGCCACCATGGTCCTGGTACACCGCAGCTCCGCTAAACTCCAGAGACCGAGCTCATGCCCGGTCTCTCTGCTCCTCTCACCCACACACAAGTGCCTTGTGCTGGGCTGCACGGCCAACCAGCCTCCGCTCCAGAGCTTCGGCGACACACAAAGCCCTCTTTGCTTGGCAACAGCACCGGCAACGGCAACACCAGCGGCCCCGGTGCCAGCAGCGGTACCGGTACTGGCAACGGCACAAGCAACGGCAACAATTCAGCACGACCCTGCTCAGGCTGCAGCGGCAGCACGATTCATCCTACTAACTGTTTTTCTACCACTTCAATGGGTTTAGAAACATTTTAGGGCTGAGAAACCACACAGTGGTGCTTTGAGAGGATAAAACATCTCATTGTCATGTGCATGTGCACAATAATAATAATGTTATTTTTACTGCAATGCTTCAAAAGATCATAAAATGGCAAAAGTGACATACAGGGGAGCCTTTTGCCTTGGGAGCAGGAAGCTTCTCTGATTCTGACTGGCTGTCATCAGAGTCTGGCTCCTTGTAGGTCTTGGTAGAGAGGGCTGCTGCTCTCTTAGGTCTCATGCCTGCTGCATGTTGGCCATTGGGTGCTGCTGCTGGCTTTAGTGTGTTCTTTGGCTGCTCCACTTTCCCCTTCATATTGTGGTTCTTCTGCTTAGACAACAATGACACTCTGTGGCTGATTGGGTTATGTGCATTAGAGGCTTACAACACATAACACAAAATAAAACATTCCTGCCTTACTTACCTTATTAGGTTTGGTTTTGCCCTTGACATGTTTTGGGGGTGGTGGTGGTGAATCTAGAGACTCATCTGCAGTGACACAAAGCACATTCTGTTTATGTAAATCTGTATGTCTTTACATAATTAATGGACAGTATGAATGCCTGGCTTTCAGGGCTTACATGAAGTATTAGCTGTTACAGCTTTAGGCTTGGGTGCCGGCCTTGAGTATTTGGCAACAGGTTTAGTTTTCTTGCTCGACTCCCTCAGCCAGCTGACCTCTGATGTGGCACAGTCCATGTCTGTGTCACTGAACAAATGCTTCTTAACATGCGGCTTCTCCTGTAACACAAAAAGTAGTGGGAGATTGAAAGAGATGAGTGAGAAAAGTAAATGAGATAATTTCCTGGCCAGCACACGAGAAGCTCATGTGAATGCTACATAATTCCTGCCTTTACTTTCAAAAGTGAAAATTACCTTATTTTGGGAGATCTGCTGTGTCCTTGTTTTTTTCTGAAAAGAACAGAAATTTATACACAGCAAGAAAAGACACATGTCTACACAGAAACAGAGCTTGTATCAGCTTCAACTTTTATAATCTATGATAAAACACTTCAGTAGAATGACAGCATACTTTTGCCACAGACTGTCCTTTCTGCTGGTGCTGTGAAGCCCTGAGGAGTCATGGACGTCACTGTCAAACAATGTGAAATTAGAATGATTTTTTTTTTTTTTTTTTTAAATCTTGTGACATCATTGTTTTATATGCATTTCTTGACAAATATGCCCACAGGCTGTTTTCAACTATAAGACCTACCTGCTAGAGATGGCAGATGTGTTAACCAAGGGTTTATTCTTTCCCTAAAAACAATGAATATAATTTTAAAAACCATAGAGACACTGATAGTTCTGTATATTACATTCAGATATACACAGACTCTAATAATATTTACCCCAGTGCTCAATGGTGACTCACTGGTGAATGCAAAAATGCTCCTTCTGTTCAACGGGAGAGAAGGCATTACATGAAGTTACTGAAATAATATGTGCAAAGATTTTTAGTGAACTATATTACCTCTGGCTTGAAGGCTTTGACGCCATATTGTTGAAGGTTTTCGTTAAGCTTGCAGTTGTATGAGACACATTCTTCTATAGCAGGAAAAGATCGTTTTTAGAAACTCTAAGGCGAGGGAAGGAGTTAAGTTACTAAGTTACTCCTAAACATAAACCACAAGGACCACTTACCTTAGCAGCTGAAAAACTGCTCATATTGAAGATTTGCCTACATAGAAAAACATAAATGGTCACTACATGGCATAGTTATTCCAACAATATTTGTTCATGTACGACAGAACAATATAATTTTGTGCTACAACCATCAGTGTGCAAACCTGTTAATTACAGGAAGAACCCAGCTCTGATGATGTGTGACATCTGCTGCAGATCTGGTGTTCAACTCATAATGGCTAGCAATGGTCTTCATCATGCGTCCTGTAACCACTTCATCTTTCTGAGATGGGACAACCGAAGGTATGAGAATCACGGTAAATATTTTGAACCTTAAAATGGACATTACGCTGCTGAAATACCTTATCTTTGCTTGAAGGGGGCCTTTTGGTTTCAGGCTTAATATTGGGTAGTATTTTCTCCTGCAGAGCTTTGGTCATGGGCCCCTTGATTGGAGCTTTATTTGGACCAACACTTGCCTCCTGTGCCGTCCTGCATTTGCTCTTTCCTTTGACTGAGCCTTTGCTCTGGGCCTGTTGCACTTTGGGAGTACACAAAGTGGAAACATGCTGGTCTGCTGAGTTTTCCAAGTCCTTTCTGACACCAGACAATTTTCTCTGGGTTGCAGCAGGTTTTCGAGGTGCATGACCTTGGTTTTTCTCAGTGATGACCTGCTGCAGTCGCTGGGTGAGCTCAGTATGTAGCTGTTTTAGGCTGACGGGGTCTGAGCCTGGAACTGACAATGGCAGGGCTAAGGTTGGATCCTTCTGCTGTTGTGCCAAATTTGAATGAGGCTCTACGGGAGACAAAAAAATTTGAAATTCAACTCAAGTTTAATATGAATTATCACCTCGGTAAGTTTTGTGTATGCTATTAACTATAAATGTCCAGTACCTTGCTTATCAGGTCGAGTCTTTATTTCCTGTGTGGGCATGGTTAGCATTTCAGAAACTGACAGTTTGCTCCAGTTTGCAGATCTGCAATTTGAACAAAATATGTTTAGATATGCACTCCATATACATCTACATTAGTGATATAAATGCAGACAACATTTTTAATCAGAGCATTGGTGGTACCAGAGTGTGAGTGGTTTTTCAAAGTGCTTACATATTTTTCACAGGTCTGGGCTGGGTGTCAGGCACAAAATTGCACTCTGAAATTAAAAGCATCAAGATAACATTCAAGAGTCTCTGAAGAATGACGGTGTAGCTGTATTTCTCGGCTGAAGTTAAGTCAATACAATACCTAGGGACTGTTCTTCTCTTTGTCCAGCTGGAACTGTGTCTACTGCTTTTGGACCTGGAATTTTCTGTAGATTATAGATAATTAGAGAGAAATGTAAGTGAACAATTAACTTTGTGTAAATACAACTTTATCTCCACTGAAGTAATATGTAAGAGATTTTCAGGACAAATTAGCCCAGACTTCACTGAGAACTGAAAGAGAAATCCTGTTTGGAGGGCTGGCTGGAACCAGTAACCACAAAAACCAATATCACTTGGCATAAGTCAGTTGTATCTCACCATCCCATATCGGAAAACAGTGTAGAGAATGTGCAGAGGTAGACGACAGCTGCAAACTTTAAATAAATACCAGCAAAAATAATTACCTTTTCATATTTGTCAGCCTTGGTCTTACTGGTCTGCTTAAATGCTAAACTCATATTTTACATACTGTGATATCCAATTTTCAGCATACAGTTGAAAGACCATTCAGAGCTGGACACAGTGTGAAGTATCTGGAACACTTGTCAGGTAACTGCAGTGTAATTGGTGTATGTCTTACGTTTTCTAACATGCCGCCTGCTTTTGTGCTTTTCGATGTTGTGCCATTACTGGGGGTCTTGGCGGTTTCCCTTGGGTCCTCCACACAAACTTCACCATTGCTATCACATGAACGAACCATCTCCAGAGATGGCTTCCCTTTACTCTTAGCTGGAGCATCTACAGCAAAATATCAATGTTGTACATCAGAGTTGGATCTATATTCCTTGGTTTACATTTTTCTTACATAACAAAGATTTAAAAAGGGATATGGAGTTTCCATTCAAGCAAGACAAACTGCTTATAGATGGTTTGAGTAAGAATGCTGCAGATGCAAATACGGATGTGGCAATAATCTTGATAGGTATGAAATAAACAGGCTGTTAAGAGACTATTTCAGCCCGCCCCATTGCTATTAATGCAGTTCTAAACAAGTGAAAGTCCACCTACTTGATGGCTTAAAAGCAGAGAGGAAACTGGCATCATGCACACTTCCTCTTGCACTATTTCTGATGACTGTGGTGGACTCTGAAATCCTCATCTTGGCTGGGGTCACATTCTGAATTGAAAATCACAAGAGAGTAAATGTGAGGGTGGGTGGATGGATGATTTCCCTAAGGAGAAACTGATGACTGTGTCTGTGAATTGCTGAATAGTTACATGTGATACTCCAATAATATCATAGAATTTCAAATGAAGATGATGGAATCAGATCACAAACAGAACAGAAATGTATAAATAATTCCAGGAGAATTCAGTATCTCAAAAGCTGAAGGCTTGAACCTGACATATTTAATTTTCTTGCTCTCTACACCCCCTACTGGCCCTCCTGCAAATCAGTTGGTATACAAGATACACATTTCACAGCAGAAGTGCAACCAACAATTGCACTTTTTGAGAGATATAATGTTTTCATTTTTACATAAAGACATAAAAGGGATTTATTAATTGACCTCTGTTTATACAACACAAAATTATTTTACCTGACTTGGTGCAGATGAGGCAGGTAGTAGGTATGGGGCAGTATTTTTTTCACTGTCACCAAGAGAGACTTGACTCTCTGGAACAACCTTCTCGGAGAAAAAAATGCAACACAAACAGAGACATCTCAATGTTGATTCAAATTTACAAAGCTTTTAAAGATACATTATTGCATATTTTGGAATGAAATTACCAAATTAATAAAGCTGTGTGCTGAAAGCATTATGTTGACAGGCCATTTCTTACCTGGGTACAGTTCTCTTCAACTATGACTTTAACTGTTCTCTTCACCACGGATGTGCTCGTCTTTCTTTCAAAGCCCTGATGGGTAGAGAATGTACATCTTCAAACTGAGAAACTTTTGAAACCCTCCAGTCACAGAAACAATGTTGTGGTTTTCAAATTTTACAAATCAATGAACTGTTACAACTGAAGTAAAGTTTGTTTTCACAGGATGCCAAGTTTCGCCAATGTCATTATTGTGTTGCTCATGTTTATTCGTTATGTGTGTCAATAGTCTACATAGATATTGTTTATGTATATTTATTGTATCTAGATACTGTATAGACATTGTGACCAATAGGATGGATTGAATAAGCCATGGCCTACTTTGTTTTTGCCTTGTCCATAGACACTACGAGCAGCCTGCAGGATGTCCAGGGAGGAGCTGAAGTGGATGGCAAGATTTGATCCTTCAATTGCACCAACCACCACCACTTCTGACAGTTTTAATTGCAAGATTTTCGTCTTGCCCTTCTCTAGAGATTTAAAAAAAAAAAAAAAGAAAAAAAAAAGCACTGTATTATACAAAAACTTATTAGCCACACAGAAGTCAATAGGGGCTGTTAGCTTCTTGAAGTTTATTCCTTGTTTCATACATTATGTTCTTTTCATCACTAAAGTAAATCCAAGGCAACCAGACCTGTCAAGTTCATTTGTGCCTTTGGTTTAACTTTGCAATGCATTTTTCTTGATGGGTGGATGCACTTGATACAGTAATACTCTACATATATTTGTGCTGGCTGTTTGCTTTTGTGCTTTTACCTGTCACAGTGTAGCTTTGGACTCCATGCTCTTGAATACATATTGTTTCCCACCAATGCTACATGAAAGGAAAACCACTTTACATTAGACTGAAACAGAAGTCTCTTGTTGGTCATGTAAATGTAATTAATAGTTACAGTACTTAACATATATGTATAAAATTAACTTGACTTAACTTAATTAATTGAACTGATATTGAGGTACCTGTGTGTCTTTGTCAGGCAAAGAGAAGTAAAAGGAGATGCTGTTGCTGCCAAGGTTGAAGTCAATCCAGAATTCTTCCAGCTTCTCATCAACAGGCATCAGCAGCTGAGAACATAACCACAATCATTTCAATACACCATATAAATTAGGAGTACTTCATATATAGTGACGTCCCACCTTACATTCAGTTAATTGTATGAAGTAGGCAAAGGTGTCTTTATAAATTCTGTCTTGTACTGAATGTGCTGCTAGGCCCAGAGACAGAATCTGTATGTATTTCTAAGCATCTTATGACATCCATTATTGTTGTAATTTCAAGTTTTGTTTTTCTCCCTCATATTTGGCACATATCTTCTTGATACTGACCTCATACTTGTCCAGATAAACCTCCAAACAAGGGTAGGAATACACCCTGCATTCAGAGAGAACATCGATATTAGTGGTGTGCATCTTTCTTCAGCAATGTATTTGTTTCCTACCTTTTCTGCAACTCACAAATAACATATATAGTCAGAGAATTTCATTTTAAAAAAGTCAGCAATGACCCTCGGTCTAAAGGTAGTTGTTACCATTGGGAAAACAGGCACACCTGTAAACAAAACAGTCATTCTTTTTCATTCTGCTAGAGTCGGGGGAGCTGGATTAAAATATTCCTCTTCTAAATGCCAAGATAAAGATAATATTTCACACTGAGGTATGATATGTAAGTACCTTCTTCTGTCTCCCTGCATCCCATTCACCAAATTCAGGAACTTGCGACAATCCTGAAATCAGACACATTTGCATGTAATATTGCTACAGTTACCTGCCACAGTAATGCAATAAAATGGAAATGCTAGTGCCAATTTTTACTGTCTCAAACTCCAAATCACAGATCTTCACAAAGGCATTAGCCACATGTTCCATGCTGAACCACCGATCTGCAAAATCCTTCCTTTGGGCAGGAGTGGCCATTCGGCACAGTGCTTCCATCAGAGCTGTCTGCAAGTCATAATCTGACACAAACATAATATGTTGTATATTTTTGTCTGTGTGTTTTTGCATGAAAACAAAAGAGATTGCATTCCTCATAAAACACTTACCACCGCTCTTTAATATCTGACCAGCCAGCTTGTTCCTGTAGAAATATGAGGAACAAGTTCAAAGTTCAAGAGTGAATTGACACATTACTAATAACCATTCTTGCTATGAGAAACATACAAACATACATTATGTCTGAGGCCTTCTCTGATGTTAGGATCTTCCTCTCTTTCGCAAGCTCCACAGGGATTTTGTCCAGAATTAAGTTGAATTTACGAATAGCCTGTGAGAACATTATCAGCAAGTTATTTTAAAAATCATCTGACTGAAAGTTTTTAATGGTACTTCAAAAACGTAGTCATTAAATTTGATTGAAAAAAACCTCTTTCTGGATCAGGATATAGATACTTTGGTCTACTCCCAACTGACCCACCGGATACAGGAATGATTCTGTGATTTGGTATGTTCCTGTAGGACAAAACACAACAGTACTTGTCTGAATAGAAACAAAGATTTATCATAACATGATAAAATTTACTGTGAAAGTATGGAAATTTAAGCCTTGGTATGCTTCTAAAAAGACTGTCTTCTATGCTAAATGTAAAATGTCTCTGTCTCTTTCTGTCCATAAGGAACAGACTGACCTCAAAACAATGATTACGGCACCCGAGTTGACAGTGCCCTCAGACTTTAGGGATAGTGGGACATAACAAAAATAACATATTTTGACACTAGAGCATAATTTAACACCCTCCCTTACTGTAGAAAAAAGGGATTCGGATAATGATGTAACTTTAAGACCTGAGATTTGCTGGTAGCAAGCAATGAAGTTCATACATATTTAACAATTCAGGGTGAAATATGCATGCTTGGTTATTATTTTGACCTGGATGCTACAAAGGCTTACTGAAGATGAAAAACACATACTGAAGACGGAATACAAATAAATAAAAGACATGCACAAGTGTACCCTCTTTGCATGCTTCATGAACAACCTGTAACAGAGAGGAAAAAAAATATTTTTAGATTCTAGAAACAAGCATGGATGTTTTATCATACACAGTGTGTTTCACAGTCTAACACTGGCTCACCATTAGGACTTCAAAGAAGTCCTCAGAGAGGTTGAACAAGGGCTCATCCCACTGCGGGCCACACTGGATCCACAGTTGCCTGCACTTTTCAAACCACTGCACCATGTGCATAAAACCAGGTTCAGTCAATAAGTATATATATTTGCTTATACAGCACTCACACACTGTGTCCCAAATTATATTAGATGAACACTTATCTTTTCGATCAGACCATGTCCTATTAGTCCTGACAGCCCTTGATTTCCATCAGGTAGTTTTAGGTTTTCCCCACATTTGTACACAATGGTAAGACCCAATCTGGCTGATGTGAAGTCTTTCCGATCCAAGCTCTATATGAACAATACTGACATGGTTTCATTAAACCTACAAACAAGGTTGAATCACGCCATATCAGTTAGTGTGCTGAGCCACATCTTACCCTGCAGACAAGTTCATCCAATTTGGAGAGAAACTGTTTGGAGCATTTCATGGGGGTCCCTCCATATATGTCCCTTTGTAAGAATCCATCCAGAACATGGGCATCCCCACTCTTTAACACCTCCTCCAGGACTTTCTCCAACTGTATATGAGGAGGATTCATCAACTTAACAATTTACTGTTATGATTAACAAATATTTAATAACATAACAATAACAGTAATGGTGGTAAGATGGGCTGTTTACATTTCATCACCAACAAATATTTAACAAAGTTAACTGAAATTACAGTAGCCTTGGTACTTTGTCTGATGACTGTATTCCTTATATACCTGTGTGTCCTGACTTGGTGCCATTCTCCCCCCCTGAGAAACAGCTTCACTGCCACTTTGCCTTTGCTGTCCTCGGTGTAACTCTATGGGAAAAGTATGATCAAGCAATCAGTCTTAAAGCCACTTGAAGGTAAATTAAAGTGGGCTGCTTACCAACATTACATGGCGATCAATCATAACAAATACCTCCAGGATTTTCAAAACGTTTGGGAGGATATTTGTAAGTTATCTAGCTAAGTGTTGATAAGCAGACTTAACGCATTTATCTAACCTAAACTTTATTCAGACCAATCTCCAAACTGTGGTTGTACATATTTGACATAATCTTAACTATTTCCACTAAACTGAAGTCCACCATTTTGCCCCCGTCTTTAACTCTACTGTGGGGCGGTTAGCTTGAAATAACGCTAGCTAAAACTGATTTCTTAAGCTAACACAAATTTCCCATCACAACAGTCATCTGTCACTGATCTACTCAAATCTTTTGGCAGCAAAAATGTCGACAGTCTGTGAGAACAATGACAGATTTCAACGTTACTTACTGAGTGTTGTCTCTTACTTTTTTTTTTTTTTTTTTTGACAGATTCTCAAATACTCGGTCCCACAGGCGCGAAAGTCGTTACATTCATCACGCAGGTAGCACGTAAGCTTACGTAACACGTGACGTCGTTGTACTCCGTAATCATCACTTGTTCTGAGAAGGGTGTTGTGCCCATATTCATGGTTGTGCTGGATTTTTTTGAACTTATTTAACCACTTTTTACAAATAACTATTCATTTCCATCTAATTACCATGCTGACTCTTGATTTTATGTAAAAAAAAAAACAAATAAATAAATAAATAAGTAGGCTACAGTAAAGAAGTAACGTCTCTGATAACGACCAGTGATCAAACGGTGTTTTTATATTTTAGTTAGCCTATTTGGTAAAAGTTTAAGTTTACACTGCATTAATGAACTGGTAAAATTCTTGTGTGTAGGTGAATCTCAATGGTTCTGGTACAAATTATAAAGAAAAACCCTCACCACCTGTGTTTCTTGTCCTCGCTGTAGTGTAATTAAATTTCTGCCTGCCTCTGTTTAGCTGGACTTTCCTACTGATATATGATGCTCTTGTCAAAGTGTGACTACAAGAGTATAGTGGTGATTTCCTGATGAACGTATTTGTTACACGGTGCTAACGCGCCTCCCACCTTTTCTCGCGTGTGTGTGTGTGTGTGTGTGTGTGTGTGTGTGTGTGTGCGAACAGCGTACCTGGAGAGGATGGTGGTGATTGGTGGCCTATTTTCTATCTCCTTCCGGGTGCCACAGGACAGCGGCGGGCAACAGAAGCAGTAAGAGCGCAGGTGTGCTAATAGAGGAGAAACGATCAACGGCGGCGAGTGGCGTGTAGCGAGGGACGCAGGAGGCCGTGGCGAGGGGATCGATGACCGAGCGTGGCGACGTGTCGCAACAGCGGAGACGCCAAGGGTTGAAACACGCCTCACCTCTTCGTCCACCTAAGTACCTCTCTTAAATATCCAACATTTAATTATTTCCAGTTCATTCCGTAGTTAGACGATATAGCCCTTTGCCCTAGTCACGTTTTGTTTGGTTGGTTTATTCTTTAATTTTACTTTGTTTATAGAGTTCTGGATATGGAGAACACCGGGAGAAAGCCCACTCACAGAGGACAGTGGAGGATAGGCAGAAAGGGAGGTGGAGCTTCTGTTTGCAATTAACTACTACGACTATAGTACAAATAATGATGATAATATGATACAAGTTGAACATTATTTGCAATTGTGCTTTATTGATTAACAAAATAAGCATTGACTTCTCATTCTTTATAACATTAAATTTGTGTCTATTGCATGGTTTGGCCATTTCATTTGAAAAATAAACTCTGGATATAAAGCAAAATTCATCAGTGGATCAAATTCTTGCATTATATAAAACTATTTTCTATGTGACTTACACAGCTGGAAAAAAACAAGATGCTGGATATCTGTATAACACTCGGTGGGTATTGCCACCATTAGGTGCCCCTACATTAAGAGCTTTTTTTTTAAATTTAAATAGATAGGAAAAGTAAATATTATAGTGCAATTTTAAAAGTAAGTTGCATAAGTAAAACTGTGGCACTAAAGTGAACATCAAGGATAAGAGCACTAGTGTTAACTTAGCTCAGTCTGTTAATAGTTGAATACTGAATCTAACATTCAGAGAAATCCTTTGTCAGCATTAGTTTAACATAATTACATAACATTATGTGACAATGCAGTTACACATTTTGTTATAGGCCTTGCTGACAACAGCGATCTCTATCGTTAGTCAGCATCCTAAATGAAGTGCACCATACTATCCTCACATTCTTTGGGCACAGTGAGCTTGTAATTATGGCAAACTAACTTATAATTCTTGCCATCGTTGTTGTCCCAGTATTCAGCTCCACAGACTTTATACTGAATGGCAAACTCTAACACTGCTCCTGGCTGCAGGAATGGAGGAACCGGCAGATGGAATCGAAAGGTATCACAGCTGAGTTCACCCTCTCCTCCACCCCAGGTCTTGGTGATGGTGGACACCCAAGAGGCCTTGGTTTCTGTGCAGCTCTTCCACTCTGTAAATGAATAGCGGACAGTGACATCCTTCTCAAAGTCCAAATTGACAACCTGGGTAATTCCAATAACACCCAGTTCAAAACACAAAACTCGCTCCAGACACACTCTCTGCTCACAGAGACGGTGCAGGAAACCTGGCTGGTCACCAGGTTGTTGGGGAAAAAACGGCTTCATATATGGCAGGAAATCTCCAGATGCCTTCCATCTGCCAACTCTGCACTCATCAACAATCTAAAGGTAACGTGGTGTGGTACAAAGGGATCCTCTCCGGCTTTGAAATGCTTGACATCTTCCAGGTCAAGGCCCAAAGCGTCGACAAACCGCACACCAACACTTCTACATTGTTTTTTCTTCTGTGTGGTGGAAGGCAGAGAGTGTGACCGTTGTCTGATGATTGGCTTAGGTGTGGGTTCACAGGAGGGACTCCGGTGGAAATCTTTGTTTCTTACTGGAGAGACCTTGGAGCTTGGGGGGCGGATTGGGACTGGCTTCTTTGCTGCACTAGGTTTGTCAGCTTGAAGCATTTCAGTCAAGTTGATAGTCATGCGGGGCCTTGAGACATGGCTATAAGAGCTGGGCATCTGCTGCTCAGATTCTGAGGGGGAAATCCTCTCATATCCAATAAACCAACCTTTATCCATGTTGAAACTGTCCTTCTTGCCTGCAAAGAAAGTTATGAAGTATATTTTAATAGCAGCTTATGTCACAGTTATCCACAAAATGCACTCCAGTCAAAAGCTTAGCCTCCTGCATCTAGTAATAATTCACTCTTTTTCAACCTATTCTTCCAATTTAGTGTGCTACAAATCTAAAAGACAGGCAACTTTGTTGCTGCAATTTTTCACTAGGCAGAAACATTCACTGCAGGAAAGAGTGGGCGTGTACTCTGTGAGTACGTGCCGGACCTGATTGCATGCAGTTTACTCTCACACTCTACCTCTGAACAGTTTCAAGATTACTGAAATATGGTTCAATGCATTTAGACTCTGACATCACCTCACCACCTTAAGATGTAAAGCGTTAGTTACGACTAAGCTGCCAGATGTGGCCTGGTCGATCCTCCATTTAAAGTAGTATTTATTAGACCTGCGCGTTTCCGTGCGTCATGGAGTCTCCGCTTCTGGCTGAAATCGCATCACAAGATCTGTAATAAGTAGCCAACTTGATAACTGTCCAGCGCGTTCAGGTTTGTAGGCTGCTCTTAGTGGAGATCTGCTAAGAGGCGCGCAGCAACGAGGAAGCTGCAAACAGACTAGTAGATGACTGACGACGTATGGGAGATGGAGTAATATAACGTTAACCAGTGCTGTTTTGTGTGGCATATTCAATTTCTTTCATCAAACACGGAGTTGATCTTTCCCCCAGTTATAACTGTTGTTTGTAGATAGTAGGTGAACTCAGAGGAGAGCGTTAGTGCGTGATATTTGAAAAGACCGACTCGTACGCCTGTACTCCATATCCCATGATGCACCTCTGATGCTCACTCCGAGACTTCGACGCAAGCTGCGAACCAGTCAGAGCAGCAGGTAAACAAACCAATCTGACTGGGACGGCGAGCCAAACAAAGCGTATGCGGTGTCTGACTGCCTTGCATATTTAATGGCGAGAAAGATGACAGACGAAAAACAGATGCGTCTGCTGTCAGCCTTACATTAAAAGAATCGCACTGTTGATATTCGAACAGGGAGGCGGATCGACGACAAACACAAGGACGAGTTTAACCTGCAGTGAAGAACTGACTGTCGACATCTGCGCATGATGCATTGCAGTACTTTTGAGAAAATGGGTGTTTTTAGCCTCATTCTCAGAATAGAGTATCTGATCCGAGATGTCGGTTGGGTTCTTTAGCTACCGTATCATTTCATTGTGCTGGACTCAAAACAACATACCCCCTGGCGACCTGCAACATGGGGCCCATCATGCAGGAGCGCACTGCATCCACGACACTAAAACGCGTCGTCTCCAAAGAGAAGATCCGGGTAAAAAATACTGAAAACAGCGGACCAGTAACCAGGTATTTTACAGCTAATACATTTAAGGTCAAATAAAAGTTGTCGCTAGTTGTTTCAGTCAGAGGTTTGAGACGCGTCTGATAAATCGCTATCATGTTTCCACAGTTCAAAGAAGGGAAACAAGATGAAAAAGCAGTGGGTCAAGTGAAAAATTCCCCCCCAGGGTCAGGTCAGGATAAGGACACAGTGTCAACAGTGCAGAAGGTGGGTGAAGGATGGTCGCAATGGGTAATGGTGAAGCTTCAGTAGATATTGATCATAAATAATCAGAAACAATCAATCAATTTCTGCATTTATCTACAGGGTGCACAGTCCAAGGGTGGCAGGGTCAAGTCTGGCACTGCAAGGAACACAAGCAAACTCTCGAGGTATGTGTGGAGAAAGGTGCACATCATCACTGCATGCTTTGCTTCCGGTACAGTAAATCCCTAAATCCCCAACAGCTTTCCTTACACGTGTCTGTCTCTTCACAGCCCTGAAGAAGAAGGGGATTTGAGACCTCAACTCCGCAAACACTCATCTGTGCAGAGGAAAGAGGAAAAGAGAGAAAATCAGCGGATGTCTCAGTGCAGTAACGAGCTTCATCCCAACCGTGGGGGGATGGGGAAAAACCGGCGAGCCCTCTCTCTGCCTCTCTCCCCAATATCAGGGCTACGACACATGCCATCACACCCCCTTACACACTCCCCAGCCCCCACCCCAGAGGCGCTGCAGCAGCACTACAACCAGAAGGATGATGACACTGACAGTGCCAGTGATCTGTCCGACTCTGAGAGGCTGCCCGTGCTGCCCTCCCCTGTACGCCCTGCACCCCTCCTCACCTCAACCTCCGTGCCGAGGTCATCAACACTAATGACTTTCCCCCAGACTTCCCGGGACCCCGTGGTAATCTGGGTGATGAAGATGAGAGCCAAAAACCCACCTACAGTTATCAAGACTTTCTGCCTCCTCCCTTCAACAGCTGGAGCCTGAGACAGCTGGCAGTGTTTCTTCACACAGAGGGCCGTGGTGCCCCCCGGCCCAAGCCTGTAGGGCCTTTGGAGAAGTACCTTGAGAGGCTGCTGCAGCTGGAGTGGCTCCAGATCCAAACCGTGCAAGCAGAGAGCAGCCGTCCACCTGGGACTCGTTCAAGGCCACAGGGCTTCCCCTCAGCTACTACAGCTCACCCACCGAGGCCTCACACGGCTCCACCGTCCCGACTCAACTCTCCCAAAGGGCTGCGCCACAGCCAGCGAGCCTTCCCATTTGCACCTGTCAACAACCCCCCATCGCCTGCCTCATCTCAGCACCACCTCTCTCGCTACCCAGTTTGCCCTCATTGTCACATTCGCTACCCTATGTGCAATGGAAGCTGCTCTGCCTATGCCTACCAGCGCCACTCGCGGCTCAGTCCCCTACTTGAGCGCAGAGCCAGACCTGGGGCACCAGCGAAGCGAAGCAGCAGTGAGACCCGAGCACCCTCCACAGAGGGAAGGAGCCCAGGAGGACAAGGCGGAGGAGGTGCCCAGACCCCAGTTAGCCCATCGGCTGGGAGGAGTCATATCAGGCACATGCAGGCTGCAGGCAATGCCCGAAAACAACCCCAGGAATCTACCCCAAACTGCAGAGGTCAGGTGAGGAAAAGTCGTGTGAGAGCTAACTCTGAGACAGATGTGAAAAAGGAGTCAGGTGGCATGAAAGCAGCTGGTGCAGAGAAACGTGTCTTTGCCGCAAGTAAGAGAGAGGTCAGCACCTCCAAGAGAGTAGAGAAGGACTGGCAGAGGACAGAGGCAGGAGGGCAGGCCTCTAAAACTGCCATGAAAAGAGCTGCAAAAGAGCCACAGTCCCTCTCCAAAGCACCGCTTAGTAGTAAGCAGAATGGCAAAACAAAAAATGTGCACTTTGTTGCAAAGTAACCCCTATAGAGCTTCAATTTAGCGCTTTACTGAGTGGTTACTTGGTATAGGGGCTTGAACCTATGCTTGCTTTCTGTGTAATCAGTGTAATACTAACCTGTTCTAACTGTTGTACAGCAGTCTAAATCGGTCAGTGGTGTCCAGCCTTCAAAAGGTCAAAACATTCAGAAATCGAGCAAGTAGAATAGAGATAAAACATGTATGACACTTAAATAGAAGTGAATTATACACACTGCATCTCATTTAGAATGTACAGTATTTAGTCAGACTGTGTTTTGACAGAAGGCTCGCTATGAACCTTAACACTACTAGAACTCTAAAAACACAGCGTTTATGTAGACTGAACTCTGATGCACCGCAACACTGCATCTCTTAGTGTGCTACCAATGTTGAAGTAGGCAGAAAATAAGCATCCACCCTACTGTTAGACAGCTTTCAGCATAACTAATCCATAGTGAAGTTAAATACAGATCATTACATTTGAGTCACTGAATACAACTGTAGCCGTTACTAGTGGGGTTTTTGATGTAGGAATGTATTTGTTTTCAAGCAGTTACTTTACTTGATGTTGCTTTTCATCATTTCTTTGGTGCTTCATATTTTAAGACATTTTCAGTTAGAACATTTTTGGCTGAAAAGAAGGAGCTACAGTGAGTGGTGGTGTACTGGGTAATGTAATATGTTTCAGATCTATTTGTGCAATGGGTTTTACATTTTTGGTTACAAGGGCTTTTCATGTATGAACAGCTTAGTCTTAGATAATAAACTGTATTTTGCCTAGAGCTGAGCTCTTTGTATCATTGAAGATGGTGTAATGTTTGCTACGAATGTAAATGCATATTTTTCCAAATTTTATATGCCATAGTTATATTTATGAAAAGTGTTGTGGTTGACATGTATTCATCATTGTCTTTTTTATGTTTACATTATCATGCACAAGAAGAAAACACTGAGTAAAAGAGCTGAATGTAACCTAAAGTCTACTGATGCTGTACCATCGGTTATTCTGAGAATCCTGTGAAATTTCAGCACATCATATCTGTCAGGCTTCAACAACATTGGAGCCTACAGAACACTGTGTTTACATTAGTGTCTCACGTGTTTCTTGTGATATACCATGTGCAAATGATTCATGGGAACACTTTGTCGTTGTAAATGATGTGATATGTATTCAGATTGCACCTCTTTACTTAATATTCATGTAAAGTATCAAAGCCATAGATAAGGGGCCAGAGTGGCAATGTTATTATTTATGTGTACATTATGTTGACAGGCACGCAGAAAGATTGTGGTATGTATTTTCTCAATGTTGAATGCAAGTCTTTGTAAAGCATAGAAATAAATGTTTTGCACACATGTGACAGTATCTGTTGGTCATTCTTAGGTACACCTTAAAACAGTGGACAGAATTCACTCCTGGCTGTATTACTATACTAACACTGCTCAAGTCCCAAAGACAAGTAGCTATACTCATGGTTATTAAATCAGGCAGCCAGACAGATAAAAATATGCTTTTCTCTGAAGAATGCTCTAATTTAAAGTATGAACTTGTTTTTCATATTTGTAAGGAAATGTGATTTTCAGTTTTTAATCAAAGTTGAGTCATCATAGAAAAAGGGTGTTTTCTTCTTTTATTTTGCAGTTATTTGTGTTCACTGGAGTTTGTCAACTCCCCAAAACTCACATCTAACATCCACCATGATGACAATGTCTTGTGTGCCAACTACTAGGACAGAGGATGTAGTAATTACATCCTCTTCTGGCCTCGAAAGGGTTTTAGTAGTTGGCGAAGCTGCTCATCTCTGTCGTTCACACACCCTGGAACAGAAAACAAGTGTATATTTGCATTAATAAGTAATGTAGGGTTTTTCCTCATATCCACATGCATACATACAGTAGTATTAGTTGCAGCCATACTTAGTCACATTTGTCATAACTTTACACACACTTTTGTCTCAAATATGAGGGATTTTGTTGCCTCAAAAAAGTTTTCCCAGTTTGGTTACCTAAATGTGTGTTGGCAGTGAAACATAAACTGCCAAATGTTTCTAGATTTACATCCTCTTTATAGACAGGGCCATCGTTCCACATGAGATCGTAGCCACCCACTCTTTTCTCCTTGCCGGTCAGCCTAATTAAGAAAACCACAGTTTATTAGAACACAGCAGCAGCGTGGCAGAAAGTGACAACAAGAACTCATCACTTTGTTGTTATCATCACAGGAAATTTATATATTCTTGCTATTGTCATTGCAGAGTTTCTAAAATATGCCTCTTTCCAACCATGTTGTTAATTTTCAAATATGCCACAAAAGTGCAAAGACCATATTTCCGAATTTTGATATACTAGTGAATGTTAATAAGAATGTGATGTCTATATTAAATTGAGAAATAAGCCATCACGCCTCATTTGCTGCAAATAAAATGTTAAACACTTGATGAGAAAGCGGCTTTTACCTTCCCTCCATATCAACAACATTTAAAGTGTCTTCCAGCAGTCTGCACTTCATATCATAATCCTCTTGACTACTGGGCGTCTGTGACGGAGAGGCATTCACCTCCATTAACCACCTGCAAAAAGATGGGAGGTGATGACATTCACCAAACATTTACATAGCCTTTTGAGCTGGCATTAGGCTGATTGATGAGAAGAGCAAAAGCTGAAAGTATGTGAGGCAAATACAAATGAATGGATCTTAAAATATTTGCAATGGAGACAAAACTGTCACTAGAGTGCGTTATTTACAGAGGGATTATTGCATACCTGTCAGTTTTCAGATATGCTGTGGAGAGTTGTCTTTCCTACACAGAGGTTTCTGGCAGATTTACAGCTTTGTTTTGAAGCATCCATGATGGCATGTCACGTACTGTACAAGCAGTGCTTGCTTGTCTGTACATGTGCTTCTCTCTGCTAATTTGTGAGCATGCATGCCTTAGAACTGCATGTTTGCAAGTGAAAATGTGTATCATTCGATGCCCTGTGTTGACCTGTGTACACTGTATGTGTGAACACTCACGGTTTAAGGTTCTGGTCCAGTAGAATGTCATATCCATAGAGCTCAAAGCAGTGTTTGTCATTAATAATGACCTTTTGTACACTCAGTAGACTGCGAACAAAGATGTTATCCATCTCTTTAAACAGGGTTTCTACCGTCTCTCTACCATGTTTTGCAGTCAGGTATCTGCGAAGCTGCTGCATCTGCCATTTATTCCCCTAACAATGCAGCAAAAAAGAAGAGATAGAATTAGTTAAAAAGCAGAAGTTTCAGTAAAACTTACATAAATATAATACAATCTATGGCCAATTCTTTGAGGTTCTTGAATTACACACCTTTTCAGGATCATAGTCAGGTGCTGTTTTCTGAACAGCCACATTAGTGAGATGCATATCTGCAAAGAAGCACTAAGAAGAATTCGGGAACTTTAATGATGTAATGATGCCTTCCACAGGGATGTGGATGAAAGCGACAAAATTAGGAACAACAGCCTCAGAAATTAGGTCAAACCAAGCTATTTAAAACTGACTTTGCTTGAATATTTTAGTAGACAAAGGCTCAACTTGTTCAGGGAATTGCTGGTACCAAAACCTCAGACTCAAATTATCACATAAGTTGACGACATTCAGATGCAAATTGTCATGACACCAAAGGAAGGATACACTTGTCGTCAATACTACTGAGGGAGAAGCGGGTGCTTGAGAAGCGAGCAAAGCCATCTCGATACAGCCAGGCCTTCAAGGGAATATACTGAAACGTACGTACACAAATGTTTGTACATGCAAAAAGATATACATGCTGCATAAAATATTGTGATTCAAAATGTGTAGCACATACTGATGTAACCAGCACATAAACCCGCAGGTCAAATTTCCTGCCTGTGAAGACAAAAATTGTAGAATCATTTGTTAATTGATGATTGTCCAGAATGTAATTTATAATGTATTCTTCACTCAATTTCTTACCATTAATCAGGTAGGGGTTCTCAATGTACCATTGTGCCACATAGTTTTCCACCTGAGCTGTATCCTTCTGTTCCTCTGAGCGTGTGCCATCCTGTGGGAGTACTATTGTCAGTTTGTGTGTGTGTTTGTGCACTCAATTCCTTGATCAAATCAGTACACATTACCTTCTTCCAATCCATGATGTCTTTCAGTTTTCTGAACAGGAAAATGCCTTTCCCTTGAGATTTTGCTACCTTAAAAAACATGCCAGTTCATTCATATGACTTAAAATCCCATTTCACGTTTGGTGGTAACTTAATTTTACTTATTTATATATCTCAAGTCATCTAAGCGCTGAGTTGAAGATTATAATAATGATCAGTATTATTATTGTAAAGTATAACATCTGTATTGTACTTTAGCTAACCGGCTTCATGATCCAGGTGCTGCCAGGGCTTCTTTTGAATTCCTCTACAAACAGATGATACTCGCTTGGCAGTGAAAACGTGCAGGGTAAAAAGTCACATTTTGAGGCCTCCATTTGTCCAATGTCCCTCTCCAGAATTTTCCTGTATCTTTTGAGATTTTTCACCATGAGGTTTTTGCGAGTCAACTGTAACAGAAAGCAACAAGAAAAACAGCACATAAATTACTGCATACATTGAATTATATATGCTAATCACTGTTAAATTATACATACACATACAGATACATATATCTTATAGTCTTGTATAATGCTAGATTAATATCAGCTCACCTCATAATAGTTGGGAAAGTGGTTTATTCTTACATGTTTCTCCATGTAGGAATGGTCAAAATTCTTCCTCAGCCAGCCCACACCACACCAGTTGAAATCCCATTCTCCCTCACTGTGAGAAAGACAATAGATAACAAATGCAAAGCAACACATAAAATAAAAATGCTGGTTTGTTAAAAAAAAAGAAAAAAAGAAAAAAAAACCCTACTCACTCTTCCACTTCGACCCAGCCTTGTCTTTTGCGCAGAATATCCTGCATGGTGTTGTTGAATAGGCCACATTTATAATGCACGCAGCTTCTTCCCTCCCTGAGACATAGCAAAACAATCAATGTCACCACTGCTTTGGAATAACTATTTAAAGTTAACTTAAAACAACACTCACCGCTCCTCGTTTTTGCCAGAGTCACGTGGCCCTTTGTAGCCAGAAGTCTGCAGTAAACCAGTAGTAAACTTAAATGCCAATCATACGAAATACCTAGATATTTCTTGCTTTTTTTCCTACGTTCTCAGTTAGCTGCTTCTCTGGCTTCATTATTAGTTCCGTATTTAAGCTAACGTTAACTTAGAGTTTGTGCTTCTAATGTTTGAAGTTACCGTCATATTCAAACAAACCCTCAACCTACTACCTATATTTGCTTATTCTCCAAACCAATGGCTAGAGTTAACATGTGAACACGTCTACGTCACATCAACAGAAAGTCTACAATACAAACAAAATGTGCAGCGTTTCCTCTTTACCTTATACTTTGACATGGATGAAGAAAACATGAACACACAAGTCAGACTACGGTTACTACGGATGTATAAAGATAAAACATGTCCGAGTAAATGTAACTTGCAAGCAGTTAAGTTAAACAAGATCGAGTATACAGCAACCCGTTGCCATGGTAACGGATTCGCTCCAGTGGTATTTGATGGCTGATTACGTCACAGCGTCGCGACGAAATGCAAATCCTTCCTTAGCCATCTAGCTGTAGGAACGTTAAGGCGACTGTAGCCATGGTAGCCGACTTGGAAGCGTGGTCGCCCCCTAAGCAGGGCTCTGCTGACCGCAGAGCTCGAGGTGAGGAGCTGAGTTACCGTCGAGCAGCCACTTTCAAATGTTTAACCACCGTGTCGGCTGCGTCCTCCGAAGGATCCAGCCCCTGAATTGGGACACAGCCCTAGCCTATTTACGGTCCTTTGACTTCCACACAAGTGCTAATGTGAAGAAAGATAAATAGATAGATAGATAGACAGACAGACAGAAAGATAGATAGATAGATAGATAGATAGAAAACAGTAATTAGTAGTTGATGAATAAATAATGGGTTCATGTGATGGGAGAAAGCTCAAAGGGATTAATGGTAAAATTCATCATCCCAAATCTATTAGGGTAAAACATGTCACACAAATATAAATGTAACCATTTTAGAAAAATCACCATCACCTCAGACCTACAATCAAATCACCACTTGGTGGTGCTAAAACCCTGTGTAGAAAGATGATGCTTACTTGAAGCAAATGTCTGTTCATTGTCTTGACTGATATTAGAGTTTCATTTCATTATTTCATTTCATTAAACAGCCTGCAATTGTCATATACATCATATTGTCAACCAATAATCTGATGGATGATTTATGATGACATAACTAACAGTGGAAGGTAAGTGAAGGTGTAACTTAGAAGACTAGTAAATGGATTTTCCAAAACCTGTTTTCAAATTGGAAAAGATAAAGTTCATTGCCAACTTGAATTTTTATTTCACATATAATAATGAATGCAATATTCTGACATACCTAAAATCATTAGAATATTTGTATTATTATAATCTGATGATAAACAATATTAACACATTCACACTAATGTTTAATCATGTTGTACACGTTGGAGTTTTTGTATGGCCTTACATGACGAGACATGTCTGAGGGACAAATGACCCAGTGACTGCACATAGTGATTTACCATGACAACAAAATTATGGAAGAAAACAGTCTGGAGTGGAGAGAGATCATCCCTCAAGACAAGTCGAGTCAAGTCAAGCAGAACTTTATCTGTCCCCAGAGGTGCAAGTGGTTGTACAGCTGTAACAACAAAACACAAGATAACGATAATAAAAGGTAGACCTACTACTAAAATGAATTGTTAGCTGGTCAAGTTGATATTATCTTTTTCAACTTGAGTTTAGCAGTGAATTGGCTGAGGGTATGAAAGACTGCCTTCTGTCTGCTGGTTTTGGCTGGTGGTGTGGTCTAAATGGATGTAGGGAATGGATGCTGTCAGACAGAACAGATTCTTCTTTCTTTAACACTTTATTATAAAACTCTGACAGACTTTTCAAGCACATGTGACACTGCTACAGGCCTTATCGGCCTTGTCAGTGCATGTTTTCATTTCAGACTAATAGAGGCATACCAATGAATGAAAGAAAGAAAAAAAATCAACTTCATGAGAGATGGATGTAAAAGACATGTTAACAACCATCTTTGTCAAATAAAGAAGCCACTGCTTGCATTTTTACACCATAGAGGTGTTATAATAATCAAACCTCAGCTTGAAATATTGAGTAACAGAACATTTAGAGATTTCCTTTCTTTCAGTATATGATGTTTTCTATCACTTGGTGGCAGTCAGGATGACAGGTAGATGAGGCGATGAGTGAGGGCACATGTGAGGTACTGCAGACCAGAGAAATGGCCACACTTACAAATGAATCTGAGCAGAGTTATAATGGCACTGCCCCCACCACCCCAATTAATATGCAATCTGTAAAATGAGATGCATTTTATCCAGTAAATCCATCTTTATAGACTTAATAACCAGTGAAGACGGGGATACTGATATGTAGTCATTCTGACTTTTAAGATGGTTATCATTTTCGATGGGATGCTGATGTAATATATGTTAAAAATTAGTTAGAGCCAGATCATCTGAAAAACCTTCTTCAGCCTTCTTCAGCCTTTCTTTAGGTCATGACTCATTGAAAAAACAAAATGCACTCCCTATCTCTGATGGATTGGCTATAGTATTATCACAGCTCGATCTATAATTCATAAAAAAAAATAATAATAATAATAATAATTGGTTTATACTCCTGTATTGTGAGAGGAGCATTCACCTGACACAAGTCTCTAGCCAAACAATACTTTAAACACTGACATAAAGAGGCAGATTGGGCTCAAATTAAGATGGATTTGAAAAGAATAGGGATACCATCTACCAAAGTGTTCACAGTCTGAGAGGCCTGAACTATGTTCAGGCCTCTCAGGATAGGTCAACTGTGCCAAAACCCAGTCTCAAAATCATCTACCATCCAGATAAACTAGAAAATCAAGTGCTTTATTTGATATTTAATGGAATTTGCATTACAAAACATGGCATGTGGTTTAAAGAACTTATTTTTTCTTGGTGCTTTGGATTTTTCATATTACTGCAAATAATAGGAGAGATTAATAACAGACAAGAAAATCTAGTGCAGCGTTCATATCATATTTATAATATCCAAAACAGCTGGCTGTAAAATGACATCATATTTCTTTCAAGTGTCATCAGCATTATATACTTGGTCAAGCCTCAGACAAGAAAAAAGTAGTCCTCTTTTTTTTTTTTTTTTTTAACTGCAGAGGACATGTATATAAGTATGTAGTAATCGACCACTTATTCTTGGAAAGAGACCGTATTCATTTAAACCTACTGAGTGAAAAAGTAATGTGGATAGTAACAAAGCAGCATAGAAAGAACTTTTCAGCTCAACATAAACACCCTTATTTTCAAACATAACATCGAAGTCAATGGTCAAATTATTATGCTCCAAAGGAAGTAGTCATGTCTTCAGTCAGAGTTGGCCCTTTGCCAGAAGTTTCCATTTACACCTCTGCTGCAATATACATAGCCTATATGCATTTACTGTTTTTAAATTAAACACTTTAAAGTCAAGGATCTATGCAAGACTTTATCTAAGTCCTCATTTTAGTCTAAAGTAGCGGCTGTGGATACTATATGTATGATTTTGGCAAAGACTTTGTTTGTGTTTTTATGTAACACGAAAAACAACTCAAAGATTACCATTATGTTGGAATGGAGCTTGTTTTTGAGGATTAACCAATGGGTTTGTCTCTCTCTTTCAAACTTATCGTCTGTGTTTTCTATGGATCTAAAGTTGAATTCCAACTTTATTGTCCACTTTAGATTGTCATTTTAAATCTATGTTTTGTCTTTGACAGGCTCTTTTTAACTGGCTTAGTTTTACAATGCAGATTTTACCACAATGTGGGTTTTGCATAAATCTCTGTACCACCACTCACTGTGAAGTATCCTGCAGGTCATACAATTTCTAGTGGCTGACAGTCATCAGTTCTGGTAAACCATATCATTCTCAACAGCCACAAAGTGGTTGGATGTGGGATCCTGGTGCATCAGCTGTTACTCATAAGGTAAGCATCTTGCTGACTTTAGTGTGATAATTCTCGTGTTGGAATGATGATCTTTTTGGTGGAAAATTCAGCTCAGCCATATTTCTTTCTGCACTGTCTTATTACCCTCTTCCAGCCCCTCTCCACATGCAGAGGAAACATATTTAGTATGTCACTGATTAAGGTCAAGGATGCAAAGGCAAAAAAGGGTAAAGCTTTGAAGCATGACAGGGTGAGAATGGCAATAGGCCTCAGTTGGTATGTGCCATCTGTTCGTGTCTGTAATGTGCCAGGGAGTGGAATAGTTTATGGTAAAATTTCCAATTTTGATTTGAAATAACAAAGAATAATCAGCTCTGCCAGGATTTAAATGTGATTGGCCAGGAAATTATTGTCTTCATGGCAGTTTTTTGTAAAAGTCTGTGTGCAAAGGTGTCCTCTTATTGTTGTATCTAATTCAATCTGTTCGACTGATATAGAGAGTAATGCAGAGCAGGCACTGTGGCATTTGTCTTTTATAGAGAAAAAAAGTTTTTACATTATCAGTGGATCTAAATTACAGCTGAAATCCACTTCCTTTCTGTGCTTTATTTTCTTACCCGTATCAGATGTAGAGAACCGTTTTACACCATCGTTCCTCATATTCATCTCAACAGGTTTACATATCTGCAGCCTCTGAGATGGTAATGCCATCTGTTTATTGTTTCTCCACTCCCTACCTCAGTAGCTCCACTGCACTCCAGAGGTAATGAGTTTGCAAATCTCTAGGCTTTGCACACCCAAAATATTTTTTCATAAAACATAAGAGGGGGCCAAGAAAAACTCAACAAAGTGGCAGCATGCATTCTTGTATGTCTCCCAGTTAAGCCTAGAATACCTTAGGAAGAGTTCCTCTCTATTGACTAGATCAAGGCAGCTATAATCAATTCTGGCAAGCAGAAAGTGAACATACAGCACTTGTGTTATGATGTGAAACCATATGTCTAGCATCTTGGCATAAAGCAGGGAGAAAAGCAGAGACCATTATAAGAGCAGTCTGGGAAATGCCAGATAATGGAAATATTAGGAACCTGGGAACACTTTGTAGGTCCTCAACATAGATTTTCATAATGGCAATCCTACTGTGCAAGGAAAACAATTTCATACCAAAATGTGTTGAATAATGCACTGAAAATTTAGTGAGTGTGGTCTACTTTAATGAGGTCTGCTATTAGGTTTCCTGCCCTCAATTCAGTTTTATTACCTTGATCTGCTTTGCCAAAATAAGGTGTCCAAGGAAAGTTTATATTGTACATTTACAGTTCTCTCTGCATATTAACTGTAAATAATCTCCCATGAACATAGGAACTCATGCTGCGACATCACTTTTGCCGGACCAGGTTGTTAGAGGTCCTTCACAGAAAAACCCAAATGGTACCTTGAAAGTATGCATGCATCATGTGACCACTTAACCACATGCAGTCAACTTTAGGAGAAAGAAAACAGAATATGGTCTTCATTTATCAGGAATTCTCTCTGTTTCCCAGCTTGGGGATTGTGCCAGAGAAGTGGGGTATGGCACAAAACCTTAGCCGTGGGGAATTTGGGAAGGAGCCAGAGGGCAGCCATGAGTCAAACAGATTTAGGTTTACTGGATACCTCTGTAGTAAAGCGTAAACCTTGCACAGTCATTGTATGTAAATCAGAGTGGAGCAATGTAAACAGTAGGCCCCATGGGAGATCTTAAATCATTATGCCAAAGCATTTAAATAAAGGTCCTCATCAATCAGTGAAGGTATAAGTTTGTTTCATGAATGAACCCCCCCCCCATATCCGATTATATCTTTTCCTTTGGGTATATGTAAATGTGCAAGCCTCAGGCCCAGAGAGAGGCCATTACATTACTTTGAAATTGTTTTTATTCTACATCTACCTGTTTTGATGGACAAGATATGACAGACTGATGTGAATATTAGTGAAGATCTAAACGGATTAATAGGTCTCCAGTGTGGGTTAGGGCTATGTTTTTTTATTTATGGTTGTCTGGTGTTTGATCGTAATGATTGCCCCAGGAGGCAACACAAAGTGAACAGAAGTTGGGCTTGGAGGCTCAGTGAGGTAGGTTTGTTTTTGTTACAGTGATCTGAACAGAGCTGTAGCTACACCCTCATAAAGTCTTCCTCTGCACCCCCACCCCACCCCCTGGTTTTCCTGTGTACACTTCTCGTTCAAATTCCTACAGGTGTTCCTGCTTAGCTTTCATGAATACCGCATGTAGCCTCACACTCCACAGTGGTTTGATTGACAAACAGAATGGATTAATTAAATGAAAATGAATTACATTACACGCAATTTCTTATCAAGATACTGTCTAGTTTGACCGATAATCTTTTTGCACCTGATTCACTTATTTTAGCACAGTAAAAACAACTTGAGAATTTGACTTATGGTGGTTACTATGCCAAGAACAGGGCAGGGCGTAATCCTAGGTGAAATCTGATTGGCATTGGCATTTTATACTTGGTTGCAAATCATTCACTGGCTGCTTGACATCTATGTCTCTCACATCACTAGACACTTCTGTTGGCGATGTATTGCCAGGCCAGGACTGCAGCCATCACTTGTTTTCTCTTGTTTTCTGACCTTCAGTCTGACCCTATGTTAGAGAAACCTGCTGAATTTGACTAAAGTAAACTGTTTGTTTGCTTTGGCTGCATATTCCAGGTCATTGTCCTGCTTTACCACCCCCACATTGTCTATGTCTAACAGATGAGGTATGCCTTGGGTTATGAACCATCCTTTTTTCCACATTGTTATTGGAACAGGTTGATCTTTGTCTCATCTCATCTTTGGCACATAGGATTCTTGTGATGCCTGTCTTTGGCTCAGGCAGGGGTGTAGTCCTGATCTGCGAGACAGGTGGTCTAAATATGTCATCCACTATATTGATCTTCTATAGTTTACCAAGTTATTGGGTTCACTCATAGTTTCTGACCCCTGAACAGTCTTAAAGTTGACCAAAAACCAACTAGTATTTTAACATTAAGTCCTTCCATCAAGTAATTTGATTCATTCAGAGTAACATTACCAGAATAATCTTCCTGATGATGAATATGATTGTTAATGCTTCAAAATGCTATTTGTTTTATGAACTGATGAGATTTAATTTTACAAAAATAACAAAATATTCTTCTAATATGTTTTAATATAGTATATTAATTAGACTAAATAGTGTTAATTGATGTCAATCGTCAGCCGCCCAAAAAGTTACATTAGAGTTCACTGTACAATTAATGAATTCTATTTGGATAATCAATCAAGTTCTATCCATCTTTCATGTCCTTTGGGGAAGCATTAATTGTGTTCTGTTGTTGGAATCTATTAGATTCTATTGGATCTATTAGGTTCTAACAACTTAACTTAGTTTCTAAGAATGTAAATCTAGAGAGGCATCACAAACAGCTGGTAGAGCCCAGACCTTTTGCAAACTCACCACATTATGTACTCAGAAAAACACATGTGCACAAGAGGCACTCGAGCCATCAATCATACAGTTACATTTGGGTTACATCTGAGTTGATGCGCCCATCTGGACCCACTGACAAATGACAGTCTCATGCAAAGTCAACATCCATTTACAGAACAGCTTCAGTTTTCGATGAGATTACTAATACTCCTCAGTTTCCATTTGTTCTTCTTGTTTGTTTTTTATTTAAATAATATGGGTGGATATACAGTATCCCTGATGTAATCAGTGCACACTGTCAATACTAAAACCTGTAAACTATTACCTGTAATTCCTTCCAGATGATCTCACATGCAAAAGATTAATACTCCATCAAGACAACATATTCATGTTATTTCTATGACTTGATGTGGTCTATCATGTCTTTAAAAAAAAAAAAAAGAAAGAAAGACCTTGCTAACCAACATTTCCAGATTTCCAACTGGGCCTAATTCCCTGATGTGTAGGACAAATGGGGGTTCAACTCAGGCTGCCGGGTTTGGAATACATTGGCAGAAAAATATTGAGATTTAGACCTCATCTTTACTTTGCCTGTGATTATTTCTGGTATTATTTCTATACAGTGGGGGTACTGTAGAGTTAAGGTTATGGGTCTTTGCTTATTCCAACTGCTGCAAATACTCGGGAAGAGTCTTGATATTTGCTGCCTAAGGAAGAATTGGGACGTTGGTTGCTCAGGTTCACTGAGCAGCTGAGTCAACCAAATACCCAGAAACCCAATGAAAATGAGCTGTTAAGTACCCTTAACAAGTGGCTGCTTGACCTCTATGTGACCCCTTAGCATGCTGGAGGCTAATAGGCCAGGGTGCAGGTTTAGCGAGCTGGCATGGGAGTGCTGCTATGGCACAGACTGATTCCAAGGTTGTTGCGTTACATGTTATGTCTGATTCCATGCTATTCCATACAATCACAGAATGGGGCCCTGTTGTTTTGTTCAGTTTCAACAAGCCAAGGTAGCATAATGATGGGTCTAAAGACAGGATAGGACCATCTTTGTGTGAAAGGGGCTGTAATCAGCTACGTAGCCTATACTTTCTGGTAGGACCCCTCTTCCAGTAGCAACCTTATGGCTATAAGACAATGGAGATGAAAGGGAATTTGATTAGATGTAACAGAAAATGTATTGATAAGAATGTTGGGAAATGGTGAGTCCTGTTTGGTGTATGGTGAATTACAACAGCGAAAAGTGAAACAGCTAGTCTACCTCAGTCCCACAGTTGGAATGTTAGGCAGTGTTTGTGTCTATTAATTAATGGCCCCAGGGCCTATGCTGTGCTGTGTTGCTGAATGATCTAAAATTAAGACAAATATCATATTTTATCATGCACCAACAGGAACACAAGCAGAGGAGGCTGACAGCCCCCCCCCCACACACACACACACACGCACACACACGCACACATCTGTGCTGCTGAGTCTGACAGAGCTTTTGGGAGGTGTGGGCGTGTACCCGATCCTCTCCAAAGCCCTGTAGCGTATCACTGATTTGACTTTTTAGAAGGCGAAGTGACTTCAAGGAGCACAGTTCCTCTCCCTGCGCCAGAGATCACCTTTGCTGTGACGACTGCAGCCCCGGGAGCAGTTTGTATACATTTAGGAAGCCGCACTTTCCTCTGACTTCAATGTGCAAGTTACAAGAAGGATTTATGACGCCATAAACATGAAAGGATCCACGCGACAATCATCCTCTGATCCGCTGTTTGACGTCTTGACCGGATGAGATGAACCGCACATGGATCTACACTGAAGTTACTGGCTTTTCACTCGTGGGAGATTAATTGGACAAATGCGTTGCATCCACATCAGGCTATGATTATTTCTGGGAATATCTGACATGGCCAGGATACTATCAATCCTCGCGAAAATCATGCTTTTCAAAATACTGGGATTAATTCTCTTACAAGGTATGTTTGCAAGATGTAAACTGAACAGTCTAATTCCCAGCATTTATTTGCCTAGTAGCTACTTTTTGAACTTATTTATTATCATTATTTTAACATATTTCTTTTACAATAAGGTGTCTTGAGGTCCGATGCCATGGTTAAGTCAGAGGTCATCCCTGGAGCTCTCCCAGACTCCAGCAGGGTGTTTGGCTCCGGGGGATCCCCCAGCCTCCGGCTGTCTGAGGCAGCAGAGACAAAGTCCAGACCTAAGCGCTGCACCTGTTATTCCTACAAGGATAAAGAGTGCGTCTACTACTGCCACCTGGATATCATCTGGATCAACACTCCCGAGTAAGATCAGATTGTTTCAATATTATACGATATATCTACCACTACCCAGTTATCCACCCGGACACGCTCCTGTTGTGCAAACATCTCCAGTCTTGCACAATAGCGCGTGCTTTGTATGGGGATAAAGACAGCCAATTAAGACTATTTAAAAACCAGATTGGCATGCGGTTGGCTTGTGCAACTTCAGTGGGAGCACTGAAGCCAAGAAACTGTAGCGCGTCCCGCCCGATAACTTGTACCCCGGAGGCGCCAGACGCAATCATAGTTCAAGTGATGGCAAGCCCAACAGAAAGAAACTCGCCCTGCAAGGTCAGAATCTGACTTTAGAGATGTGGCAGTTCAATGCAAGTTTCTCTCTCTCTCTCTCTCTCTCTCTCTCTCTCTCTCTCTCTCTCTCTCTCTCTGACATCCCTGCATTGATGTCTTGAAAATGGTTTCAGCGCCATCAAAGACAACACGTTGAATGTATTGATATGCAAACATGTCTCTTGTGCCCCTTATAAGGCACCAGACAACCAAGATGCATCATCGATTCAACTAATCATAAAAAGATCCACAAATGCACTAATAACATACTGTTATAAATCATGGGCATGAGTTGACATGTGATGTGAAAAGTAGTGTATGAGGCTGAGCAGACAGAGATCAGAGAGAACATGTAATAGTGTACAGGAGTTAGAGAGAAATAGGGCAATTTTTCATTTTCAGCCTATGAGACCATATGCTCTGTTCATTCATCACCTGCTCTGACGTGTAAATTTGCCCTTTATGTTGTGTGTGTTATTATTATTATTATTGTTTATAGCTTTCAGTCTTGCAGAAGCCTTTAATCACACAGAGGCAAAGTGATTGAATATTTTGTTGAATTTTCCACAGTTAAGATTCATGAACTTTTCCCGTAGAAGTATATATGATGATGTATGCACAGACACAGAGGAGTGTAAAATAATGAAGCCATTATTATTGATAGTAGTGGGGGCTGGTTTTGGGACATCCCCTACAATCATGTTCTGATCACCAAAAGTCAGGGGCCAACAACTCTAGCTGGAGGTAAGTGCACTCAAGGTGCTATTTTGGCTCTCCAGGTGATGAGGGACAAAATGAACATCACCTGAGCAGCATGAGCAGGCATCAGTTTTTCACAATTTGCGGTTGAACAATGTATGTTCAACATGGCCACAGCTTACATCAGATTGATACCTTTACTATTTACAACATCTCCTTGTGTTGAGGAATGGTGTTTTGTTCTACCACCTTTAAGCTGCATATTAAACTACTGGCAGGACAGTAGAGAAGCATTCTTTCCTCCTCTTTTATCCTCTGCCAAGACTGCTGTTGGCATTTCAGATAAAAATCTCATTTTATTACCTGCTTTGCAGGTCCTGACAAATTGACGTAGTTAAAAGAGCGAGAAGTTTGTTGACACATGCAATAACATTAATATTAAAACATCAGGTGTGTTTTCAACATGGTATCTGCACTTAAATAGTGGGAAAGTGTTGCACTGTGATAAAAGATAAACTGAGATGGCTCCTCTGAGCAAAAGGTTTACCTACTCATCCACATAATTAAAACACTTAACCTAAATGCTCTAGAGGAGCCAGCGGTTTGTGTCCAGGTGTCTATCTGTGTATTTATGATTCCATTCTCCTATATTAACTCTACCGTACACTGCAATCATAATTAAAGTGTTTTTACCCAGTGTGCCATATTGTTCAAAGCCTTTCTTTGAACATCATATAAAAGCTCTCAGCTGGCCTGAGATTAGACCCTTTTGTGATACATTAACACACACCAGTCACTTAACTCTGACCAGGTAAAAGGGTGAAATGTTTACAGTCAATCAGGTTCACAAAAGGGCATGTATTTTGTCACAGCGGTATGAGAAGATATGTTTTGGCACTCATGAAATGTCACTATATGTAATATTGGCATGTTATTCTCTGCATCCTCAAGAATGTAATTTATGACACCTTTATGAAAGTACAGAAGAAAAACAACTTGTGTTTTTGTTAAAATCTTAGACGCACTGTGCCTTATGGAATGTCGAGCTACAGAGGCCCTCAGAGAGTCAGGCGTGCTGCTGTTGGACGACCAGCTGATCACGAAGGGGCAAAGACTCAGCGCTGTGTTTGTGTCGTGCATGATGCAGACCCAGAGTGCCAGGATTTCTGTCTGTCCAGGTCAGTCTGATTCTTTCACTAAAAGTAACACTGGATCCTTTTCAGTCTCAGATAATATAGGATAAGAAGAAAAGTAAGAGAAGTATGTTGTCACAAGTCATCATCTGTTATATTTACATTAAGATCTCAAGCTAATATCATGTGAGGAGTACAAGGTTTGCTATGACACTGAAGAAAGGCCCCTGGCAACCAAACACCAGGCATGGGCAGTTTCCCCTATCAAATATTAATGGTGAGAATTTATGTGCTTTGATACATACTGCATATCTGACACACTTGCTGCATCCACTGTTGTGGAAAACTACTATTCTTAAATTATGCAATAACACTAATAAAGGATAAGAATAAGTTTAGAATCAAAAAATCTACTGTTCCACTAACCCTAACCATTAAATGGTTTATTGGACAAATATTGGTCTTCACACTTTTGTACATGAATTGACCAGCAGCAGTGGAATGTGACATATACTCTCTCTGTAAGTGAACCATGTAAATGAAATGTGACAAATTAACTTTTGTGGGTTCTGTGTGTTTAAGTCTTATGAGAGATTATAAAAAACAATGAGGTGTGATTCTCTTCTGTCTTCTATGTAAAGACATTAGAGTTTCTAATGTATTTCAACATTTATTGATCGTGGCTAAAAAATGTTGCAGGTGACTTCATTTGGTCAGACAAGTTTTATAGTTCTGCGCACCATGCTTGTCGCCCACTATACCATCATCATCTCTTGTATCTGGGTTGCAGTAACATCAGCAAAAGTAACACCTCAACATTTATTAGCCCCAAATCCAACATTATCTGCTCAGGCTCTGTAATTGTTTGCGGTGCACACACAGTAGTATAGACACCTGACTGCAAACTGTAGGCTAGAGTTTATGCTCTGTGTTGATGCCTTGTGAAAGTATATTCCAGGCTTTGCTCAGATGCATGGATGATATTTAAAGGGGCAGTCCATAAATTTTTACAAATAAAGTTAAACTGACTTGTTTTCAGGTTTGACCTGGAGAGGGCGTCTATCAAGGTGGTGTTTATGGTTGCAATACAGTAAATGTAGGATCCAGTTGTGTTAAAGCTTAATGCATTCTAGGGACTAAGTCAGCCTCTGCTACTTTGACTGGTCTCTTGTAAATCCTCATCATCCTTAACACAAAGCGGCCAGAGGTGCTAATACATCACAGAAACAGCCTTTTAATATGACTTTGTTAATGTGAAATGTTCTTTTTATAGCCCCCTGCAGACATTGCCAGTGAGGAGGCTCCACAAGGTCCCTGGCCCTGGATGACAGTTTAACACCCATCCATCTTCTGCTCTTCCTCTTGGGGGATAGGACTCTTCACTCCTTTGTGGCCCCATCATTCTTCATTTGGCACTCTTGCCTCCACAGGTACACTCATAGTCAAGGAAAGAACTTTGGAGCAAGTTCCGTCAGGCCGAGTGGTTTCAAGAACTCTTCTGCAAATTCAGTTCAGATCCCTGGAGGCAATCCCCTTTTTGTTCCCTCTTGAGAGCAGCATGAGGATCACTTACACCATAATGCAAAATTATACAATAGCCATTGACCTTGCTTCTGTCAAGCATGTCCAGACAAACCGTTTGTATTCACACCTGGTAACAGATGTGGACTACACTTGACTCTGTGAGATAAGCTCTATTAGCCTATAAGAGACATTTGATACTGAAAGTGCCACGAGAAACCAAGGAAAGAAGCAAGCCGCGATTTTTGTCATTTTATGCCTTTAAGAATTTCAATACATGCAGACAAAAATATTCTGACCACTGGCGTTCTGGTGCGTTCTGATCTTAGTTTTATGACACTATTAACAGTCCATCTGGAAAGCAGTCACACGCTGATAGTTTGCATTTTTTTGTTTGTGTCAGCTCTTTCAGCAGTAATATATAATTTGCGCTCTGTACAACTGAACTGTCAGTCATATTAGTAGTGCTTTTTTTTTTTTTTTTTTTTTTTTACCTTACTCCATTAACAATAGCTTTTTCATTCGAAAACATGAAATATATAATAAACCATCCATTGCTGAGTCTATAGTCTACTAAACAACAACAAATAAAAACAAAACCAAACACCACCACCAAATGTATGTTGATCTGCAGCTGGAAATAGTCCGTAACAAATGCACTTTACCCCTGTTTCAGTGATGTTTACTAAAAACTACAGTGCTGTTTCAGGAAAATGTTTAGCTTTTGATAAAATGAATGATATACAGTACATAAAACAGTATATAGTATAGTATAGACTAATCTTAACAGAATTCCATATGAACCTGGCTTGGGGCTGAGTGCCACAGATAGAGTAAGGAAGAAGGAGAGCACAGAGGCAGACATTGTCAGTTCAGATCTTCTTATGGAATTTATTCACAATAATAAATATGAAAAAAAGACAGCCACATTACTGAAGTGAGAGACTTTGTTTTTTTGGAGTGTCGGTGTGTGATAGTACCAAACTGCCAAAGGTCTAAACAGACTGTGGTTGAAGTGGGCTGCATTCCTTGAAGCTATAGGCTACTAACAGAGTTCAATATAAGATAATATGCAGCACTCAGAGAGTTGAGTGACCTTCCCTCTGGGGTCATATGTGCTCCATCCACTTTGTCAAATAGTTCTTCCAACTGTTGCTGAGCAAACAACACCTAATTAACTGTCCAATTAAAACATTTGCCTGAAATCATTTTTCTATCAATAGCACAAGTAGTCCTCCTGTCACAAGGGAACTAAAATGTAACATAGACAGGTTTTTGTACTGTTGAGCAGTATTGGGTCCCACCAAAGTAACTGTTACCAAATTATGTGGTCCACTTTAGAAGTAAAGGTAGACAAGTATTTGTTAGTGCCTGCTGGTTTGTGGTCCATGTGGTTGAAGTACCCTGAGAGCATTTCCCTGAAAACGGAGCTTAATATGAGGAGGCATTTCAAGACAACATGCTCTGAGTTTGGCACAACCTCTCCATTGGGGCCTGAAACTTATACTAGGGTTACACATTTTTCTCTATTTATGATGACTTGCCCACTGTCTTGCCAAGAAAACATCGCCACTTGTTTAGTAAAATCCTTCACTGTTGTTAAAGAGGACCTATTATGCTCGTGTCCAACTCCACATTTTATCCATGACTCCGTGAAAGAAGCTTTGCAGGATTCAAAAAATGGCCTTATTTATTTCAGACTGCCTATTAAGCAGGCCTTCAGTTGAGCCTCTGACTGATGCAGGCAATATTAGTTTGGGCTGCCCTCAGAGCTCCCTTTCTTCTGTTTGACCGAACATGCGGAAGCCTGCCGAGCATCCTATTACCTTCTTATTTTGTGGCATAACAGTGGATTTAGTCTTTCAGCTGTGATCTGATCTGATGATCTGTTTATATGATCTTTGGTCCACATATGCCCCTGTCAGTAGTTGAACTTGTGGGAAACGTGATAAAATATAGACTGACGTAGAAAACGTCTGCTGTCAGGAAATACAAAACCTAATGTTGCTAATAGCATGTTCTTCAACCATGGCCAAATAGCTGTAAATCTCCACTGTTTTTTATGCTACAGTACATCAACTGCCTGTAATACCACCAAAGTAGATTGTTTTGGGTGGTTGTGGCATGGAAATAGAAGGATAGGAGACCAAGACGTCAGACTAGTGTGATGCCTTAGTTCATTATTTGAAACTTGGCTATTGGCTATTGTTATGGACATCTGACTTGTAACATGATATATACAGTACTGTGTAACAGTTTTAGGCATTTAAGGTGTTTAGATTATTATGCAATACCATCTGACACACACACACACAGAGTCCAGATCTCAACATTATCAAGTCAGACACAGAAGAAATATGGCAAATTCTCCAAGATGCTTGAACAACCTGCCAGTCATGTCACATGACTGTGTGCAGGTGTATCGAGGAGAGCTGGTGCTGTTTTAAAGACAAAGCGTGGTCACACCAAATTAGGATTTCATTAAGGTTTCTTTAAAGTTAATCGTTTATTAAACACTATTCACAGCATTATTTTTGAAAGCATCTTCACTTTACTTTTAGTGCCTGAAACTTTTGCACAGTACTGTATATGCACTGTATACAAACAAAATGTAGTAGGTCCCCTTTAAAGAGATCAATAAAAGATCATTTTAGCTGATTATTGTCTTTTTGTGCATGGCATGATCAGAAAGCTGACATTAAATATTCTTCTCCTTCTCGACACCAAATGTGCTCCACCCTTCATCTTCATCCAGTTGTTCTGGACCAAACAAATAAAAATTGTTCTCTGACGGTTTGCTCTGCAGGTCAGCAGATTTGTCTTGAATCAGGAACTGACACATAAATCAAACAGGATTTTAAAGACTGTACAGGGGCAACACTGAACACATTAGATATGTTAATTACTTTTTTGGTCAAGTGAGTGAAATTTGTAGTTTACATAACATGAAAAGAGATTATAAAACACTACCAGCACAATCCACAATGTTGTTTTTGTCAGTAAATAATAGTGAGCAGAGGTCATACAGTTGATATAATTGGCTTGTGTGTGTGTGTGTGTGTGTGTGTGTGTGTGGTGGGATGGGGTTGGGGCATTGCACAAGAATCTTGTATACTTTCTAAAGTCTATTTTTCTATTAGAAATATAAGAGAGATTCTGGTGTAATACATAATCAGAGCAGTCATGGTTTTCTCACAGAGTCCAGGGGCAAAGCTGCTCCCCACATGTTCAAGTAGGACAATGATCATAACCATGATCTGACATATAGGACACAAAAAGTATGGTTACAAATCGCTTATCTTTTCAACAAATGTTTGTACAATATGTATACTATGTATGTATGTACATTTATAAATCTCATATTACTATATCACTTCAATACATATAATATGGGATAGTATAAAGAGTATAAATGAGGATCTGGGTGTTAACTGTATAACAAAACATGGGGTCCAAAACTATGCTGTGTAAAGCTCTATTTGCTCAGAATTAATCACGATTATTTATAATTTGTTAATAGTTGCTGTCCTGCCTGTTACCAGTTAGTAATAGTGGTTTTACTGTTGCTGTGGATTCTAGTTTTAAGAGAAGTGTTAGAAAACCTGTTACTGGTGTATGACTAGAGCTTCATGCACTCATTTTGTTCTCAAGAAAAAAAAAGTCGTGACTGCATTGATTGTATCTGGAAAGCATTAATTGGCTGACATCACTTGCATGTAAATATATAGCTTGACTCGTATACATCTATAACATGCACGGAAGTGAATGGTTTTGCATACCAATCACTGGGGTTCGACTGAAAAAAAAGTGGTTACTTTTCTTTTTTCATCACCAAACATAAAGTGAACCTTATGTGTATGTCACTCTGTGTATTTGTTCTGTGCTCTTTTGCATAAATGACTTGGAAATAGTTGTTCTTTCCTTTTGTGTAGAATGTACACATAATTTACAGCCCTGTGCTATGATCTCAGCCAGACTGCATACAGTGAAAATAAGTGGCTACGCAGACGTAACGGAGAAGAAATCTTTTATGGGAATATTTGAGCTTTTCTGGTCTGGGGGGAAAAAAAGTCCAATGAGTCCAATGTGTGAAGGGACTGTGCAGCACAGCTGTATTAGCCTGGGGTTTTACTGTCTGTTGGGTGTGTACATGGTCAACTACAGTGTTTTGACCATCCTTTTCATTTTCATTTTTTTTTTGCTCATGGCCATTTGAGTTAATTAGTCATGTGTGATGTGTTGAATTTATGGTCACCGACCTTGCAGACCTACCCCACATTCTTTTAATGGGCTATGACCATATCCAGTTATAAGCTTGCTTTCAGTGTTGAAGGCTACCTCTGTGTGATTTCATATTTTTATCTCTCAGCGAGTGCCAGTGCATTGTACAGTGCCAAATCATACAAATTTTACACAAAATGAGCAACAATATCTGCATTATTCTACTGTGGCTAAATAATTACAGAATTCACCATCAACAATGACTTTGTTTTACCTTGCTATGCGAGAGAATTACACAGAACAATTGCCAGGAATACTGTAAAAAGTATCAAAGATACTTGTAGAAACTGAGCACTGCCATGGTTGTGATTATTTTTCCTTTATCCTAAGATCAGGTTAATTATCTTGTTATCTTGAGATCAAGATGATAATTTTCTTATCATATGGAGAAAACAAATATAATTTCCTGTGACAGTGGGCTAATTTTCTTGATGAATGGAGAAAATGTGTTTTTGTTTTCTCAAGATAAGGAGAACATTACCTTGTTGTAACACAAAACGATTTGGGCTTAGATCACAAGATAATATAACTCAAGATAACTTTCTGTATTGTTTTTCTTTATAGATTAGAAATTAGTTTTTTGCAGTGATATAGAAAATACTATATGTCTTGTAGCAGAACTGCAGTTCTGTAATGTGAATATTTTCCCCCTTGTACGACAGAACGTGAGACCAACTGGACCCCTTGAAGCCCTAATACCACCTATCATCCTGGAATGTCGTGCTAAGTCTACCCCAAATAAGCCTACCCTGGAGCCTCAGTATAAACGTTCTGCACTGAGCATCAACAATATAACCGAGTTAGCAAGGTCCTTATTCCCACAGTATACCCTGGGAAATATTTCTGTGCAGACTTCCTGGCCATGCAACATAGGTTCAGGGCCCCTACCATAGCTTATGTTGTTTGTGCTCAGGTTCATTAAATGAATAGGCCTTTTGTCCCAGGTTACTGACAACTGAAAGACAATAATAATTAATCCGACCACACAAGCATTTTCAGACACAATATCATGTTGTGTATTCTTCTTATAATTTAGGATATTAAACATATACCATTCATAATAATCCATTCTAAAGGCATTGCATTAAACTTGGCTCATAGTACATGATGCATGAAAGAGGAAAATGATCATTTCGCTCAAATACCTGACAGCTGTTTGAATATTGGTTCAGCTTCCAGGAGGACGTTTGTATTAATTCTGCAGTAATATTTGTTATCAATGTATACAGAGATAAATGTAATTACAGTGTGATGATGCATTAAAATCTTTTATTTTATGGTTATAACATAATCAGTATCTGAGCTTTTTCTTAAGTGTGCATATAATATCCACTTGCTATCCTGTAGTTCCAGTAGTAATGCGGTATTTTTCCTTACCTTATTTGGCCACTCAACCTCCAACCTGAAATTGGTAAATAGAAAAAGTCTGCACCACATCTTTAAACCACCCCAACGTTACTGCAAGTGTGCAGCCAAAGTGTAGCCCGGTGGAAATAAATCTTGTTATTTATGACAAGGTGGGCTACTGAACCACGTGGCTGATATGGATGATTAAAAAGGCCTGCTGAGTTGTTTCGGAGTCAACCATTTTTATATCTCCATGCTTGTGACAGCTATTGCAAGAAGTATTCATTGAGTTGTCCAACCATCCATCCACACCGTGTTTTTTTTTTTTTTTTTTTTCCCCTAATGAAAAAGGAAATTTCTCAAAATTTGAAACACTCTTTGACGTTTCAATGTCAACTTGGGCAACTTGGGAAGAAAACACACCAAGAAAAATGTTTTTTACCTTTGATATTTTTGTTCTTTCCATCTGTTGTAGGCAAACTGGGCATCCAACCACTATTATGCCAAACTGATGTACAAAAACACCACTGTTTCCTGAGTTCAGGTGTTCCCCATCTTGACTTATTTACACTGGTAAAAATACAGAACATCAAACACATGAAAACTCATACCATTAAAAGTGATTCAGTGTGACTCACATCTCTGATGGGGTAAGCAGAGCGCTGTCCTTCCATTCAAAACATTTTACAGACATCTTTGGAATAAGCATGATGAAAACACACCTTCAAACTTGACCTGGTATTCTTGCGAAAGTGATATATGAGGGAATTTCATTAGGACTGGCACAGACATTGCAGATTATCAGATTAGATTGTGGGGGTCAAAGGTCACATGTCAAAGTCACTGTGGCCTCACAAAACTGTGATCTCAACAAAATGTTAAGGATAGGATAAAAAGAAAGAAAGATGACATTTTGAAGGCAAATGGTCATAGGTCAGCTTTGTTGTTACATCATGATATTCTGAAAAAACTCTTTCAGACTGTGATTTGTGTGAGTGATTTTCTTACAACTTGACTAGTTGTCAGAAACACACAAGATTAATGGGTTAACTCTAGACAAATAGGCTATATGCATTGCCTTACAGGGATATGCCAAATAACTGAAAGTAGAAACAGGTAAAGTTGAGGCATAATACACTGAAAGTCAACGGGCCACATTTTTCATTTAAAAAAAAAAAAAAAAAAAGGTTTGGCATGTAGCAGTCTAATGTGTGAGGCACTCAGGCAGTTAACAAATCATCGTTTGTAAAATGTAGATCGATCATTTGAAAAAAACAAAATCAGATGAACATATGGCAAACAAATGTTCTGAGAAGGTGGAACTGTCCATCAGAAACAGTGTTTGACTGGTTTTCCTTTGATGTTTCTGCCAATCACGTCTTGTTTTCCACAACCTCCAAAATAAGTTAAGTAGATTTTCAAATTCAATCATGTATTTGTGAATGTAATTAATGAATTCATGAATGGAATGTATTTATAAAAGGTTTTTTAATGAGAAGTTGATGCTGTTGTAGCATCCCTGGTCCTACATAAGTGATGTAATTAGGACTTACGGTATCTCCTTCCATTGTTATGCTGATGAAAACAACTTTATATCTGAAAGTGACAAAAAGTTGCAATGTTCAATCAGGACAAAACTGAAATTTTGAGTTAGAAGTTTTAAATTTGCCTTCAATTTACTTCAAGGCAACAAACAAGAGACCGTTGTGTGTTCTTTGACTCACATCTTAAGTATACGGCTCATGTATGGCTTGTCTCCAAATTGACCTTTCAATACCCTACATTACCTTTTCACTCTCCAGGTGACACAGTAAAATTGATGTATGAGCCGGCTTGACAACTGTAATGCTCCTCTGTCTGGTCTATAGATCTCCGCCGCCTGAGTGCAGTTACACCTGTAACATCTTTTTACTGGTTGCCTCTGAGCTTCTGTCCTGATTTTGAAATTCTTTTACAGTTTCTGTAAAGCACTTTGCTGTCTTCATATATGTCTCACGAGATTAAAGTCATCATATATCGGTCGTATGCTTTCATTCAACCAGTACAGCTCCTTAGGTCCTCTGTTGTTCTGAAGAGCAGAATTAAATGGTTTGGTGAGGCAGCTTTTAACTTTCATGCTTTTAACCTGAGTGCCTCAGAGCAGCTGGAAGTGATGAACTATGTGATATGATGATCTAAATATAAATTTAAAGCCACCCCCTTTCACACAGTGTTTAATGAGGGATGGTTTCTGGACATTAATGACTTTATATACATTTATTTTATTCTATCTGTGTTGGAAGTTGGATTCTATTTGTTATTTCATTTTTAATATTATGCAGTATCTGCTTGCATTCTTTTTTTTTAGATTATCTTTTAATTCAATTTCCAGTCCACTATATCAACCTTATTTATCCTAACTGTGTTTTATTGTCCTTGGTAGCTGAAATCTAATTTACTGTATTTCATTGTCAAGGTTCATTTTTCCAGCTGATCAGCCATCTTTAAAGCATTTTGAGCTGCACTAGCTTGCATAAAAAAGTTGGACGATCGACGCAAGTATTGTGGAGCAGGAACAGTGTTAACCACTGCAACACCATGCCATCTGAAAATGAACTACTAAAACTACTGGCTATGGTATCTGATGTGAGCAGGCCTGCATGTTAAACAAAAATGTAACATTCTCTTCACTTTGCCTTGTACTTGAATGGTACTATAATAAATAATAAATAATCTTACCTTGTAGTTCCTTAAAATATTCCCTCTCACATTCATATATAAACAAATATGAATAATATACTTAAATATATTTTAAAGCAGCATGTATCAGCTTTTGCCCCACTGCATCAGGACACACATTTCCCACATGTTATCTATCACCTTATGAAGTTTTTATGGCTAAACAACTACCTGTTTATACAAAGGGGACACACAGCAATATAGCATTTATTTTCCGTTGCTTTTCTGTTGTAACACAACACAACTACAATTCATTTTAACAAGGACTGGCACATTTTTCCGCAAACAAAACTTATGCCATCAGGATGTTGCTAGTTACTCGTTTCTGTAATGCCATAATAATGTATACACAGTGCCTCTCAAGCAGCTGTGTTTTTGGTTATATTGGTTACCTCTCATCGTTATAAAAGCAGCTGTCTCTGGAAAAAAGCTCTATTCTCTTTCAGAAACCATTGTCCTGATTTTCTTTTGCAAAGTTATCAATTAATTGTTGAACAAAGAGGAACATTTAGCAGCTAAAGAGCCAGATAGCTCTGCTTCAATGGAGACTAAGAAGAGTAACTACTGAACTTTCCTAAAGGAAACTTCATGAAAATAGATCACATTAAAAGATGAAAAAATCTGTGATTGTATCTACTGCCTGTTTCTGATGCACAAACTATGAACAATAGCGTGCCTATTCCACCTGAGTGTATGGGCGAGACTGTTGCAGATACCAGTTAATTGCATGGAACTAATTATTCACTTGAAACTGATATAAAAAATATTCTGTCTAATGATTTCCCTGCGTGATCAAATGTCATGTTGTCTCTTTCCCATCTGACTAATGGTAACCATGGAGATAAAGTATAAACTCACCTTTGCTCTAATAAGACTGCATTACACTGATTCTAATGGAGTCTGAAACTTAAACATGCCCTGACAACTTCAGCTCTGGCCAGCTGGCTCCAAAGAAGAAACCAAGATCTTGTTCTTCTTGTGGCTTCTCCAAGACTGCACTCCTCCACCGACAATGAGGTGACATTCATTATTACCAGATGGTGAAGCAGTCTCTACTTGTTGTCAATGAAGGCATAAGGGAGCCACTATGGTGACTTGGTCCTGTAATAAAAGGGCCTGTAATAAATAAAAACGTGCAACACAGTATCAAATTTAAGAGGACTCTCATTGCACTCACAGGATACACACTTGAATACAAACTTCCTGGCCACAGAGGATGAGGAAGTTAGTCTCAAAGAGTTCAAGAAATATGTGTTGCAGCCTGGAGGCATGAATTTGTTGAATTCTTTACCACAGAGGTAAATCATACAGGGCAAAGTCTTTCACAACATTTGGCTTCTTAAAAAGCTAAGAGTTGAATCTCACGTCAAGGAATGGAGTAACATGCAAACACTGGTTCATTCAGGTGTGGTATGTGAGAAATGTTCCTATTTCAACTGTTTACACTCAATCACCTTAACTTTCAACTACTGTCTTTGTTATCATCAATATGAAAATCATTATGCACAATCAAATTAAAGGTCATGTGTTTCGATGCATGCTGTGTATACTTTTCTTTTTTAAAAGGGGAAATCTCTTTGACATAATTGCAGTGCCATCAGCGTAAAGAATCAAAAATAATAAACTCATTGAACTTGATAGACTATCTTGTGGATTTCTGTATTCTTTCTTTTCCCTGTGCTTGTGTTAAATGTCTCCTGTTCAATGTGAGCACTGCAGGCAAAGTAATCACCTGTATCACTATCATATACCAACAAAACTGTATGATTGTGTGTACATCACAGGGCAGTTTAAGATCAAGGTGATGGTTCACAGTCGGGTACTGAATAACTTTGTTTCCATGTGTTAAGAAGTATAGTGGGAAGCGGGAAATCCATCCATTCTTTCAGTATACTACTTCATCCTTGAGGGTAGCCAGAGGTGGGGGGATGGAGCCAATCACAGCTGAGAGACAGGACACACCCAGGACTGACATACAGACACAAACATCCACTCACACTTGCACTTTCACCTAGAGGGAATTTTAGAGTCTCCAGTTCAGGAGGAAGCCAGAATACCTGAAAAAAAACATGCACAGTGGGGGAGAACCCAGGACGTTCGTGCTGTACCCTAATGTGGTGCCCAGAAAGAGGCATATATGGGAAGAGGATATAAATGACCGTAATGTAGAAGACTACAGCTTGAGATGGGAATTAGTGTCGGCTCTTAAAACAGCAGGGGAACTAATGTCTGTTTGGGTTTGTTTATTTAGCCCTCTCCATTAGGGAAATGAGAACACTTTTATTTGACTTGGAGCTTGGGTAATTTTAAAAGTATATTGTGAAACTACACTTAAGAAAGGCAGAAAAACAAACAATCAAACCCACCCATTAAAGACCAAAACATAATGTACAATAGAAGACAGAAAGGAAAACATGAACTAATTACATGTGTACATCTCTAATGACCTGGACAGACCAGTCCCAAGATGGAAAAGTTATTTTTAACACACATGTTTTTCCTCTTTCTCTTTTCTTTATGAATTAAGTTAATGAATTTATGTGCTTGCAAACTTTGAGACGTCCATGCACCAATATATACATATACATATACATATACATATACATATACATATACATGTATAACAGCATAAAGTTGTAAATTGCACATGTAAAAAGTGAAAACATGTTTCTAGATGCGGTAAAGGTTAAATGTTTGTACTTGTTGTACAAATCAGGTTGTTTTGGATGATGATTGCATTCTCATTTATCTGAATAGACCTGTCTGTTAGAGCCTGACTCAGTGACATGCCCACAGGGAAACAGGGAACACTGGTGTAGTGTACCAGTGCATGTTGTAGCACCACACCGGCTGCAAGTACATGTAATTATATGTGAGGACTCTGCAAAGAATTTAATAGTGTTAATTAACGATTTGTTGGCCTTTGGGGCTTGTTTAATGTTTCCCTTCAACTGTTTTTTTTCCCCTTTCATCTGGTATGGCGGATTCCATGTTGCATGGTACTAGTCGACTGTACCATCCAAGTGTCCTGAGTTCCACTTCACTTTAGCAGGACTTTTCACAGCTATGAAGCAATTTCATACATGTTACCCATTTTCATTCCACTGCTGTGGTGAAGACGATTTGACAATTGGAAGAAAGTTAACAGCTATTATGGGGGAGAAGCACTTAATTTTCCTGGAACAGAGGACAGAAGTGGTGAGGTGGTTGCAGGCCAGGGAGTGACAGAGATAGAACATACTGAATATGTGCTTGTATGCAACAACACCTTGGGAGGAGTCTGTACCAGACTGTGTGACTATATTACTCAATGTGTTTGTTTCTGCATTCTGCAACATTAATGTTGGGATTGGTTTGGGATGTGTTTTCTGCTATTCATGCATCTGAAAAATGTCATCACTGAAGACTGCAGCATGTGACCTTTTTTCTGATATTAATTCATTATTTTGAAGCTCTTTATTATTGTGTCCAGTTTTCAAATATTGATGTTAATGTTTGTATTTTATGTGTATTTTTTTATTTTGTTTTTACCCAGTAAACAATCAGGCATAAGTTGGTGAGTTCAAGCAGCTTGAAGGAGCACCAGGGGAAACCTACATCTGTCTATTAGTGCATAAACATGTTCTGAGGTGATCAGCTTATCTTCTTACTGAGTTTTTTGTTTTGTTTTGCTTTTTTTTGTCTGAATTTATATTGGCACTCTTGAGTGAGCCTCAAGGACACATTTTACTGTCAGATTGATGAGGTGATACAGTGTAACAGCCCATTGCTCCGTAAATTAGTTCACACCTGTTGGTGTCAGGGGTATTGACAGATTTAAACACGTACCTTCCAAATTGGCTCTTTGTGCAAGAAAGAAAACAGGCCAAAAACCATAAAATATCCTGTGCCACAGCTGTCACTGTGCAAATTAGACTAACACAGTATTGTTGCTTTCACGCACACACTGCAATTTACGTAGAAGCAGCATGTATGAGCACAAATGTTGAACCTGACGATAAATAGACTTCACCTATATGAAATCTGTATACTGTCTTATTGAACTCAAGTGTGACTCAAGCCAGATGGTGTCTGGGGAAATGAGTCCGTGTGTTGATGATATTTCTATTATTTCTTGTGCACAGTCTGCCTTGGGGCATCCCTCTCCCAAACTAAACTGTGGAATCAGTGAGGTGCTTGAAACAGGCTCTCAGTGCAAGGCTTACACCCACAGATTATAAATGGATCTATGAGGCAAGTGTCCATACATTGTTACAAGGTAAAAGGTAAAAGTGTTTGTAATTGTTATGTTGTTTGAATAACGTACTTGGCAATTAAAACAACTGCACTGGGTCACCTCATTGTATTGTGCAGTGCTGTTAATGGAAGTGCTGTATTGTGCAGAAGAGTGGGGCAATGGTGATTCTGGGGGGCGGCCTGGCCACATCCATCCAGGCCAAAATGTTTATAAAAGTGAGTTTTGTTTTTGCTCACCAGCCACAGCTCCCCACTAGACCTGTTTCATACACTCCAGCCATTCTTGACATTACAGTGATAGGAACCTCTGTCAGCACTAAATGTGCTTTTTATCTGAAGCAAATGTTGTGTTTTCCCTTTATAATCTCTCAGAGTATACCAGAATGCTTCATTTTTGAAAGAGAAAATACATCAAACAGTATTATTATTATGATGGAAAAGCTAAAACAGCTTTATGACAGCTTTAGGACCTCCAGCCGGGATTCGAACCGTGGTCCGCTGTGTACATGGTATTAATCTTCCCTATTCCATGGCCACCCCACACTTGCTTTGTGTCCCATCTTGGCCACCCCAGTAAAAATGTCCTGGATACGCCACTGGAGTGGGGACACTTATGGGCCCCTATCTGATATAATAGTCTAGTTTTATTTTGGCATAGCCCCCCCGGGAGAAAACTATACCAGCCGTCATTGTTACATTACCTTTATTGAATTGCATTGTGAACAGGGGTGGCTGGGGGGGGTCGACAGGGGTCTTCACTGTATTGTTAATGTATCTTATTGCTGGCAGCGTATTGAGATGCATATCAAATTGGCCTCAGTGGTGGAGATTCACATCCCTACAACATGCTCTTAGGTCAACACCATCATCGCTGAAAACAAAAACGTCAATGACACCCTCCTGGATATCCAGTGCTGCAATCATCTACTTCTCATGTGAATATGTGAGCAAACCCATAAAAGCTAGAAACTGTAATGAAATAATTTTTAGCAGATAACAGACCACAAATAATCATAAGGCAGCACAAAATATAACACCATCCAACCTCTGTTATGTTAGGTCTGATGTTGTTTTGGGTGCTACATTTGTGCATTTCAAGGATATAGAAGCGTGCATAGAAGAGTTAGTTCAACATTTTTATTGTACAGAACAACCCTTTTCTCACTGTCAACATCAGTTGGCAATGAATATAACATATTTATGCATAAGAGGAACTGGCTCCTCAGCAAAAACGTCCAACATATTAAACCATCCACACAAAGTGAAATCAGACCGCTCTGCAACAAGAAACCCATCTCACACAGGCAGAGTCTTGGAAACTCAAGGCCAGACAGATTGGCCAGACCTCCCACTTAACTTAGGATTCCACAAAATGTGGTGCCTCCATTCTGATTAGCAAAACTCCACCATGTTCTCATAAATCAACTGCAACTGACATATCTGGAGTCCTCACAACCCAGACAATGGAGAATGTTCTTACTACTCCACATACCACAAAACATATTCCTACACTGACTATTTGTTGATCAGCAGCTCACGCATCTACAGTGCAGAGAGGTCTAGAATCCATTGTCCACAGTATTATTATTTCAGACCATGCTCCTATCGTCCTCAAATTACTAGGAATTCACCCACATCCCCCAACTAGGTGGCGCTTCACTATCTGACTCCTGAAAGATCAAATTTCATAAAGTTTTTTGAACAGGAATGGGCATCCTTTCAAGAAACCAACAGCAGTCCTGATGTAACCACAAGCACTCTCTGAGAAACAGGAAGAGCAGTTAGAAGTAATTGCACCCCCCCCCCCCCCAAAAAAAAAAAAATGCAAGAGAGGAGGTGAGGAGACTGGACACCCTGCTATTCTGACTGCCTACAGACATTATCAGCAAACACAAACTTAATGTCTTTTTAACCACAACATACAAAAAGTACACTTCTTCAGACAACCGAAACTTGAACTTGGTGATTAAACTTTTTTCTGATGAAAAAGCAAAAAAAACTTGAATGTCACATTGATAACAGATAGAAGAATTTAGATAAACCACTCATCCTACATCTGAGGTTCCCAAACTTTTGCCAACTCACGACCTGCATGAAAATCTAAAAAATGCTGGAGCCAAAATCTGACCCCACAACAATATGAAGACCAACCACTGCATTCTCAGAACATGTTTACCATAAAGCAGTGCTGCCTTCACCTTGAGATACTGTCTATGAATATTGCGAATAGAAGTGAAGATCGGGAACTACCATGGCAGAGTCCAACATTCACCAAAGCTGTGTGTTCCACTTTGTGCTGAGAATACAGACACAGCTCTCACTTTGGTTGTACAGGAACTAAATGGCCCACACAAACAGGCCCAGGACCTCATCCTCCCACACTAACCCCCACCAAGTCCGCTGAGGGACACAGTCATAAGCTTTCTCAAAATCCACAACACATGAAGACTGGCTGGTCAAACTCCCATGCCCCCCTCAGTGCTCTCACCAGGATGAAACACAAACAGTCCTACAATGAACAAAGACCTTTAATATTCAACCTCAAGTTGAATATTACACTTCTTGTAGATCCACTCCCCTAACCAAGACAGAACAACAGTCCAGCCATTAAAACCAATTCACACCATCACAAAATCAGTTCATATATTGATGAAATTCTGTCATATCGAACAAATCCCGCAACCTCCAACTTGTCAGTCAATAATCCAGTTAGCAGCTTTGATATGGTTTCTGGCTACATCATTAACTGCTCTACAGCTGGTCTAGAGTTGAGATGCCTCTAAGTACCTCTAACTGGGATACTGAGATTGTGGATCTACCCTATAACAACACAACTCCATTCTCAGTGTTTCAATGAATCCAAATGATAAAGTCAAAACTCACCAGCTTCAGTATCTCCAGTACTGAACAAACAACTCAATTTCTGCCTGGCTTGATATCAAACAGCCCATCTGTGAAGATCTCCTCAATCAGCATATTGCATTCATAGATATTTCATTTGGGACCCACAGCTGCTACAAATTTGACACCGTAACTACCACTCTGACCGCGTGGTGGAGAGCAAATGACATACTTAACCTCAAACTATCTCTTCTACTCCTACTCCTATCTGGCATAACCCTATGTTTAAAATCAGTGAGGACCTCATCGAATTTCCCGCATGGAAACAGAGAGGCGAAACCACTCTGGGGCACCTTTCCAGTGGCAACCATTAAAACGCTCATTCACAAACAGAATGGGAGGCAGATCCTTCAGCTCCTTTCCTGTGGCACCATCTTGGGTTTGGGAAGCAGACACACTCTCCATAAGAGCAGCCTTAAAACCTTCCTTTTTTCCTCAGGCTTAACTCAACCATCCTTTAGTTAACTGCCTAGACTGTAGGGGGACATCCCATGATGGACTGAGCTGAATAATTGAACGAATTAATGAATGAATAAATCCTAATTTTATTCATGTAGCATCTTGCGTAACAATGTAACACGTTGCTTGTAACTTAAGTCAAAAAAGAATCCTGTGACCAATGGAAAAAACATGCAGCACTTTGAAGGTTAATAATACAAGCTCACAGTCAATTCTAAATTGTGAAAGTGAGAGTTGACTGAGGCCAGAAGAGAGGGGGTTGCAGTGTAGTTGAGAGAAGACATGGGCATTGATGACTTTACTGAGATCATGTTTTGATAAGAAAGGTCTTATTTAGAAGATATTCCTAAAAGGAGACATATTATGCCCATTTTCCACAAATTCAAATAGTTCCCACGTCTCTTAAAGTGAAAATATATTTGTTAGAAAATTTCGTTTAGTAGATGAAATTAGGTTTTAAAATTTCAACTGTCAATCAAATACCACCCAACAACAGAAAGGTAACTGTCACATCGTACCTGAGCAGCTATGGGTTTGAGTCTCAGTGTTTGAGTCCAGCTCTGATTCTGAATGTTCTGGATACACACACTAAGCAGCGAAGAAAAGTAAATACAGTCTGAGTGAGGCGCTCGAGCTGCCGCCATCAGCACGGGAGTCTCCCCTAGCTCCGATACCGTGGGGCCAGCGGTATCGGGGTAAAGAAATCCTTCTTATTTTTCTGAGGAGGATTTGAGGTGGAGGGATGGATTAGGAGAGATAACTGGATTAATAACTTTGAACAGGATCCTGGGGTTATTACAGTTATTATTAATGATGCTGCAGTACTAGGCTACTTTCAGCCAGGTAATATTTCAGTATAAAATGCTTTACACCAAGGGTGTCAAACTCATTTTAGTTCAAGGGTCACATACAGCGCGGTTTGGTCTCAAGTCGGCCGGACCAGTAAAATTTCCCTTTGTTTTAGTGCAAAGAAGTACAAATACATTATTAAGATGTTGACAACTATCCTTTTACAAAACATGAAAAACCTGAAATTTCTTGGACAAAATATGTGCCATTTCAACAATATTATGCCTCTTATGTCTTAATTTTCACACACATTCTGTGTGCAGGATTGGACCCTCTGAGGTTTTGGCCTGTGGGCCGTACATTTGACACCCCTGCTTTACACTGACGAAGGACAATTTCCTGGGGAACACTGCAGAAAAGAAGCTGAAAAGGCACTTGCAGACTCAGAGTTGCAGATATAAGATTTGATAGAGACAGAGGGAGTGGGGGCAGGGCAGGGAAGTGGAGCATTACAAACCACAGCATTACGTTCAGATATACAGACATCAATTAATTCGGTTATTGAGGATGAGGCCCAGTGAAAGCTCCATGTCAAGAGTGTGACCCCTGCAATGATTGGTGGCTGGCAAACTATGGCTCTGGTCTTATTCAAGGTTTACCTGTTCAAGGTGAGCCTCTTTTTGCCAAGGTTTGCAGTTTGTGATGTTTTGTTTTTAACACAGTTGTTTTAGAAAGTTGTTCATTCAACTGATGATGTAGTGTGTGGGGCTGATGACATTATACATAAGTGTTATTTACACTTCTTTTTAATTGCACAAAGCAAAAGCAATGTCCAAGACAGTGTAAATGCTTTACATTCATATTCTATCACTGCAGTTCAGAATAATATGATAGGCGCAACAACTAAACCCTCCAGCTTTTCTGCATGTCTATTATTGCACAATGTGTTCTCATAATGTTAGATATTCTCCATGATTATAAATGAACATTTCAGTCAATGAATTCATATGGATGAATTCATCATATCATATCATATCATTTCATTTCATTATTATAACAAAGTTTCCTGTGACTAACAACTCCACCTCTTGAGGAAAACCCAGGCCGGTAAATAACCAGCTCCATAGAACACATTATCCAGGACAGCCGATGTTCAGTCAAGCTAGAAAATGAAAAGTTATCCTGGGAATGCTGAACCTGTTTTGGCCTCTGGTCTCCTTTCCTGCAGTTCACAGCTGATTTACTCCCAACACTGCCTCCTTCACTCAGATGTTAACAACCCTAATATAAACTCAGAATAACAAATAAACCCACATTACACACAGCACTGCCCACAAGGCCCGCACCCTCTGTTTTATGTGTTTTCATTGTATTTCCATGGCGGTATTTGTAAGTTATTTTGTTTACTAAATGATACTTCTATATACTTCTGATACCCACTAGAGAATAAGTAATTGAATATGGTTATAATGATCTATAGTCTTTATTCATTATTTATAGGATCATTGTTACTTTTTCATATCAGTTATTCAAAAGAATCATACTAGTAAATGTTTTTAAAGAATTACATTTAAATTGATAGATTGTTCAATATCTCAATACTCACTCAATATCTCTGATCTCTTTATCTATACGTGATCAATCATGTGATCACTTGAGTGTAGCTCTTAAATTTCACTTTGATGTGATTAGAATAAATGTATTTTTGCTCTAACTCAACTTTTTTCCTAAGATGGTACTTTACAGGATTCTCGGGTGTAATTCTCAGAGACTGGATGAATATGGGCCAAGTTTACAGAGCGGGCCTGTTACAAGTAATACTTGTGTTTGTTTGAGGCGGCTACCTGTAGAGCCGTCTGGCTTGACTTCACACGAGGAACACATTTAGAGGCCAAGCCAGGGTGCGAGGCTGCCTAGCAAAGGACTATGGAGGGTGCAGTGACTTGGATGTAGACAGCTCAACAGCTTATTAAATCCAGGTGGCAAAACTTGGCTGCCTGTCATTACCTCAGTCTTATCTTTTCTGTCTCTTATAATTTTCTTTGCACTTATAAGCTCACATGATCTCACCAAACAAGAACACCATGCCAGAGTCTCACTTTGAAAAAGTTTTTATGTTTTTTTTTTTGTTTTTTTTTTTACATTGCATGTATCATTTGTAACAGCTATCAGGGGGCCCTTAACAGATGGTACTGTACCTTTTGGTTCCTTAGAATGCAGATTTGCTATATTACTCAGATTTAGTGTGCTACTGAATGCTTCAGACCTTTGTTGCTGCTGAGTTATGGTTACATTGTTTTCTTATGATTTTATTCATCTCTTTTTGATAGACATGTAAAAAAGTTAAAACTGATCTGTTTAATAGCATTATCTTCAATTTATTAAGGGACACTAAGACTCATAGCTATATCTTACATGTCTTAATGGTCAAAGCATATTGGTATACATTTAAATAAACTTTCTATCTAATGTTTTATTAAAACCAGATGTGGACAGCCATTGAAAATGTCAGTGACCAGTTTTGGTCTTTTTTTTAACTTTTACAGTGATCAATCAAGTATTTCTTCTCCCAGAGTAAAGCACCAGATACAAATTTATCTGATCCTCCTTCTAACACCAGTTGAATGGTAAGTTGTGAGCCAGTCTGATTCCTGTTGTACCAGAAACAGCAGAATTAGACTGTATTTTGTATTTTGTTTAGATATCATAGGCTGATGATATATTTCTTGGCAATAACATAATGATTTACTGTAAGTTCCAAACACTTTTGAAAGTCTATGTTAAAAAAACAACAAAAAAACAGGAATTATTGTGTGCTGTATTTCACCTAAACATGTGTTCAACCCACTTCTTGTTACTGTCATTTTGATGTCTTCATTTTAATCCGACTTTGTTTATTCTTTCTTCAAGCTCCTGTAGAGGCTCCTTATTCCTCACTCCCTGTCTCCTTGGAGGAACATGTGAAGAATGACCCTCATTTCATAGACAGGAGGAACGTGTGCTCATGGATGTATAACGTGGATGTATAAACTGAGCAGAACCCTTCTTGTCGGGAGCACTCAGGAATGGGATGAAACACACACTTCATGTGCATCAGAAAAAGAGTAATACAACTTAACACTGTGCTCAGTGGTGCTTGGGAAGACCATGTGCTCTGATTCAACAGGCAATTCTCTGATCACAAATAATTCACCTTCCATCCTTTCTGAACAAGAAATGCCAGACCTTTGCTCCTCTCACACTCACTTTTATTGTGTCACTGCACATTTATATTAATCTCAATCATTGGCTCAGAGTTTGAGGACTGTCCCTTGGTTACGTGAAGCAGCTGGAATTCCTTATTTTCCCCTTTTGTGTCTAGTTATCTATCAAATCTGCACTTGGGTTCGACTTGGCACTGAGCAAGAGTTCAGCTCTATCTGGGTCCAGGCTGTGCTCACTGAAATGATTTAGGAACAGCAGATGTTCAGTGCACACTTTGATCATATTGAGCCTAGGTAGAACCCTCTGTTCCTTTACCAGGTCCTTATAATTCAAGTGGCTTCATTGAATTATGTAGAAATCGTTTTTTTTCTTTTATAGTATTTCTATTCATTGTATTGTAGCATGACTTGTCTGTCTGAGGCACAGCCACGCAATTCGACCTTTATAGTAACACAGTCTGTGTCAGTTAGTGTATGATGATATTCATACAAATGCTTCCCCTTTTCATCTTTGAATCTCAGGTCATGGAGAGATGGCTGATATACTTGAGACCTGACAACTTTCAGTTTTACAAGCCACACATGCTACAGTGTCATTTAAAAAAAAAAAACACACACACACACACACACATTATCATACACATGCATGTCAAGGAGATCCAGATGTTAAACTAAACTAAATTACCCATGGTATTGTTTGTGTTTTGGGGTCATCTTTAACTGTGCAAGGCTCCTGTCTAGACTACAGTCAGCAGGTTGGTGGTCCTGAAATGCACATACCACAGTGTGATATAATATACAGCCTGTCAGACATGGTCATGATGAGCAGCATGTTTGAGGAAGTAAAAACAAGTGTGCGTGCAGTGTGCGTACTGTTTGTTTACACGTAAGGTCAGGAAAAGTAACTTTTTTTTTCACTGACATGGGGTGTGACATTTGGTGAATATATTGCACACAGACACACTCAAGCACATGTGATCTTGACAACAATGCTCCCACATCACATGGAATGATATAACATTTCTATTTGTATTAGCCACCGTCAGCCACATGGATTCAATTTTCTTCTTCTGGTCAAGAAAATTATCCATGGTGTGTGTGTTTACACTTTCAGCCCCCACTTCCTCCACCTGAGCCCACTGGTCTTCAATCCTATCTGCAAATGTCACATTTAGATTTCTGGTTGAGTCTCTGAATGTCCACAATCTGTCCATCATGAACAGAGATTTCTCAGGCCACGTACAGGAATAAGTTTAAAGGTTTTATAACATTCACGTTCATGCACAAGTTCATGCACATTTAGCCTCGTAACTTACGGGTTCTGAGGCTGTTAAACAGAAGTTCATGAAAGTAAAAGCACAGCAATTTTCCAAACAAACCCGTCAGAGAGGCACCATAGGTTTTTTTTTTTTTCCTGCATCATTAAACATTTACAATCACTGAATGGTAAGTGTTAGTATTACTTGAGAAATGCTTTGATTCACCTCTAAAAACTGGACAACACAGTGTGTTTCCAGTGGGATAAGTACTGTTGTAGTAATTTCAAGGACTCACAGACCAACAGACTTGGATTTTCAGATGAAAACTTGAAACCTTTAGGAGCAAGAGTGTAAACAAGCAGGAACAAAACTTTATAAATTACTATTATTTTTTAAATTTTAATTAATGTTAATGTAACTTAATAAAGGAACATAAAACATGGGCTTACATCTCTGGAGAGAGCAGCTAGGTCATTTTTAATTGAAAGTATATCAGCATTTTCTAACATTTTAAGAGGGTTCAACTTGAAAAAACACAAAAGTTGCCCAGCCGCCTTAAAATTAATCTGACGCCACCAGATGGTTTGTTACACAGAACCATCTGGGAAGGCTTAGATGGAAACTGTTTGAAAAAGGGCAAGCACTTAAAAAAAAGAAGAAAAGAGTGAAACTTGGCAGATGATTGGATGAATCTGTCTATCACTGTCTATCACAGTTTCAACCAATGGGATTCTGCATCCTTTCCATTTTTTTCACCATAAGCAGAGCCAGTTGGTAAATCATACTCTTTTTGAAGACAGGAGAGAGAAGAGTGAAAACATCTTTTCCACCAAGAAAAGTGTTCTAGGCTGCTCTTTACTCATCCTCTTCTTTCAGTAAAGAATCATTCTATAGATCTAGCATTATCTATGCCAGCCTTGCAAGGAGTCTCCAGACTTCATGCGGTCATCACACAGGGCATGCTCACACCGCCAGAAGCTCCTCCCACAAAGGACGCTGATTGGTCCAAACCCAAGTAGTTCGGCCAGAAGCAAATATCTTAAAGCCTTTAAAACTGGATTCTCACCTTGTATGGTTTCTTAAAAAATTGGTCAACCTAAACTTGATTTATTTCAATAGTTGTGAAAATGAAAGTCAGTGTAGTTAACAGCTCTTCAAATGATTTTTACAAAATATGTTGTTAGTACTTCAGAATGACACAAAGCACTGTTTCCTGATGTGATGTCTCAATGAAGAAATAGCTATAGTTATTTAGTTATTTATAGTTTAATAATTTATATAGTTTAGATTTTTGTTGTCATGGTTACAATGTAAAAAAAAAGGTGTGCAATTTCAAGGTCTGGCAGTTTGTTGCTCTTTCACAATAAGAGGGGCTTACAGGGCTTATATATATTTTTTTGAAAATGCTACTCAATGTGTTTCCTTCCACGACTTTTATGCAAATTGGTGTTGGTGGTGGGATGCCATTAAAAGTGTGAAGGAAGAAGTGTAATTTAAAGACCACTAGTCAGTTCTGTTTTTTCCATATTAATTTGTGGAATGATGATTGAAGCGCTCTTTTTCGTTAGACTATGTTGGATTTTGCCTTTATTGATACACTTTTTGATTTTTACTGCTGAGTAATAATCCATTCAATAAACAACAACGGCTCAGTCTCACTGGCAGGTTTGGTCACAGTGTAAAGTCAACGGAGACAGTTCTGCACCACACATTGTAAGTGTATGGCTGTATCTGCTGACCTTGTGCTGAATTAACCATGGTTCACGTTGTTTTCATTAATGTTGGGAGAAACAGCTCATGTCTTAACTTAACACAGTCCCACAGCAAGTTTCCATCATGTCTGTGGTCTTTAAACTGCAAAATCTATTGAGAGCTTTGACTCTATGCATTGAACTTTTCAACTTGTCCCTGGGAGAAATTTATCATGCTGCTAAGGTAAAGCACAGTTACACGTAAATAACATACAACACACAGATATGTAAAATATGTAAAAGCAGATGCTAACCCATTTGAGAGGTTTCAAACTCCCCACATAGAGGATGACAGGGACTCTCTATAGTGATTGCATCAAACAGCTCTTTTTTCTGGAGATGTCAGGCAGATCAGCCAGTTAGACGCCAATGATCATCCTGGCCACTGGAACTATAATGTGCAGCCGGTTCTCTTCCCCCATTGATAGACTGCCAAACCAAGTAATAATAGCAAAGTTGACAACTGACTCTATCATGGAAGAACATTTTTCCACACATCCCAAACCAGTGTGTGCTCTGAAGACAGTGCAGTTGTTGCTTGGCTTTTTCACTGATTGCAGAAGCGTTGTCACTGATGATCAATGAAAATACCAAAAATATTTAGCAATGAAGGGCACTGTCCTGCGATGACAGTCTGAATGAGACTGGTGAGAAGCTTTCTAAAATCAACACATGGTCATTTCATTTGTTTTGATTCACTGGAAAGTTAAATTCTTTTTTTGTTGTTTAAGTATAAGCGTTAAATGAACCCTCAGTAAGTACATTCATTTAGGTAATCACTTCAAGTCACTGAATTCAAGTCAGTAGAATTTGTTTTAATGTAGGAATGGTCTGAAAATGAGAAGGAGATAACTTACATTTTTACCTTTGGGCAAGTTGAATATCCACAGGTTAATGATAAAACTTTAGTTCAGTTGAGTCCACTAAGTTTGTGTATGTGGTTTTACAGTACTGCTGCTGTGATTACTCAATTTGTCAGCAAAGCAGAGTTTTAGAATTATCTTTTCGTATTATAGAGATTTATGGCTTTGCTGAGTCTCAGTGTAAAGAGGTAATAACTGCAAAAATGATAATGCCTTATATATGAGATAGAGCCCGAAGCAACATAGCTCATGTGTGGAAGTCTGGCAGTAGTTTCTTCTTATGACAGTACAAGCAGATATTATGTGTAATTATGTGCTAAAATAAGGGTGCAAAGGCACTGAGATGCTCTTGGCAACCAACTGAAATTCATTTGATGTATGGTTGAAACATGCACAGGCCATACTGTACACTGAACAGCTACTGTCTTATTACGGTTGCAATGTGTGTGTTGATGGCCACATGGTGGCAATAATATACCATCATACACAATCATTACCTGCTCCTTATGAGTGTTTGGACTTTGGGCTTAAATGTCCACACTCAATATTAAATTGATATCCTAAATGGTTTAAATATGGGTAGAACTGTGGGGCCATGTAGTCAAATATTTTATTTCATTCATTACTGCATAATACTGTCAGACATATCCCGCAGCATCATTTCACACTCTTCCCCGTATGGCTATAAAGTCATTCTGCTGCTCATTTCTGCATGTCCTGTAAGCAGCTGAAGGAGACCCACTGAAGCGTGACGGGAACTGATTTTACTGTATGCATATTTGCATTTGAACAGAACACTTGTGCATAAAAGCCAAAGAGGGCGTTAAGCACAGCCGGTTCCTGTGAGTCACCAATGCAATACATCACCCACTTAGCCATCATTCATTGAACACCCTTCTTGCAATGCAGGGAACAATACAGCCATTTTTCTTAATGCTGTGTGTTAAGGATGCACTTTTACATGCATCTAAATGTTAAACATGAGAGGAGTCAGTTAAGTTGGCTTAGGCTGTTTTCTGTCCCAATGAAACTTTCTTTTTATCTTAATTTGAATCACTCTGCATCCCTTTAATAGCTTTTTTCCCTAATTGTATCCCTACGACGACTGATCTCCCTTTGCAGAGGAGCTGCAGGGCAGGAGACCCCTCTTATGGCCTTTTCCTCTGCTGTGATTACTCCTTACTACTTTTTGCTGCACATTGCATTTTCTCATCTCATTAACTCCCAATATCTCATTATGTAAACAACTATCAATACGAATTTAAGTTAGTGCAAAGTCAAGAGCGTAAATTTGCATTTAATGATCTCAGATGAACTTTTCATTTATACTCTTAGTAACTGGCAGGTGCACGAGGGAGCTTTGACATAATTAGGCTGCAAGATTGTTTCAAGCTAAAACTCGAGGACAGCAGCTTTGAGCAGATGGACAAGGCTACTTGACTTCAGATGATTAAATATTTAACTGAGTAGAAAGGAAACTGACATTAAGAACAACGAAGTGGCTGCAGTCGACACATCATCAGTCAAATTCTGTTGCCTATCAAAGAAATTACAATCAGACTAATTAAAAGTGGGTTTAGATGTGATCATCTGCAACCAGGCTGCAGGACTCTGCATTTTTTTTCAGCGCTAAACATAGTGCTCTAAAGATGACCCGAACAGCGAAGCAAGTGATAGGAGACGCTGCGTGTCATAGACGGAGCGGTCCTCACACATCACGCACAACGTTAGGAGTTCCCCCCGCTTCCACCGTGAAAACGCCCCTCTACTCTCCTCCTAGCCCTTTACCGACCGTAAGCCATCCCTGCCGGCTTGTGCCTGCTGTCTGCTGTCCCCAGCCTGCAGGGCTACATCTCCCTCGGCAGAGTAGAAAAAAAAAGAGAGGGGGCTGGCACTGGGGCGGTGGCGGCGTCCGTCTTGCAGGTTCTTGCAATCTCAATGACTGGAATCTGGACCGAAGCCTGACACCCGGACCTGACACAGGACAGGTGGGTCTCTGCGTTTTTTATTTGTTTCCCTCACAGGGCGCTGCTGATGAGAGCGGAACAGGTGCATGCTGCATTTGCCGGTTGCTACGAAATGACATTGTAGGTGAGGGATGGAGAGCATCCTCAAACCGGTGACAAGCCTTTGCACACAAAAACCGCGCTGTGCATGCTCCGCAGAAAGACACCGCTTTGTGCCTCAAGTGTCATGGACGGATGGAGAGGGTGTTGCCACGGAGCTTTAATCCGACCAATATGGTCGTCGGGCTGCTTTAATAAGCTGCATATAACCGGGGTATCCTTTTATTTCATGGATATCAAGGCCCGGCAGGCAGAGAGTCAGCAGGTGCACCTCTCTTAGCATCACATAGCGCCTCATCAGCTCCCTTACTGTACACAACCAACCCACTTAAAAATGTTAGACCTATTCTTGGACACGCAAGCATCTGCAAAGGGAGTGTGTTTTTTTTTCCTATGTGGAGCTATAGGCTAACAGCTGATGCTCAGTGTAATGAGCTAATTGAAGACAGCGTGTGTTGTCACGGGTGTGGCAGAGGGGGCAGGCGTGGGCGCCCCGGCAAACAGAAGGTGTCTCAGCTGTGTGTGAATTGCAGTGTGAGAAAGTGAGCTATTAAACTGGAAATGCCCTAAAACTGGCGCTGGGAGAGGTTAAGGAATCTGCTCGTTTAAACCAACAGATAATGTAAAAGGGAAAACTGACCTTGATCCAATTTATGAGGCTGCTTTTCACTTTGAGAGTATTTTAAGGGAGTAAGTGATAAGACAGAGGCCAAAGGACATTTCCTGTTACTCTACTTTGAACACCTCTGCACTGCTTTTGAAATGTCCACAGCAACTCAAACCTGCAATCCATCACTAGATTTGATTGTGTAAACCAGGCTATAAACAAAATACACTGACAGCTGTGACAGACACAGCAATCTGTAAGAAACTTACCAAATATGAAGATAGTATCCAACCTGTTTTATCCTATCACCTCCAGGCAGGTCAGAAGTTGCCATTGTCAGTAATGCATCCCGCTGTTCACTCTCACACAGACTGTCACTCCATGTATATTTGGCTCCTTTGCAACCTCGCCACAGGCTACAGTAACTCCCAGGCTCTGAATCTGTTGAGGCAGAGTCAGGGAGCGGGCAAATTAGATCTAAAATCCATCCATCTGTTTATCCATGCCTCTGTCCCTCCATGCATCCTCCTCTCTCATTTTCCTTTCTTTCACCTGCTCTACTTCCAGGCTCCCTGGTGTGCAATACAATGGCGCAACCATGAGCTGTGTGGTGCTCCTCTGTTACACCCATTTGCTAGTTCACACTAAAGGGCAGCACCTCTTTGTGTAGATAGATGTTGTGTTAAACACCAACAGGAAAAAATGACTGAAAATCTGTCCATTGAATGTGGTTCAAAGAGTCTCACACTGGTGATACAATAATGAAATTACATGCTAAATTTTACACTGAGCAGTTTCTTCTTATCTGTGACATAACATGTAACAATTACCCAAGCAAACCCCTCAGATACAACAATGAGGAGTATATGGTCGATGTATACAAGTAGTTCACATGTGGTGATTCTGCAGTGTGTCACCAGTGCATATGTCATAAGGATAAAGGTCAGTCTTATGTTGTGCAGCCACAGGACGCACTTTTATGTGTGTGTTTTTCTGCACATGTAGATCCAGCGTTGCATGCTTGTTTAAGGCAGCACAGTTCGATATAATTTTCCCTCGAGTCCTATTTCAAGTCATCCTAGTATTGATTTGTAATAGCTCATTGAAGCAGGGCCAGTGATCTGTTCACAGCCAAATTGGAATTCTACACAAGATAAACTCACATCACTTGGAAATGAAAGGAGCTCTCAAAGTCATATCAAAGATAATAGCCTGTATTAAACTGACACTCTTTGCATCATTATCACAAACAATATGTTGTGGAATACAAAGCCTGAGTCAGGAGGACTTTGAATTTTTTGGTGCTCTCTTCTGTAACATCATGTCACAGCTATGATTTGTAACACAGGCGTTAAACACAAACCAAACACAACCATAAGATGAATCAAAGTGCTTTTTCTGAAGGAACTCATTGCTTACAGCTGAAGGTTATAGGCCTACGTGAGACCGAAAACAAAAGTGAAGCCAGTGTGAAATATGCTGCGGTTTGAAAGTTCATCTAAAATGACCTGCTTAGCTGAATGATTGAAATGAATTAAAGCATGTTTAAAGACCGTATAAAGTGAAACCCGAGCTTTGATTGGAAACATGTGAAATAAGTTAGAGTATGGGTGCTGAAAACTGGTGAATAAAATTGTAAATATACAGTACTGAATTTTGGAGTTTGAGGCCAAAACTGTTTCTGAGGACACGGATGTCTCTGTTATTTTGGGCAGGACTAAGATGAAGCCTAATGACGTAATTGAGCACCTGGCTACCTATGACCCCGCCCCTAACGGCTCAACTCCAGCACCACTATATACGAGCGAGTGCTAAAAACTTAACAGCGGATACAAACTTAGCTGGAGTGTCGGGCCCATAGCTGGCTGCCACTGGCAACGGGAGCCTTGAGGGCGATACCGTGACGACTATGAGGGCCGCTGCAGTCAGCACTGGAGTCTCTGCTAGCCCCGATAGCCACGTTAGCGGGGCCCTGATAGCTGTGCTATTGGGGCTAGCAGATATTCCCATGCTGACGGCGGCGGCTCGAGCGCCTAGCATTCCGTTGTTGGGTGGTATTTGATTGACAGTTGAAATTTGACGAAGCTTTGCAAGTGGGCGGGGCTAAAGTGTCTGCAGCAGACACACTCCCAGCTTCCAGAGCTGAGAGAACTACCTGATTTTTTCATGATTTTAAAACCTAATTTCACCAACTAAACTAAATTTTCTAACATTCAGATTTGGCAGGATGGTTAACAAGACATATGTCTGTGGTGTGACTAACTCAGAAAACAAATCTATTTTCACTCTACACGGACTTTAAGTCCTCAGAGCTCCTCCTGATAGTTTTCCATAAAAGCATCAAAGAGAAGGTAGATTCCTATCCGGAAATGAAAAAAAAAAAAAAAACACAATATAAGATGTAGCTGTTTGTCATGTACTGAAACTGTATTGCAGATCTGGTTTGAATAGTCTGATCAGGTCTTTGAAATTATCCTCCCCAGAGTTTGCTATCTTTATCTCACATTGTATAATCTTTCATATTCCCGCCTTGTCCCACAGTGACACACATTTTGTGCCACAGATCTATGTCTTGCTTTTCTGACCCTTCATGTTAAACTATTTTAATGGAGACTACAATATGGCATCCTACTGGAAACTGCTGGTCATCCTCTTCCACCCACCACCACTGTCTCAACACTGTCACAGCAGCGTGCCTACCTCTGCATGAGCTGTCACATTCTTCAGCACAGTGTCATGCGATGCCTCACCTCTTCTTCCATCTCATAAATGTGTCAACTCACAAAATAATGCCCACAGGCTGTTTTTTTCCCCTTTGTCTTTATCTCATTTTGATATGCTTGACAGATGATGTTAGGCTAGGGTCCCCATGGTAACCGCATTCTTAAACAGGCGGGCTTGTTGTTTCTGTGTTAACTATCGTTAGTGGCAACACAGTCTCTCCTCTCTGTGGTCAAATAAGAACAAAACTGAAAACAGTAGGCAGAGGTTGGTGTCTGTCATTCATCTTGTGGTTGTGGTGGAGAGTGAAAGTATAAAAATGGGGTTTGTGGTGTATGTGTTAGTGAAGATCTGCTAAAAATCCCTAGAGGGAAGGAATCATCATCGTCGACACTCTAGAAGAGGAATGGGAGCAAGGTGATTGTCCTTCATTTACCACTCTGAGAAAGTGAAATACAATCTTGGGGATGTAGGGTAATCTGTTCATGGATGAACTGCACGTGATAGATTTTTTTCAAACTATTAATTATCAGCCAAAAATACTTTCTTCAAAACTCCTTATGAGAAACCTGGATAGTGTTGTTTACTGTATGTGTTCTTCTCACATTATGATGTTTACCACTGCCCTGTAAATACACAGAGGGAGCACACTAACAGCAGTAGCTATGATGTTATGCAATCAGTGGAATAGCTTTGCAGGAAATGCTCACTTTGAGAAGCTCAGACTGTTCAGTTTCTTCTGACTGCGTCAAGGAAGAGGAGGAGGGGGAGGAGGTAGTACATGGGGATGTTGTGTTAAATTGCACTACTTTCCACACTATACACAAAACTGGAGAACGCTGTATGTATAGCCTGCAGTCTGCTCTCTGCCTTGTTCTGTCTCACTGAAAGCTCCTGCTGCATGTTTGTCTGTCTGGACTGTGTTTGTCAGTGAGTGTATCAACAGTATGTCAACATGTCTGCAATCAGTCACCCACACTGTGGGTGTCTGTACAGTAATTGTTCTTAAGACATTCACATCTTGTGATAGAAAAATCTATGTAAGCAGTCTGTGTATTTCATCATGTCCTAGGAGCTCCAATTGCTTTTGACCTTTAATGTAATAGCCCCATGCCTTGTTACATATCCCGACATGACCTCTTTGACTAAGTGGGAGATTACTTTGTGGTGTAAAATGGCTCTTCCACTCCTGTAAACTGATTCATCTTTAACATATTCGTCTCATAAATCAAAAGATGAATTTTGACAGCTCATTTTGAGAATTTCTCTGCCTGATTTGTTTTAATCAGTCAGGATTAACTTTACAGTGACCCAGCCTCCTGCTCTGATAATTTTGATATGCACATTTGCCACCTTCTTTGACTCCAAGCAACAATGAAGCAGACACGGATAAATTCGCAATCACACAATCTGTCATGTCGTATCAGCTCAAAAGGTGGAACTTAGTGCTTCAGATGTTTAAGTGTAGAAACTGGATCAACCCCGGTGATTCCCCAGTGCTGTTGTGCAGACCGTTCCTACAAGTCAGTGCTTCTATGTCGACATAGGCAGCACATTTCCCTCTGGACTGACTTTCTCTGGGGGAGGATGAACTTGCAGCCTCATTGGTTTGGAAGCCATATCATTTATCTCGGTTGTGGAGTGACGTGATTTGCAGCAGACTTAACAGTCGTGCTGCACAATCTGCTCCCAAGACTGCTGAGTGCCGAAGGTTTGGGGAATGTGTATATGGCTTTCCCTGAACAAGGACGTCTTGCCACTCCCTCTTCCCCAACCCCCATCATCCTGTACCTGGTCTCGCAGAGCCAGCCCCTACCCAGCAAGGATTGATGGACATTGTGTATGCCATTAGAGGGGAAGCACTGATTACAAATCCTAGATGTGGAAAGAGCTTCGAGATGAAATGGCAAAGCTCAGAAAGGAATGTTCACTGATTGGCTGATGCAGTGGGTGGTTTCTATGTGTAGATACACTAAATCAGCATAGACCATATAATGCGCTGATGCCTTTTAGCAACAGTAGCTGCTTTAGATATGTCTAAAAACATACAAATTGTAGGTGTTTATGCTAGTTGCCATGGTAACCATTACAATGGTTAGATACTGGATTTAAAATGCTGTTTTTTTGATTGTTTTTTATAAAAAATGGAGGAGAGGTTAATATTGCTGCTGTGACAATGCTGACATGGCCATGATCCTTGTTAACCAGCTTAGTATTGTGCGTTAGCATGCTGCAGCAATTGCTGGTTTTTGGGGATGTCAACCACATAGTCATGCTGGAAGAAACATGGGCTCACCATCTGTACCAATCAGAAGTCATCAAAAACAACTGATCTTGAAATGGGCCATTGTTTGAAGAGCTTTGTTCATGTTGAATTGTGTTTAACAGTGCCGGCTTGAGCCCATCATAACCTGTAAACAGACCTTCTCTCAGTCTTTGTGAACAGTGTTGCATTGGGTGATGATTTTCAGATAGGCTTGAAAAGAAAACTTCCTGATATCTCGACCTTTTGTTTTCTTGTGGCCTCACTACAAATAAGGATGCTATTCAAACAAGAGCACTAGTAGTTTTCAACACTATGCCTTTAAATAATATTGTGGGCTATGATCTTTTTTTTCCCCAGTGTGGAGTGTTGCCATGGCAGATTAGTGCCTCTGCACTGGTGACCTCAAATGACAAACACTCAGATTGCTGTTTGTGGTGGTCAAAAGCAACACAGAGAGGGATTAACCTCCAAAAAGTGCTAAAAATCAATTAGGGCAGGCAACCTGTTCAGTTTGGTCTTTCCACACTTTGGACAAAAAGAAGGTACTTGGATCCATATCTGTGGCCAGTCAGAATTATAATTGTCCTGAACCAGGCAGATGGTTGGGTTTGAGCAAATTCTGTGTCTCAGTGTCCCTTTAAATCTCCAAATTAATGGATGGCCTAATTAACAGGAGTACAGTTTGGGGCATGCTTTGTTCATTTTTGTAAATGATGTAGTCACAAAAGACTCTCTGGCAAAGGAAGAACACTGCCTGGAGATCACAGTAAGGCACGTTATCAGCACAGAGCGCCCCTCTCTGCAGGACCTGTACATAAGAGCAGCCACTACCACTATTGCTATCTTTTCCCACTGCTTTGTTGTTTGTATAACACACAATTAATTATTTAGAAATATGAAACCTGAGGTGAGATAGAAAGACTGTAAAAGCAGTTCAGTAAAAACCTGCCTATAAAAATAAGCATTAAGAGCAAGTACAAATATGTGATTTCTCATATCCTAAGCCTGAATGTAAGATGATGGATGATAAGAATTTAAAATCTATCAGCTGAAAAAAAAAGCAATATTTTCATTATTAGGTCAGTTTGTTCATTTTACATGTTGCAGATAATTTGAATATTTATTCAGTGTATTATTTATCATATCTGCCACCGTTTCAGGTGAGGTCTTTATTGTTATAATAAAAGCATGTTAACAGTCTGCTGGTATCACTGGTTTGTATGAAAGCACATTTGCAAATAAAGCATCCAAGAGGAAACAGGTAATAATGAAATGCAGTATGGGGGCTAAAACTCTCGGGGGTGGGGAGTTGTTGTTGTGAGAAATGCTTGCAGGGGTGATGCTTTTTTCTTCCAACAACAGCAGCATAGGATTTGTCAGAAATAAGCAATAGGCTTTTTTTTACTTTTTTTTTTTTTTAACTCATTCAAGTTCATGTGTGATCTAAAGAGTGTCATGCAATCAGAGGCATCCACAGATCAGCTCTGCTGTGCTGAAATGTAAAACAATAAATGTGAGACTCTAAAATCTACAATTATTATTATTATCTTTTTTTAGAAATGGTGCAGGTTCTCTGTATGAGGCTTTCCTGTGAGTTATTGTTTTGCTTTAAACAGAGTTTGACAGATCACTAGTTGCTCCAGCAACCATATACTGTAGGTTATTTGTCCCTATAATCTGATATTACCAAGCGGCGGGTTACAGTGATGATACATGTGTTTGCTTATGGAAAGGTCGTGGTGAAGTTTAGGCACATAAACAACTTGGTTAGGACTGCTGTTGAAATAAGCACTTCCTTATAGGTAGAGGACCTTGAGTATGAAGGGTTTTATTTAGATTGAAAAAAAATCAACACACAAGCAGTGTGTGTGTGTGTGTGTGTGTGTGTCTGTGTCTGTGTGAAAGTCTGTGTTTTGTCAACCCGTGGCTTGTTTTTCCTCAGCAGGGCAGTCTCGTCTCCTGAGATGGCAGAACGGTCTTGATTGTTTTTAGAAAGCGAGCCTGAAATGAAACTCGACATTCCTCTCTTTTTTTTTTTGTTTTTGAAATAACTCCAAAACACTGCGCACCTTCCTCAAAAAGCTTTGATGCTGTGGCCAGTGAATGTGTTGTTAACACCGTCATTCTCGCTTTCGTCACTCTATCTTAGCACTTTTTCTTTCCTTCTCTAATATGCTCTGGAGTATAACACTTGGTGCTGTTAGCACATGTACCCTTTCTTGACAGCATGCTGTGTTAGAGGAGCTAGAGGAAACCACAATCTGTCATGCCCATGTTCCTTCTGCTCTGCTGTGACATATTTTTGAGTTGCTATATTTGACAGATTTCTCCTGCCCAACGCTGATGAAGGATGGGCCTGAGGGCAACTGACGTCTGCCTGGAGATGCATCAATACGCGGAGCCTCTAAATTGACAAGAGTCTTTGTTTCAGAGATGGCATGAAGACAAATGGGCACAGGCGGGCTGTGGTGAATGGCGCATCATGGACATCATTCTGCTGTAGATGATCAGCCATTATGTCTGTTACTATCTAGCAGTTTATCTGAACTGTCCCTGGTGCAGATGATGAAGGTTCTGCTGCGTCACATCGCCTGCTTTTTGCCTCTTTGTTGTTGACATTGTACAGTTTGTGAGTGAGTGCAGTTTCTTAGTGGATCTAAGCCCACATCGGGGTCACCACAGCGCTCAGTAATGATTACTGCGTATGCGGTCTAACTCTGAAATGTAGAGCGCAGAGGAGGTCATCTCCAGAGACAAGGCTGATAGAGTCATGGATGAGAGGACTGGGAATGAGAGGATAAAGAAGTGTGTGTGTGTGTGTGTGTGCTTATGAGGACAGTGTATCACTTGAATGTTGCTTATCTGTATTTTGTCTTAAAAGATTTTCAATAACTGTGGCTAATCATCTAAACACAGCTTATCTTAATAATGCCTGCAGTGGTTTGTACCACTCTTGAACATTCAACGCTTCTCATGGCAACAAAAGGATTTTTTATTTTTATTTTTTTCTACAGATACCACACATCACAGGCATTAGAGTTTTCATCTTTGACAAAGAGCCATGTGATAAAAAATGTTTGAAATGTGGAGGCAAATTCTTTTCTACAGAAAAATACAAGTTTACAGATGTCTCATATTTAAACACAGTTGTTGGACCATCTGTACTCTCTTCTCGTGTTTAGACAGACAGCCTACAAGCTGTAAATAAATCACGGCTCCATCCAAACCTGAATGAATTACAGGATTTGCTCTGTTATTTGCTGCTTTGTGGCATATTTTGTGTCACAATAGCTTCGAGAATGCACAGTGCAGTCAGAAAGTATTCATCAGTCTACTCTCAGCACCCCGTAATGACAAAGCAAGAAATATATTTTAGAAATTTCAGGAAAAAAAAATCTTACAAAGAAAGAACTGGGGCATCAGACTGGCAGAAGGATTCAGACCCTTTACTCAGTACTTAGTTGAAGCTGAAGTGTCTTTGGCAGTGATGCCTTGTCATCTTGGGTATGACACAACAAGCAACAAGGTGAAGCCCTGGATTTGGGGAGTTTCTGGTATTCTTATTTGCAGATTGTCTCGCACTCTGATGAGTCAGATGGGGGGACCACAGGTGAATGTCAATTTTCAAGTCACACCAGAAACTTTCCACTGGCTTCGGGCCAGGGCTCTGGTTGGGCCTCTAAGAGCTGTCTTCTGCTGGACTATGCCCCAGAGGTCCTGAGCTCTGTTTCAGATTTTCATCAAGGATCTCTCTCTATTTTTTCTTCATTTAGCTTTCCTTCAACCTTGACTACTCATCCCCCAGTCCCTGTCACTGAGAAACACCCCCACCACCATGTTTCATCTTGTGGCCTGGTTTTACTCTGATATGCTATGAGATCATCTCATCTAGACAGATAAACTTTTTTGATGCAATTTCAGTTGCTCCGTTTTTTTTTTTTTTAGTATTTTAATGTTTACCAGGGCTGCAACATTGAAAAATGTGAAAAAGTAAAGGGGTCTGATTACTTTCTGAATGCAGTGGAGTGCTGTATCAAAGCCTCTGTCTTTTTGGAGGAGTATGAAGGTTTGAATAGGAATAGATTATAAATTTTCAAGTGAAATATAGAGGGATTTAAAACCTTTAAAGTATCTTCTCCAAATTCTAAGCATGTAAGTGAAGTTGCTGCACTCTTTGCACTTTGTCCAAAGTCCTTATAGTCAGCTGCTTTAGTCAGAACATCAAAATGGACATGGCACCATTGCGGGATAATCTAACAAGTTGAACAAAGCCACTGTCTTCATTAAAAGCCCCTTTGCTGCATTACAAAATATTAAAATAATGTCATCCACATCTTTCTCATCCCTCTTTGTATGCAGACAAGATTTTCATTTTGATATCTGCCACTGTTTCAAGTGAAGTCTGGTCTTCAGAAATTGAATTCTTCTCACACTGAGATGTTGTGTAGAAGGTGTGGGGAGGGGGCGGGGTTCTTTTCTTTTTTAATTTAGGTGAAGTGACCTTTGGGTCAGTGGAGGTCAGTGCTTCCTTGCAGAAAAATACAAATTTACAGATGTCTGATGTTTGAACACACTGTTGGACCATCTGTAGTCTACTCTCTTCTTGTGTTATGACAGTCAGCTAGGGAGTTGTAAATAAGTCATGGCCCCATTCAATCCTGAATGAATTACAGGATTTCCACTGTTGCACTGTTATTTGTTGTGTTGGTACATGTTTTGGGTCACCGACAGCTAGGATGATCTATATAGCCGGCTAAGCTGTAGCTGTGAAGAAAAAGCTGTGAAAATATGAGAATGCCGTAGGACCAATTATGTGGCTGTAAGCACAAACCAAACTGTAACAAGTTGCATTCCCAGCAATGGATCCTATACTTCATGGTTAGGTATTTATTAGTCAGTTAATGATTAATTAATCATTCAACATTTTAGCAAATTATGCAGTGATTCTGAAAATACCCAAATCTGATTGGCAGGTCAAAGCAGGTTTAACATGAATATCACAGTGTTCACTGAGCAGTGTGGATGAACACTGAGAGTGACCTCTCATAGCTGCCACAGTTTTCCTATGTTCTGTAAAGTTTTGTATTGGCGTGACCATCATCCATCAAGGCAGAAACACACTAGACTCACCTACTTATGTACACATGCGTCACAGTGCAGACATGGTTTGTGATAAATGGACTCAGTGGAATCTGTTTGGGATTATTTTGGTCGTCCATGACTCAAGCAAACATCAAAACCTGAAGTGCAACGGAATCTAGTTTAATTGCCGTGCTAATATGAGCCCTCTCCAAAATCTAGTCTTAGACAGGAACTTCTGAAGTATAAATAAAAACGTATTTCTGTCCCATCCAAGCAAAAAAAAAAAAAAGGCAGCTCACCTTATGCAGCTAATTTTGGAGGCTGTCAGTCCAACACATTGTTTGTGGAGCTTCACCTAATGTGATGCAGTCTTACTTCATAGAGACTTTCTTTGACACTTAGTCTTTGAAATTCAAGAACCAAAGCGGGACCTTTAATGGGAGTCTCTTTGAAGACAGTGGCTGTTAGAAAAAAAAATCCTGAGTCTAAGCAGCCATAGCACTTCATACATCTCAGTCTCCATCATCTCTTTCACACAGATGATTAGGTGCGCGGGGGCCATGTGGAGCTGGAGTGATTGAATCACAAAGTGACCCAAATGAAAGAATTGATTGGCCTCGCGATCATGATGTGTGTGAAATGAGTGGCCTATAGACTCTGATCTGTTAGTATTCTTCTCTGGTTTGACATGATTCGCTGACACATTGTTCTGACAGCTGCTTCACAGGGTTGACATCCACTCCTTTGTTATAGGGGACCTATCTGATTGTCTCATATGAGTGTACAGGAGGACTGATCTTAACAGAAGAATGAGATCAGATTTAAGTTGTGGACCTTTGCTGCTCTTCCCTCTTTCACTCCCCATATTTGCTGTTTGCACCTTGACTGTACTCAATCAATCAAATCAGATAAAAATAAAAACCAAATGTAGGAAACTGGTGAAAATATACTGATAAAAAAAAAATCTCCTTCGCCCACCCCTGTGGTTTTCCTTGAGCTAAGGTCCCTTTGAACCTGGAATTTGCTGGATCAGCTTTTACAGTTCCACCTCTGTTGTAGTTCTTCTGATACTTCTTGATCTTCTCTTGCTCCTTCTTCCTGTTGTTACTGTCAGCTGAGATTGCCAAATCTATCACTACTACTGCCCCTCACTCTAACCACAATGCCTGCTTAGTTAGCCAGCAGCTGTTTGTCAGTATACACTATGCGAGTTATAAAGATATTTTGACCAGACCAAAGTGGTGGACTGACATTCCTGTTATAGAGCCATGCTGCTGGTATATCTAAATCATGTCAGAGCTCTCTGCTGGACAAAATCCACACTTGAATTGCAGTTTGCAAACTATCTCAGGCATGTGTTTGGCTTTGCTGTACTACAATTTCTGGTTTTATGCCCACAAGCATATACACATAACACAGATGACTTGGTTTCACCTGGTTGGTGTTCAAAAAGTATGCAGACCCTTTTTCACATTTTGTTATGTTGAAGCTTTACGCTTAAATCATTTTAATTCATGTCTCCGTTCCTCATCATCATCATCTACACTTAATCGACCAATTTTGATTAAATGCACATAGTTCAAATAGAGTATGTAACCTGAAATAATACAAACGTAAGAAACAAACTGCCCAAGGCAAGGGCCTTTGGGGAAAATGGGTATTGAGACAGCAGGTAGGAACTGAGCCTTTACAGCTCATAGAAACTTTTCCTGCAGGTGACCTCACTTCTGTTGTACTAACAAGCCCTCTAACCTCAAAGGGAATGTTGGAACAAACTGTGTTGCTATACCCTCTGATGCATCATTAAGACAGTACTGTACTGCAGGAAGTAGCACTGTGTGATATCAGAATAGTGGGTAAAATAAAAGTGACAAAGGGGGACAGAGTGGCTGGGTTTATTCTACAGCAAGATAATGACCCAAAACTCCAGCACAAAACAAGACAGTGGCTTCACATGAGGGAAGAGCAGCACCGTGTCCAAAGTTAAACCCCATGGAGGTGGTTGGAGATGAGCTGGGCAGCAGGCAACAGCTAAGAATATACAAGTGCAACAGATTTGTGGAAATCTGTTTCACAGTGTACAAAAATGAACAAACAAAAAAAGTTTCTTTTCCATTGTAGAAAAAAAAGTCACTAGTGTGTTTGGTCTCTGAATGAGTCAAAAAGTATAATTTAGCTGATAAACAACATAGATTTTTTATTATGAGTATCTCCAATGGTTTCTTTATGCTATACTTGATTTTCTGAAACACTGAGAAATGTATTCATGGAAGTTAAAGTAATGGATGGAAGTGCTGAAAGCTTTTGATGATGGTGTCTGATGAGCTTTTGATGATTTATCTGTTAGGATCTGTAACTCAATGTGATCTCTGTCACTCTTATGTTTTACACCAGGGAACGGAGCTTTAATTTTCTCATTAATGATCATATCACTAGGAAACAGTTCCAGCATAAACCAGTAACCGAGGCAACATTTAATGATGTCCAAATGATATGTGCTCCATAAATTAAGATTGACAGTTGCACCTAGGTGACTGCTGCACCTACACTGTATGACTTTGTGGTATTTTTGCATGGCAGACATCTTCCACACAATAGATATGAGTAAAACTGCCTCACTAATCAGTTAGTTCCACGCAGTGTTGACATTTTGTCTGACAGACATTCTGCTTCTCCAAACTGTAACTACTGTTTATGTGTGTGCGTGCATTCATGTAAATTGGCTGCTTCTCTTGTCTGACTTTGACTTCATCTCATTGCATAAACATGGATCTGGCAAATTTATACATGGAAATCTTTTGAAAAATATATACATGACCGCTTTGACCTAAAATGCCACAAAATGTCATTTCTGTTTACATTGTGCAATCATTATTATAGATTATCTTTTTTTTCCTCATCAGTTGTATTTTTACTCATTAATTAGATGAAAGAAACATCCCACAGCCTGTTCAAAGTTGTGGGGAAACACTGCACATTGTGTGACATCTGTAGCCATCTCAGAACCAGACTTCTCTCCTCTTTGATCTGGCTTCATTATGCAGATTGAGGCTGACCTATTATGAAAGCTGAGATGTGCTGTGATCCAGCCTCCCAAGCTGTAAACACAGAGGTCTTCAGACAACTGGTTGAGGAAAATAATAGTTAATTATGGCCTCTTCTTTGGGAGAAAATACTACCATATCTTCTCTTGGTCTGCAAACACTTGAGTTGGTCGTCATTAGCCCAAATTAGCCTAATGTTTAGCTCATCCCTAATGACACTTTCCCCCTTGGAAGCTTTGTACTCTCTGTTGAAGCTTTCCATGTCCCCTCCTTCCTAATCCCTTCCTCTCATTACTCCTACGCTCATTCATGTTTCTTTCTTCCCAGCTTCAAGGTTTACATTACAAATGTTTTCACAAACATGTGAATAAGTGCAAATTGAGGTGTTAATTATGCATTTTTAAATGTTCAAGTCAACATCTTCAAAGTCCAGTATACTACTCAATGATACTTTGCTTTGATGCAAAAAAGAAAAAAAAAACACATTTTCTTTTGGCTGTAGTCATTAATAGAGTTTTTCCGGTCCTTGCTCAGCATTACACATGCTGTCTGCTAACACAAGTCCAGGAGTTTCTTGAGAAGAAAATGATACATTATGCAGCAGAGTATATATTTCTTGCTCGCTGACTTCCTCCCGAGACTGAAAAATGCAAATATTTTAAGATAAACAATATCCTACCCAGTGAGAGGAGGAATCCAATAATTTAACACTTTCTTTTCAACCACACTGGAAGACGGAAGCACTTACTTAAAGAGGAACTGTGCAGGATTTTTCCGTGGCTATGCAGCATTTTTACCTTAATTAAACAGCTTTGGAGTAATTGTGACGGTTACATACATGACTGGTAACGTGTTATGAGGGAGAACGGAGGCTCTCTGCCGTCCACCTGGCGTCTCTGAGCTGAAAACCAACCTTGCATCATCAGTGCAGCACTTGGCCTCCGCCCTGGTGTCCCAGCTCTTGTTTCTGCACACCGTGACACAAACACGCTCCATAACCGGTAATCTTTCGTTAATGACGGTTAAGACTACACAAATATAAACGTCGCATCATTGTAATGTTATCCAGCGCTCCATGCACTGGCTGCTTTTTTTGCCTCATTAAAAACAAATGCACATGGCCAGGAGGAGTGTTAGCAAAACAGCAGAAAAGCGACCAGACTTGTATAGTTCCCCTTTAAATTTCTAATACGGCCCCATTATAATCTAATATTTCTATTTGAAAAAATAAGTCAAAAGGCTTAAGTTAAGGATTTCAGCAGTGGTTAATTCTGAAGAAAATTCCACTCTTGTTATCTTGGAAAATTTCAGCTGACATAGAAGAAGTGTTAAACCTGTGACCTTGCAAGCTTCAGATTGACTCTGGCCTTATCTCAGGCGCTGTGTATCTTTTAGCAGTAACACCTCATCTGAATATCAACTACTTTACGGCCACTGTGCAGCAGTCCGGTTTGGTAATAGCAGTGGTCACCTTCAAATGACAAGCCTCAACATTGTATCAGCCTATATCTCACTTTCCTCTCCCAGTGTCCCTCGCCTTGTAACCTCTGCCTTTTACTTCGTGCTACTCTTTCCTTCCTTCTGTCTCATCCTCTGATTGTTGTCACGTTCTTGGTGCCCTCTCCCTCCTTGTCGCGTCTCTCCCTCTCTCCCTCTCTCATTCTCTATCTCACTGTGTCTGCTGTCCTGTGCTTGTGCCGCAGGGCTCTGTGGCTGATGTAATTTATGCTATCTCCTTTGCTAGTGAGAGAAGAGAGCGTCCTGAAGCCAACACTCTTCATGCAGTGAGTGCTCCTGTGGGAGGCTGCGAGCCAGCTACCAACTGAGCTGCTCTCTCTCTCTCCCTTTCTCCGTCCTCCTATACACAATGATCAGTCTGCATGGTGGTTCAGGATGATTAAAAATACCATAGTAGCTGTCAGCTGCAGAGGAAATTGGATGCGATGTCACCACAGGTATCAGTTCTGCGGCGGGTCATTACACCACAATGTCATTTTAAGTGATGATTTGGTATGCTGTGTACAGACAGAGAGGTGTTCCACAGGCGGATTGGACTTTTAGCTGCAGTAAACACTCCACTGTGGGCTTTTTTGGGAACAGGAAAAGATTTGATGTTGACTGAATATGTTTATGTGTGGTTGCAGGACTGCAATCCATTTCTATGACAACAGAGAAGGCTTTCGCTGGGGAGATGAAGAGCGCAATGGAGGGTGACGCCAAGAGGACCAATCAGGTGGGAGCTGTGTGGAACTCATAGCAGCTGTAGATCATTTTACTCAGGCCTCTCAATCTCTCAGGCACCTTCCGCTTGTCTGCTTGATATGCAAGGCGACGAGCAGCCTCTGCCCCTGCCAGCAACTCAACATCTTAGCAGCTCACACTACACCATGCATTTGATGATTGCTTTATGTGATCAAAGATTGTGGATTTAAATCACTTAGCAACCAGCCTCCTGAGACTGAGAATTGAACTGTTTGAATAAAGGACAACGTACAGTGATTTGAGTGATTCACTCACTTACAAGGGGGATTTTCTCTCTCCTGCAGGTTCCTGAGGACCATGGGGATATGGATGATAGCTCAGAGAAGACCCCCAGCAAAGCCTCCAAATCCCCCCAGAAAACCACCAAGCGACCCAAGACTGTCCCCGTCAAAGTCACTCTTCTTGACGGCTCAGACTATGAGACTGCAGTTGAGGTACGCTTCTTGCCCTTTGGCTTACTTGGGAAAACACTAAAAAAGAAAGCATCATTAAAGCAGCAAGTTGGTTATAGAGGTTTATAACAAACACACATTGTTATTATTTATAATATAAAGGTAAATGATTTATGAGGATTTTTACCCTAAACTGACAATATAAAATAATGAAATTACATGAATATGATAACTAAACCCACAAAACGCTGTAGTAGAGCGTCAGTGGGGATTCTCCTCAACAACAGAGAACAAAGTGATGCCCAGCAAGAATGAGATTATAACACCCATGAGCTGTTCATGCATTAACATGTATAAGAGGATGCCTGGCTACACTTACAATAGCATCTTCACTTCCATTAATACCAAACAGCATAAAAGCAAAGCGATTCACCAACAGGGTGCACCAGAATAACCCCCACCAGGGCGAAAGGGGAAAAAAAAAAAAAAAGATTCTCACCTGGATCTGCATCAAACTGTATAAACCCAGCAACATCAGCACCATAAAAGCCTGACTTTTTAAATCAAGATCATTGATCATTTCCTTGAAAAGTTGATGAAAATGTTGGAAAATGGCATAATTTGCAAAATTTAATCCAAGTGATTAAAAATCACCTTCATCCGCTTCACCGGCTCAGGTCACTACCTCTTTGGCGCATAGCCCAAATCCCCCACTGATTTGGTTCAGATCTGTTCAGCTGTTTTAAAGCAATACTGCTGACAAATCAACCAAGGAAAGCTCTTTTTATTTGCATTTTCTATTTGCACAGAAAGATAGAGAACAGAGTTGAAATGTTAGAGATTCTTAAAGGAGTCACCAAAGAATTTTAGTGCTTGCTTTGGGTGGAAAGGTTGTTATGTTCATTAAAACAAAGCGGCAGACTTTAGAGATTGAAACAGAAGTAGTGAATAAATCATGACATGCATGAAGAAGATGACACATAAGTCAGGCTTCCACTTCTTTTTTTTTAACCCCAAATAAGATGCATTTGATTTTTCTGCAAACCGTCTGCTTCCTCAGAACTCCCTTCAAAGCCTATCTGATAGTTTGACAAGTTGCCTCTTGCTCAGTCAGACTTTGTTGCAGGGATGCGGCCCTGTTCCCAGATCTCAGAGTGGTGGTTATCATTACTGATAGAAATGATGGACAGAACTGCAAAAGTCAGACCCGTTGCTTTGAAGCACATAGTGTTACCCTTGGCTAAATGTTTCATCAGCTGTAATCACATATAGAAACATCCATCCATCCATCCATCCATACCACTTATCAGTGCAGGGTCGTGGGGGGGTAATCCCAACTGACATAGGGCAAGGGATGGGTACTCCCTGGACAGACTGCTAGTCTATAACAGGTCTAACATTTAGTGTCAAACAACACACACACTCAAATTCACGCACTATGGGTAATTTAGAGTCAACAATCAACCTACAGTGCATGTTTTTGAACCGGAGAGGATCCACACAGACACAGGGAGAACATGCAAACTCCACCCAGAAATTGAACCTTGAACCTTCTTTCTGAGAGGTGAGCGTGCTAACCACATCGAAAGATTATAAAAAAAAAAAAAAAAACTTGAAAAATTGACATGCTGGATTGTTTTTCCACAGTGACATGCATGCATGCTGAAAATTCATATTTTGCTGTGCAGTTGACTAAAAGCTTCAGCGCTTTTAAGAAGCTGGTGTACATCTCCACCTTTTGAATGGAGTTCTTGACTCAGCAGAGTCCACCACAGTACACCTTAGTGGGATTTAGTCTCCCTGGGTAATTCATGAGTCAGGAAATGCAGCTGTGTTGCTATTCTCACTGAGTGGGGGAGTGACGACTGGAGGGAGGTGAGACAAGCTCTGCATTGTGGGGGATGGAAGGCTCAGATGAGCAATCCTCGGCTTTCCTGAATCGTGACTCTATAGCCTTTTGTGTTTGTAAACAGACGGGTGTAGCTCGGTGAATTCCCACCTCTCTTGGTTTATTTGAATTTCACAGTAGCCCACATGCTTGTCATGATTGAGAACTGTGGAAAATTAATTCGGTCTTGGACATGAAATGACTCCTGAGTTAGAACAAGGGCGCAGGAGGGGAATGTTTCACTCGGGATGAAATCCTGTGCAGGACTTACATGAGCTGCACATCCAAGCCTGTGCTGGAGACCCATTGGACACCGCTGATGATGGAGTGTGATGGGAATGATCTTGTTCACAGCTCGGCCTCATTCATGTCAACGGAATTGTTTTATGACGTACTGTCTCCCACATGACCTCACATAATTTACTTACAAGAGGCAGCGACTGGTGGAATGTGTCAGGAGTCCTGAGGGTCTCTCTCTCTCTCTCTCTCTCTCTCTCACACACACACACACACACACACTTCACCTTCAACTCCACCCCTGATCTCCTCCCTATGTGGGTGCCTACACATGTGCATACACTTTTCTTCATGTCACCTGGGCAGTGACAGTGGAGATATTGGGCTTTGACAGGAAATCCATACAGGTGACAGATGAGTGCTCTTATGTTTGACCGGGGGAGAAAATAGAGTAGGAGAGGGAAAGAGGAGGAGCAGAAGATGAAAAGAGAGAGGGAGGAGGTTGAGAGTAAGACAGGGAGGAGGTAGATACCAGTTCTTGTTACTACGCATCGGAGTATGCATATTAACGCGTCTGCAAATGAAAAAGGCAAGTGGGGACACAGTGATGAACGCAGTGAAATCATCACTTTAATTGCAGTCATGATGTGCAGCGAACAGACACACGCTGATTATAAAAATGCAGGGAAGCTGCCTGAGCCTCCCATTGATGTTTGGCTCACAACATTATAGATATTGATTGAGCACAGTGCATTTAAATTGTGCAGTGCTTGACCTAAAGCCATACCATTAAACCACAAATTCACCACCTGCTGACATCATGACTCAAAGCCTTCGAGCTGAGATGGAAAACTGTTTATAACCATTCTTCAAAAAATCATTTTTGAATGAAACATCCGGCTTTTTAAGCAGAAATCCCACAGAAACCATTGAAAGCGTATTTTCACTGCTTAAACTTTGGCTGAAATGGGATTCTCTCTGTGGCTCCAGCTATGAAATGCTAATGTTCATTGTCACGGTTTATTCATTTTTCTTGGTTAACCACAGGCCCATGCAAGTCTTGACTTTATTAAAGAGATGGAGCTGCATGGGTTTTGCTATTCCTGAAGTCAGTGCTTTCTATGTCAGTGCTCAGCTTCAAACTGGGTAATCACTGCTCTGGAGGTGACAGAAATAATCATGAAACAAAACAGCTTTCATATGAACCATGTACTGGTACTTTTTGAACAAAGTTTCCTTTGCACTAGCATGAACTGTAACCAAAAACTGTAATATTGTGGTTTGATATCTTAAGAATAAACCAAATCCTTTCTGAAACTTACAGTAGAAAGTGTGACAGATGCACTATTAAACCTGCAGTGCTCAACATTACTGGATTTAAACTCTCAAAGGAGACCAAACTCATGCTTAAAAGGATGATGAAATCAGTTTATCTGTATTTCTTATCATTCACTCTGATTCAGACAACAGCGATTTAAAATCCATCCCCAAACAGGTCCTTTCTGCTTCCTCTCCTCTTTAGCACTTGGGCTGCACAGTGCACAGTCAGCTGCTGAGCCTCTAAGGGTTGAACATTTTGCTCAAGGGAACCTCAGAACAACATACAGCTGCCAATACTGTAGATCAACCTGAAGGGCAGATTTTCCTTGTTGTACACCACTTGACATCTTAAGAAGCAGCTTGTCTACACTGGTGCTGTCAGCCACTACAGGGACTTCAAAATTCCACAGAAACACACGAGCGTTGGGGAAAAGCTGAAACAAATCCAAGTTGTTTTTGAAGCTTGTGCGCTGCAGTGGCTCAGGAGAAAGGAGCGGCTCATGCTGGGTGAATCTAAGGCAAATTGTGTAGCAGTCAAGCAATTTCAATGAACTATCTATTTCTAACTTTTTCTAACAGTAGAAAAATGTTCTAAAAGGTTAGATTGCCTACATCAGAGGTCACTAGTGGGGACTGTGGACCGGGACACAGACTGTTTCTATCTCATGCAGCACAGCTTCTCCAGCTGTTACGGCACTGTTCATGTGATGCTACTCAGCCACTCCAACCATCACCCTGTCATTGTAACTGTCAGAATCAGAGACCGAGACATGGATGAGAGACAAGATATAATAGAATACAGAAGACAGAATAATACTTGGGGAACGGGAGTGTAGTCTGAATATTAGCACTTTATTTATTTTTTTCACATTTGAGAGACATTTTTTGATCACCTCCCTACACTTCATTGAGCACAATATCAAATTGCTCTGGTAATACTCCTTTAATTACTAAAATTGTTCTGAGGTAGGATCATTTGTCAAAAATTGTTAAGATAGAAAATACAGAATATTGATTTTGGCAGGGAAATTAATTTGTGCAATTTATTTAGCTTCCACACAAGTCCAAATCGCAGAAGCCCGGAGCACTGAGGCTTGGAGGCTCCCCCATCCTTCCACACCACCTGCATTCTCCACACAGAGGGCAGTCCAAGTTTTCAATTATAGCTTCTCAGCAGAAGCTACTATATGTTGGAAACACCTGTAGCTTATACAGGATTTACTCTGACAGGCTACAGCCCATCATCACAACCTAAAGGACATATCAACACCTGTTTGTATATTCTGTCAAACAGGATGCACACTACAATGGCCAGCAGCAACAACACGAGTTCACAGTGTGGAGCTGAATGCCACACACAAGCTCCTCTCTCTTTCTCCCTCACTCACACATGATTTCTTCACACAATTGGTTGATACTGCTCTTAAACAAATAGTAATATTGTTAATCTTTATCACACAGAATTTCCAACATATAAAACATGTTGATACAGTGATGCAATAGAGCCAAATAAATAATAATAGCCAAATTGCAAGGGGAAAAAATATGGATATTGTGTTGTTATTTAACCATCAACTCATCATGTGGTTAAATCAATGAACTCTATACATTTTTAACAGCTCCCTCTGTCTCTTCACTCTGTCCTCTGGGCTGAATGGTTGAGCTATGGTTGGCTGAAATACATGAAAAGAATATTCATTCTTTATTGTCCCGCAGGGGAAATTTGTTTCTACTGCATCGCTGGGCTGAAAAACTGATCGCCTCTCATCTGGTCTCTGCTATCTCCATCCGTGATAGTAAATAAAGATCAACTTATTTAAGGAGTAGGCTATAGGACTGTGCTGACCGGTTGCACTCAACAACAAAGAACTGGAAAATTGGCTCATAATTTCTAATAAATTGGGAACACAGTAAAGAGAACGGTGAAAAGGGAAAGAGGTTTTAGAGGTCACAGCCATTTTCTTTCCAGATCAGGTTTTTCTTTTTATGGTTTCAATCTTCATTGTTTGTCTTCTAAAAGACAATTATTTCCTGCTGTGGTAAATGGAGCTCAGCTGCTCGATGCAGTCCCTTGGCCAACCATTAAAAAAAAAAAAAAAATCTTAATTTACCCAGAATTCATTGTACCACAGTCTGGCTTAAGCTAGTCAAGAACTAAACTGCTTTGTGCAACAGATGAATTTAAACTTCCATCTGAAGTCTATTTGCTATATCTTTTAGACAAAGACACTCTGTCTCTGTGAAACCAGTTCCAGGTGTGTTGGAGGGCTGTGTCTCTCCAGTCCAGTGCCTCACTGTCAAATCATCGAGGACAGGAGGACATTAAACGCTGGGTTACCGTAGTTACCAAGGAGTGTTACCAGGTGATGTCAATGAAATCTGCGAGGGTTCAGGGCTTTGGAGGCCATAGGGACGACTCTGTGATTGAGCCTTTTCTCTGTTAGTGAACTAACCTAAGTGTTGCTGCCGTGTCACCTACAGATTCTTTACTAATGCTAAATACTCTCAAGTACACTTTCCATAAAAAGTTGAGATACAGAGTGTGTTGCTGCACCACAGTTGGTTTTACATTAAGTTTTAGAAAACATCCTTACTTTGATGCTAAATTCCCATGGCCAGCGGCTGGCATCGTCATCATTATGTTTTAGGCATCATAATATTTTTCTCATTTTAAATTTGCCACGTTTTTGAATGGCTGTTTGACATAGTGATATATTCCCATTTGCATCAGCATAAGTGACTTAGTTTAATAGATATACTTTCCTGTCAGTCTGCCATTAACCCTTTCGCAGACGCCCTGTCTCTCCTTATCTTGTTTGCATTGGCGAGGCTATCAGCAAAATGGATTTTTAGGATTACACCAAATGGCTGCTAATACAATCAGACCAAAGAACTAGTTACAGAAATCTGATTGGAGCCAGTCGGAGCAACAACAGAATTTCATCAGCAGCTCCTGAATTGGTTGCCATGCTTGGGGGACCACCTGCGATGTGTGTTGCAATTTCATTTTGTTGGAAAAATCAAATGAATGTGCTGCTCAACCTCCAAAAAGTCTCTGACTGCAGACTCTGCCTGTTAGTCAGCAATATTCTCTCACTAATTTGCCCATGGCAGCCTCAGTACAGCAGGGTGGAAATAATAATTTATTTGATTGAGGCACAGATGACTTTATAATGTTTAATTAATTAGCCCCCCTTCAATTTTTAAAAAGTATTTCAACTGTACTGCCAGTTTTTCTTACTAGGGCTGAACAAAGCTGTGTGATGGCCTTGTGGTAACCAGAGATAGAGAGGGGAGATGGCACATGCATGCACAGAAGGGACCTATTACTTGTGTTTCCATGGTAACAGTTGCTTGGTTGCTTTGTCGCCATAGTAGCCAGGTTTCCCTCGGAGATGAAGCTGGCGTGTGTGTGTCTTGTGTGTCTGAGCATGTTTGTGTGTGTGTGGAAGTAGCATTTTTTCTGTCCCAGACCGTCTGTGCAACCCACAGTTGCATGTTATCAACCCTGAAGGGCAGCAAAGAAAATAGGTGTGGTCTCCTGAAACGCCACTGATGCGAAATGCAATTCCTCCCCATATATGGGCATGCAGAGTGTAGCTCCTCCTACTCATCAGGGGAGAGGACAGACTGGAAGCATCTCTATGACTACAGTTGGGATGGATTTTATTGTGTCACTGATATTTTTACCTCCATTGCGTTTAGACTAGACGCCCAACCATTTAATCATACAATAAATCTACTGTCGTCCTGACTGGAGGGTGTGTTGCAGTCATATGGTATGGGTCATAACCATAATGCTGCACATATCTTTATAAAAGTGGATTACTTAAGTTTCATTTGACCCTTCTGTTTGTCTTTTACAATATCTTTCACAACCGGAACCTGAACCATGTCACCTGCCCACTTGCTGTGTGTTCTTATGCTGCATATTTATATGCATATGTGTGTGTGTGTGTGTGTATGACAGAAATTTGCCAAGGGCCAGACCCTGCTGGACATGGTGTGTGGCCATCTGAACCTGCTGGAGAGGGACTACTTTGGCCTGACGTTCCAGGACACGGACAACTCCAAGGTCAGACTCATGAAAAAACAAACCCACACATTAGGATGTCTTCTATTTACTCTTTTACTAAAATCTGTAATTGATTAATATGTTGTTCTCCCACAATTAAACCTATAAGACTATAAAAGACCTATAAAAAACAATTTCCCCATATAATTACCCTTAAAACAAGCTGCAGGTTTTATTTATAGCTGCTAATAAATAGTTTATTTGTGTTTTGGTTGGATTATGTCAGTGATTTCAGAGCAAATGTCAACCGCCAGTTTTTTTTTTTCCTGCTGTTTTAAAGCAGTGAGTCCCTGGTTGCCCTTCAAATTGTGCTCGACCACTTACTGCTTGAGACTGGCATACATGGCCTTTAACCTTTTAAAATGTGATTAGACAGTATGGCCTTTTAAAAATGGTGCACAGGGTCTTCAGCGCACCATGAAAGCTGTACTGACATTCGGCTTGGAGAGGTGGACCCATCTGGCATTTATGGGCCCAATATTGATGCTTTCAGTGATTATAGACGCCCTCATTCAATTTTGTTTTGTAGTATTAATATATTCGGCTGTCAATTTGGAGGATAGAATTTAAAAAGAGGGAGAGCAGTAGGCAGTGCATGAAAGAGGCTCTTAAAAATGAATGATTTTGCTGAGGTGTAACTTCTTAAAAGGGCTGTCTCTTTCTTTCTTTCTTTATCAGAATTGGTTGGATCCCTCCAAAGAGATTAAGAAGCAAATTCGGGGTAAATACAGCGCTTGCACGCACACACACGCACGCACGCACAGCACACGCACAGACACGCACACGCACACGCACACACACACACACACACACACACTTATATGCACAGCTCACAGTATGTTTTCTCACTATAACTTGCTGGTGGTTTGTCCACAGTTGGTTCATGGATCTTTGGATTTTCTGTTAAGTTCTACCCCCCAGACCCGTCGGTGCTCATTGAAGATATCACCAGGTAGGTCTAAATGATACAACAAAGATTTTTGAACTTTTTGGTTTGTTGTAGTTTTTGATTGGGCAGACTTTATAGAAAGAGCAGAACAAACTGAACATACTGCATATGAAGGTTGAAGACAAGGAGCTGACTGTAGTTGCCTTGGGAGAAAACACGAATGTGTGAAAACAGAGCAGGACAACAAATTAGGTACTGGAGTGATCACAAAGCACTTGCACATTGGTTTTCCTGTATTGCACTGACTGGGAGGCTATGGAATATTTTTAGGCTCTCAGTTTTATATTAAATTGGAACACAAACTACAAGCGCAAGTAAATGTCATAAATAATACTTTAGTAACTGATGTAGGTGTTTTGTGTTATGAAGCTGTTGAAATGCTGAGCTCTATTTAAACTATTTCATTCTATTTTTTATTTTTAACAGGAAAAAAAGGCACCACACCAGGCAAATGGCTGTAATTAGTCATGGTGTAATTAGTCTCTTAGTTAATCATGAGGGTATTTTGGGTGTAACATCTAATAAACCAATCATAATGTCATCTCCCATCTTCTTTAAAAGCCAGGTCTGCTTTCACCTATTGCTATTATGATGCCTCGGTTTTTCATACAGAAGCTGTGGCCCAGTTCAGTGTCTTACTAGCCGTCATAGACTGTGAAGGCTGAACTGAAATGAGATGGTCTGCTCTAAAGAGGATTTACAGTGCACGCCGCCAGCTGTGCCTGCCATTACTGCTGCATTGCAAAGCATGGCTCCTGAAACTTTGGGTTTTAATGGCGCCTGGTTTTGACAGTTGTACCATCACTGTCGAACTGAGCTGAAACACAGCACTTACTGTGCATGTTGTTTATTGCACAGTGAATCTCGGGAGAAGTGGAGAAAAGAAGTGTCCGCATGTTGGATCCTTTGTTGCCCATGAAGAGAAGGCTGCGTTTTTCGGTAGTCTAGTTGCGCCAGTATGACACGGCAGATTCTTTTTGCGGTCACTTGATTGCATTTTGTGACTGAGCAGTGAGTCCAGTCATGACACGCACACACAATAGCTTCTTGGACTTTGAGAGTCAAAGAAGGGTGAGTGAGTGAGGTAACGGCACAAATCACAACATTAGAAATATCTGATGCTATATGATGAGAGGTGTGAATATAAATCCTCAGTTTGTTTTGATACTGGGGTGACAAATTTAGGTGATGAATGGAAAGATTAACCAGGTATTAAGAAAGATGCTTCTCTGCAGAGCCTTGAGCAAGAGACATTCACGATACATGACGACACAGCACACAAAGAGGCTCCGACTTACTGAGGCTGATCCCAACATCTAAACAAAATTTGAGCACACTCTGCTTGTGTGTAACAGGCATAATGTATAACCTCTGTGCTCCTGTGTTTGTTGACAGCCTTGATAAGGATACTCTCTTGATCCCTGAATTACTGCATCACTGACTTAAGACCAGATTTTTTCCAGTCAATCGTGCAATCGCTTTCTGCTGCCACAGAATATCAATGCATCAACAATGTGCTTGACTTCCCCCTTATTTTACACACTTATGGGTGCACGGAGAAGTGTGGGTGATTTAAACCTGGTGGGCGTTAGATGGGAATATGGCAACTGTGTCAGTCTGAAACTAGCAAAGACACATGTGTTTTACCTTCAGCTGCATTGCAGTGGGTGTAGTATATTGGGGTTAATGAATGTATGAATGGATTGTTTGTTTACATTGATGCCATCTCGCTCATGCCAGGTGTTGCTGTAAGTCGCTCACATGGGAACCTTTCCCTGTTCATATTTCTTCCTTCCCTCACCCTGAGCATAGTCAACCTGCGTATTTATGAGTCTACATGTATGCTAGTAATTTCGAGGGATTACCCTTTGGCAGAGGAGGTAAATGCCACTCTATATGTGTATGCATGTATGCTAATGATTATGCCAACATGCAAATGTTTCGGAGGTTCGGTGTTTATCATGTATCCAGCCTAGCATTGACTCATGAGCTAACCACAAACTATGATTTCAGCTGACAGGAATGTTGTTAGATGTTACAAAGTGTTGGATAAAATAAAATGTCGGTATAATGATGACACCTTGAATTCAAGGGATCACCAAAGTGATGGAGATTCTGAGCAGCATGAATGTCTGTAGTAAATGTCACAGCAATCCATTCAATAGTGGAGATATTTCAGATTAGTGCAGTAGCTCTCAGACACCTTGAAAAATCAGTGCTTCTAGCATGGCTACAACTTAAAGTAGGTTACCGAGACTGAGAACAATTCCAGTGTAGACACATAACTCTCGATGACAAGCAGCACCTCTGTCTTTCTTCAGGTACTACCTGTGCCTGCAGCTGAGGGACGACATCCTGTCTGGTCGTCTGCCCTGCTCGTTCGTCACCCATGCTCTTCTGGGCTCATACACTGTCCAGGCTGAAGTGGGAGACTATGAGGCAGAGGAACATGGCCCAGACTATGTTAGCGATTTCCGCTTTGCCCCCAATCAGACACGTGAATTGGAGGAAAGGGTGATGGAGCTTCACCGTAACTACAGGTCGGAGGAAATATGGCTTTGTTAATTTAATTGAATGGCACAGAGAAAAATTAAGAAGCTGGTCTTTTAGATTTGTGGGATGAATATGAAAGAAGTAATGAATCATACATGACATTTATGTTGTAGGGGAATGAGTCCTGCAGAGGCAGAGGTGAACTTTCTAGAAAATGCCAAGAAGCTGTCGATGTATGGTGTGGACCTGCATCACGCAAAGGTACAGAGACACTACGCTGGGACTTTTCAACTAGCCCTGCACTTTTGTTGGAGTTTGTTTTATGCTCTATGTCTATATTTACTAGGATTCAGAAGGGATTGACATAATGCTCGGAGTGAGTGCCAACGGCCTTCTTATCTACCGAGACCGCCTCAGGATAAACCGGTTTGCCTGGCCAAAAATCCTTAAGATCTCGTACAAAAGGAGCAACTTCTACATCAAGATCCGTCCTGGAGAGGTAAATACTAATTATAATGAGCCTGTGTTCCCTTTTGCTTCACTTAACAGGAGTTCACTGCACCACTATTGCATGCACACCCCCACTGGAACAGCTTATGACAGTCACTCTGCCTCAAAGCTGAGGCAACTGAAATGATCATTTGGTAAAAAGCCAACTCCACATTTCTATTTCATGGTTTCACAGTTGTTAAAATTACATCATTGTCTCTCTTGACTTGTCCCAAACAGCATAAATAGTCATTTCATGGTTTGATAAAAGAGTTATTTCTGAGATTTATCTGCTGCATACCACGTGAGGAATGTTTTTTGCAGACATTATTTATAGCCCTCAGAGATACTGTTCTTAAATATTCAGCTGATAGGTCATGTTTTTATTATTTTCTCCTGCCCTTAGCTTCTGTAAAGCCTGATTAGCCAGTCATGATGATTTTCACTTCCATCAAGGATTTTACTTGCAAGTGAGCCACATTATGCTCACACTGGCTTTCAACTCCCTAAAATTATTATGATTTACTGCTATTATCCTTCATTCTTTGGCCTTCAGGGTATGTGGAGTGTGCTTTATACCCACTGTTAAGCTGCCATCGACATCTTCATACAGAATACCAGGGTTATTCTGTGCATATACTTTGTTCTGCAGGTCTATCATCTTGAGTCAGCTGTCACTTTGAATTTGCCTGGAGGGTCGTCATTGGTCTTTAAAGCTGTTGTACTCTAAACAGACTTTTTGTGTGGAACAAAAGTTGTCTTCTTCCTGTAAACGGTGTCCTCTCGATGTTTAAAGACCTGTTATATTGCTAATAACCTATTGATCTGTAAGCGTATTCTTCTGTTCACGCCACTGAACATCTGATGGAGCGAGTGCAAGAACAGCTAATTTGTAGGTTGGTTAGAGATGGAAAATTTACCTGACATGGCAGATGTGAGATTATATTTCTAGTACAAGTAAACAGAAAAAACAACATTGATTTTTCCATTACTGCAGAGTAAACACAATTCGCACTTGCCACCACACCTTTCCCCACCACTCACTCCCTTCACTCTCCTTTTCTTCTTCACATCCCCTTCCCTTTCCTCCACCACCTCCGCTCACCTCTCACCTCTCAGTATGAACAGTTTGAGAGCACCATAGGCTTCAAGCTGCCTAACCATCGGGCCTCAAAGCGATTGTGGAAGGTCTGCATTGAGCACCACACCTTCTTCAGGTAGGACTTGATACTCACAGATGCACAGAGACACACCTTTACTGCACTGCAGCTGAACCCTGCATGAATTGTTAGCACAGTAGTGCGATCCTTCATGTGAAACTGTGTTGCATAAATATTATAAACCTTATTATACAGCTGTGTTGATGCCTTGAAGGTGAGACACGTCATTGTTGATTATGAAGCAGCTCTATGTCGTATATTAATACTTTGAAAGTATCAAACCTACAGTCCACCAAGAACTACACAGACTACACTGTATTTAGAAACTGAGCCTTAAAACCAGCCATCATGACTTCTGTGACTAACTGATGTCACAACAAAGCAGTCCCCAATCTCAGTCGTGCCAACAACCCCCACCCATACCTCTTTGAGAGGCTCAGAGTGTCCGATCTTCTGATTGGGTCACTGACCTATTGTTACTAGAGCTCCAGAGAGACCCCTGAGACAGCAGATGTGAAACTACACTGAGATGTTTTTGGTTCTTATAACCACAAATATATCTTCTTATAGATCAACACTTAAAATATAACACAGCAGAAGAGTGATTATAGGAAAAAGGAAATATGGGACATCGCACTGTAGAGTTTTCTGAATATAAACTAATATGTAACTGTAAATTTACACTAAGGTGGCTGGAGAGGACTGGATCATTTGCTACTAATTATATGAAAAAGCAGGCAGTGATCAGTTGGTACTAATTGATTAATTAAATTCCAATTCCAAGTCATTAGAGTCTTGCATAATGTGCCTAAGAGCAAACATACAAATCAACACCTGCATGTAGTAAAGTACGTTATTATGTCCTTGGATTTAAATGGGCCTTTCTCAGTCTCGCTATCCAACTCAAACGGAAAAAACATGGTCCGTCTAAAGGTCCAAATGTAACAAAATCTGCCTACAACTTCACGTCTTGTCTGTCAGTACAAAAATCAAAGTGTGAAAATTGTATGTTGTGGTTATAGGCACGCCAGACTATTTCTTGGCTAACCACAGCAACGTCCTTTGTGGGTAGAGGGGAATCATGCTTTTCTTGTTTGACTCTGCAAGAAAGCAAATAAGCGTAATTCCCTAAATGTCAAAATGAAATATTTTAGTTTTTCTTTCAAGGAGGTTGCTCTGGAAATCAGCACCTGCTCACAAATAAAACAGAGTTAGTTGTATTAGACCTCATGTAGTAGAAACAAGGTACAGTGTCTTAAGTATTTTCATTTTCATTGTATGTTTCAAATGGTTTTGTCTCTGCTGTGTTGTAAATGAGGTTACTTGCTCCATATATCTCTGTGTTTAAATAAAGTTTATATTTGTGGTAATCACATTGAGCTGAACTTTCCTGCAGGTTGGTTTCTCCTGAGCCGCCTCCCAAGGGCTTTCTGGTGATTGGCTCCAAGTTCCGGTACAGCGGGCGAACCCAGGCCCAGACCAGACAGGCCAGCGCTCTGATTGACAGGCCCGCTCCACAGTTTGACCGCTCCGTTAGCAAACGGTACCTGCTGCCTAGAAGCATTGATGGAGGTGAGTACCCTGACTGTGTGTACCTTGAAGTTCACTAATGCTCAGTAACCCTCACTCATGTTCAGTAACCCTCAGCTTTAGAAGACGGATCAATGGACGATAGCGGTACATTCATGAAATCGTAATCTTCAGCTCTCACACAGTGTAAATATTTTAGCAGCTGGAATGTGAAGGCAGAGCTCATCATATCTCTGAGAAGAGAAATTAAGGCAGTTTTAACTTGCCTCAGTGTAAAATCTGACTTTATTATGGACAGCTCATTGCTATACAGTTTGATGCTTTACAGTCATGCCACATAAAAGTCCTTGTGGTTGATCGTCACCTTCTCCTACATTTTTCCAGCCTCTGCTCTTGGTGATAGCATGGACCAGCTGTCCCAGCGAAGCTCCAGTGAACGCACACAGTTCATGTCCAGAGAAGACCTGGACCAAGAGGGCAGCCTGGATCTGGACCATGATCATTACCACTATCAGGACCAGGACCAGGACAACTACACAGATCAAGAACTGGAGCAGTATGAAGGTCAAGATCAGAAGCTGATGCGGGGCGACCACTTCTCCACACCCACCAAGACTTTGGAGCTCAAGGTACATGATGATGATGATTGTAGCTCCTGTCGCCTTGGTGTTGTGGCTGTTGTAACAAATGGCTCACCTTTACTTCGAAGAGAAGAGAATTTCTTACAACAGTTACAGCAATTAAATCAAAGTATACTGCTAGAGCAATACAGAGGAGCTTTGGCCTCTTTTTGCTCATGTGAACAAGTGCAAGGCGCTTGCATGGATTCAGACAAATCCTCCATGAACCTCGACTAACACCCTTCATCTCTCTCTCCCACGTTCCTTTTCATTTAAAACTGTAATCAGCATCTTGGTTCTTCACTCCTTGGCCTAATTCTCCCTGTTTTCTGCTCCCCTTCGGAGTTATCAGACTTCTCAGTACGAGTTCTCTCTACTCGCTATTTCTTAAATCTCTTCCCCAAATCTATGTCGACCTCTTTGCTGCAGATGTTATTTTTTAACCCTGCCTCCTGCCTCTAACAGATCTTCTCTTCTTGCTGCTGTAATATTAACTCTCTTTGCTAACCTCTGCTCTCTGTCTCTGACCTCTGTCTCCTCCACTTCATCCTCTCCTGCAGAGTGAAGAGTTAGGCTCGCCTGTAGACTCAAAGCCAGAGGTATTTTGGCCTTGGTCCTTAGTTTCTGTCTGTGTGGTTTTGGTTGTTATAGGTTATGCACCTGTACTCTGTGTCTGTTAAGCACGACCTGTCCGTTCTTTTTACTTTTTGATTGTTGTCTTTTGAGGGAATGCTATTTCTCCTCATGTCATGATTTCCAGGATTTCCACTGAGTATAACCCATGGAAACTGCATGAATCGATCTTCAGATTAATAGAAACAAAATATTTAAACATGCATTCAGGCTCTTTTTTTTCCTTTCCTGTCTCTGCACCCTGGGGAATGGTTTCAGTGGGAATTCATATTAGACTCTCCTCATAGGCGTTCGGTTCTTATCTACAGTGACTTAAAAGAGTTTAGTTCTGGTGGAAAAGGCCTCTTGTTTTTCAGTTGTCACCATATGTTCGTAAGCGCACATCTTTAACAGTGTCCCTGTGTGAGCATAGAGGGATTGGTTGTTATTAGCAGATTAAGCAGATGGCCTCAAAGCACTGGGATTGATTCAGTGAATCAGTGTTGTTATAAAATCTGCTTGCAGCCCCGCTGAGATGATTTCATAATTATTTGATTGGATTAATAATTATTTTAAAAGTTTTGCTTTGTTGTGTTTATTTTAGAGATAGACACATCCACGTCATTTCTTATTTATATGTTGATTATTCTAGTGTAACCACTCCATATTATTTTATTCCTTAGCAGGTGTATTATTTAAGTAGCTGTAGAAAACACTGGCGCTGCATTAGTCTCTAAAGGACCTGTTCATTTGTGGTTTCGTAATGTCCTCTCACCAAATCTCTGGATAAGGAAGTATGGGAATAATCTCCCTGCCCAAGCACTTAAATTCAATCAATACACGACTGCATTAATTATCAGTTGGCCGACACTGTGATGGATCGTCACTGGCTTCCTGGCAGAACATTAAATGGGTTAACAGTCTTAGTCCAAAGCCCCAATGGTGTCAGCTGTTTCTGTTTGTCTGTCTGTCTGGCCGCCTGCCTTTTTGACTCACCTGCAGCACTTTACCTCTTTGTCTCTGCACGCACCTGTTCTCCAACCCCAACACCACCTCCTCCTCCTCCTCTTCCCCAATCCTTCAACCTCCTGCTTTGCTCAAAAAAACCCTGCACTTCATCTCACTTGCCCCACCTTGGGCTCCCTCATCTGTCGGACAAGGATCTGGCCATCCCTCGGCCCAAACAGGAGGTACTGCTTGTCCTCTCTTTTTGGCACGTGCTGTGTGTGACCTCCGCCAGGTGTGCTGTGTTTTCTTATTCTTATCTGTGCCTGTTAAATACCTTTAGAGCACACTTGACAGCAAACAGTGCTGTAGTTGATGTTAAAGCATTCAGTATGGTTTTACTACAGCACACCTAATCATTTTGGTGCATCAGTGTCTTTGTATTTCTGCAGTATCATATCTGTGCATGTCAGTCTTGTATTATTATCTGTTAAAGCATTTGTTATCTGTCTGGATTAGTGAATCAATAAGCATTTAAATCAGTTGGAGTTGTGTGCTCCGTTTTATAAAGTTTGCTCGGTGCTCACTAAGGCAGAGTGCAAATGGTTATTTATGATCATGTATAAGATACAAAGAGCATCAACAGCAAAGTTAAACTTAACTTGACCCAGATCTCTATTTATTTAAAATGCAAAGTAAAAGAAAAATGTTGAAAGTGAACTTTAACAAGGTCTGTATCTGTTTGTGGTGATCATTGACACCAAATGATTGTCCAATCATTGTAATTCCCTTTTACTGCACAATCTTAAAACAGACAACAACCGATCCTGGAGCACGCTCTGATCAGAGCAGATTTAGAATATTTTGACGAATGTAAGCTTCTACTAGACTTTGAGTGAGGATTTTAACTGATGTTAATTTATGTCCCTGATGTGCTCTTCATTTTGTGAGCAGCAGTTCTTGGATAAACCAGAAGATGTGATACAGAAGCACCAGGCCAGCATCAATGAACTAAAGAGAGCTCTGAGGCAGCCGAACAGCAAGATGGCTCAGAGAGAGAAACGCCTCTCCTCAGCTACTCCTCCTGGAGGAACGCCTGAACGGAAATCAGTAAGAACAACTTCATTTTCCTTTGTCACTGTACTTAATTGATGAATTACTATTAGTTAGTGTCTGTTTTAAATGCTGAATTGATCAGTCTCTTTCCACCCTGTCTCTGATCCCACTGAGCCACAGACAATTAGGAAAACAAGTACTCAATTACAGTATTTATGTGGAATCACTATGATTTCACTAAAGGCAGAGCAGTGTACCTACATAGCTATAGGCTAATGCAACTGTCTACTCTATGTCAACTTAGGCGACCGGTGATGGCAAATTGATTGACAAGCAGGATGCTTATGAAGGAGCACTGGACACTTACTCTAAAGTGGAAAAGAGTAAGACCTCCCCCATGAGTAGAAACGTGTTTGCAGTGACATCTTGGACTGAAGCAAATGTCTGTCAAACACACTGGGACTCTGTGGGAACTGGAGCATCTCTGAGACAGGAAACAGACTTTACAGTGACAGGACTGCGAGATGCCAGTGCCTTGGATTACATGTTTGCAGCTAAGAGGCATCATGAGAATGCCATTCAAGAAAATGGATATGGATCTCCACCTGACAAAGAGAGGAGCACAATGAGCAACAGAGATGTGAGGCATTGTCAGTATGAGCGCGATATTCACAGAGAGAGACCGAAGAACTTTGAAACGCCGGTAGCCGTGGATTCTCTGGCGGACGCCAGGGCTGAGAATGATGGGAGGCATCATGAGACCTGGAAGATCAAAGACCTGAGCCCCATGGGAACGAAAGATTGCAACAAAACTAGGAACTCAGAAGTGACCAAAATAGTCCCTCTCAAGCCACAGCGATCAAAGAAGTCTTTGAATAAAGAAAACAAAGGTGATGTAAACCCTCAAACTCAAAGCCAACCTGAAAGAGTAGCCTATGGTGTGTCTGGAGACGTATACATGACTAAATCAAAGAATGGATCATGGGAAGCAGGAAGGAGACTAGATGATAGCACCGTACTGCAATCTGCTACAGATGCTGTCAAGGAAAACATAGCAGCCACCAAATACCACAGTGAGGCTGCGATGTCATACAGGCAGCGGACTCAACAGACAAAGAACGAGTGGTCTGGACAACAGGAGCTGAGAGACTGGAGGGATGCAACAGGGCAAAGCCAGTGGACAAGAGGGGGAGGAGTGTTACCTGAGGATTATTCAGAGAATGTCTTTTCTAGCTATAGATTTCAAACAGCTCCCCCTCGAACTCTCCCTCTGAAAACGCAGTGGACCCGAGAAAGACAGAGCAACGTAGACAGCAGCCACATCCACTACAGGACGTCAAGCCAAGAAACAGCCAAGAGGAAGCAAGCGGTAAAAAAAAAAAAACCCTGCCCCTCTAACCTGTTTGTCAAACATCGGAAAGTAGAACATTGCATGAGCTTCAGGCGATGTCGTGCAAAATCTTGTTTTTTATCATCTATAAATAAAAACCAACCAAAAAAAATCACACGCATCCTTCAGAAACTCATGTGGCTGTTTATGAGAAAGCAAAAGTCCACGTTCCTCTGCATCGCATCATTGACCGACTCAGTTCACGTCCATGGTCCGGGGAGCTCTTTGCTTTCCCTCGCCCACCCCCCCCTCTGCAAAGCTTGACATCTGCTTGGCCATTTCAGAACCCTGTTGGCCTTTAAGCAAAAAAAAAAAAAAACTCCCATTGCTTAAGCTTCAGGTGTCCGTTTTTTATCCCACCTTAACTTGTCACGTTAACACCTGGTCTCTCCTTCCAACATCCTCACAGAATAAAGGTGGCTGCTGTTGCAAGGAGCGCAAGACCTTTCCACCATTTTTTATTTTTCTTTTTTAATTTAAATCCTTTTCTATAAATGGCTGTGAAGGGCATTTGAACCAAATGTTCTGCCTTGGCAACTCTGTAGCAATAGCAGAAAATGAGAAAGACGATTAGATGTAATCACAGGCTGCAGAGCTGCCAAACCTCTTCAGGGTTTAGGCATTCATATACCACATTTACGAATATGAATACCTCTTTCCTGAAAGGGACTTTGAAAACCTAACCTTTAAGTGCATGGCATTACCGTTGCACTTGCAGTCATTTTTAATGATGTCAGCCTGTGAAATATATGTGCATGTTTCTTACAGTAGCCTTAGGCTTTAAAGTCTCTCTGGGAATTCTTACGTGTTTATTGTGCAAGTTGAATACAACCCATGAAGTTGACGGATGAATAAAGTGTCAACATTTTACAAATAATAATGCTGTAAAAGCCATTAGCAGGGAAACTGAGGAGAGTACGTGATAAATGTGGTTTCATGTAACAAGGCTTTGAAAACTTCTTAACTGTGTTAGTTAACATGGGTTATGGTATGTTTAGGTATTAGAGTCTGTGGCTGTCATTTCTATTAAGTGGTGATTAGTTTTATATCTACCTGTTCTTTTTGTTTGTTTGTCTTTATAGGAAACACCTCCTACACCTGCTATTCATGAGGAGCCTCTCGGCGATGCATCAGTGAGTCATCACTCACTTCCACCAGTCTTGTTAGGTTTTTTCAGCCACTATCTTGGAAATGAGTAAACAAGCTACACTTTGTTTAACACATTCTTCTTCAGGATGTTTTCATTTGCCTGTGTGGTATCATATGAAAAATATGTAAATGACTTGTCTTGCCAGTTTTTTTTAAAGTGTATTTAAAATTCAAAAATGTATTGCTTTATAGAGGGGAGAGGAAGATTTAAAACAGCTAAGACTAGATAATGACTGAATCTGATATGGTGTTTTCATCCAGCAGGAAAAACAAAACCAGAATGAAAAATTGTGGCTTACACCCATTGATCGTAGTAATTGTTTCTGTGTTATGACATTTTGAGAGGGTGTAAAATTTCATTATATTAATGCAAAGTCTGCCTTTTCTGTAGAGGGAGCCATGGGAGAGACGTCTGGGCTCTGTATCAGAGGACGACCAGGACCACGAGATCCTGTACCTGAAGGAGACCCACCTCGGCATCGAGCGTAAATGTTCCAGCATCACGGTCAGCTCTACATCCAGCCTGGAGGCTGAAGTGGATTTCACCGTGCTCACAGACCTGCAGACAGGGATGGAGGAGTTCTCCAGGGGCATGTCAGAGCTGGGGGAGAGGGATCTCTCACCCGATGGGGGCCTGTGTCTGGGTATTGACTTGCTTCAGCAGCAGGGCCCCTCGGAACCATCTCCTCCGTTAGTATCGGCCCCTCTGTCCAGAGGAGCCAGCAGCAGCCCACCTGCCAAACTTATCCCAGCTGAGGAGGTCCGACCAGAGGTCAAACGACCCGACGTTCAGGTAGGCCAGTCTTTTCATTTCACGTCTCTTTATTGCTCTTCAAGGTGTATCTTCACTTAGTTGATTTGTTCAGGCACGTGAGAGGAAGGATACTATTTTTAGGCACAAAAAAGAAAAAGAAATGTTACTGCAGGGACTGTTGTTCAAAACAGGTGTAAAACATAATCTGAAAGTACAAGCTAGAAATCCAGTGTCATGTTTATACATTTCAAGTGCATGAGAAATAGATATAAATAAATTATAGAACCAAGTGTGATTGCATCTCCATCCTACCCGACCCCCACCTCCTGTGACACCAACATATCACCATTTTAGTGCCTCCCAAGGTTCCCTGCAAAGTGTTATGACAGGTTACCAAACTGAACCGTTGAGTTCATGCAAGTTTCATTTACAAGCTGCCTCTGCTGTTGCTGGTCAGTGTGACTGGAAAATACATAACAACAGTGCAACTGTGGTGGAACCACACATGAAGTGTTTGTCACAAATTTGACAGAAGGCGATTTTCTCTGTCTGTAAGGGTTTATGGTTTGAATCAAAAAAAGCTCCACAACACAAAGGTCTCGAGCTAAAATACACACATACTGACAATGATGCCTCTGGTGGATTTAAAATGAGAAATGAGCAGATAAAAGACAGAGACAGTGGGTATAGTGAAAGCAAAATGTTTTGATCTTCTTTAAAGGTAATGAAGAAGGAGCCTTTTTTGGAGGGATGTGACATGGACCAGGGGAGCATATACCATATTTTGGGGCAGATCTGGATTGTTTATAATGAATGTCTCTCTGTGTTGTGTTTAGCATTAGTCTTTGTGACCTTACTTAAAAGATAAAGCATTCCTCTTAAACTCCGTTACGGTCACTCGTGTTTGTCTTGTGTTCTTGTGTTCATTCATCAACTAAAGTACAAGACACGATGTGGTAAAACTGAAACGCGTTTCTTTTTCTTTTTCTCTTAAGCCCGTAGTCCCAAAAAAACCAAAGAGGTCAGTGCCGGTGTCATCATCAGTTGACAGAGATCAGTCGCACAGAGAAGCGAGTCGTGGGCCTGCTGTCACACCACTGAGCAGGGAAGCCAGTGATGTCATGCCCACGCCGACGGTGAGGAAGACAGACGTGAGGACGGAGACTCAGCCCAACGGGTCAGAGGTCACCACAACCATTGTGGAGTTCACAGATCAGGTATTATTGCAATGATCACCTGTGATTGTGTTATTTCATTTTCCTCTGTGTACAATTGTCCTGAACAAACAAGTCACATGATGAATTTGTCTGTTTCAGGATCATGGTATCTCCAGCCTCAGTGAAGTTTCTTACTCTACGAGACAGAGTGTTTCCCCTGTGAGTACAAACTGAAGGACCTCTCTAATTTGAACTCACCTGCAGAGCAGTGTGCTCACTTCTGCTCTTCAGGAGTAAAACCTACTTACACAGACCCAAATTTATGGATACATGCCTGTTCTTAATATCAAAAAGCATAACTTTTCATTTTATCCGTAAGGATGACTGCAGTATTGTGTGTGATGATATATGTGTTTATGAGTACTGGCTTTTGCTTTTCTCAGGTGCACATGGGCAGTCTTGGAAGAGAGACAGCAGGGTCACCCATCCTGGTTACTGAAAATGTTACCTCGGCAACCACTCATGTGACCAAGGTAGAGAACGTACACAGCTTAAAATTTCATGTTCATCTTCTCTTAGAATGGATATTTCAGCCATTTCAGCTTCACTTAGGCCTTTAGAAATATTCACTGCTGATACAATATTGGTTCAGATATGTGGCCATGGTCAAGAAAACATATGCACATATTTCTATCATGTTTGTGGCTCTGCGTTTTTGCTTCAGTATTTTTTTTTACCCTCACTACAGATTTTTGTCTGTAAAATTAAAATTATTATCCCTTCCAATGACACCAGTGGTGTGACTGTGATGAAATGAGCTCAAGGACAGTAACCTATTTTATTTTGGTAACACAGATATGGAAGTGTGTGGTAGCAGGTTAAACGAAAAGCCACTGTGTGTTGCAGACGGTGAAAGGAGGATATTCAGAGACGAGGATCGAGAAGAGGATTATAATAACAGGAGACGATGATGTAGACCAAGAACAGGTGAGCTGAGGTGGACAAATGAGATGTGGATGAAAAACAAAAAGAGTTGCAGTTGCTGTTATTTTGGATGAACCCTTAATATCCATAACATTTAGACATTGATATAACAAAAAGTCTTTGCTTTGGATTCTTGCATACACTATATCATGCTCATATTTGCAGTCATTAGCCTCAGATAACATCAACATTAGTCATCCTCACTTTGCAAGTACATTAATTAAGGAAATGAAATATGCAAAGACAAATGACTGTGCTTTGCAAGCAACTCTACAGGTAATTTTTATTGTAATTATGAGTTGATCTGGCTTTTACTTTTTTACTTCATAAAATCTCTAAGGTGAAATGAAAATGAAAAGAGCAGCAGTGCTAAGCAGAACAATGATATTTAGTTTAAAATAATATATAGCAAAGAAAAGTAGCACTCACATTTGAGAGGCTGGAAGTGAAAATGTATAAAATTGATAAAGTGTTTGCTGATCATGATTCTGTTGAGAGATTCTTCATTTCATGTCTATTTACAAGCATAAGATATGTCTCAGATTTGAACTGGAACTCAGTCTGGAGCTGGAAGAGACAGACATCAACAGATATCTTTAGAAAATTTGTATGAGGTTCTTAAGGTGTAAACACTGTCTAATCTTTCATTGCAGGCTCTGGCTATTGCAATACAGGAAGCCAAGCAGCAGCATCCAGACATGCAGGTGACCAAGGCAGTCGTTGTCAGGGAAACAGAATCGTCCACTGAGGAACGACATGGTGTATTAGAGGTATAGGTGCCATCTTGACTCCAGAGGATAATATCTGGCCAGGATTTAGCCTCACAACCTCCTTTGAAGTTTAGGGATTTAAGGTTGGCTGTCTTTTTCTTTTTTTTTATCTGCAGTCCTGATTTGCTGAGACGAGAGTGCCCCCCTTTGGACCAGAAGTATCAGTGCCCGACCTGAAATTGCCACCCACCATCCCTACTGATAGACTACTGCCAGTGGTGCTTAAGTGGAGGCTCTTGTACATGTTCACACACTCACACACACACACACGCACAAAGCTGAACAAGGAACTCCTTTCAAATCCTTCTATTTTGTTTGTATTCAAGCACCTCACTGCTAAAATCTGAGTAGTCTGGCAGTGATGCTGCAAAAAAAACAAAACAACAACAACAATAACAAAAAACACATCCTTCATGGTCTTTTATCAGTTGACATTAATGCCACTGGAATAATTCCAGAACATCTGCAACAATTAAAGAGATAATCCAACTAAATTCCCTGCAAAGCTCTCAGGACCTCTATATTCAAACCACTTGCTTCAGTGCTCCTCAAAGGTCAAAGGGAATTAGTGTAGAGGGGGTTTGTTTCAATAATCTGTGCACTCATTCACACTGTGGAATAATCCAAGGTCACGTGTCATGTTGGTACCCATCCCTAGCATAAACCATCATTTGGAATATGTGAAAAAAGTGGCCATCAAAAGTGTCTTTTACATGTCTGTCCTGCTGTACGTAATAATAAGAAATCATCAAACTCCTGCTGTGTGTGCGCTGAAGAAGAAAAGTGTGTGTGTGTGTGTGTGTGTTACAGTCTGTTAATAAGTCAAAAAATCCATCACATGAAGTGTCCAGTGAAGCAGGTTTTAGTGAGAGAAGAAGTAATTCAATGTTAAGTTTTCCCTCCTGCATAGCCTGTCAGATGAACAGATGAGTGCCATCCTATGGCCATTACACTGACTGATGATGATGCACTAATTAGACATGATCACGCTGTGCCCATAAGGTCCTCTGATGGTGTTTGTTAAAGTGTTTGTTAAGGAATAAACTTGGAGCTAGTCTGATCCCCAAACACACACACACACACAAACACACACAAACACATACACACACACACACCCCTGTATCTATCTCAGTTTTTACTTTACTCCAGCTGCTGCATCGTGATGGATTTTGATTGGATGTTTTGAGAGTCTCAGCATACAGTTTGTCTTTGGACATTAATACACACAGTGTACCTGTTGTATTTATTCAAATGGTGGCAATGTAGTTTCTGAGCATGCTGATGTTTCCGGGTGAGCCCAGTTTCTTGCCTCCCCCAGCCCTTTGACGTGCTTTCAGAATTCAGCTGGATAGAAATACCACTTTGGCCATTTTGTGTAGTAAGTACATAGAGTAGGCTCGCAACCTTGTTGAAGCTGCAGAACGGACTGCTGCATCAGTAAAACTAGTATTTAAATTAATATTTGCATGATAATTTTTGCATTATTGGATTGAAATTGAGTGATATGGATATTAAGGCAAAAGAAGGATGGATCTCAATACCCAGGGTTATGAAGGAAACAAGTAATAAATGACTTAAGTATTCACAGTCTGAAGAGAGATCTGAGCTCTAACAGGAAGTGAAGAGTATTCATCAGAGAAAGTGGAAAATATCAAGCACACAATTCGCGCTAATGTTTGTCAATTGCCCACATCCAGCCTAACCCTACGCCACAGTTTGTTCCACCACTTACAACCTCTGAACAGCGTCATCTCATTCTTAGTTGCTGGTGTTGTTTACCCATCGCATTTAATTCCCCCATTGAGGAAAGTCAAATATATACATTACGTGTGGTGACCGATGTTTCTCATAGCTGTTTATTCTATGACAAAATCCTCTTTTAAGATTCTCTGCTGAAATGGTGTCAAGCATCAGAGTCCATCCAATACTCTTTAAAACAAAGTGCAGTGTTAGAAATAAATGGTAGGGGCATCATATTTGAACTTTTAGTTGTGTGTGATTTGGTACATGAATGTTAGAGGGATGCCATAGACATGTAGTGTGCCAAGTAAGGTAGCAGTCAAATTGTACAAACTCTGATTTTGTATGAAACTTAAACTTTATATGAACAAGCTACTTTTAATTACACAAGTGCCAGAAAGTCAAATGCATAAACTTGACATGGCAAAGTTTTGCTTTAATTATGGAGTCTTTAATATTACCTCCTTGCGAAAGGCATTTTTTTATACAAAAGTCATGTACTCCAATAAATCAATACATGCAGCAGCAAAATCACTCGCCTGAGAAAAGGCAATGTTAAAAAACTGTCATGTCAGGTTTATGAAGGTATTACTGAGGTGTAACTTTGGCTTTCGGACACTAAACTTTAACAGTTAACATTTCACATGTGCAGTGTAACTCCTGTTGTGTTTCATATTTTGGTTCCAAATACTTTAAAGTGAAGGTGATCTCATGGATATGGGTGTCAAACAGGAAGGTACAAAAAAAAAGAAGAAAAAAAAAAGAAGAAGAAAATATGCAGCCATGCATACAACCTTGTACTGTATTTTTGGTGGCGTTTGGTGGATTGTGAAGATGTCAAGTAGTTAACGGCCATGGGTTCCATGTACACTAGGGGGCACCAGTTACCTAAAAGAAGAGAGCTTTGCAGCAACATCAAGCATTCCCAGCTGAAATCCTCCCCACTGTCACTCACTAGAGGCAAATTTACCCAAACCATCCTTGGATCAGTCTGGAAGGTCAAACTTTCCGCCCTTTGCTCAAGGAAATCTGACAGATATAACCTGACTGTGATAAATGGCAGACTCTCGGCTGTAGCTCAGACACTTGGTACCAGACACAGATTGGACGACCTCTGGCTGACCCTTAAACCTAGCCCACTCCTGTCTGTACAGAGCCCTCCTCCTCTTCTTCCTCCTCCTCCACAGCAGCTTCATCTCCTCTTCCCTGCTGCTCTTCATTGCTTGGTGCTGTGTCTTTGCTGTACATTGTACTTGCGTTCCTCCAAAATGAATAAAGAGGAGAGAAAAAAAAAAGATGAGAGGGGACTCTCTGTTTGATCTCTACCATGTATCTGTGTCTTATTACACACCCTTAGGCCCTCAGGCCCTTTATTTTTCATGAATGAAAACAATCTTACAGTAATCTAAAATGCCTTTTATGCGTTTTTGCACTTCAAAAGGATGCTGACTTGTCAATAGCTTATTCTAACTTCTTTTGATACTACAATAAGAAGTCAGCTCAGCTAATTGTTTACACATGAAGAAACCCAATCTGTATAAAAACGAACATGCACAACATTGAATATTTGTCTAGGAAAATGATTTCCATGTTGGGGGAAGTTATATCATCTGCTTAGTGTAGATGTAGGTCACTGATATCATGTCCTTTCAAGCTTCTGCTCTTCACATCAGATACTGTTGCCACTGCTGATTGCTCACAGTCATGCAGACACAGCATGAAGTGTGGAACAAATCAGTGTGCCCCTGTCTGTGAGGGCAGAGAGATCACCAAACGAATCTCGAGAAGGTGACAAACTTGCACTTAATGGATGGTATAGATCTGCAGCTATTGATTGCAACTATGACGATCTGTTTTCACAATATTGATCACGTGCGTCTATGGAAGGATGCCAGAGAAAAATAAAATGTGAAACATCAAAACGACCTGAAGCACAGAAGTGAAGCTACAGCCGAGGGGCTTAAAGAGATTAACATTCACTAAATTGAATTAGCAATTCACATTTTGAAATTGCCAAGTCAAGCCCTGATCTTTTAATTGAATGGGAAAAGGCTTCATACAAGAAAACTCCCAAACCAAAGAATTTCAAGTTTTCTTGCATAGAGAAATGGGCTGAAAGGCTTTTGACACACAGCTACAGAAATGTTTGGTTAAACTTACCTCTGATGCACCACAGTCATCTTCCACAAAGGCTTGAAAATATAATTGTTCCCACTGTGCCCATCTATTATCACGGTGAATACAATTAGAAGTATGAAATAATCGGACAAACCTTGACTCTCAAATGTGAGTGAGGTTAGACTGATACTGGACTGAACAGACTCTAGCTGCTTATTTTGCTCTGTGACCTGGATAATAAGTTAAATAGAAATGCAAAAAGTGTATTCATGATCTTAGAAACTGTTTGACAAAGATAAAAATCTTACCTCAAGGCCCATGTATTGGCTTTTTCCAGAGCAAACTCCACCACTCCACCATTGCCTGGCCTGATGAGGAAGGAGCACTTACTTTGAAATACACAACCTTTAGACCCTCTGTGACATCAGAGAAGGAAATGAGGAAAATGGCATTATGTTTATTCAAAGCAGGTTGATCCATTCAGACATCCTTAGCAACCCAAGTACGTACACTGGCCAATCTCATGCCAAACAGCAGCTGACATCCCCACTATGCTGCCCGGTGCTCATCATGAGAGATAGGAGAAAGGCATATTGTTTCTGAGCCTGAAAAGCCCAAAAACATCATCTACAAAGTAACAAAAATGAAAAAATAGCAACATACTCAGCAAACAGCAAGGTCTGTTATTCATAAATTATAGCATGAGTGAGCCAAAACACAATGGGGGAAAAACAGAGAAGGAAAATAAATAAAACATGTCTCGAATAATAAAAATATGGATAATAATCAAAAGACTTAAGGCTCATTTGGGACCTGAGGATTTCATACATACAGTGTACAACAATGCGGCTTACACAATGCTCAGTGTGCCTTTGTTACACACCTATAGAGGATGAGGGAGACATCGATTCATCAACACTAGTCTGTGTTTACAATGGAAGCCATGTTGGGAGAGTGTACACGCCGCATTTTCTCACAATGATACAACAGGTGGGACTTGAACCACGTCGGCTCGATACCTTTGGTTCCAGTCAGCTTCATGGCAGCTATTGAGGTTTCGATGTAACGTGGTGTAACGCAAAAAGCATGAATAAAATCCGAGTTACAAAGGTCCCAAATTCAGGTTTGTCATAAAGCAATGAGGCTTAGCTCCCTGTTTTCTTTATTTTTTTTTTGGCAGGGATTAGTAACAGTTGGTTTTTCTTCTGAAAAAGTTGAGAGAGTTTCTCGAAAACAGTCCAGAGAGAGGAGGAAAATGCCTTCAATCCATTGTTTTGTCTTACGTCAAGCTTAAATATAACTTCACTCATTTTTTAGGAATGAGTTCTTTAGTGCTTTAGCTGTCTCCATCCCCAGATAAGTTACAATCCTGACATCCAAGGAAACATCCAGTGGTACATACAAATCCATTTAACAAAACCTGCACGGTCCCACAGAGAAAGCATATACACATCCTATTGTGCATCAACCAACATCAGGCCTCCAAGGTTAAATCCATATGAGAAAACCCATTGGCTAGACGGGAGCACAGGAAAAAAAAAAAGAAAAAAAAAAAAAAACATCTTCAAGGAAACTGCAGTCAAGTCACGGTGTCCTCTCAGTTTCATAAACACAGCTTCTGAGGAGTCACTTCCTTTCAGTAACTCCTTTAGAAAGGTACAGGAAAAGTCTTCCTCACAAAGAGATCTTTGTAGATGGAAGAGGAAAGACGCCGTGGGGTAAGAAGCAGGTGGAAATGCTGCTGTTGCTGTCAGTCTCTTCTTGTCTTTGACCTACTGTTCTACCTCTTAACAAGCGGCTGCATTGCCTGGAATCTGCAGATGTTTGTCATAGCACAGTCCTGGCTGTGAGGATAAGGGCTGCAAGGTTAACCAAGGGATATGCAGAGGCCTCTGGGGCTGCTCCTATGGCTGGGGAGCCTGAAATACACAAACAAACCCACATCCCACAGGTCCAATGGCCAAAAGTTTAAGAAAACTATTTGAAACTTTTTAAAAATAGTTAAACATGAACTCTGATCTAAAGCACAAAACATACCAACTGTAGCCTGTAAGATGCCTTAATACAAAGATCTCTGTGCTGTGAGTACATCACTAGATCAATAGATGGCACTAGTGCGCTTCGCTCAATTATGGGCCAACCTGACTTTCAAAGAGCTCAACTACTGAGTTGGGCACAGCAACAGCTATAGTTTGATTAAAAGGAAAAATCCACTTTTAACAACCAGCTTCTGGCAAAATTCTTTGCATGTCTGAGTCCATTTTGTTGTTTTATGATATATACTTCTCAGTCTGTGGATAAGAGACTGTGTTTTACTGCTAAAGATAAAAGAGAGAAACAGCTTATTTGAAGACTCACTATTTTGCACCAACATTTAATGGGAAAAAAATACCTCATAAATATCAGAGATACCAACTTATCTGCAGACAGCAGCCTCAAAAGACCATAACACAACCAGCTGCAGAATGTGTTGTGTTTAGAGTACTAGAGTATATTTTTACGCTTGCACACTGGTCCTTGATGAATACCAACAATGTCAGACTTTCTCTGGGATTTCTGAAAATCCTCTGCAATAGTAGAAATCAGATTAGAGACAAAATAATTCCTTGTTATATTCTGCACACCACAGTGTTACTGGCATCTGAAGGTAGATGTTTTCTACTCTACCCTCACTCAGCTGAATATACATGTCTTTGCAATGATGTCTTTGCAATGATCATTTCAACATTTCATGTGTCAGGACAGTCCCACCTGCTATCTTGGGGATGGTTATCTGGCGGCTGCTGCTGCCTTCCCCGCCCTCACTGAAGGGTTTAATCTGGATGACGTAGTCCTGGTTGACTGGCAGTGACAACTCCAAGGAGGTGGTGTTGGTCTCCACCACACTTGGGCGGCTGTGTTTGTCCTGACTGTACATCACCTACAGGAAAGCAGAGAGGGAAGGATGATGGCAATATGAGGCATGGTATGAAGACAAAAGCAAGGAACCATGCTCTCGTTGATGCACTGACGAGTAAATCTGAGTTCTCACGTGTTTTCTTTCAGACACCTCCAAGAGATGTAACGCGCTGCTACTGAAGCTAACAAGACTCACTCCAAGTATTTGCACTGTGTTGGGGGCATAAACTTAGAGATGATCATCCTTAGTACAATGTGCACAACTGAAAAGCCACAGGCAGAGTTTCACATTCTAAAAATAGGAAATTAACATATGTATCTTTTAGATGTCACTGGTAAAGGATTCATAACAAGCTGAAGTGCAATCCCTGAAGTAATTAACAAAATGTATATGTGTAAATAAATTTGCTATGGCAAGTCAAATGTCACAGTGTGGGAGGATGTCAATCAGTCAACTGCTGATATGTATTTCCAGCCGTGACTCCTCCATGAGCAACAATGTTAAAAAGTTATAGATTTTGTGTGTGGCTGAAATTATCTGGCTAGAAATAAAAAGATGTCAGCAGTGGGCTTATTAAGACTGGTATTATTGTTTATTATTGTTATTTTAAGAAATGAGACAATTTGTTGAGGACTTAAAAAATGTAATTCATATGCAACTTTATTTGACGGATACAACTTCAGGATGAAATAGGGCATCGTGTGGTTCTCAATGAACTACTGTGTGAAATAAAGATCATTTTTTACTTATAATTGTATTCATGATTTAGAGTATTTAGTCAAAACTGGCAAAGAAGCACTCTACTCATATGAAGTAAATGGACCAAGTGACAGTCTGTCAATCTCTGTTATGTTACAATCTGTAAAACCATTTATTTGTCAGAGCTGCACTCAGCTAAGTTTAAGCTTTCTCTACTGGAGAAGTGTAAAAATTGTCCACTTTTTACCTTATACCCCGTAACTTCTGACTCATTCTCCAGAGCATGTACTTGGTCCCACCTCAGGATGACCTTGGAGTTGGAAGTGTTCCACATTATTTTGACTGGGGCTTGACTGGGTGCTGGGGAAATTTTACAGGAGAAGAAGCATGAGAGGAGAAAAAAACAAGTTGCACAGTCAATAAAGAGTAAAACACAGCACAGGGGAGATTTCTCATGTATCTGTATCAGTTTATCATACCACCATTAGGAATGACTCTTTGGAATATACAGTGTGTAATGAGATATACAGGGGGAGTGTAACATAAACCCTGTGACAACAATTAAGTGTAATAATCACTAAATAATCATAAGAAGCTGCACATCAGCCTCCCTGTGACCCACTTGTGGCTCCATGGAGGACTGATCTTATTCGTGGGCCCCTGTTTTGTTTGCAAACGCATGTGCTGAGGACACAGCTGGCATGATACACACATAAGAATGGTAGAAGAGGAAGAATGAAGGAGAGGTGAAGCGAAATGCAGAGGAGAGTTGGCTGGTGTTTTGAGGGAATCCTGCCTCAGCTGCAAACATCTCATCATTTGCCAACTTGGCCTGTATGTCAAATCACCCATTGTGACCCTGTTCACATTGGTGCAATGCCAAGAAACCAAGCAACATGCTTGCAAAAGGAAAGAGAGGAAGAGGAAGACGGCTGGCTTATGTAAACTAAAATAAAATATTGAACAAAAATGTCTCTCTAAAAGATTTATCACATTTTAGGCCTCAGCTATACACAGTGTATGTTGGTGAGACACATTGTACAAGGAAACACTACTGGTAAAATCACATATATACTCCAAAGTGACCATGAGGCAATTATCAGAGATTCAAAAAGGCCACACAGTGTGGTGAGTCCTTACGTGGTTTCTTGGTTGTGACATTGACTATGATGCTCTGTGGGCCCATTCCAGCACTGTTATAGGCCCGGAGGGACATGAAATAGGTACTGCTGCCCTCCAGATCCCTGATGAGTACTGAAGTTTTATTCCCCACTGTCCTGATCACTCTGGCTGTGTCCTGCTTTTCTTTTTCACCCCAGTACCGCAACTAAAATCACACAAACAACACACAGGTTATTCTTAATGGTCTGCACCTGATTTCTAACTTGACAATTCCACTGTATAATGGTGTGCATGAACCCTGAATGTTATCATGTTTATATATTGTGGTTCACTTCATGAATGAATAATCATACAAACATTGATACAAAAAAGGTTGCTGGCACTATCCACTATGTTGTGTGGGCATGTGTCGGTTTGACCTCATAGCCCAGGATGCGTCTGCGGTTGTTGCTCCAGGCCAGTGGCTTCCAGGTGACCTCTACTTCGGACGCTGATACACTCCTTGCCCTCAGCCTCCCTGGAGCTCTGCTGGGCTCTGAAAAGCACATGATAGTAAGAAGACATGGATTCAGTACACCCACGTCTACAATATGATTTATTGAATGTTATTGAATGTAGTGTAGCTCTATCTCATGTGTAGGGAGGAGAGAGCACTTCACCATCGTACATAAAGTTGAATTTCACTCAAAATGTAGTGTAACTTTTCTGGCTATTCTATATAGACAACAACCCCCAGAGTATTGTTATGATGCATATGTAGGACTAGTACAAATACACTGAGAGGACGGCATGTTCATTGGCAAATGATGAAACCTATAAAAAGAATATCTCTATCACTTTAAGTGTCTTCTGCACATGTTTATGTCCACCTTTGTCTGATTTAAATAATGCTAAACTAAACATTTGTTTGTCCCCTGTGAGATAGGCAAACCTGTTTAAAATGTGTCAGAAAGTTGTGTTTATATTTGTGACTGCATCAGTCTTAGCCAGAAGCTGTTTGAGAAAATATGTTTCCCCTGCTTCTTTTAAAAGTGCCTGGGCCACAATATTAAATCCAATTCTTACAACAAAGAAGATGTTCAGTGATAGGTACATGACAATTATCAAAAATGGGAACAAAAAAGTTATAGAAATGAAAGCAAGCCAGTCTGATGCTGCATTCTTGCAACTTATAATCACTGGCAGTGTTAGAGTTGTTGTACATTCCCAGAGAGAAATGAAAACATGTTTGCTGTAGCTGTAACAATACCCACCTTCCTCGGCTGAGTGGATGGTGGTCACTCGACTAAAAGGACCCTCTCCCTTGTTATTGTAAACCCCAACTTTGACTTGATAAGGAGAGAATGGAGGGATGCTCTCATTCTTGAAGACATATCGAGAGGCTTCTGGGGACGTGACAGCAGCCTGCATCCAGCCTTGTGCCCCAAGTGGGCGGAAAGCTACCACGTAGCCAAAGCCTGGACCGCTCTGCAGCTCCTCGGGAACAGGCTAAGGAAGTATGAGATGACTCAGAGGGATGACTCAAGATGACTGATATTAAAGATATTAATACCTAAAAGTACTGCAGCTATGCATGGATTAGGGCACTTAGGAGAATAGTGCTGAGACTGGTACTGTACTTGCAAGCCTAGCATGAATTTATCACTGTCTGCTTAAGTAGTTTTATTCTGGGGTGAAATATAACAAAACTGTGAGAGAGTTCATCTCTGTCTATTCCAGCTTCACATTAAAAGAAGTGAATGACAAAACTGACTGGAGAGGTCCAGATCATCGCACAAACCAAATTTACCAGAGTCAATATTTCAAATTTATTGTGATGGATTTCAATATCAATATAATATAGGCTTGTATACACATATTATACTAATGCATGTTTTTTTTTTTTTGTTTTGTTTAATCAAAATCCATCTCACATATGTATTAAAACATAATTCACAATTAAAAACATGTGCTCACCCAGACACACAAATAATTTAACGCATGCATTCCTACCTCCCAAGTGATGACCAGCTCTGAACGCCCACCACCACCGCCATTCACTCTGGCTGGAGTCACCCTGGGAACTGACAGATGAACAGAGTGTTATGTCATAGCAATTTGTAAACTCAAGTATCTGTCATTTAAAAGCAGAGAAAGGAAAGGGTTAGACCTTTCTTAAATTCTTACTTAAATGTGCAGTATAAAAATCCCATCACTTTATTATATAAGTTGTGAGACAGTGAGCCTCTTTATATTTTTATGTTAGTGCATAGAAATGTTCATATGTATATGTGATAAGAACAATAAGTAGAATGTTTCTACATGTAATCTGTAAACAATTTGTGTCACTCACTGTTGTCACCAGAGAAAATGTAAGGAGATGGTGATACATACGCATTTCTTTGGTGCGGGCCTTTTTGGAGGGTTTGCTGGGCTCTCCTGTTCCAATAGTGTTCGTTGCCAGGACTCTGAACTCATACTCCACCCAGGGACTCAACTCAGTGACAGTGGCTGACAGCTGCTTCCCCCCAAGCAGCTCAGGAACTGAGAGACATCACAGAAATAACCTTTCATCAAAGCCCTGCAAGATCTGCCACTGAAACTAAGCCAAGCTGATGATGTGTTATTTAATGTCATTTTACGTGTGGTGTTTGAAAAGGATACCAGTCACTCCCCCTTCACTCTTTTTTATCTACTCAATGAACTTCACATTCACAAAACCTTCACCAGATTGTCAGATGAAACCAGCCTACCAGTGGTGACAGCTTGCCACCCAAGAGAAAAGGGCGTTCTGGCCTGGATGGTGTAGCTGAGGATGGGGCTGTGGTTATCCATGCCCGGTCCCCAGGACAGTGAGGCAGTGGTCTCCGTCATCTCTGTCACCTGACAGTCTACAGGAGGGCCAGGGGGACCTTGAAAGATAATTTGTCACAGTTCACTAACAAAGGATGATATGTACTGTAGAGATTAATGAAGACAAAAGAAACCAAGACACAGAGTGGGTGGATAACAGCTGCTAACAATTTGCTGAAGCTTAAGTACAACACTGAACTACAACCAGTCCAAACTGGATGTTTGTTACATTGAGGGTGAAATGAGAAAAAAAATCTAACCAAGAAAATTCTGTATTTCTAAAGAGCAGTATTTGGACTAAAACAGATCATAATATGCTGTAGAGTAATGGTTCCTAATGTAGAAGTGCAAAGTAAATGACAGGGGTCACAAGATGATTAACAGAGTAAGAACGAAGAATACATTAAATCATTTTCTGTAATGATATTCATTCTTCTCTAGCCTTTGCTTTTTTCAGGGAATGATCAGATAGTTTGACCTCTTCTAAAATGAATGAAATGAAACAATGTAAGGCTATGATGTGGAAAAATCACTCACTGTATGCACTCTCTGTAACCTGTGATGAAGGGTCATTAGGTACATATGGTTTTTATCTTAATTTGAAAAGGGTCAGAAGTCAAAAAAAGGATGTAAACCACTGCCACACAGGAATTTTATGTGGGAAGGCAGAGGTGCAATAACACTGTATGTCTGCATCACGGTGCACAACATGTGCCTCCCATATAGCACTACTGTATATAGATGCAGTGTGCGTTGTCAGACTGCAGCTTTTTAATTACATACCTCACAGTAGCTTGTAACATCCTTTTTTATAGAAGGCTATACAGGAGCTTTCATGACATAGAATTAAATTGATGTTATTCACTGGTAAAGAGAGTGAGATTTGATTTCAGAAATGTCTTTGCTAAATGTGTTGATGAATAACAGCACAGGTGGAGGCGTTCTGGCCTTGGGCCGTGAGCAGCACAGTTCCTGTGATGGTGTTTCCTGACCTGGCACCTCTGTATTCAGCTACATGTTTTTAAGATCATATTATTTCTATGTGTGTGTGCATGTGTGTGTGTGTATGTGTTGGGGTGGGGGGTCTTAAGGGGGTGGTTGCTTTTAAACATGTAAAACACTTTGTGCTGCGTTTTTAATGTATGAAAAGTGCTGTATAAATAAAGTCTGATTTGATTTGATAACAATAATTAAGCCGTTCTCTGGGATCTCAATGGCTGTCCTTGCCAATGTTGCTATGCCATAGATGGTATACATCTAAAACATGTAACTATATGTGACATGATTCAGGTGTATGCCATCTGTGGCATAGCAATAGTGGTAATGTGTGTGCACTCTGTTCCAAAAACTTTTCAACTAAGCTAGTGTATACAGTGTATATGTAACAAAAATATTTCTTTATACTGGAGGTGGGTGTGGTGAATGCAGAAGTCTGTTTGCTTGTGCAATACAAATGATTCCTACTGCTACTTATCATCATCATTCATACTGTTAAGCAGCCAACAAAATGACATATTGTTTGAATCATGTTCTTGAGGAATCAAAATGCTTCAAAAAAGCTACAACTTCAACCATTATAACTAATGGTCCAGGTGGAAATCAATAGTGGAAAAGGAGTGGGAGAAAAGGAGTGGGAAAGTCATTGTTGTCTTGCATATTGCATGATTTACATGATAAGAAGCTGGATGTTTCTTATATAAAGTGAGACAGAGTAGGTGAAAAAAAGCTTTGACATGTCTAGTATAAAAAATGAGACTGCTATTGACAAAAACAAGCCATAATCACTCGTTGCGTGACACATTTATGCTATTTATGCAATAGATTGGAATCTCTAGGAATAAAAGACAAATCACATGAGGTGAGGAGAGTCAATATCAGATTATCATGAGGTAGAAATATTACTGCAAGAACTTGACTACTGAAGTTTGATGTATTACCCCCACCCATTGAGATAATGTTTTCAGCAATGTCTGTCTGTTTGTTTGTTGGTGTGTTGTCAGCAGCCAAGCTTGGTGGAGAAATAGGACATGAGCCAGCTAACGTCAGGCAGATCCAGACATGGAGATCTATTACATGGATTTTTCTTATGTTCTGGTTGGTGTATGATGTTTGACATGATGTTTTGGTGGAGTTTTCATATGTGGTTTAATGGCCATCCTTACCTCTGACGACCACATCAGTGGCAATAGAGACACTGTCCACCTTGGTCTGAACCGCACATGTATATTTCCCAGCATGCCTCAGTTGAATATTCCGGATCATGATGTCACCAGCTGAGCGCTGTCAGTTCAGAAGTAGAGAAAAAAACGACAAGATGAGTAAAGAAAAACTAGTAAAAGGGCAAAATCTTGAAATTCAGTTCTGATCAACTGAAAGGACTGCAGAAACAACAGCAATGTCAGAGTGATTTCTTTTGGCATTCAGTTTATTACATTATGGAAGAAAAAGGTACAAGACAAATCCAGGGACATGCCAAATGACTGAGTGCAGGTTTTCATGATCATTTATGAGGACGGTTCTTTGTGGGGAATTAAAAAGCTTCTTTCAGCTCTATCCCTTTTATTCACTCTGAATCCATTTACTCTGCAGACATCCATTCAATGCCAAATGCATTATTAGCTTTTAACTTTAAAGTTAGCGCTAATGTTAAGTTGATGTCTTATCTATGAAAATAAGGGACTGTGAAACAGGATGAGGCTCAGTAATTACTTTGATGTATAATCAGGGACATTTTATACGGCTAAAAATTCAGTTGCTTCAAGTAATTCAGTCTTTGAAACTCCCTGCCATCATTAAAATAATATAACTAGGGATGGAATGGGTCACAGATCTCTCACTTTTGCAAATTTTATACACAGCAGGAAAAAAGAACCTCCTAGCTTGCTTATTAAATTAAGTGAAACTTCAAGAAGTCCTACAAAATACTGTAATCATGTGTTACATGCCTTTTAGAATAAAAAGAATAAAACAGAACAGAATAAAAAGAGGTGATCTCTGTCCATTGCACATCACGTCTGCATCTGAATCTGGAGGTTGACTTGTGACTTTAGTGAGTTAAATGAAAACACGAAGAAAAACACTATTGCTAAAAAATACCAGTTAGATTAGAATGTTTCTGTTCTGAGCTGTACAAAAGAGAGGGGCTGTAGCAGTGAGGTTCATGTAGAAACAGGTCAAGGACTGTAGCTCTCACTTTGTTTAAAATTTGCAGGAAACACTGTGCTCTCTACCAGTTGACTTAAAAGATGCTGCTGCATTTTAACCTTTACTTCCCCTTGTAATCATTTTACCATTAAAATAATCAAAACTGTCAAATTTGAATAGAACCAAATCAAATGTTTTTGTTCCTCCAATTTCTGAGCAAGAACTCTGTACTCGTGGAGATTATGGCTTCATGTTTACTAAAGGTATAATATTACACCCTTACGGTATTACAACCCTTATGATTTTCTTAAGACTCAGGCACCTACTTCAATGTGATATTCTTCAATTTAGTCTGTGTAATGGATTGCGATGACCTTTTTCATCTCTATATGTAACATGTACAGAACTTGAGTGAGTGCTGAAAAGATAGAAATCAAACACTTAGATTCATACAGTACATAAAAGGGAGCAGCTATGCTGATAAATGGCTATTGAAATACATTACAATTTTTAATGTCCGTGAGTTTACAGTAGACTCTATCAGGACAGAAAAGGATGTCATGTTCTGCTCTTAAAGTTATATAGGTTATTATACGTCCTGTCCTGAGTGCTGTGTCTTCAAGGAAGATTTGAATGAGTTGTGATATGTAAGTGATGTCATGGACCAGAGCTCGCTGGCTAGCGTGAGACTGAGGTGCTCAGAGATGCTATTATCTGTATCTATATCTGTTTAATCTGCACAAGTATCTGTATTTGGATTTAAACTGGGAGTGAGAGTGGTTTGTACCACCTTCTTTTTTTGGTTGGAGATGAGAACAGATGTAATCAAATTGCAAAGGAACTTTTTTTTTAATTTAAAGGAAGGAGGTACTGCACTGAGGATGCACATAAAATACAAATACGCTTTCCTTTATTCTCAGATTAAAAATATTCAGATTCCACTCATTATCTGTGCCTTTCCAAGGAGACAGCTGTTGACGGGGAGAGAAATAAAGTTTGATGCTGAAGTCACAACATTTCTTCTAGACGGGTAAGTAAACAGCTGTTGATGTTAACATTTGCCATGTAACAATAGCTACAAATGGCTCCTTTAACTAATGTGACCATCCACCATTAATATGGCACTGGTGTCTTTTACTACAACGCGCGGGGTGTGGTGTGATGCAGTCAAGTGTTAAAAAGAAGTTCTGCGCTACATGCAATTATAAAGCTTCTGTTGTTGTTCATGATCATGTTCAATGAAAAAAAACAACAAGGGGTGATAAAGAAGCCAAGACCTCATAATTGCATTTCCTAATTAATGAAAAAATATATTTTCTCTTAGATGATCAAGTGTGATACATGGCTGAGCTTTGCATAATGAATTTTTTGGTTGCTGCTTATGTCAGTGGAAGGGGTGGGAGGAGGTGTTATTAACAAGCAGATCGGGCAAAAGAGAGCCCTCTTGTTCAGTCCAGAAAAAAAAAAAAAAAAAAAAAAAATCTAACCCTGATTCATCATGAGCAAACATTCAATATTTTGCTCCTTAAAAAATGAAGCTGAAATGAAGCTTCAGAGAAATGAGATGTAAATATGTTAATAAACATTTTAATGGAATAGGTAAGAAGAATAACCACCGCACACTGGTGTGACTCTACTGTGATTTATTAGGTGAACAATGCGTTTCGTGTATAGCGTTGTCAGGTTCATTTTAATGGAGTTTAAATAACTCACTTCCCTGTGAGTGACTGCAAACTGCTGTATTTATGTAAAATTTCATATATGAGAAAAAAAATGAGGGCATGGAAGAGGATATCCTAATTATTACAAAAAGCAAAACAATTCAGATATGGCTTTTATTTAAGCCAGGCCATAGAGGCTGTGAGCTTTTTAAAGCTGTGAGGGCATGAATACACTTTTATCATGTTCAAGTACAACCAAACAGGTTGGATACTAAACTTGTTTTTCCCCCTCAGTAATTTTGTGTTTTAAATATAATACATAAAAATATATACAGTATGTAGTTCTCCCAGTTCAGACTTAATTTAAAGTTAGTTTGTTTGTTTATTGTTCATCTGTCAGGCACATTGTACGAGTGTCAATTGCACCAGAGTTAGCTGACAGCTAATTTGCATCTGTAGTCCCTGGGCAGCCAAACAAGGAACAATTAAGACTGAACAAAAACTTGACAATACATTATTGAACCAAACATTACAGCTACAGATACAGTCCATTTAAAACCAGTGCATATAAATAGCAATCTAACAATATATTAAATATGAATGTGATCTATTCAGCAATAGTAAATATAAACAAAAATCTGCCCTTATGCACCAATGAATAGCAAAGAACTCAACTCAAACACTTGAAAGATGGTGATCTGAAGGAGATGTATGCATATCCCATTTCCTTTCTGTTGTTCATGGTAAATTTTATCATACTCTGGAAACATCAAAATATTCATAAATAGATGCCCTTACCCCACCAACTTTTTCAAAATAAGCCCCGTGGCTTCCAAAGTGGATGAGCTGCTCGTTGAAGAACCAGGTGAACTTAAGGTCCAGCGTAGGGTCATGGGAAACCTGGCAGGGCAGCACGATGCTCTCGCCCACAGTTACGTCCAGATGACCGGCTGGACTGGTGATGACAGTTGGCTCTGGAAACAGGAAGCATCAAGTTAGAGAAAGTGAGCATTTCCCTGTATATTCCCTCCACAGTGTCTGCAATATAAATAGTTATTCAATTTTGGTCCACTTGCTTTGTTTCTTTATGTTTTTCATATTATCCGAAAGAACTGCAACAAAACAAATCTGTCCCAGATGTTAACAAAACAATATAAATTACTTTTCAGTCTGCTAGGGAGCTTATACTGCATCTCTTTCTGAGACTTTCATAAATCACAGAGCACAGCCTTACGTTCCACTTAACAACAACAGCTACAAAATTAAAGAAAAGCAAAAAGACACACTCAACTACTACTGCAGGTCAGAAGTGAGCCAGTAATTTGGCTTTATTTGTGCAGAGACAAAATGCTCTCATTTCATCCTCAGCATGGTGTGCATCAACATGATCTTTGGTCCCTCGCAGCTGGGTGTCTCATTCAACAGCAGTGCAGTGCACAGGCTGGGAGACCCATACACCCGTCCACTGTAGATTATGCATGCATGTCATAAGCATCTAATGGACAGGCAAGCCAATGCAGCATGTCAGGGGGAGTAAAGGTCTATATTCAGCTCTGTCAAAACAGGCCAGCTTGTTTATCTCGTTTATCTCTAAGGGGAACTGACTGGTCATGGTGGTGCATTCCAGGTGAGTGTAGGGAAAGTTTGGCACCAGATGCAAAATGAGAGGAGCAAAACTTTCTGCTTGCAAAGCTGTCATGCTTGATGCTGATTTCTTGTTAGAGGGCAAAATCACAAATTGGCTCCCTCATCCCCTACAGTTTGCTCTGTGCATGACAAGTCTCATTGTGTAAACCTATGGCCTAATGAGAACATGTTTTTAAACAGCAATAAGGAGCAGTTTTTGCTCTATAAACCTGGGCCAGGATAATTTAGACAGGATATATCCGTATTTCCGGTTAAATTAGCATATGATTTGCTGAAATGTGTTGTTATCTTCAGTGAATGGAGCGACAAGAGCTGGCTCCTTTAAGATGGACGAGATGTTCATTGACTTTCAGAGGTCTAGGCCCACTCTTTAGCCATTCAACATACAAAGGAAGGACACGGAGGTGGTGCACATTTATAATTACCCATAAATACCTAGCTGAGCATCTGGACAGTAAACTGGACTGGTTCTTGTAACACAGGCAGAATTTACTGAGAGGGGCAGAGCCGGCCTTTTCCTCGGGAGGCTCAGGTCATTTGACGTCTGCAGTGAAATCATCTCTTCTGGTTTCACTGCTCTACGGGGCTGCCATCAGACTGTACAATACCTCAGCCAGAGAAATTGGCTCATGAATGAAATCATATTATTATTATTATTATTATTATGAGTGACCCTGCAGATTACCGTAGCATTAAATCAGTTAGAGCCCTTATCAACAGCAAAAATATTAACTGTATTTACTGTATGGATGTAAAATCTAGTTTTGCTAAATACTTGTACTTGTGCTGTTGAATTTCTTCTTGAGTGCATAAATCCTTCCACCTCTGATGAACATTCGAAACGCATATAAATGTACAGTATATAGTGAATAACAACTGCGTTGGTTCGTGTAAAAAGGCTGAGGCAGAAAAAAAAATCAGCAAATTGGGCTTCTATGCAAGCAAATTTGCAATTCAAAAAACTTGTGAAGAGGAATCACCAAAAGGCATTTTAATAGAGCACTGTTGTTGACGCTGCTCTTTAGAAAGACCTAGAAAATTCATTGCACTGCAGAAGTGTGTGATTTAAATGGATTGAAATCTTAAACAAACCGAGCATGGCTATGAGCTACTGTGAAAAAAAAAAAATGTATGAATTAAACATTGAGGCGCATGAATGCAATAAGCCTCTTGTCTCACTTCTTCCAGCCACTGCCACTCAACCAGCTGGATTGTATATGTGTCAGGTAAGGAGGGGCTACTCTGCTTTTTACTGTTTGTTCATCAAGTGTGCAGTGAGAGTCAATGTTTAGTTCATTTTAATTCCTTTGCCTTATCTTCCTCCAAAATACTGTGAACCACAAATGATGTGTTAGTTTATTACAGGAGCTGGATAACAAAAATTGCAGGGGGTCTGGTATTCAAATGGATCACACAAAAGGATTTTAATAAATAACTACTGTTCCAAACCCCATCTTAAAATACATGACAAAAAGCAATTGTTCGGTAAATTACATGTTTGGTCTTAAAGCAATAATATTCCTGAGCATAATAGACATATTGTCTTAATAAATGTGGATTGCCTTCGCTCTGCATCATGTACCGTTTTGCACAAGACCACAGGTTACCAGAGTAACAGATAATGGCCATGAAATAAATAATAGACCAGCAACATCCAGCTGCCATTTAGAGTACATCCACGATGTCTGAAGTCAAGTCAAGAAAATAACCTTACCTTTAACCAAAAGGCTGCCAGCACTGCTTGCCACTCCAAACTGGTTCCTGGCTACACACGTGTACAATCCCGCATCCATTTTAGTAACGTTGGAAATCCGAAGGCTCCCATTATCCAACACAGTGACTCTGTGGGAATAAAAAGGTAATAAAGAATATATACATATATTTGGTGAGTTGACATTGTTAGGTTAATAAAGTCACTGTAAAGCTCTACGTGTGAAAGCCTGTGTGGCCGTAACTTTGTATTCAATGCAAGTCCAGTGTCCTGTAGCATTTAACTTTAGCCCGATCTCAGAGAATTTTAATTGGCTTCTTGAGCTTCAGAGTGACAATAGAAGAAGCTCAGTGTGGGGAGATACAATTTGATTTCTCAGCACTGACTTGATAAGAACAGTGCAAGTTCTCTGAGAAAGTTTCATCTTCAGTTCATTTTCATTTCACTAAATTCATCTGTTAGAAATCTGAGTCACCTGTTCATATTTAATGTATGTATTTAATGTATCTTACATTTTTGTGCTGAACCAGAGCTGCAATTGCAAATATGTTTTGTAGGAAATGGAGATGGGATTACATTTTCTATTGAAGCAGTAAGGATATTTAGCAAATCTCAGTCCCAAATAATTGATGCTGATCATATAAAACATAGTTGTCTGTTACCAAAATGATAACAGACAACCTAAAGCTTTCCAGGAAATGTTTCACTCCTAGTGCTTTGTTGAAGGTTCAGTAAGTATTGTGGAGTGCTTAAATACAGAAAAAGGTCCACAGTGACTTTTTAACAAGCAAAGCAATCTTTTCTTAGCCTTAACTTAAGGGTCTTTTCTCTCCACTCTCCACAGATGGAACTGCAAATCTCTGATAGTCTTGTGGCTCATACACCCACATCCACCCAAACCACCTCCTGCTGACAGCTCTTGTTCAGAAATGCAAATTCTTTATTTAATTAAAAAAAGAAAAGAAAAGAAAGAAAAAAGAATATAATCCATCCTTGGGTTTGCATTTAGTAAAAAAAAAAAAAAAAAACATATCTGCTGCTCCGTGTACATACGTGCTATAAATGTAATTTCTAGAAGTGTTGTTTGTCTGTTATGGGAGTGCTGGAAGAGTAATATGAGGGCACAAAATGTTATGCTGAACAAAAAACTAAACCTTATAAGGTTGATGCCCCCTCCAGGAGCACTGAAAAGATTTGTGGGAGATGAGTTCTTAAAAGCATGCCAGTGTCAACAAGGCCTTGAATTTGGTGTGTACAGAAAAGGTGCACAGAGGAAATATACATAATTCCATTCATTCTGCCCCATTTTGAGCAAACTCAAGGATAAAAGAGGATAAAAGAAAGAAAACATTTGATTGGGAAACTTGTTTGATGAGATGCACATATGCCTGAGACATCCAAACTGAAATGAATGACAGGGCTGTGGGTGATTGAGGCAAACAATGAAAACACATTTGTGGTTTGATTAATTCTGTTTACCATGATGCAGAAAAAAGCATTCCTTTACTTTGGTGAAAAACTGGCCACATGCTGCACAGTGTACTCAGATTAAAAGCTAAAAAGGGATTTACTCATGTTTTCAGCATTGCAGACAGTACAACAACAAACATTATCAGATATCACCAGTACTAGGCTTGGTATAATGTATCACTAAATAATTCATTTTTAATACCTACTGTTCATGTTTGATGCTTTTGTCTTTCCTGTTAACAAGGCATTCCAGCTGATTCAGACAAAATCTTTTTCTCCTTTGATCTCTGTAATTACTGGAGGTAATCTATCACAGCCTGTAAAAGACAGTGTGACTCTTTTTGCTTACTTCCTGGATTTTGCCTGTTTCACATCACGTAGAAATATTTCCCAGCACTTCTATCATGCTTTGAGGGGATGCTATTTGCTGTCTTTCCATAAACTTGGTTTTCAAAGTAAATAGACTGAAACAGTATCAGTATGACATGTGTCTGCAATAAGTTGTTATTTTAGACAAACTATATTTTAATCAATTTTAGTACATATAGCTCAGGCATGTTTGGTCATTTTTGGTATTTTTGGTCACCAGTGAGTCTGGTGAGGGTTGTAGTCTACAGTCCTGTTATCTATTTGTTAAAGAAATATTTTATTTTGACATTTTATTTCCCTGACATTCTCTGATGATACAAATGTGAAAAATGTACAATGTATTTGAAATCCAGAGTATGAAAAACAAATTAATAATAAATAAAGATATTCTAAAGCTTTTCATTAGAGACAGAACATCTCTTGTTAACAGTACAAGGATTAAAAAAAAAAAAAAAAATCAAATAATTTACCATGGCTTCAGAGTATTCACACACCTTCACTTTTGAGAACTTTATTATGTTCTGGATTTAATTTTGAATTGATGAAATTTCTGCCCATTAGTCTTCACTCAATAAGCAATGGTGATAAAATGAATGAGCATGTTTTCCATATAAATTAAAAATCCCCAAAACAAAATCTGTCATTTCAATTTGCCAAGTCGCTAAAAGGCCCATCGTGAGTTATCATTGCTAAATATCCGTTATGTAAATTTAGAGAAACAAAATAATAATACAGCAGGAACAGGAGACCTCTCTATATTGTTGCCATGTTGGAGTCGAGTATCTGTGATGCCGAGGTGTCCTTCAGCAACACCAAGTCTCTATCAGCTCAGATCTCCTGAGAGGGGGGGTACGCATGAATAAAAGTCCTACAGGGATCAATAAAATATCACACTGTTAAAAATAAGTTCCCTCGAGCCAACAACACAGCCACTGCTTGTTCAACTAATAATTAATTTGTCCCGATTATTACAAAGTTATTACAGACCATTAAGCTTCATGAGCACTGATTAATATTTCACGGCATGAAACAGTTGTTTGTCTTAGATTCTAATGCCAGGGCTTAGCTGACAAAAGGACAATATACATGACAATTCACATGTGCTAGGATTTCCTTGTCCTTGAAGAGTAATTTGTCAAAGAGAGAAACTCAAATGCCTTATTGACATTTTTGATGGATGCAAAGCAGAAAACGCTCCAGCTTCACCTCTTTCAAAAATTCAAGCTACAGTGGAAAATCTGTCTACAGTTCACTCCTTCAGCCAGAAAGGTCATGCCAATTTGATCAAATTATACCCAACAAATTTTTGATACTGCCTTTCAACCGTGGTTGTAGAACAATTTCCTAACCACATTTGAAATTAATTACCCCATTTACGAATGCCATGCCCTGCAAATCCTCACTAGAAGCTCCCATCTTATCTTCTAAAGTGCACATGATGGTGTAATGGGGTTGAGCCAGTGTCTCAAAGAAGGACTTGAACACTCCTTTCTAAAAGATCCCTTGAAGGCAGCCTGGACCTCCCAAAATGATCAAAAATGACCTGTATCGCCTTAAAGGCTGGAAGAATTAAAATACATTAGCCTTCTTGACAGAGTTCATTCCCCGTGGATATGGGGGTATATTCTCCTAACTGAACTGAGCCCTTCCTTTGTAATGGACTATAACAAAGAGTTATGGATATGAGATGTCACAGGGATAAGACTTGCCATTAAACTGTGCAGTAGCCTATGTCAGGCTTCCTCTTCACCCATGCTACAATGGAACGGTTCAGGATAAAGATGTAAGGAGCATTATCTGTCTGACATGCTCTCACTTCTTTCCCTCTCCTCACAAACTTTGCCCTGGAGCAATTAAGGTATAGGGGAAATTTGTGGGATAGATAAAATCTTGAGCAGTGTGATATAGTAAACAGGCACTTTACCTCAATCTTATTGGTGAGTGTAAAATTGAGCTACTGGCTATAGTCTAAAAGCCTGCTGTGTCTCTCTCTGGAGTAACAAAAACTAAGAGACTGGAAATGAAAAACATTATATTTTAACCACTTAAATAGGATTGCATAATTAAGTCAGTATGTTACTGGAAACTTACTGTCTTATCAAGTTGTGCTTAATTAATTCACTAGTGATACACATAATGTTTTGCAAACATATCCGGAATGATCTTGCTGTTTTCGAAGCAGGATTATAAATGGATTCACATTGCTAGTCAAAGCAATGCATGTCATTTTGCATAACAATCTTAAACACAGTGGTTCAATCAGGAGATAATATTCCTAAGAGCTGTTTCCTATATCCATTTCACGGTTTCTGGCAGTGGTCAGCAGTGAAATTAAATTAGGGTAAGCACTTTATCGTTAACCTCATAGCTTCCTTTTAAGTGCACTGCAACCCTGTTATAAGGCTATCTTGTTATACAAGCCTGGGATATGGGCTGATGTAGGTATCACCATTGCATGATTTCATTAACTAATCAGATCCTGCCTGTGTTCTTAGTTGATTTGTTCTCCCCTGCTCCAGATCCTTGAAAACATTATCCCTGGAAGATTAGAAGGAATTATGGGTATTTTAGTTGAGCCAGTGGGATGGATTAGTGATATGCCACTGCTGTAATAGCATTGGTAGCCGCCCCATTTCGATATGGAGGAAAGTAAATGCTAACGAGCCAGGACCGGGGGAATAGGTTTGCGAGAGATGCTGCAATAATGTCAAAGCCTAACATCTTGTATGCAGCTCAGGGTGAGGCTGTAACGTTAAATCTCAAATGGGAAATCTTGCCTTTATGGGCACTACTGATATTGCACATTGCACTATGGATGCATTTTCCTTTCAGTACTTAAGAGGATGATAAATCTGCAAGCTGGTTCCAACATTTAGCAGGCCTTTGCAACACATAATCTTGGTGCTGATTCTGCTGCCCCCCCCCCCCCCCAATAAAACATCTCTCCTTTAACCGAGATGTCTCAGCCTGGTATTATCGTCTGTATTAACAAACACCTTTAGTTTCCCCAGCATACTGTCTGACAGAGGAAGGTGAGACATGACTAAATGTGCTGCACTCCCACTGTGGCGCGGATGGATATACCAGAGGTTGGATATGGAAAAGCTGCTGAGCCAGTTGAACAATTAATCCCATATCAAATGAGAAATCTGGACCCCCACTATCTCACTGCATGTGCCAGCAGGTGTGCTTTTCTCCCTGCTGGCACATCCCTGTGAAAAATAAAGATGCTATCAAACACAAAGTGGAAACGCACAAGTGAGTCATTTGTGTACCTCACATACAACAATGCCATGAGAGACTTTCCTCTCAGATCAACAATTACAAGTGCAGCAGCACGTCAGTGTGCCTTGGTTCATGCTCAGTGTTTGGTGAATGTAGGGCCATGTGGTGACATTTCAAGATGTATAGATTTCCTGTGACTGCCCGTTTGTGCATACGAGTATGGGTTAGGAACAGATATAGTGTATTTACACTTCCCTACCTATGGGTATGTATTTAAAAACTGCCCCCGATCACATGTGTATATCTCCCTGCTACATGATAAGACACAGTATGAATGCTGACAAGTCACTGATTATACTGTACATCCTGCTGCTACCTTGACCAGCATTATATCTTGAGGAGGTGAGGTGTTTTTTTTTCTTCTGATTAACATTTGTTTTCTTTCTTCTATTCCTCTGCACCCCACACACGTACTGCATTGATCTGCACTTAACCTGATTTCTAATAAAACAAGGTGTCCAGCTAGTTCCCCTGGTGTCACCACCATCACAGAAGAATGTATGTTATTCAGCAGCAAGTCACTGATCAGTCCTTCTGGGTATTTCATCTGCTTCCTGTGTGTCTCAGTGGTAGTCTGGATCATCCTCTGCCTTGTGCTTTAATGACTCTCCAGGCCTTACATGCTGCTAATGAGCTGATGGATCAGCACATCGATCCAAGTGCCGCAGTCTAGGAACGACCAATTACCTTAAGTAAACAGTGCAGAGACCAGCTCTGAGCACAGCCGGGAGAGCAAAGTAAAATGGAGTTCAGCGAAGAAATGCAGATAGCAGGGGGAAAGTGGTGAAGTGCAGAACGTGTTATACAGCTCAGGATGTATTGTGTCACACTGTGTGTTCTTTGCAGTTTGTCACCATGAATATCAAGTAGGGAAAAATAAAATAAATCAATGAAGTGGTATTCTGCAGGTAAAGCAGACAAACTAAACAACTGTGGTCCCACATTTACTGATCTACACAAAGAAACCTAGTACCTGTGGCTCTCTCTCAGGGCTTCCTTCCCTTTCCTCCAGGATATCACACCACGTGGAGACATCCTGGGCTTACACTCGATCAGAATGTCGCCACCCTGTCGGGCCAGAGTTTGAGCCTTTAACAAATTCTGTGAGAAGTCCGGAGCGATGGCTGATGGAAAGAGAGGAAAAAGAGGAAATGTAAGTATTAATGTATTTGTCTGAGTGAGACAGCAGCAGAAGAAAAAACCAGACAAGAAATTTCACATTATTGTCAGAGAGAGAGCTACAGAGTGGGTAGTAGCTACTGAGGAAGTGACAGTGAAGAAGCATCCTAAATCTTGCAGGTCACTCCATCCATTAGGAAGGTCAGCCCTCTCATCCTTCCCTTTCCTCACCCATAGACAAGTGTGCACACACAGACAGGCTCACATGCTTACATAAATGCAGTAGAACAGTCATGGTAAAAGATATTTTATTTGAAAGAAAGTAGGTTTTCCAAATCCATGAATTTTCCTTAGAAGGATATTATGCATTAAGAATTAAGCCGTGGGGCTCTGAGGCAAAATCGAGAGAATGTAAAACGAGAGGGAGGCTTTGTTGCTGCTCCTTTAGGCCTTAATTACTAAGGCGCCGTCGTCTGGAGCTGTTTTGTATGCACACCGACTCAGCAGAAAGCTCTTCAAAGTGAACACGCAGCCTGGCGCCAGTGACATGGCTGAGCACCTGCCAACGCATGTCGGTGTGCGTGCATCCCTGGCAATACACACCATAATATGCATGTATTTATACAACAACCAAGGCGTCTCACTATTATTTCTTGACACTAAGTGCACAATGCCAGCATCTCCTGCAACGACAGAATAGACAGATTTGTCGCACTTTTCTTATAACACACGAGTGGAATTCATATGAACTCTTAAAACAAGAGTTAGAGAAGCTCCAGTTTCGTTTGAATCTCTTAATCCTCTGTTTTAAATGAATACAGCAAAACACAAAATTTAAACACATCCTCTTGTCTGAAAGGGGTCACTTTATTGGCTTGACTTTCTGCAACAGCTGGGTCAGCCCTACAATTACTATTGACCACGAGTGGCTGAGTGACTGACTGATGGAGTTTCACCATTAGTCTGCTGGCCAATTCATGGAGTTTCCCCATTGATCTTTCAAAATGATTTGGCACTGTTTCTATTAGGGAGGTGTTCAGATCCTGCAGTGTTGACTTGCTGGATTTAGAGATTTTTTCAAAATAGGACCAAGTGACAAACGTTGGATACTTTCCATAGAAGATGGTCACCAGCATGTGTTAAAGGTGGTCGAATACCTTTGACTAATAAATGAGCAGATCTGAGGGCTCTACTTAACGATGCAAAGGGCATGCTCTGAAGCGTGTAGTGCAAGTGCATTTTGGGCATGTCCATGTCACTTTTGCTATTTTAAGGGGGAAAAACCTGTCACTGCGACAGGCGCATGGTACAAATGGCTTGTACTTAATTATTCATGGATGTGTTTTGACCCTAACATCCAATAAACCAATCATAGTGCCATCTCCCCTTTCCTTTTAAAAGCCAGGCTCACTTGCACTTTTGGCGTATTGCTATTATGTGCAGCGGCGCAGTGCTTCACGCAGTGTTAGATTCTATTTGTAGTCAGTTGATAACATATTGTGACTGACCAGTGACTCCAGTCATGACACACACAAAGTGGACTTTGAGGGTCAAAGAAGGGCTGAGTGAATCAACATGCCACGCACATCTTTACTTTGAAATAGCAACACAAATCACAACATTACAAATATTTGATGTTATATTATGAGAAGTGTGAATAAATCTCCAGTTCGTTATGTGACTGTGGTGACAAATTAAGGTGATGAATGAGAACTGTGTGAACCATCTGTCTGAGGGCTGCTTTGATGTCAATAGAAAACGTCTGTGGCTGGGGAAGTCTCGCTGAGTGCTGAGACATCCATGATACATGAAAATATTATACAACACACAACATGCCACAATTACCAAAGCTCTGACCTTCTGAGGCTTCGTTTTAAACACCCACCTGACTGATTCCAGCACCTTAACACATTTTAACACACTGTGTGTAACAGACAGAGTGTATGCAAGATAGGACCCAGATGAGCAGACATATGCACAGAGAGAACCCCCCTCCTGGCAGATCATCATACAGTGCTATGGTCCTTATAATATCATTGTTGCAGAGGAGGCTACGTAGCACTGATGTCCGGGAACACTAATAAAGCTCTACATTTTAAATTCATGGAGGTTATTATAAAATCTCAAATCAGATCTACCTGTGATTAAAAACAAACAAGGGAGCAGGATTTTTTTCTGATGACTGATGGAGAAATGTGCCTTCAGTGTGAACAAGCAGATAAGTGCGTCAGAGTCCGAAATAACACTGTCAAATAATAAATATTACACTATCAATAAAAAGATACACATGAATCAAAGTTGTGAAGTATTGTGTTATTTATCAAGAAAATAACTGTCATATTGGTTAATCATGGCAAGAATGGGTAGTTGCTGCCCAGCAGTAGTGTGTGTAGATTTTATGTAAATATAAAATATTTTCTTTCTCTTGAGCAATGGCAATTAAAGATGTGTTTTTACTGCTTCAAAATCCTTCTTTAAAGAGGTTCAGAATGCAAAGTGTAGATTTTTGCTGCTTTGATGCTCCCCGCTGAAGGGCAAGGACACTGTCAGATTAATCCTGTGACCTCTATTATAGAACAGGACATCGTGTTAAGGAGATGCACATCCATAAATGATGAGAACTAATACAGTAGTGGCCAATATGGTCTCATAATGTATTCTGTGGATGGGAGGAATGAGCATTGTTTGTGACGTAAAGGCCACACATACTGATCTGTTTAAAGCATATGCATTTACATTACAGACATTTGTTTGAAGCAGCTATGTCAGGAAGCAAAGTGGCTTTAATACTTTATTTTACCAATGTCAAACTGCCACAACAAAGTGCTGAGAGCGCTTATATAAGGATTTATTTTTTCAATGCCTGCTTTTATCTCACCAGCATGAAAGGAATTTAAGTTTGCATCTAATTTCTACAGTAAACCAGACGCATCGAAGCTTAACTCTAAGTAAATATAGACTCAATTCACAAGTCCACTTGTCCAGATAGTTATATCATCTCAGCTTTTCATGACACCTGCATTCGTCTGACTAACTGTTGCCAGCTACCGTCCTTCTTTTTAAACATGAAGGACCTTGAACACAGACGTTTAACCATTTTCTGTATTTCCATATGCTGTGTGCTGTTTGCTTTTAATCTTAACTTCTTGTGTCAGTTATGTAAGCAGTGGCACAAAGTTCAGCTCTATGATTAGACTGCTTCTGCAGTTAGAAATTAACTAAAAAGAATTTAATTTCCTTCTCAGCAGACACAGCAAATCCACCGCAGTTGATTTTCTGCTGGTAACTAGTTCAACCACAGTCTTGCTCTCATCACCCTGCAGTTCTTGGTGCACAAAGCTTTTCATCCCCAAACACAACTGTCAATTCAACTTTCCCACCTGAGGAGGGACCAGCACCTAGTCTGGTTATTTAACAATGCGAGAGGAACTATTGTGCACTTTTGGCAAGACCAGAAAAAACGTTTTCAGCTTTGATTTGAATGGTTAAATTTATCCTACAGATCAACTGTACATCATTTTAGGAGAGTGATGTCCACACAGGGGAAAAAAAGTTTAAGAGCACTGATAAAAAAAAAAAAAGAAAGAAATAAAAAAAGGGAGAAAACATTTTATAATTATTTTGGTGATCCAATTGGCAAAACACATTTACTACACACGTTGCAGAGACATATGTAGTCAATGTTCTGCCAATATGACTGTGAGCGTAGGAGATATGGCCTCAGATATACACCTTTAATTATAGTGCTCGCACCAAGCTGACTGGTATGATAGTTATTTTGGCACATTGATCATCTTGCCAAAAACAGTGTCTACCATCTACAAGTGATTAGGGAGATGGCAGGAGCACAACTCCAGTAAATGTATTCTGAGTCCTGCGTGTTTGGTCTTACCTACAACTCGTAGCTCAGCGTTGGTGAACACTCGGCCGTGCTTGTTCTCCGCCACACACTGGTACATGGCGATGTCAGCCAGATTCAGGCTACTGATTGTCAGCACTCCATTGATGGCCTGAATTCTGTCCTGCTGCAGACACACACATACACACACATGCATACATTTAATACAGTGCGACTCGAAATGGAGGCTGCTGTGCTAACCTGACAACAAACATGAAACAGGTTTAGACAGGGTGAGCAGTCAGCACAAAGTGTTTGAGTGGTTGCCTCTGGCATAGAAATAAAACCTAATACAATCCAACAATCCAATTACGACCTCCTCTGTACTGGTACTGTTGTAAGCTCCTTCAAATACTCAGGCTCTTGGTTAATTACTATCTGACGAAAGCACCGTTATTACAATCATGCTGCGTCTCTGCCTTGTCCCATTGTCCATGTTTCTGGACGCCTACATCCACTATTCACCCTGTTTTGGCTCTTTGGTCTCCACCAGCATTTGAAAGACATATCTTTGTCTCCAGCTTGTCACTAACTGTGTGTGTCTGTTGTTGTGGGAAGGGACAGTGTGCGATGATTCATCGTGGTTGTGTCGCCACAGCAACCTCTTCCACATTATATGTACAGTCGTTTGATCTGATGTTAATTTATAAAACATTGATTAGTAAAGCAAAGAGACAAGTCTGATGAAAAAGAAAGATTAAGTCCTGAGAGTTGCTATTCAAACAGGATGCCACAGTAACTGACCTTACATTCACATCAAGCAGTCTGCTGTAACAACTCTGACAGTGATCGCTCACAAGTACTGACACATGTTTATATAACATTACTATTATATAAACTTAACAAAAGTATACAAGCGTTCTAGACTCAAGGTTTTCTGACATATGAGGAAGTTCAGGTTTATTGGTATAGCACAATGTGAAAAAGAAATCTGAAGTGCCATAAAAAGAGATACAATAAAAGAGAATGGGTTACAACACACACACACACACACACACACACACACACACACACACATCATGCAAAGCCCAATTCAGCAAGTAGGATGTTCCACACTTCAGGTGGACAAAATTGCAACCCTGTGACCTGAGAGATCTGGTGGATAGATAAACTGATAGCATGTCAGATATATAATCTGGAGTCAGACTATTCAGGGCTTTGTAGACTGGGAGCAAAACCTATACGTCAATCCAATAATGAACAGATAGAGAGTGGGGCTGTTTGAGAATTGGGGTGACAGTGGTCAAATTTCTCGTTCTTAGTCAGACTACTGGCTGCTGCATTTTCAGTGAGCTGAAGCTGCCGGATGGCTTTTGTACAGGAAGACCAATGAAATGGGTGTAAGAGTAATCAATTCTGCTGCTGAATAAAGGACTTGGACAAATCCACAAACCATTTATCTGAGTTCCCTCAAAACTTGTGTCTATTTAAAACTTAAGGGTTTAACACTCATGTCAATACAATAATCAAACGTTTAGGCTGTTGTAAGTGCTTACACTTTTTTGGACGATCATAGTTACAAGCAATTATATAGTAATTACACACTCATGGAGTCTTTTACAATAGCCCGTAGTAAAAAAAAAAAAAAAAGAAGTACAAAGCCAACCAGTGATATTAAGACCATTACTCTTTTTTTAATCCTAGCTAATGTTTCCACACTTGGTACAGAAGTATGTTTTTACGCTACTGGAGTGTGGTTTACTGTGTTTTAATAGCTTCTACAATTATTGTTCTGTTGTTTCCTGTGGGTCAATAAATAAGTAATATAAGGTCACTGTAAATTCTATTACTTCTCAGGTGTTCTGGGAGCTGTATTTTTCCCAACACTACTTTGCATAGGTCTTGTCCGCAGCAGCATTTAGAGCATTTGTCTTCATTTAAGGCCAACCTACCAACCATGGTTTATAATAATTTATAATAATCTAATGTCAACAACCATTAAACATAGCAACAACATGATTTCTGTTCACTCTGTGGTCTATATTGTGAAGCTGTTTCAAGACTAACCTCTCACTTTGTATAAGAAATGTGCGCAGTCTTTTTAAGGGAATTTCTAAACAGCCCAATTAGTGCCATAACAGCATGACACACTAGGTATTAATGTGAGAATGCTGATCTAAAAACCACTTTGAGGTGGGTAATTAGGGTTATATATGGACATTTTAAGCACTACAATCCCAACTGTGTTCATTTTAAAGAATGTTCTGATCTAATTCAAGCTTTAGCCACACTTTTTCTCTCCTTGGGGGGGGGTTGATAATTGAAACACTGCTAATTTTCTGTGGTCTTAATAGGCCCGCAGTGAATATGTAACCCCTCACTGCTTAACATAGCACTGAGACACCATCAAACAGCGTCTGAAATCAAACCTCTGCAGGACTAGTCAGGAATAAGCCGTAGGATGCTTGTTGTTTTGTTCTCCTCCAAGCCTCACAGTGTTAGGTGTCAGAGAAAAAAAATGGGTGATGCTGTTTGTTAAAAATTACTACAAAGAATATGGACAGTAATCAGAATACCTGAATAAAGCTCTAATAAAGCTCTTCCCACTGCTCCTTTTGACCTTTACAAGGTCTGGCACTGGTTTCTGCTCCCTTTTTTTTTATAGTTGTGTCAATTTAAGAGTGGCTGCACTCATTGTTCTTGCCCTTGATCTTTCCCATTCAGTGTAGCTGAACCTTTTAATGTCACTGACAAAGTAGTCCGGAGGGTCCTGCTGCCAGTCTGTCTGTCGTCTAGAATCATTACGGCACTGCTACTTGAAAAGACAAGGACTCTCCCTTAACATTAGTCAGTGACACTGCTGACTATTTTCAAAGTGGGCTCTTTCCAGGGTCCCGGCACACGATGGACACACGGCTGACCTGGCGCTACGGCTACTGCCAAAGGGGGTCCTGGTTGAGGGTGGATGAGACAGTTGAACAAGTGGAACACAAGTCTTCAGATTTTTTGGCCAGGAATAGATACTTGTGTGTTCAAGGGAAAAGGGATAAGAGAGAGAGAGAGAGAGAGAGAGAAAAAGAGAGAGAGAGAGAGAGAGAGAGAGAGCTATAGCGACTTGAATAGATAATAGATGGTCCTTTTTAGGTTACACAGCGCAAGGGCCCAGGGGAATGAAAGAGATGAAAGAGATCTGTGTAAGTGCATGGGTTTGTGCCACTCTATGTTGTACCCACTGCCCTGTTATAAACCCCTCAGAGACTCACTGGTGTCTCTATCACAATCTCTTCAGCGCTGGAGACAAATGGCGGCATTGGCCTGCTTTATGGTCATCATTAATTATGCTTGACTGTTCTCTGATACCAGCACTGTTTCAAGTTGCAGTGCAAAAAGTCAGATCATGGGCACAGTAACTCCTCTGAGGGCAGGTCCTTGACTTTAGAGGTCAAAGATAGAGCCGTGTCAAATACACACGCACTCATTGTCACATGCACTATCTGACTACAGGCTGTGCTGGTGTAGGAGTGGAAAAATACAGGCGTGAGTAGGTCCTTGTTTCAGTCGGGTGACATTTTGAAGTGACAGCCCTCCTCTGCGCCATTTAATTCCCTTGGAGGGGGTCCAAAATGAGATGGAGAGAGAGACAGGAAAAAGTGGAAGGAAAAAAACCCAAAAGGGAACGTAAGAAAGAGAGAGAGCACCGGAGATGCTGAGATAAAGAGAGAGAGGAGGAGAGGAGGACTGATCCATTCTAATGAGGAATAACAAATGGCCCCTTTGGCCTTCCTCTCCTTCTACCTCTTTCTCTACATCGCTGACCTTTGGGTTTGGAAATTGATTTACTGTTGCCGCTGTTGACGGTGGCATTTTGAAAATGGTAACACCCCTCCTCATTAATATAGCCACATGTACAGAGAATAAGTTTCCTTGGCCCCACACCAAACAAATTTCTTTTATGTTATTTACAAGCCAATAGAGGAGATGTACAGGTGGAGTGATAAGTGTTTCCTGTGGTTCAGGATGTGGGACATAGAGGAAGTGACCTTTGTCAGTTGAAATTAATAAAATAACAGAGGGCCACTGATGACAGACAATGCCTGTTTAAATGGATTAGAATTTTACTTACTCCACATGCAGAGGTTTTGGTGTAGATACCTTCTTCTGTGTCATAATGACCACCCATTTTGGTGTAGCACTCTGCAATCTTTCTCAGTGTGTGTGTGCATCAATAAACAACTCCGTAATCTAAGCATCCAGCTCTCTATGCAGAGTACACAAACCCAAACCCACCTGCCCATTAAAAAAAAAGTCAACAAAAAAACAACAGGCAGTTATCGGGCTCGTTACCCAATCAAAACACTGACTATTGGTGACCATGGTTTACTAGAGCTGTTCCTTTTAGGCAGAAAACACACTCACAACAGCAGCACAATAACATGAAATGAGGTAAATTGCCTAAATGCGAAATGTATTTCGGATGATAAGGCATTTTCCACCCTCCCCTGAGAGAAGAGACTTAATGACAAAATTGAGAGGAGAAGATAGGAGAGATTGAGCGATAAATTGTCGAGTCCCTGGTTGATGACAGGCAGAAAATGGCCTCACTTTGGCTTCTTTGCAAAACACATACACACACCCTCCCCCAACACATACGCACACACTTTTGATGCCAAATTTAGTCAAAAGCAAATACAGCCATATCAAAGTGACATGTTCTTGCCAAGTATAAGCCAATGAGTTGGAACCATTATGTGCTTCTGAACAAAATGAATCCAGCAAACAGTGTGATAATACAAAGTGCATCCTTTAAGTAAAATGGTTATGAACACGACCATCTTTTCAGCTTTCATCTTACACATCACATTACACTTGTCTCCACTTACTGAACTGCTTTAAGGCTGTTGTAATGACAGAAAATATTGACTCAGTACTATTTAAATAAAAGCCTGTTAAATTGAGCCTCGCAGCTTTCAGTAGTTGCAATGTGTGTGTTACACACCTTGATAAGACAGAGTCTTGATTAATGTGGAGGCGCACAAATTGCTCATCAAGTACCAGACTAACTGTCTCTAAATTGTGTGGTCTTTGTTGTCTTTGTTTTTCATTCATCTACATTTGAGGCAGGCATGAGAATCCAGCCTTCTATATCGCAGAAGTTCATGTTTTCGTTAAAACCAACAGCAATTAAAAAGAGAAATCCCTGACCTCCATAGGATCCAGAGGCTCTCCGTTCTTCAGCCAGCGGTATGAAGGTTTGGGCTTGGCATTGGCTTTACATTCCCACACCAGAGTGTCATCAATGGTCTTCTGAACATCCTGGGGCTTCTCGGTCAAGTGAGGTGGAGCTGAAAGGTCAGAAACCGCATACTGTAAATTAACACCTTAATACTACACAAGTGCTTGAGCATTACCATTATGCAGTAGTGTTACAATAAATCAATGAACAAACCAAGCAAGCAATTACTTCATTAAAGAAGCATCCATGTGCGCAAATCATAAATCCACTTCCAATTAACCCAAAGCTGACCTCTACTTGAAAAATATATAAATAAAAATAAGTGTATGAGCTTAATATGCCAGAGGTTGAATGGCTGAGACTATTCACCTTAAGGTTAAAAGGGAAGAGACTGTAGTGGGAAATTTTACTTTTGCAACAAAAAGAAATTATAACATGTATTGTGCGCTCTCATGTAACCTTGTTTAAATAACTTTGCAGCTGATAAACTTTTCCTTGACTGTGATAAAGGGAAGCTCTCTATCTGCAGTCTTACGCCACATTGTTTTTACTCATTAAAATTTAGAGCTCCCCAACAAAGATGAACTATTAGTTTTGTTATATCATGCTTGAATTAACTATGCTGATGCAATTTTTTTTCTTCTTTTTTTTTTTTTTTTTTTTACAAGAATCACATTTTTTGACTCTTGACTTATAAAGTCAAATAAAGGTTTTGTCATTTATTTTAGAAATACAGTTCATAACAAAGGCCACATGCTAACTCTCCCTTATGTCTTTTGAAACTTAAGAAATCCAGAGAGAAAATGCTGCTATATTTATGGTAGTGCTCCTACTGTCATATAAATGACTAGCACCTTATCTCTGGCAACAGTGTAAGGAGATTTATGGCTCTTGTGAAGCACCCACATAAATACAAGACGCCCTGCCAGGGTCAAGGGGACTGAGGCAGTTAAGTCACTCTGTCAACTTGCCTGGCTGTGTGACTTTGATAATGTAATAATCTTAATAATCATAATGCTTGATTGAAAAAGCCTTTTATCTTTTTTTGCATATATTATAATGCAGCGCAATCTGTGTTTCAAACTGAGGCCTTCAATCCAGCCAAGCAAAGGGGTTTCCATAAAAACACAGTCTCTTCCCTTATTAGATCATAATCTGTATTACATATTTATATTGGTCTTAATGTGCTTTGTGGATGCCAAAAGCGTTGTCTTTTATCGAAGTTGACTGCCAGGTAATGGCCAGAACAGTTGGTATTTGAAGCTGTGTGCTCAAAAACTTAAAAGGTGAAATAATGGTACCAGCAGATGACAATAAAAATGTCATGGTAATGTAAAGATGACAACAGTGTGTTTCAAAATTAATGAAGGTGTTTTTTGCTTATTATTTCTCTTTGTATTTCCTATCTTTGGTAACAGTGCTGCATGCATTGCCTGAAGAGCAATTTACTTAGTAAGAAAAAAATTCTCCTTTAAGTAATATTTAAAAAGCTTAGAGAGAAAGGAAAGAGCAGCTCCATATGCTAATTGAGATAATATTTTGTTATCAGAAAATATGCGTTCTTTATGTTCCTTTCACTAAAGGAAATTGCATACTTAATATGTTTAGAGACGAGCAAGCAATACTGAATTGGAAATGCATCACTATACAGGACCAAATAATACATGACACCCTGTTAACAATATTACAAATGAGACCGTCAGATATAACATAATGGAAGCGAGGGCATGACGCAAGCAGTTTCTATACAAAATCAATCTGATCGTGTGTGTGTGAGCCCATTCAAATGCAGTCAACTGCTAAACCATGATCTAATTTCATAAATCCCCTGGAACTACAGAAGGACAATTAAGTGGGAAATCGAAAGAGAAGTCACCCCTTATTGTTCCCGCGCCCGCATTGGTTGGGTGTCGCAAACACGACATCCCAATATTGATTCTCCTATTCTTCTATAGAGTTGATGGATGTCCCACAAGCGCCTGTCTATGGGAGCTTAAAATGAGATTACAGATTTTTATCACCTGGCGGCTGGCCAGTCTACAAGGCTTTGAGATAAGACAAGACCTAAATCTTACAAGTGGAAACACGATTTCCACACAGCTACAGTAGAGAAAAGCTATGGAGGACATGCAACAATGCACCACGACAGTGATAAGTCAAAAGTGCTGCAACCTCATGATTGTGTTCACAAAGTGACCACAACACAATCATACCATTGTCCCCAAGTTTTAGGTCTCTTACTTGGCAACATCCAGTCTCTATACTTCTCTATGAACAGGCACTTCTCTTTAAAGTAAAGCATATTTAATCCCAAGCCTACCTACAGGTACTGTGAGCATTTCATCTTACCCACAGGTGCTGAAAAACCCTGTATTATCATATCAAAGGCAGCCTCCTTCACAGGAAAGAAAAATCTGGATTTGATGATTTCAGTCAAGTACATCCCTACAGGGCCTTGTGGGCAGACATCATCAATGCATAAACTGCAAAATAATGGAGAGAGAAACTATAAAAATCCTTCATCAAAGGCCATTAAAAGCTTTCCCAGAATATGGGCCATAAGTCCAGTGTTGGTGAGGGAAAAATCACCTCTCCCTGAAAGGAGGTATAAATCTGTGTGCACTACTGCCCATGTTAGCTGCTGGCACAATAAAGATCTTGTCAGAAATGAGCTACTGGTAATAGGTTAATTTACTACCACATTCCACTATATGATGCTGTTATATATGAGTTCTAATAAAAAACTACAGATTGCATGACAACAAATAAAAAATTTTGTTAGACTCACACCAAAGCTGGCCTTTGATTCTGCAACATTTTCAATCAGGTCCAGTATTAGTGAACCTTTGAGACTATGAATCAATGGGTAAAAGATTTGGTAAAAGCCTATAAATGCACATGATATGTTGGGGAGACAACTGACAGGTTGATAGCATAAGATATTTTCTTGTTGCCTAGAGAAAAAGTGTGAAGTTAAGTTTTAGATCAAAGTCAGCAAAACCATCCTCCTACTCACCATAGAAAGACAGCTTTCCTTTCACTGAGTTTCTTCCTCTGCTGTTTTCAGCTACACATTCATATATCCCTGCATCCTCCTGTTGGAAATATGGGATCTCTAAAACTCCGCTGGCTTTATTTATGTCCACCTTCCTGCCAAAAGATGCTCCATCCACTCTTCGCCAGCTGATGGTTGGCACTGGGCTAAAGGTATGAAAATATAACACACATAGCAATGCCATGAAATGAAAAGTACTCCTCACGATTGTTTTATCTGAGATATGGCTTAGTTCAAGACATATACATTAGACAATAACAGTGAATATTGGAAAACACGGACAAAGTATGTCAATGTTAAATTAATCTGAAACTGGGTAGCATTTATTTCTCTGCATATCCTGGGTGCACTGAACTGAATGTGTTCTCTAAATCACTTCACAAGGGTTTCCATAGATTACCATGCAACTTACATTGGTAAAGTAAACAATAAATGGCATAGTGATGACTGGCATAATGATGCACAGTGGGACGTACTTTCCGAGTGCAAAACATTCCAGTTTGACAGTTGAGCTCTTAGCGACAGGAACAATTTCAGGGAACTGAACTTCGATTTTTGGCTCATATTCACCCATCACACCTGGAGTGACAAAGAGAAACACAGAAATGATGTCACACGATAAGGGATTGCTTTCAGTTTAAGGCCTGAAAAGGTCACAAAATCAAAACAAAGCTTAGGCCATAGAGGTCTTAAATGTCTACTTGTTTTTGATATTGGAAAATACAAACTTTCACAATAAGCCTATATTGGTGGTCTACATAGCACCAGGCATCTGCCAAGCATAATTACAGTCTCATTTTGAACATGAAAAGAGAAAGATGAAATGTTGCAGTTTCTCGTTGCCTCATGAGGTTGACATGAGTTCTCTGTGGGCTTTCTTTTCCAAATCGGTCAGCCAGATAAGAGTCAAAGAAAAAAACTTTGATGATCTGATCAGCCAGACTGTTTTACCAAGAGACTCACTTCTCTTTGGGGGATACTGGGCAGCAAAATCATGCAGTCTCCTTACATTTCAACACAGTGTAGTGTGTAATTTCATACAACTATCTATCTTATCTCAAACATGCTAAACAGACAGTAAACAGTTTCATTTTGTGAGCCAAGCCACGGGAATAAATGAGCAACAGATGATGCAGTTTGCTGGCAACAGTTAACCAGCAGCTGGCAAAATCAGTGTTTGCCAGCTTAAACTTTCACCTTTTAAAACTTGTTATCTTGCCAGCCACAGCTAATTAAAGTCACTACATTTGCAATTTGGAAGTTGCACAAAATTTCATTCGTGAAACAAAAAATAAACCATCGTTTCTTCTCTGCTTTGTGCTCACTGCATAGTTCAGTAAGGGTTGTAGTCCATACCATCTACCCGTAGCACTAGGGGGGTTGGAGGTCCTTGTACGCTGCTTTTGGTGACTGTGTTGGTGACTACACAAGTGTAGTTGCCCACATCGGAGGGCTCCACTTTTGCAATGTAGAGGTTGCCTGTCTTCTGGGACACAAAACGTCGTGTGTCCTGGATGACGAAAGACGGGTATTCATTGAAGATCCAAGTGAAGGTGAGCTCTGTGAACAAAGTCAAAAACACAAACTGCATTTTTGCATCATCCACACCTGTGTAGCGATAATATATGCATAATTAGCAGTCTCATCATTGCAGTTCAACTGCATGCCTTAAGGTATAAAGCAATTAGTGGATCACACTGGTTGCCCTCCATGATTAAAAACACAATTCATAATTGAACAGCTATAATTTTTACTCACTGTTGGTGTCACAGGTACACTATGTTACATGATCACACTGGGTATAAATGACTCTTCGGGGTAGATATTAACACACTTGAATTGACTGGAAAGGCTGGGTGGAAAAGGGGTAGGCAGATGGTCAAATGATTAAGCGCATGCACAAACTCATAACAGACCCTTCGTTGAGGCAGTGGAAAAGCCGACACCAGTGGAGGAAAGAAATTAGAGTTGTTACGATCATCAGAATATTTTTACAAGAAACACAATAGAAGGAGCCCAGTTTGAAATATAGATCTATGAATCTGAGGGTTTACCCAGCACCACAGCTCAGCTGTTTGTAATATTATGAGATGGGATTTTAAAACAGGAAAAGATGACTGGATGTGTGCTTGGTGAATTTTACTGGAGATTGGAGAAACTTGCTGGGCAGAATTTCCAGGGAAACACCGTTTGTTTTTCCTTTACTTCCTTTGCCTTAAGATAAAACAAGTGTGTTAGTCTGTTATCATTGTATTTCATTATCTTATTCAACTTATGCTTGGGAATTATTTCTTAACAAGGGCGGCTGTATTTATAAATACAGAGACTGATTATGTACAGATTGTATATTTTACAAAAAAGAAAACAACAAAAGCAATCAGCATCTTCCTTTGAGGCTGTCGTACTGTATAACAGCAGGGACCTTAAATCAACCCTGAAGCTGCACCTGCTGCATGAAGAACTGTATAATGCCAAATAAATCCAATGTATACCCATCTCATGTTACTCAGAAATGATAACACCAAGTCTTCTATTCATCACTCATGATAACAAGTTTCTGAAAGACTCCCAGTACTATCAACCAAATGGAGTGCAGTCACAGAAGCTTTACAGTAACAATCAGCAGCATTATAAAAACGAATGATGGTGTTTTGACATATTGACACAAGGATAGATTGCTATGGACCATATTGCATCCCTGTCCCAAAAGCAATCTTGGCTGTTGGTAAAAACTTGTCTAAGCGATGACTCGGCACGACAGGACAGGGAATAATTGAGACGTGAGTTGGACACTCATCTACCGACTCAGTGTTACTCTGCTCTTTAGGGCTTGAAGACATGTGGGATTGGATGCCTGAAAACTTTGCAAATCATGATGTGGTACAGTATCTTCAGAAACTTGTATGATATGCATGTGAGGATGCTAATTTTTACCAGGTACAGTGTGGGTGTTGTTGGTTTTTTTTATGTTGGTTGCACCTGTGAGGACAAACTGACCCTGTGATCACACAGAGAACACAACAAGCAGCAGCTTCACACCTGTCTCTCTTTTTTCTCACATTTATTTCCACTAAGGTTGAAACTTTTGTTTATTTTATGTCGGCTAACAATGAAAAGGGGGGTTTAAGGAAGGCATAGAAAATATCAGGATTTAGATTAGAATATCAATATCACTCTTTTGTCTATACATTAAATATCATGAACTTAGGTTAGCACAAAGACTGGGGGGAGGGGCTTATAGACAATCCACCAATAAACACAGTAATGGTTTTTCACAGACATAACAACAGGAGTTTCATATTTCTTGCAGTTACTTCAAGTTTCTGTGACTTGTATCAACCATGGCTCTTTGACTTGATCCATCTGACCCACACAGGAGAGCAGCTGTAATATCCTCCTCTCCCCTAAATAATAAATCCCAGCTCTCATCCTCACAAAGTTATTCATATTTAATGTCTGTTTTTGAAACAATACCTTCTTAAGCTGCAGGGCATGACAAACTGGAACAACAGCAAATAAGAGGTTACTAATTGGTTAGTTAAAGATTCATGGTGAGAAACAGGAAGCAGGAAATAGGAAGTGGAAAGCACCATTTGGTTTTACTTGATGATTTGACTTAAGAGCCTTCTGCGGATGGACGGTAATGGAATAATGCAATCATGAGTGACAGTGAGTGGCAGATTTTCATTGTGGTTCCATTTAGCCCTTGTATAATGAACAGGCAGCATCAATTCCCTCCTAATAATCTGAAAGGGAGAGAGAGAAATGGAACATGACAGGCCAAGGACATATTGAATCCAGAGTAGATTTTTTTTTTAAAGAGTGTGTATTGTATCAAGGAAAAGTGTATGCACAACTTGTGTCAAAGTTTGTACTCTCAAGTCTGTTCCCTGGACAGTAACAGCCATTAACCAGGGGTACCTATCTGTATTCATAACACACAAGTTCACTCTATGAAATGGCTTAGGTCACGCACATGCGAAAAATGCCTGCAAGCTATGTGTGTTGTTACTATCCAGCGAGCAGCCTCTGTTTTGGGGTAGATGCACTGGATAGAGAGAGAACAAGAGATTTCAGCCTTGAGTAAATCTAAAAGGCCTGTTTCCATTAGCGAAAGGAGGTCAGATGCATTAGGTCCTGGGTGAAACACAGTCATTCAGACCCCCTCAGAGCAAAAAGACAACATATACTGACATCTGATGCAAATGCAGCACAGAGCAGTGAAGGAACGCTGCTGGATTCCTCTTGGATACTTGACAATATTTTGGTCATTCTCTAAGAGCAACTTCAAACTGCCTCTCAGTTTTAGAGCATCCTGTTCTACACCAGACTACTTCCTGCAGCTGTCTTGAGGGTTTTCAGGCATCGTTAAAATGAAATAATGGCTTCCTGAATCATGCATGGGATATTGAAATCCTTTAAGGGGGAGATGAGGCAGAGCCTTGTCTGAGGCTGCATTGAGCTGATCATGAAATGTGTCCTGTCACTCTTTATGGGAACACGTTTCTCACTTTTCCAACAGTGTCTATTTAAATGCCTTTTTTTTGGGTTTCAAAAGTGGAACAACACAGTCAAAGTGTTGTAAATACAACAAATCATCTCATTATTTATCCTGGTATATTTATGTATGCATTACACCATCCTGATGTATCCATATAATGTGCCTCATATTTGACAAGATCTTTTGAGTCCTTTCATTCTCTTTCTCCTCAAGTCAAAATATTCACCATTTCTCTGCTAAATCTAATTCAATTTAGGATTTAAAGATGATATTTAATAATAGGCCTGCATGATATCAGCAAAATGTCCGATGTGCGATGACACTGTTCAATATCACAATGGCGATATGACTTGCGATGAATAAGCAAATATTCAGGTGTGCATATTAACCATACTGTTCCTGTGTCTCTATGCTGCATGTATATGCTGTAACACAGCTACACAAACACACCAAAAACAGAGAAGAAGAATGGAAAGCTTGTGTGCTGTGAACAAACTCCATACATTAGTCGACTAAACACGAGAGGTCATGCCAGAATCTGAGGGCCCGGACGAAAGTCGGCTGTTGTTGTTGTTACAGTAGATTACGTCTAGCAGTGTAACTCAGGTTACAAGTATGGGGTGCGCCTGTAAAGAAAACTTGCGTTTCAGGCAACCTTTCTGATGGGTTTTTCGCGCATAACCCTGAAAATAAAATTAATCATGCTGCTACATTTAATACATCTACCTCTAGATTTCAAAATCTTCTCTTTTTAAATGAAGACTGAACCTTCACTGAAAATATTTGGAGAAGGTCTGCTATTTATTGATACTTGAACTTGAAGGTATGACACTGGTTCAGATATTGTGTTCTCATTTTGCTGTCTATAGCCATCAAATTATTTATTTTATCATCGATGAAGAAGTAGATAAAGCAGTTCATCCATTACTTTTTGTTGTCGCAATGAGGGAGTGAACGAGGAGAAGGGTATGCGACTGGAAAGAGTGTGGGTGTTTGTGTTATGTGTATTAATGTGCGACCATGTAACCACATCTAGATGGATGTCTCCTTACCATAACAGATATGGTCACACTGGCCTTTTAGCAAAGATGTTAGAAAATTGCATATGATTCATCCAAAAGCGCGTCTCAACATCCTCAACATCACCATCGATGGGCATAATCTACACTGGCAGGTGCTGAAAATGTTGTCAGAAAATGGATCATTCCAAACACTGCGCTAGGTCTCCAGAGAAAAGATATGATCCATCACAACAAGAAGGAACGAAGGGGCTGCCGGTGTAAATAAAAGCAGTCTGTGCATTACTGGTCGGCTGGACAAAAGCGATTCTGGCTGTGCATATTTGATATGAGGAAAACAGCAGGGATGTGAACTGACCCAGTTTGAATGAATTTGAACAAGATTAGCAATTACTCAACCAAATACAATTACTGTTGACAGTCAGAGAGCATTGATAATGCATGTTGGATTTTGAATTTTCTCGGATTATCATATCAGATGCCTTGCATTACATTTGACTATATTTGTTTCATCCTTTTTCAGGTCGGAACAAAATCTGTCTCTTCCTCCTTATTTTACCTCTGTTGTAGTTTTTCATCTCATAATGTCTGTTACATCATGGTGAGAAATGTCTGATTTTCAGTTTTGGCTTTTATGTTTGCTTTTAAGTAACAGTGACTGTTTGGTATGAGAAAACCCTGAGAGATTAATAGTTATTATTCAGTAGGGGCAGCAGTTTCACTCAATAATCCAAGTTTGTTATTCAGTTATTTGTAGTTGTTTTTTTTATCATACACTTTCTATAGTACACATGTGGTCTAATTATGTAAATAAAACTGCCTCCTGCTTCCTTCCTCGTCCCTCGGGCCAAGCTTCCTCACAGACTCTTTAAAGGAGCATGCCAACATTAATATGCTTTATAAGACTGAAAAGTGAAAGGAGAACTGTAGCTAATTGAGTGATGGAACATGCAGGAAATGCAAACATAAATATAAACCTGTACAGCACTCATCAACTCTAGAATAGTAATATGATATTTCTATCTAACAAGAGGAGGCATTTTCTCTAATGACAGTGTGAGACATCGTGTGGCACTGAAGTATTAGTTCTGTGTTTCCTCTGCATCTTTGATAATGAAATGATGATGGGCCTACAGATTTAATGGTAGTGTGGATGTAGTTATGATTCCTCTTTAAGAGCAGGTAAAGGCTTTGTATTAGACTTGATGCGACAGATATGGGCCAGGTGCAATGTAACAGTGTGGGTTACTGACAGCAACCCCTCCAGGACTATAGTCCAGAATCATCAGTGTCATGTTGGTGGGAGTTTGGAGCATACATAAGAAGAACCAAATTTTCTAACAAATGACAGACAAGAAGAACATGAATTATTGAACAGAGTTATTGAATAAATCTATTAACATTTCCCTGAAGACAAGAACATCAAGACCCAGATATCATATCTCCAGTGACTTTGTCAAATTCTACCCCAACACGCTGTGGCACATCTTGGTAAACATTTACGATTTTGTCAAATATGCAAAATCGCAATTAAAACAAAGCAGTTGAAGTTCTTGAACAAAGTCTTGCATCAGAAGATGAGTTCTATAGAGTGTAACTACATTTTTGTGCTAATTTAAACAAAACCATGTCCCCAAATCCTTCTGTTGCGTGAGAGTATAAAGGACAAAGAGACCAGAGACACGGGTGGTTTAACCATCTGTTAGTTAAAAGGTAACACAAAACATCTCATCACTGATGAAAGATAAAAAAAAACAAAAAAAAAAAAACAAAGAGGATTTACTTGATAAGGAGAGAGTTACAAAGGCTTTTAAATGACAAACATGTTGTCAGGTTTCTCGCAGTGGTGAAGCGCCCACCTGTTGTACGTGTTAATAAACTGTTATGACAGTATGAGCTTTCTGAACTCTAGACAAGGTCATTCAACACTTCCAGTGCCTTCCAGAGCCAAGCAGCAGCACTTCTGAATAATTCTTGAGGAAGTCTTTAAAAATGTGAAAATAAGGTGTCTGAAGTCATAATCTCCCTTGGCCTTGTTCCTGCTGTATGGAATACAAAATCTCTCAAATCTAATGAGAAAACACTTTGGAATTTTCTCTCATATTAGTAATTAGTAGAGTAATACCCTGCGGTACTTGTGCCATGCTCTATATGCCTGTCTGTTTGGCACTCTGTACCTGGCACATCTTAGTAATATTACATTTTAATTGAGATTAAATGAAGATATAAACATTCTAATTTGTATGCCTTAGTTTGCGCTCGCACAACAGGAATATGAAATTAACAAAGGAATCATTTGCTCCTAATAGAAATAGATATCACCTCTAAATAATGAAATCCATTATCTGTGCACCAGTAGTACAATCCACTACACATAAATAACTGAGTAATGATCTAACAACACTATACAGCATTTAAATTGTTTACAACATACAGTACAAAGCCTTTTTCAAATATGTAAAACAATGCAGATTTTGTTTCACTCAAAGGGAGTTTAAAGGTGACTCTAACTAACTAATGACTCTATCCTTCCTCCTACTCCTCCTCTCCTCCAACAAACACTTGTAGTCTGTTTGTGTCTTGTGTGCAAATCACCCCAAAGACTTTGGCACATGTAATCTATCCAAGGAGAGGTCAGTCAATGTCAACTCAATTCTGTGCCCGTCGCTAAAAAGACGATGAACCCAAAAGGTTGTCCGGGGACTGCCATGTGCTTTGTCATTGCTCTTACATAAAGGAAGCAATCTTCCTCTTCCAAACTGTAAACATTAACCTGGTGCATGTGCCGTTGCCTTCACAACAGACAGTTCATTATGATTCTACAAAGAAACCAGACAGAATTTTTGCAGATGGGACATCATCCTGACAAAACTGTTTTTTCTTTTCCTTTTTTATTCCCTGAGAATAATGAATAAACTATTGAATTGAAATTGCTGTGCCCAGATTTTTCAAAATATTTTTGGACACTGTCATGACATTGCTACTACAGCCAAACACTCCTGACAATGCTGCTGTTTTGTTTTGGCATTTTGACACCTTTCACCAGGAGATGTGTCCGGGAAAAAAAAACAAAAAAAACATTACACTACAAGACTGCCAAATGTAAGCATATGGCTTATTGTTCCAGCTTTTCCTGTCAACACAAGGTGAGATGTCCCAATATAACATATACAGAACAAAGCACCACAAAATTAGCCCTACTGTAAGGGTTGCAAGTGACTGTGTGATAAACACACACACACACACACACACACACCTGATACTATTCTTATTGCAGCAGCTAAGAATAACATAGTTGCACAGAGTAGACTAAAGTTTACCCAAGATGACACCAAATATTGGTTTGGGCCCAGTATTCACATTCACTAACACAAGTACTTGTTTATCAGTTTATTAACTGGTTCTCAGTGACAACCTGCTGTTAACAACAAACTTACTTCTTTTCTATTCACACTGTTTACACAATCATAAAATTAGATCGCCTTAGATAGTAGAATGGAATATTTTTGTTAGCTTCACATGTGCTATTATTGAGACTTATTGAGACAAAAAGATAAACATTTTTGCTGATCCATTATGTTTAATATGCAGAGTTACCTAAGTGACTAATCTGACAAGTTTTAAATTCAGTTTGCCTTTAGTCATGAATATGGGATTAAAAAAAAATATGTTGTGATGAAATCATAACATAATTGATTCCACCAAAAGTTGACATATAATAATGTTCAAAAGAGTAGTAGTAGTAATAATGATGATAATAAAAATAGTAATAATACCGATAATGGTAACCATTATCATCATCACAGCTGTTTTTCACTCCTATCCTCATATTATTAAGTGGCTCTTCATTCAATTCAACTTCATATATACAGTAAAAACACTTTAACGATACTCCTTTAAAGATAATGGCAGTATGTTACAATGGAGGACTACTTTAAGCCTGCCTGGCTGGTAATACCAAAGCCAATCTTCATACCCCGGTATAGAGGTTAATAGCACTGGATGCTAACTCCCATTGATAATGTCATGGAAGCAAAGGGCTGATGTGAAGCGAACAAAGCACCTTCAGAGAGAGGCTCCATTACTCAGCCTGGCAGGGCCCCAGCCACAGACAGCCTCTCCAGTCTGCATGCCAAACTTTTCCCTCGCCCCCATTGAAAATCGGGCTCACAGGCCAGAATGTCCCAAAGTAAAAATGACTCACTCCACTGATCTCAACAACATAAACAAACAGCCAGGAGATCTGAGGGGGAGAGCACAAACATGACTTCCACTTTGTCCAGATAAACACAGTAGGGATGAGGAATCAGAGAAGTCTACGTTAAACGAGCATAAACAACCGACTGGTACAGATTTGAATATATGTCTTTGCGTAAGAAATAACTTACCTCCAGAGTGGTGGGGCGGGCCACACAGTAAGACCACTCCTTGACCTTCACGAACCCTCACTGGACTTCTTCTCTGCGTCTTGAAGTTCTCCAAGTCTGTTTACCACAACACAAAAGCAATAAAGCAAAAACAATCAATTCATTATGAAGCCTTATAAACACACAATAAGCAAGCAGGACCTGCATCACTGTTTACAGAGATAAAATGCACTACAAGTCATATCTGTGGCTACTCAATAATTTCATATTAGAGCACAGCTACTGACCCGACTTCAACAGCGAGACATGATGCAGAACTTTCGCATATTTTATTGAACGATTCATGCTATGTTTGCATAAACAGAGACATGGTGCTATGAAGTCCTGAACACTTCTGACTGGAGCAGAAAGCAATTCCTCAAGTATAAGTCACACATGAGTGAATTTAATTGGAATGGCGTATTGTTATCACTTTCTATGTTTCATCCACTGCACACAGACCAGCAACAATTAAATGACTAAAACTGAAACATCATTTGTATGGAGACTGATTACTTGTTGACAACCTGCTGAGAGAAAGCACACAGAGACAGCAATCCTTGAACACTTTGCCTTTTCATGCTCACTGTGGCACTCAGAGCATATTTGGTTGCAGGGAGCGCAGGCAAATATGCGGCTGCCATATAATGACATAATCAAGACAGAATTCAAAAACAGAGAGAAAAAAATGCAAAACTGACACATCCTGTGTACAAGCACAGCAGGGCGACCCTCTGCATAATAAATAAAGAACATGATCTTTGCAGACCTTGTGAGTAATGGCGGAAAATTACATCCACCATCCAACAGCTTTACACAGCTTTACATCTGTTTTATCACGATTAAAAGCAGCAGCATTTTTTCCTTTGGTTCACAAATGATTAAGTGTAAAGCTCCTGTATGATTTCACAAATTAATTAGTAGATCATTAAATTCTTTTCATATTCAGTGCAGACAGATTGAGTGGATGCTTCAGTGCCCAATTCTTAATCTGTCCAACTCATGGATAATACAAAATAATATACAGCCAGTCTGTTGAGAACACAGGGTCCCCTGGACTAATATATATATATAGAGAGAGAGAGATTCTGTATATCCTGTATATCAGCTTTTAAAGGTGCTTTCTCTAAAAATTTGGGTTTCTTGCCAGGAGCCAGTCATGGTCTTTATAACACAAAAAGTTATAATACACCCTCTGAGCAGCACTATATCCTCAGAAGCTAATAGCATTTCTCCTACTCTAATAAGTTAACAGCAGCTAATGAGACTGGCTATGCAGCAATAGTTGAACATACAAATAGCTCCTTTAAATATATGGACGTTTACCAAAAGATTCCAAATGAGAGGAATTTCCTGGTGACAGTCTGACAGTGACCTGACACCAGGACCCTGAAACTGATGGCAGCTGAACAGACTTTAGACAAAAGGCCTATTGTTACTCTCCATTCAAAAAACAAAATGTCAAATCCTCAATTTAAGTGATGAACTGACAGAACTGCCATCCAAAGAGCTATCCCACTATCACAAAATTTTAAAGTTGCCTCATTTTTCCTCTTATACCTCAGTATCAGTATCGGCTTAGGGAGCAGAGTAACCAGCCATCTGATATCATATTAAACTGGAGCTGCTCAGGCAAGGCCACGACCTGCTGACTCAGATGGTGCATCCCATGCTGCAATGGTAAGGACTTTGAATGGTTTGATGTGGTTGTTTCACTTAAGTTATGCACTTTATTGTCATCCAAAGTTTGATATGAAATAATACACTATCTATACACATCACAACCATTTGGTGTGTACTGAGTGAATGAATAAAAGAAACTAGGTATGCATGTGCCTGGGTGCTGCTCTGTCTTTTTATCTTCTCCAGAGTCTGTCATTAGCATGGCTTTGGTAGTCTGCTCCCTGATTCATGATTTTCCAACAACTGGATAACTCTGATGAAAAGTATTGGCCTTTTCAATACGGCCTTTTGTCCTCATTAAAAAACACTGTGCATAAGGTACTATTTTTCCTGATAGTGACAGTTTTGGAAGACATGCTGTCTACTCTATCATATTAAGATAGCCATGTAGGACCTTTTGTACAGATATTATTGAACTGCATATATTATTATTAAACACCATTACAGACATCAGACTAAAAAGAAAGACTTTTCTTTTCAGATACTGAGATATTTTAAAAATTTCTGTGGATAGATAAAATATCTTTTAACTGAAAAACAATTCGTATTACATGCACATTAGTATGTCATTGTTGTTTACCAGTTGCACAGAGGAAAAAGGGTCTCAACTTTAAATAAAGTAAAAGTAAAGCTGCTTGTGTAAGGCTTCTACCCTAAACAAGTAACTGTGCTCGGTGTTGCCTAAGGGGGTACTGTATGCTACATCTGAAAAACAGTAAATCAAATCGAATATTTTATTGTAATGAGGAAGAAATACAGAACCAGACATCTCTTCCTAATTGGGTGTTTTTTGTCCCCTTACCCTTTCTGTCAGTAGGAACTATAAACAAAACATGGGATCAAATTGGCCCTTTTCTACCAAACCAGGCTCACACATTAGAAAATATCAGAGTTGCTCAACTCTCACCGAAAGTGAAGCCCTCCTGATCAATATTCCTTTGGAGTATGGTGGGGCGTAAATGAGCTAGACACACTAAAAGCCAACAATGCCTGACAACCCAAGCTGTTCCGCACCCTGTGGATCATCTTATCAAGCCTATCATGGCTCTGCACCTCCATGTGCTTCTCCATGGCTGGGTTCAGGCTATTTTGAGTGTTTTCAGATCCATGAAATTGGATGTGAATTTGCATTTTTGGGCTTGCTACTCCAATGTGACCCATTGTAATGAATGAGAGGAGATTGCAAAAAGGGAAGAATTGAAGCCATACTCTTGAAGTGTTAGCTTGAGGACAATTTGTGATGTCATTACATTTGTCACCTAGCCATTGTATAAAAGAAATAAAGACCTTTAAAAAGTTTCTTTATTTGAAGTTCTCTGGCTATGGTTCATTTGCCTCCATTAAGCTTCTGTCTCTTAATGAAGTAAGATTAGGTCAAAACCCAGTACATGGCTGGACAACATTGTAGGCTATTTGCATTCTGCCTAGTGTCAGCTGGTTTCAGCCCTTTATCTATTTGATTCTCTCCCAAGCTGCCGCAGCGCACTACTAAAATCTTCATTTATAACCACAACATCGTTTGACAAAATCACCATCACGTAAGTTAAAGATAACAGCTGCTCTGTGATTTCAGCTAAATTTACTTGTACAGCAATCTCTCAGAGAAAGTTAGAGGCTCATTTATGTCAGCTGCCTTCAAACCAGTCAGTCATGACAACAGGGCTGCTCCTGTTGCTGCGGTCCAGTGAAAAAGGGTTATTGTGTATTTCTGATGTCAGCTGACCAGTTGCAGAAGGTTTGGATAGATTAGGCCAAAAAACGACATCTTTTAATCAGCTGATGGCTCGGGGTGAAATGCCTGGGCATCATCAGTTGGTATCAATCCAAAGTAATTTGGATCCATCCTCATGGGACCATGAATGATTGAACCAAATGTTATGCCAATTCACTCGATTCAATTCACAAGGTGTAGACCAAAGTGTTGACAGGCAGGCTGACTAATAATGCCATCCCATTAGTAAGACTGAAAGGTCATAACCATTTGAGCAGATATCAAAAGAATCATTTCTCCTTCCTTACCATACCAAAGTAATATCTTTGTTAGAGCTCCTTGGTTGAAACAGTCATGGCTGTTTATCAGTTGTTGTTAGGTGAGTCACCTCTCACCCAGCTGTGTCAAAAAGCAAATGGGAATCAGTTTAAATACAATGATGTTCACTGATATCCTTTAAACCCATTAACGTCATAAAAGCTTTTTCACCTAACTATTCACTTTTTTTTCCTGAATTATTAACAAAGATGTGCTCCAAGTGCATTTTAATTGATCTTTCTTCACAAGGCTTGTCACAACTGAATTTACCTATACTTGTACTCATGACCAGCCTCAATTTTCAGACTAGCTCAGCTCTTTGACTAAGCACTAGACTTATTCAGGTTACACGTCCAATCTGTAAGAACCAAAAAGCTCTTTATGCTCCTGGGTTTTTATTATTATTAATATTATTATGACTAATACCTTACATGTATTCTACATGTTTTGTGTGGGAGGAAGAGTGAAGAGTGTGGAGGAATTCTACACACAAAGCCTCATAAATTAGACAAAAACTAGAACAGTGTGTCTGAAAGCATTTCCAGTTGTAATTTACAGCCAACCATTTTGTCATGCAATACAAATGTGAATATTCCTACCTTGAAGTAAGTAATCTTTGCTTTAATATTTGAAGTGACTGTAGTTGTAAACAAAAGGGTTTTCAACACTGAATAATTTCTGTTAGTCTCATTACTGACTAAAATCACTCAAATGCAAGTTCCAAAAAAGATGCAATAAACAAACTGTCACCTGTTATGACAAAAGTAAAAATATAAATGAATAACTGCATTACTGATAGATGATAAAACACCATCACCTCGTCTTATTTAGTCTCTCTCCTTCCCTCTCCTCTCTTCTCATAGACGCATCATGCAGTGAACCCTTAACAGTGAGTGACACATGACATTTGAGGAGTGATAAACATCAAAGGGGCCTAATTCTTTCAGAGTGCTACTGCTGGAGTCTCCTGTCAATTACAACATTGTTGTGCAGTGCAGCATTCACAAAATGCTCACTACCTTACATGCTAGAAGATGATCTGAAACCGAGCCCGAGCACTTAGCAGCACAGTGCTGATGAGAAATGTTGTTGTCCCTTCCTCAGGTGCTCTCCAGCACAAAACAAGCTTAATTTTCACCTGAGGCAACGGCAGTGAATAAAGGAGCACAGGACTAATGGAAAAGAGAGACGAAAAGAAAAAAAAACATGATATGGAAATCTTGCAAAGTAATTATATAGATAAGGCAGTTAGGTTAGACCATCACAGGGCTGAATTTGATAGGAAGTTATAAGATACAAGGGAGTCACATCCTGCATCTCTTTCATAAATACAACGATTTCACCCTTCATTAAACACAGTGTTACCCTTGTGGCTCTATAAGCATTACAGCATCCAGGCTGTAGCATGTTCCCCAGGACAGGCATCCAATACACTTTGCTTATATTGCACGCCTTGCAATCTGCTGTATAATGTTGCATCTTGCATCAGTGAAAATCCTTTCACTTACACCAAAAATATCCCTAGGAGATTAAGAAACTCAATCTGGCTTGATATCCAAATAGATTATTCCTTCCCACACTCCCAGCAGGCGAGCAGAACCTTTTAAACATTTAAGTCTGTATTGTCAACAGGATCAAGAACCTTTATACTTTTAGAGGTTTAAGCCCCTAACAGATGGTAGAAACTGTTATATCATCCATCTTTCAGAGGATTAAATAATGTGGTCTTTCTACTCTTATGTGTGCACTGCACATGCATGCACAAAGTCAGTGTTATGGGACATCATCAGCTGGCACAGATCTTAGACATTGATCTTCAGTCTTTCATCAGCATGGGCTTACTTCAATAAATCACCAAATACGGCTTGCATTGTTAATGAGGGTACAATTGTGTTTCTACAAATAAGGACGCTGTAATCACTGTTCTACATTTGTTTTCTGCACCTGTCAGCACACCTAACCCAGCACAGCACTGGGCAGGTGACAGGAAACATCATGGCTAGGCTGTAGTTGGGATAGAAACTGGCTGCAGCAGCAGTGAGCTGCAGCCCTTTTTAAAAACACAATCCAAGCGTCTCGCACTGAGACTCACTGGCTACAGCTCACTATTTCTCTCCTGTCTCCTGTGTCTGTGTGCGAGCTCTGTGGTCATGTGACATTGCTCTGACCAGACAGACAAACTCATCTAGCAGAGTAAAAGGAGTCAAATGCGTTTTTAGCAGGATTACTGGCTATGCCCACTTACCTTGGCGTAAAAAAGGTTTTAGAAGTAAAAAAAAAAAAAAAAATTCTGGAGCTGCCTTACAGCATGTAATGACTGACACATAACAAAGCATGTCACCATACAGAAAGGAATACCAGCCAAATGCTTTATCTGTGATACAATGTGAAACTGCTGACCATTTTATCTCTATCCCAGGCTTAATAAGAGTATGAGCTGGACATTATTGAAGATCCCTGTGTTCCCTTCATTACTGACCGTTACCTGCGTCTTTGTCTCTCAGAGTTATTACAAGACAGAGATAGACACAAGCCCCAGGGAGTTTGAAAGAGCATATTGAGCTACTCTGAGTCAGATGCTGTTAAAAATGACATGATAGTGACTCATAACAGGCAGCTCCTCCAATGAGTTATTCCCTTGACCTGAGACCTACTCAATCACAGAGCAAACTTAATTAAGTTAAACCAAAAGCAATAAATAAGATGTACAGCACATCGGCAGTGATGCTTGTCCTCATCCGTTGACAAAAGCGGCACGTTCCAGGTCAGGCCCAAGCGATGGATGACACCAATAACAGTGACATACAGTACCAGTCAGGACTCAAAAACTGGTTGGAAATGTGGATATGATCAACGGCCTGTGAGCAACTCGGGACACAGATTTGCCTTATATGCTGAAGATTCAAAGCTGCTTTGTGACAAAAAAGCACCAAAGAACTGTAAGATGGATACCTCCGGTGCTCTCCCAGCCAAGGATCATCTCTGCGTCTGCTATGGCAGAGAAACAGACATCAGAATTTAATCAAGCTGCACCGTCTGTTCACAGATATAAGGGCTGTCACTTGATATGGGTTGCCCATCAAGAGTGGAGGCCTCAAGTTCACCTTGCCATCAGAGATGCCTTAGACTCTGGTCTTATAAAATGTGATGGATGAAGGCTGTAAAGCATCAACTATACGGGGGTCTGTCAAGGCCCACCACACAATCACAGTCCTCATCACAGGGATGTGAAAAGTTTTGATCCTCCAGGCAGAGAAAACACCAGCAGTGGGGCTTTAATAATTGTTTAAGGATAAAAAGATGAAATTAACCTACATTATAATAAAATGTAGGTTAATAATAGGTTAATAATATAATTAGTTATTTCTTTATTTATTTTTTACCAATAACTAATAACTAATAATAACAACTCTAATAACCATCAAAGAAATATGTTTTTTGGCCAGTTGTCAAATCCAAACAAATATGGGACAGCATATCACCAGAAAATTGAGGTGTCCACCCCTGTCATAAGAAACAAGGAAATGCACCCTTTCTCTCTTTCCTCAGAGGCATAGTAAGACCAGGCCATAGTTGGCCTGTGGACAAATCCTAATGAGCTGCCACATTGGTGGGCAGGTGGACTGTCAAAGAATTCATAAAGTTTTCACTGTCCCTCTTTGTGTGTCTGTCATTCGGAGCAAACATGAGAGCGTGCTGTGCATGTGCATCAGGGCCGGGCTCACTGGCCAGGCTAAACCAAGTTTCAACCTTTACACTGAGCTAAGATTAGCATGAAGAAAGTCTGACCTCAGCACCAGGCAGTTGTTACATGTTAAAAACCTGAATGGATTAGGTAATAATGTTTTCCACACAGTTTTAGCTTGAATTCTGATTATGTGACTGGGGTAGGTTAGGTTATGTATTTTTATGTTTTTATTCTTTGGTTATTATTGTAGTGGTGACAAGGTCATACTCAGTTTGCCCAATCAGAGAGACAGAGCATAAGAGCAGCAGCATCAACAGCTGAGCTTGAAGAACGAGTGGAGGAATAATGAGGACGGCTACAACACAGGTTTATAACCCTAGTCACGATTACTACTCTCATCCTGTCATGGATTGAGGGCAGACTGGACACTACAGTGACTCACTCTTGAGGTACAAGGTGTATTTCTATATCATATTTATTTATAGTGCAAGTCAGGACAGGCTAAGGCTAGCTGGTGAGCAAACGAACTTCAATAAGTATCACTGCGAGAAAATTCATAGATGCATTTGACAGACTGCTGTTATTTCTTTTCAACTGATTATACTGGTTAACTTTTGAATGTTTCAAGTGTTGCCTGTCTTCTGCCCTTGGATGTTTTTTGTTAGAAAGCATCAGGTGTGACAGCAAACAATTTTCAGACACTCTTGGAAATTATACAGTACTTTTGGTTAACCACATCGTCTGATGCTTAATAAATTTTTACTTACTAATACAAACAAAGACTGAACTGAATTCAGAAGAGGTGAGCTTGAACTAAACCTTACTGGATAATGAATAAGAAATGCTGTAATAAAATAATGTATTTTATTAAATAATAATGAAACTGAAAAGAACACAAATTATTAAAGACTATTGAATGCCAAATTAAAGAGCTGTATTTCTGCTAATTGAACTGGGGCTGTTGCCAATAAAAAAGGAAATTATTCTGAAATTTAAAAAATACCTACAGCCCATAACATGTCATGAACAGTTATAAAATGACGAGAATCAATAGAGCGGTGCAGAAATATCTTTATCAGTCATCTTATCAGACCTCCACTTTCTTCGAACTCCTCACCTTCAGATTCTCTTTATTTTCTAACATGTACCTTTCAGTCCCTGTTGAAGCAGACTCGAGTGACACCAGCTGAAGTCATTTCTACATCAAACATACAATGAACTTACATGCAATGTGCAGACTGGCCTCTCTGCTGACGATGGTGCCAAAGGAGTTTGATGCCAGGCATTGGTAGATGCCAACATCTTCCTCTTTGTTCAGGTGACTGATATGCAAGTTTCCTCCCATGAGAGAGTAACGTGACCCCGGTCTGGGCAGGATGAAAGAGTCATTCAGCTTCCACCTGTGAATGCAAGCACATGAAAATGTCCTTAGCACATAAAGTGTCTGATAATGAGTTCTGATTAATTGTACTAAACAGAAAGATGCTCGTACAGAAACACTCAAATACACTGACCAGTGACCTAAACTATGGCTTACCAGACATTGAACTGGCTACTGCAGGCACAGACAGAGATGTCACACAGTGACGTGTGCTAGAGCAAAAGCCAGAATGAATACAACTGAAATGAGAGGCAATCAATAGCAGGCATTTCACAATGCAGTTTATTTCTATTCAGGCTTTTATTCAATTCGCACATGTCACGTCTTACATACAAATCAAATTCTGTAGATTCCTCTGACATTTCCTTTTTATTTTCAGCCTGTTTGTCTCCAACCGCAACCCATGAGGACGGCCCTTTCACAAGGAAGAAAATCCTCCCCTCCAAGCAGTCCAGCAAGTGTGTGTGAGACAAAGAAAGAAGAGAATGTGTGTGTGTGTGTGCGAGAGAGAGAGAGAGAGAGAGAGAGAGAGAGAGAGAGAGAGAGATAGAAGGAACAGCATGACACAATTGCCAGCGGTCAACTTGTTACTGTACCAGATCTGTGTGGCTGGGATCTGGGAGAGTTATTGTTGTGCTCTTTGCATAATTAAAGCTCATGTTCCAAGAAAACCTGCTGAGTTGATGATGTCAGTACAACCAAATTCAGCATGTGACCACAACCTCCTAAATAATTAGCGAGGACCACAAGGCTCGGTTTCTATTGAACATTAAACAGTTGACGCAGTGACACATGACAACATGACACAATAAAAAAAGGATAAAACTCTTCCATTTTGTTTAGCAGAAAACCTTTAGATCCATTTAATTGTGGCTTCTTGGAATTGTCTGCCTTACAATCAGGCAAAGTTAGTGTGCAAATAACACTTCCATTCTCAAACCACAGTCAAGGGGAAAGAAAATGAAGAAAAAACATAGTGCATAAACACAGACTGATAGGAAAAGTGACACTTGCAAAAGAACACTCTCAAGAAATAGCTTTTCATCGAAGAAATAAGCCACAATTAGGGTGAATGTTAGCTGCTTGGTCTTAATTAGATTTTCACAGCTCTCTGAGGAAAAAAGGAAGCTTGAGGTTTCCAATTTCAACTTTCCTCCTCTTTCTTCCCTGAGAAATATTTAGAGAGAGAGCGGGAGGCAGCTGAAAGGAAGGGAATAGGAGGGGGCACATATGCAGTGGAGTGGTGCTCAACAGCAGATTGGCTGATTAGATTGATTTAGTGATTCGGTGTTGCTGCTGGAACTGGTCCAACAGCTCCAGATGAGACAAATCAAGGGGCTGTGGTGACAACTTGGAGTGGGAGCTCTATGTGGCAGTGATCGTTGGGTAGTCTTGGACAAATTAATTTGTCCTTGGCGCCCCTGAAATAGACCTGCCAACATTCACAGCAGTGAGGAGCCACTCAGCATATGGTGCACTGCTGCTGAACCTCACAAGGACCCAAAACCCTTTCAAAACTCATTTCCAGCTCTGGCACAAGTGACCTCTGCTACAAAAGGAAATTGTCAAGTCAAAGACAGCACTATGATGTGTGCTGACTGAACTAACATCACAGCCTGTGTCCATCTGCATATCAGTCCCATCATTAGAAGTGATAAAAGACTGATATCATAACAGCTTGTGATCAATCTGAAAATCACTTCTTAATGTGGTATATAAACTGCCACAGTCGGTGGCACTTGCTGTAATTAAAGAGCTAATTAGACAAAATTTGATTTGATATGGAGCTGTGCTCACTCTCAGAACTTGAACTCAAAAGGGCAAAAAAAAAAAACCTTACAGATTTGAACTCGTGAATTGGTTTCTATTTGAAAAAGTAGGTCTATACAGACAGTGAAATAGTGACTGATTGCTTAATAAGTATTCCAGCCGATCCAAGTGATAAGATCTTGTACATTCATTTCAATTTGTGCCCATTAGGCATAACACCAAGGATCTTCAAGCTACATTAACGGCTGCATATGCTGATGTTATGAGAGATCGTTTCAACCTATTACACATTAAATGCTTGGCTTTGCAATTTGCATTTAATTACACTGACAGAAGTACACCAGCTATGTGGCCCCATTTGATGGATTATGAATTAACAGCATATGTGCCTGATGCACTTTAAAGCAAATCATTGTTTGTCATTTGTTTTCATTTGTCATCATTTTAGCAGCAGGAGAACCGGGCATCAATTTGTTTCTAACACAGTCCCTGGAGGACTGCTCAAGCACACAGTCTGTGTACTGAACAAGAACAGCCGCTGTTTTTTCCTGCACCTCAGTCCATCAAGTGATTTTTATCGTGTAATGATAAGCTCCAAATCAGATGAGTCTGTGAAGTCTTTGGCAGTGATTCTGTATATATAACATTAACTGTAGCTGGCCTGAAGCAGAGATATTGAACAACATCTCTTATCACATCACTTCTGCTATGTGAAATAGCACTTCTTCTTCTACTTCTTTTTCTTCTTCACCACTCAATCTCGGTCATGATAGCAGCCAAGTTTTGGTGTGTGATTCTCTTGGGTCACTTGATCTTATCAATAGTCACTGACACTGATGACTGGAAGCTCTGAAAATGATTTCTACCAGTATACTGCGGATACAGGCTCATCAGACAATGTGAATATACAACAGACCAGCAACTAAGGCCAATTAATTCTTCATTTTCAAATTAACCAAGACTGACAGTAAAGCTAAACACTGTTGGCAGCAAGCAGCGCAGAGCCATAAGGTCGACGAATACCCAGTTTTCCCAAGGCAGCAAATCCACACATCTCACATGGTTTTTAGTACAAATGTTGCACTTGAAAGCTCTGGGGTATTGCCTGAGGGTTCTGCATAACAAAAACTTAACAGCATGCATAAAGCTATGCCTGCAAGTGTTACCTGTAGAAGGGCGGTGGGTGTCCCTGTGCCTCACAGCTAAACACCACCTCTCTGCGGTTCTCGCCAGGCTGAAGGGGAAACACCACACTGCCAGGTTGTTTGGTGAACACGGGCCTCAGCAGGATTCCACTTCCTGTGTTGGGAACCAACAAACACTACATCAGTTTCATGTCTTTGTGAGCCTGAAAACCACGTTTAACATTTACAGGAAGCAAGTTGGAAACTGTGCTGCACAAAAGAAGGCTGACTCACTGTGTATATATATCTCTGTTTGGCATGAATACGCATTTTTCATATCAGTCATAAAAATACTTCCCTAAGGTCCTGCATTATCAGCTGGTAACCTTCATAAAACATGAATGCAAACATCTGAATGCACAGACTTGTCAGAGGCCACTGCACTTCAGCACAGTTTCATATAAACCCTTCAAACTTATCACCACCGTCCCAAGGGATGTCATCCTGTAAGAAATTTAAAACAACAAATTTTGAGAGTAATATGGTCTCATTTTAAATCAGCCTTCATTCGAACCATCAAAATGGTGCCCTTGAGAAATAGACAAAGAGAAAAGGCCTATAATTTTCAGAGCAATTTTTCAAATACTTGAGAGAGGGGTTGTTTTCTGTTTTTATGTCTTGTGCTCTTTCAACACTGTTTTTGTTCTGGGGAAGTGGAACAAAAATTGCTTTTATTTCAAATTTCACACAAACTACCCATTATTACTCGTAATGCAATCTTGCCATGATATAACAAATCATCAGAGCTGCCTGAAGATTGCTTTGAATGACACTTTTATGGTGTTATTCATTGTGCATATATGCAGCATGGACACTGGCGACTGTTATCATTATTATCACAATCATTATCATAATTATTCATCATGTGGTGTTCTACAAGGGAGAAAAACTTGTAAATATACAACGTATACAGCAGAGTACATACATTTATACAATAACTCTAAATTCCCTGAGTGATATCACAGCATTGTTGATGCATTGTTTTTGCAAGAACAAAGACACAGACAGCAGCATGTTGTGCTGGCAAAATCCACAGTGACCCATGGGGTAGTCAACACTTCATTGGAATAAACATTTCTTCCTGCGATGGAAGGGGAATTCATTTGGATTTGTCAGAATATATTTGCATTTCTGTTGTGGTACAGAAGTGGGAGGTTTCTATAGGCAGGGCAACTAATTTATATGAGAGACAGGTAGCCTTTTCAAGTCCCTGAGGCCCAGGGAGTACAGGTTTATCCTCAAGACTCAAAATAACTCTCTGAGAGGGTGGGGATGTTTGACAAGGGACCTTGTACACTGATTGTTCCTCTCCACAAGGATAAACCTCTCAGAAAGTTACACAGAATAAAGGCCTCCTAATTATAATCTTTGTTAGATGAAGCGTGTCCTTCGCAGCAGCGTTGAGAGATGATTGATTACCAGAAGACACTACTTGTACAGCGCATATTCAAACACAAATCCTCACACTTGCTGTGCACAAACTTGCCAGGAAGATAAAGCATAAACATGAGAGGAATCACACTGATAAATGATCTCAGCTATCAAATTACAAACATTTACATTCACTATATTTTTCAAAAAACACTTCAACACTTCAGCTTATTTATTCATTTATCCATTTTTTTTTATTATTGATTTAGGAACTTTTTTTTTTTTTGCACTACATATGTATGGTGCAAAACACAGTTCCAACCAATTTAGGTAATGTTTCAACATTCATTCATGTTTTATTGTATTCAGGTGTTTTGTATATGTGTAGGGCACAATTTTATTGGTGTGTACCCTGTTACAGCACAACTTGCATTTCCATGCTTGCAGCCAGGGGCAAATACCCAAAATGCATTGACCCATGCCTGCCAGTACTCTTTGCATAGCCTTGGTGTGTAGCACACTCTTAATCAATCCCTGTGTGGACTGCAGTACACACACATAAATCAATATTCAATTAATGGGAAATGAATCAACATAGATATTTGGTTGCAGCCCGTCCCCTCGATTATGGCAGTGCTGAAGTGACCTGATCTTTGGCAGCACCATGGCAACTGTTATTATAATGGTGAGTAACTGTCAGAATAATGAGAAGGGATTGAGCTCCAAGGGCTGTGCCTGGGGGCTCAGTTCATACTGATGCAAACTCTCTGAAACTCTTCCGTTGCCCTAACGGGAATGGATGTAAGATGTGGTAGGGAAAGCGGAATAATTTTCTGGTTTGCTTTCTGGTAATCAAACACTGAGGTCTCCACACAAGCTAGGCCCACTCAGACTGAGTTCCACAAACATTCTGGGATTTATTATTCTTTCCCAGGAAGATCTCAGTTTGGTGGTATAAGTATTGCCTGGACCAGACCATGGCTGCATACTGCAAAAGACTGCATACTGCAAAAGACTTCTAGCCAAGTAACGAAGGTTTAAAATTTAAAATCAGCACTGACAATAACAACTGACACATGTTTGTTAAAATGTAGTCAAGAAAGCATGTTAAAACCAGAAAGTCAAAATGTGGCTGCAGGTCCAACCCGGAGCACCCCAGAGCACACAAAGTGGAATGATGAAAAAGTGCTCTATCAAAGAAGTGCACTGATCCAGAATCCCAACGGGAAGTTGACTTCACAATGCCACAGGACAGATGGTCATTATGAAAGGATCTTTAAAAAATATAGGCCGCCTCCACTCATATCTGTCACCTGCTGCCAGATGGTGATATGTACAGCCATTTTCCAAGGCTCCTCAGACTACACAAGACTCAGCACCGAAGCACAAGTGGAAGGCAGAGGGAGCTGTTTTGGAGGCTGAAATAAAAACTAATCTCAAATTCAATACTAGCTGACAGCAAATGAATTCCTCCAGCTTACCTCAGCATGAATAAACAGGCACATGGGGAGTTGGCTGTGGGGGAGGTATCGGTCGTTTGTGAGGTCCCAAATCCATTCGTTTCAGCTCAGGGTTTTATGCATCAAATAAAAAAAGCCAATCTTGCTTTTTAAAGCATCTTTCCCCTCTGTTCAGGCCGATAAGGTACACCTATAAGGTCTCTCATTCAGGGGCAGCAAGTGTTTCTCCAGACCAGGGGGAAGGTTTGGATGTTTTAACCAACATAGCTTCAATCACGTCTTTTCTTAACATTTGAAACATATGGGCAACCTGTTTCTCTAAGTCCTCGATAAACAAACAAAAAACAAACCCATCAAACTGTACATAATAGAACAATCAATAATTATCAGTTTACCAGTAAAATACTGGAAAAGAGAAACACGTGAATGGACATAGAAGACGTCAGAAACCAACAGAAGGAAACAAGGTGAACTTACAGAGTATCTTACTGCTGTGACTACATGCTAGGGCGTGCTGTACTGTACAGCCGACTGTCGTTAATTAAACTAATTACAAAGTCAGTGACACAGTCTGCAAGGAGAGAAATGTGGCCAACTCATTCCAAACCAATATCCAACTGTGTCACACCATTCTCTACTTAATCAAACATAGTGCAACTGAAATTCAATAACAACCTTTGTATCAAGAGTATCCAATGCCATGTACACTGGGGAAACACAGAAATTGATTGGGTCCAACTCCATATGTGGGGAAGGCAAATTAAAGCTATTTTTTTGTTAGTGTTCTCTCTACTGAATGTCTACATAAACCCAGGAACATACTGCTTCTGAGAATGCCATTTGTCATCTAATTGTAGTAATATCCCTTCCTATTCCTCCTCAAGATTGGCTAGAAGGTTATTTGTCACTTACAAGCTGCTGTGCTGCACACTAATGGAAACATTCATCATGGTATAAAACTGTACCATAATGCTCTCAACCACAGTAAATTTACCGATTTCTGAATTTTGAGGGCAGTTTTCATTGCCTAACCAAACAGCATACAGTGTATTATTGTACATTTAAAAAAAAAATTCTTGCATATTTTAACATACAGCACCTACATATTGCCGATAAGACAATGAAGTGAGAAAAATAAATAGGAAATCAGAACTGCGACACACGCGTTAACACCTTCTAATTAAACTACTGTATGTGTGGGATAGGTGCTGAAAATAAAAGTTTAATATTTCTTCATATAAACCTAATTCCACTGGCAACTATTTCCTGACATGCCTTTGCTGATGTGCAAAACAAGGCATGTAAAATGGTCAGATTAACATGGAGTAACTCGTGACTTCAGCCTCAGGAGGCAGTGGTACATCTGTCAGAAAAACAGGCTGTTGGATCTATCTTGCCAAAAACATGTTGATATTTAATTGACAGTGATTCAATGTAAAAGAAATGATACACAGTGCAGTTCAATTATTGTGGTCTAAAATTAACCCTTCACTGCAAATACATTTAAATTGGATGATTTTTCATTCCTGGATGAAGTGGAGGTACAGCCAACTATGAGAGGAGCAATCACAAGGGAATATTCCACATCTTCACATATGCAGAACTTCAAAGATGCTATGAAATCCTTGCTTAAGGATTCCTAAAAGGCTTTGCCATGTTCAGATGAATCAATGAGTTGAGTAAATATTTGAGACTCCAGTCATCCCTGGAATGCCCACACAGGGACAGAGAGTAAGGTAGTAGTACGCCTAGAAGATTATACTGATGACCAGAAGCAGCTCTTGATTCGTATTTACTATCGCCACTATAAATCTGCTTTATACAAATGATAGTGGACAAAAAATTGTAAGTTTTGTCCTTGTACTGTGAGTGTGTAACTTCAGCCACAAAGAGCCTTTCAATAAAAACAATGACAAAATACGATGTTTGGTGATGTCATGAAAGCATGGCATCATGGATTGTCTTCTCCACAGAACATAAGGTTCTCAAGGTTTAGACTCAGACAGGAAATCAAAGTAACCTCTGTCAGGGAAGGGTTGGGAGCTAAGATAGCTGCTCATCAGCGGCTGATTTATCTACAGTAGCTTCTTCCTCTCTGTAGCAAAGGGGTGGGGTTATGAGGCAGTAGAAACAGAATAAAGCGGTTTGACTTTGAAAAATCTGTAATTTGGGACAGCTAATGTGGTATAATCCGTACCACAAAGGATTAGTCCGACCGGGAGGGCAGGCTTCCAGTCTGAATCTGAATATAGGCAAAAAAAAAATCTTCATTCAGAGTGCAAATAGCAGTGCTTTTTAGGAGACAGATGACGTATTGGAGGAGCTGGAGACTCCTAACATTTGTTTTGTTAATAACCTATGAACCAGACGTTCAACAGGTTTTTATTGGCAGCTGAATTATCCACAGGGGTGTTCTCTCCATATAAACAGACTGAAAAAAATAATAAAAACAGTGATTCACTGACACAGAAGAGGATGTCTCCAAAGGGTGGGAGTTGAGCTGTCTAACATTTACCTGTCTTGTTTCTTTTATACCTTCAGATGATCACTATATCCTTCATCTAGTTAGAATGTGTCTCAATGCCAATGACCAAGGTGAAAAAAGAGGACGTGGCTAAAAAATTTCCAACTTGATAACCTTCCAACAGGCACCCACAACACTGATGCCATCTAATGAATGTTATTTGGGCATGTCTGTAGCAGTGCAAAGACCCATCTGTGGTCTGTTGACACATTTACATTTATGGAAAAAATGGCTCTTTCTGATATGACCGATGTTCAGATTGCAAGTGATTATTTGTGCATTATTGTCCTAACTAAAATGATGAAGTGTGATCTTACCAGCTCAGACTGCTGTGCCCTCATACGAGTTTCAAAACTCATGCGCTTTACTAAGAAAGAGGATTTAATCCTTTATCAGCTGCATTGAGATGAAATCACAGGCCGGTTGTGTGGTTGTAAGCACTTTTGCGTCTCAGCAAAAAGGTCCTGAGTTTGATTCGTGGGCCTGGGGCCTTTCTGGGGAATTTGCATGTTCTCCATGTGTTTTCTCTCTGGGTACTCTTGCTTCCTCCCACAGTCCAAAAACATGCATATTAGGCTGCTTGACAACTCTGAATTGCCCGTTGTGCGTGAATGTGTGTGTTTGTGTGTGTGTGCCATGTCAGTCTCTATTTGTAGGCCCTGTGACTGGTGACCTGTCCAGAGTGTACCCTGCCCTCACCCTATGTCAGCTGGGATTGGCTCCAGTCTCACGGCCCTTGATGTATAAGTGGTATTGACAATGGTTTGGATGGATGACTGGATGAAATCCCAGACTGATGTCCTCATAATCAGCATGAACTTGAGGAACAATTACAGCAACCAATTATGTTTGTAATCTGTATGTGAGAATCTCAGCATTGTGTCGCCTTAGTCTCAAAAAAAAACTTATCCCCTGAAGGCTTACTGACTTCTAGTAGCACAACCATTGCTGTGCCAAACCACTTCAGCTGCTAAATGAAGACTCACTGTTGAATGCTTAATTCTGATTGGCCAATAAAAACAGTTTGAGATAAGTGGTTTCAGAACACTAGACATTTAATCATATCACTTCACTTTCAACAAGTCCTGGAGATGTTGATTTTTCATCAAATTAAACACCAACAGCGTGTTCCAAAAATGCATCATTTCTCTGAAACTGCAAACACTCATTCACCTAACGATGAGTTTTCTGATGTTAATTTTGAATTTTTCTCAAAGCACAAAACATTTGATTGCTGGTTGGAGCCTAAGCAGCAGTTTTACTCGATATGTTCATATTTCTGTTTCCAGTGTTTCTTAATTGTAGCCCTTAAAAGCCAACTACAGATGCTTCTGTGATTTCGCTGCTGTTGATAATCTTTCGGCTTGTGTTGAAATGTTTGGAATTAATATTTCAAATCAAACTATGTATGTTTTTGGCGTGTGACTGTGTGGTACTGGAGAATTACACACTATACATCAAGAGTCGCAGCTGAATTGTTCCCCTTCATGGTGCTCATCTTTCCCTAATAACAACATATTGACAATAAATTATGAATCTGAATCTGAATCTGAATATTGTCGATATCTCTTTGATGTATGTTTTGGAATATTATATGAAATTTCAACTCTTCTCCTCCGTCTTTACAGAAATCAGAGATGTGTCTTGCTGATAAATCTTGGCCATGAAACCCCTTCTGTCAAATGAAATCTGTTGATTGTTCACTTGAAGGGACTTACAACGGGAAGGTTAGCCATATCTGTGTGGGGCAAACTGTATCCAGCACTACCTCAAGGTCTTTTGCTCCTTTGCTCTCTCTCATTCACACAACCACACATACTGTAGAGTACACTCCTCCGCCTAAGGCCATTCAGAGCCCTGGGGGTGGGATGGGGGGAGGTTGGTTAACTCTAAATGAACTCACTATGGGAATGACTTCCCCTTGGCCTCATTGCTCTCCCATACAGCCAATGCTTACTGTTTTAAGAAAATCACTTCCAAGTCTGGATGAATAACCTCCCTAGCAGCACCTATCCAACAACGTCACACAGGGCTTTCTCCACCCCAGTACTGCGTGCCTACTAAAATGCTTATCATGTCTCTCAGAACACAGAGGCTTTGGAGGTCTATCATTATATTGTGCCATACTTGTCTTGCAAGCAGAGCATATGTAATGTAAGCCCATACTGAATATTAATGCTCAGCTACTCTGTGTTACCAACTGTGAGTGTGAGCCTCAAGAGTGAGGCAAGGGCTGTGCAACACAATGGTTTTCAGAAGCGATTTGCCCTCTGCTTCTTTGTTAAACACTAATTTGCCTTGAATAGATAACTCTGAGTTTGTTTTCTGCACCTCATCACTGCAAGACAAAGGTTTGTGGCTGGAATCTAGTTGACAGCACTGGCCGGAGATTCGAACTGTCTCATTGAAGCTGTTTATCTGAGATCAAATGGTTTATGGAAGGATTTCCACCATTGCCAAAGACATTCGCTCCTCTGTGTATTTAACTGAATGCCTAAGTAGGACATAATATGTGATCCAGACTCGTGGTGTAGATCCTAATCCCACAGTGACTCACAGTTCCCTGAGGAAAGCCTCATTAGACATCCACTGATGTGTATTGGATTTAGTGATAAGTAGTGCTAATTGCCATGTAGGCAAATTTAGGTGCCGACGTGCTGTTGTGCTTTTGAAAAGAGACGCACACGAACAAACACAAACACCCAGTGACATTCACAAGCACACACACACTAATTATTTTAGGGTCCCAGCTGCGAGGAGGGGCTGCTGATTTGAAGCAAGGCAACATGAATGATTACTCATTCCTCAAGATACCGCGCTCATGCAACAAAGCCTTTATTCATCTTGTTCTGAGCTCCTGACTCTGACATTCTGAAGAGGACTAACATTTGACCCTGAACATTTTAGAAGAGAGGACAATTAGGGCTCTCATTAAAGGCAAGATCAATGACAAGATTTCTGTACTGCTACTAGTGCAATCTCAATTAGACTAACAATTGAGGTGCTCTTAAAAATGAATGACTGCACATTCAATAGCTAGATAGAGCCTGTCTCTCAGAGATAGAAACCTGGCTTTTCTTTTTCGACAGGAATCAGTCTGAAAAAAAAACTGCAATGTGCACCTGAAAGAATGTTAATTTGCTGCCTTGAGCTGCTGATGAAAACACAACAGCATGAATTTTTCCTACCATTTATGAATTTGGTGGAAAGCTCTGGGTGTGCCATGCCATAAAACCAGTTCATTTTCCATTTGACTTTTAAGTGCCATCTGTTCTGTGTGCTGAGGCACCTTCACAAAAAAAAAAAAAAAATTCTGGAAATAACAATTCAAAGCCCCTGTGCTAACAACATGAAAAAGTGTATGTTTGGGAGGCTTACCTGTCAGACAGTCCACCAATGACAGCAGCAGTATAAGTTTCCATGGCAACTCCATTTCAATAGTCTCAGGTCAACACGAGCTCACATCCAATCACAGGTGTGTAGAATCCTGGCTTTGTCCTTTTCAGTTCTTTCACCATTCGTCTGTTAAATGAAAAGAAATGGGGAAGAGGAAAACCATTAGAGATTCACATACAGCAAGTGTGTGTATTTACTGTGCAGTGACTTATTAGACACAAGAAGAGGGCAAAACTCAAATATCAATCATTCCCTGGAAGCCCCAAAATAATCTAAGCTAATCACATTTGATTTCTGCAAACACTTTTTAGGTCTAGGTGACATTTAGTTAATTTTTAATTGCAGATACTGTGACAGCTGGGGTATAAAGTATCTCAGAAAATAATCAAGAATCTGCTCTGTCTTGTGCAAACTCAAAAAATGATTTGTCCAACCAAAGCACTTACAAAGCACTTGTGCACACTGTTTTTAACATTGCATAATGGGGATTGTGTCTGCAAGAGAAACATAAAGGGATTGCTTGCTTGTACTCAAACCTGCTGAGACAAAACAAAAAGCAAGCTGGTTGTCAGACACATCCCTGGCAAGTAATAAAGCACTGTCCTGGCTCCTCGAATTCATCTGAGCTGGGGGGATTATGTATTTCTGACATAAAGAGCTGACTGTACACAGCGCAAAACCATTTTCCGTCCCCACGGGAGACTCACAATTGATTTTCTCAAGGACTAAACCGTAATTTATCCCTGCTTAGACTCAAATGAAGTCTTAAAAAAAGTTGTGACATCATAATGAGATGTATTCCGCCTGTCACTGATAAACAGTGATGTATTTGTTTGTCTAAATATGTCCCCCAACATGCTGACAGCCACGATACTCTCTGGTAAAGCAACAAACAAATCTTATATGTGTTATCGGCTGGTTATGGAGTGGAGAAGGATGAGGAGAGGAAATTAGCCATTGTCTTTGCTCCAACTGACTCTCCCTGGTACATTTAACTGACTGATGGCACAGTTTCCTCTGACTACACTCCAACAGCATGCAGAAATAAATGAGAGGAGAAATTAATAAGAACACACATAGTCTATCAAGGAGAAAGCGCCAAAAAAGCAGAGACAACTGAATGATTACAGTTTCATAGTTTCTTAGTTATCTGTGTGCCTCTTATCTTTGGACCACTGGAAGGCATGACAGAGCATACTGATGCTTATATGAATATATCAGCTGTGTCCCTGACACATTCGCCTACACTACTCTTCCTTCTGTGTGTACTAAACCATTAAAGGCAACACTTTCCCACTATAAATCTCATTATGGAGATTGGGTTTAGAGTGTCATCTTAGTTCCAATTTATCTTGCAGTTATTAGGATGCAAATGTCATGAGTAAATGTTGGCTTTTAATAATAAAACAGAGAGACTTCAAATCCCTTCTCGTGCTCCTGGATATTTTTGGAGTGTTCCTCCTTTGAGGGAATAATTGTGAGAGATGCGCTGAATAAATTACTCCACACAATGTCTTTAAAAGAGAAGCACAGAAATTCAGCAAAACTTTATATTCTGTCACACCTCTGCCACATTATTTAATCTTTGACAACATCTTACATGTATATATTAACTCCACTACACAAATTATAAGACTTCATTCAGGTGTAATGATGTTAAGATGCTTTGTATAGACCTTTGAGACAAACTGCTTGTAGAAATGGGCTACACAAACAAACCTGCCTCGCCTAATAAATGTTTGACGTCTTCAAAAACCTGTTTAAGTAATTGTTTTGTCAGCCATGTAAGTGTTGGAGACTCTGGTCATCTAAAATTAATTGATCCTGTCTCTACATCAGCACTGGCCACCATGACCAGAACGTGTGAACTGTGGAGACACCCCATTCATAAAAGCAGGTATCTGTTGGCCTCTAACTGCCATCTCTTGATCTCTATTACTCACAAGCCCTGAGACAGGAGACATCAGACAGTAGGGTTAGTGGGGGGGATAAAAGACAGCCTTTTGATCCAAAGAAGCTTAGCACTAAGATGATGGCTAGGGGAGTTGGGAGTGTGCATGGCAGTATTTGACTTCCTCTTCGGTACAAATTAATTACCCTCATGACCTTAAGAAGTAGTGACAAGGCCATTGACTTACTTTCATCCCCAACTGGATCTCTCATTTGTTTGCTGTATGAGATGAAAGTTAATGATAGGAAAGGCTTTTCAAACTTTTCCTTTCAAGTTCAACCCTCTTTCATGTCTTTGCAAAAAGCCAGTTTTTGAAGAACGGAGTATGACCACGGCTGGAATGGCAGTCATGGCCTACACATTTCTTTCTTGACCCAATTTGTAATGTCATCGCATTTAAATGTAACACAACACTCATGACTCCAGCCTGTCATTTCACCAATACAGACAGAATAAATGGAGGATAACATACAAGGACTATAAATAACACAGATTTGCATACTTTGTGTCTGTCTGGGTAATAATTTAACCGGTGCTAAACCTTTAATGGGGATGGTGCGTGCAGCTTTATCCCTCAAGTGCCTCATATTCCTTCCCCTGAAACTGACAAGTCAAGTTCTTACATGGCATACTTGTCAATATCTCGAGGAAATAAGTGGTACCTAGCATTTTCACATGTTTTGATCGAAGTTCATTTAAAAAAGTGATTCATGCAGGGACATGAACACATTCAAATTAGATGAGATGTGAAAAAGTCGTCATTTCTGACTCCATGAGAGACATTTTCCATAAATATTACCGGTTTGAAGGAATAATGTGTGAATTGCCTAATAAGCAACATCTCAGATGATGTGTGGTCTTATGTAAACACATGAATACATCAATTTTCCCCCCCTTTGAAGATTAATCAACAATCAGGCTATACACAGCAGCCACAATGCCAAGCTTTTGCTCATTCAGGTTTCGCTACATTTCTCTGTTTTTTTTTTTTATGATAAATCAAATAGCTTTGCGTTTTGGCCTGTTGGTCAGTGACATGATTTACTGTAGATAGCGCCTATAAAAAACACACACACACACACATACACAGGCATGAGGAGGACATGCAGACTCAGCAAAGAAGGTCCCCGTCCACAAGGTTCAAACTCCAAACCTTTGTTCCAAGTGACAGGGCTAACCACTGCACCACTACACCTCCCTGGAGTCCAACAACTAATCAAAATATTTCATAAATATTCTGTCAATCCACAAATCAATTAATAGACCTGCAGCTCTAGTCCATACCCCGGTACAGTCGTACTTGAGTGTCATTATCACATGGAATTAATATTATGTGCTGCAACAGCAGAGAGCTCGGGTGTGAAACCGAGCGCTTCATTTTATTTGACGTTTGAGGAAATGCAGCTGCTTTGAGGCAGGTTTCAGATTTGCGGAGACAAAGCACTCCTCCAAATTTCAGTGTTGTCAAAGTGACACCTCTGTTCCTCTTCTCCTCTGACAGCACCAGCTGGAGTTGATAAACCACAGATTTTAGTTCAGTCAGCCGCAGAAGATGACAGTGATGGCAGCTGATTCGACCCTCTCCTCTACATCCGATCTCTCCACTGGCATCAATTTTTCAGGGCTCAAAAATGTATTAATAGAAGGGTACTCCAGGTCCCTTTGGTTGAGGAGTCCAGATGAAGATAAAATTCACACTAAAATGCATGAGCTGCCCACACACGCTCACTCACTCCTTCCCACCCATACCAACACCCCCCACCCCCAACCATCACCACCACCCTACCCAAGCTCTGAATCATGAATGAGACCAGACTCCCACACTCTGCAAGAACGAGACAAGACCAGGAAAAATGGCATACGATGCTGCATCTTTAATCACCTGAGCTGTGACTTCACTTGATCTGCAGACACCAGCTCGATCAGTGTTTTCCTGCATGTGAGGCTCATCTCACGGCTCTGAGTGCCTCCAGTCATCTAAAATTCATTTTCTGGCGGTGCTCGCATTGAGACTAGTAGTAGTAGGGAACGTGAAATTTCTCCCTAATCCTGCATACTTTGATTCACCACACACATGAATCAAAGATGTACCAAGCAGCTCTGTGGAAGAGTGGCAGTGATAATGATATCAAGCTCTTATCAGATGCTATTATTTTGCAGTTCCAGTACAGGTTCTTTTACTCTAAATATTTTCCTATTAAACCACATATACTGTGAGCAGTTGTAAGAAAGTGATTAAGATTTACTTCGCCCGGTGTTACACTTGACCAAGTCTATACTTTTGTTCTTAAAGATAAAGATTTTGCAGATATTTTTCTTTCATCAGAGAACTAACACGGCCGTGGCAATGTTTTAAGGAGGTGTCATATCTTCTGGATCCATAAAACATGTTTGTAGCCTCCTGTACAATTTTAACATGAAAAGATTGAGTGTACTTTCAAGTACTTTCAAAGGTGGTTTGAAGGTGCTTTTGCTTGTACTGACTCCCACAGAGTTCCACAAGTTCCACAGAGATAAAAAGTCAGAAAAAACTTAACTTCCCACTGCCAGTCTTGCTCTTTAAGAACCTATGCAGCTATAACCAATAAACTCAAAACTTTCGAGTCGGTGCTTTTAAATGTGCCAACCCATTTTTTTTTTTTTCCCCTCCTTCCTCACAAATGGCACACCACGGGAGTCATGGAAGTGCCAACATATTCCCCAGCCAAGATCCTACCTCAAATAGTGGCACAAGACAAAGAGACTAATGGTGTTTTGATCTAAGCACACAAGCCGCAGGCATGACATAACACATGCCAGCTTCTTCATTTCTCCAGACCGCACCAGGGGCACTCCACGAAACGCTCATCCCACTCTCCCCAGTGACAAGACCAACCAAGTGTGTTGAAAGGTTCTTTCTGCTCACACGCATGCTCCAAGCCCAAGTTTTAATATAATGAGCACAGGATGTGGAAATAATTTACACACCATTTCAGATGTATGCATCAAATTCATTTTTTTTTATTATTATCCTTTGTTGCTTATCTTGAATATTATTCATTATTGACTGAATAGTTAATCCTCAACCAATGCATACATTATATAATCCCTAATTCGAATGCTGAGCTGACAAATGGTCATCACTTATTTATTTTTTTCATTAGTAATAACCTGCGAGTGGAGTGGCCTAGATTTTAATTACTCTAATTGGCTACTTAAAGCAGACAAACTGTCTATTTGTCTTACAGATGAGACGATGCAAGCTTATTTTCATTTTTTGTTTCTGTTTTTGTTTTATTAAAGCACAAGTGGTTGTCAATGCCAGTACACCTGGCTTTCTAAGGTAGTAATTAAGGATCCCAGTAGGATTTAAGAGCCTGCCAGAAAACGGTTCCTTAAATACAGAGATTTGGGTCCTTGGTGAGAAACTTTAGCAGTTATCATGGGAGGTAATTTGAAGTCTATGTCAGAGAAATTAATACTGTATTATAATTATGGATTTAAAAAAAAAAAAACTTAAGTGACTGTGAGTCCTGTGGTTTGAGGCATCTATATAAACTGAATGACGCAAATCAGGGTTGACCATGTCACCATGGTTACAACAATGATGGTCATGGCTTGGTTGGGACCTCTAAAAACTGTTGGACTCTGTAATGTTTAAAAAAAACATCATAATTTGAGTCAAAAGAAGTACTTCCCCAACATTAGGCAATCTTTCATCATGGTTAACTCTGTTGAGCGTTCATGAATAACAAACGGCATAAACGTCTGTTTCACGTGGGAATCGAACACCACTCTCCTGTGACATACTCATGTGTTCCACTGACCCAGTCATCCATCCCAACCTCCTCCTGCAGAGATATACTGCGTCTCTGCATTTATTCCTTTGGGTTTTCTTTTCTGTAATATTACACTACATTGTTTTGACAGTTACTACGCAATATGTTTATGTTTTTCTTGAATAAACTATAACTTTGGAAAAAGCAACTAGCTTTTCCTATATGTTTTATCTTAATATAATGTTTGCTTAGCAGGCCCGGGAGACATCCAGCTGTGGTGTCCCTCAGGACCACACTCCAAAATTGAGAAGTCTTGTCTAGAAGTAGTAGCATGTTTATGTACACAGTCAGTTTTTCCCAGTGTTAACAAACTTCATGCTCAGTACACGCTGAAAAATAGTACATTATGTGCAGCTGAAGAAGGACCCTAGACAGTTATAAATAAAAAGCACTTCATAAGTAAATATATGAGCATTAGACAAAACATAAAACAAATGATTTGCACTTTAGTGTATCACAAATATAAATATTAGATGTTTTGTGAGCAGAGAGAATTATTTCAACTCATATTTCTCTGCCAGCAGAAAATTATGTTTATGTATAGACATGTCTATGAGGATGCCGCTGACTCGAAAAGGAGGCGGTTGGAACATCAACTTCAACAGTGCCTGGTGTGCATGAAAAAAGACAAAACTAGTGTGTAAATGCTTTGATATATGGATACAGGTGGAATTATCTGCATCGTGATCAATACAACTCCAGGGCTGTCGTTTTACAAGCCTTTAAGGCAATAGCTAAATGTATGGTTCCAGTTCTGCATCGCTGCCCTTCAGCTAACAGACTGTATTGATGCACTGCAAAGACGCCCAGAAGATATATTATGGAATTTAGTAGGTTCCTTGAAATGATAACTGTTGTGGTCCTGCTGTACTAAATTGAATAAAAGATTAAAGCCTAGAGTTTAACTGTTCATGCAGCTATGGTCCTTTGTTTCTGAAATAAAGAGGAGGATCAGAAATCCATAGTTCATCTATCTACCAATACTGTACAGTACAGGCCTACCTGTTGGGATAAATTCCTGAAACACACCAATCCCTCCATGAACAGATCATAATGCATACCTGCATCAGCCTGCAGGTGCAATTTTCCACTTCTCCTGCAGACTATGCTCCACTTCATGGGGTGCCATGAACTTCATGTTCCACCCCCCTCCTCCTCCTCCTCCTGGTCCTCCTGAGCCAGCAGTGGCATCACCAGAAAGGTGTCCTGCCATAAACACACTTCCCCAAGGAGATGTGTAGTAGCTCTATATTCCAGTCACTTGAATACAAAAGGTAAGAGGAGTAACTGCACGCAGGAGGCACTGTTTACTGGAAGGAACTAAATCTTACTTTTGTGTAGAAACTGGTATGCCAGGAGATCATCCAACTGGCACACTGTCAACACGAAACTAAAGACTGTGCTACAACACTGAGATTTGCCTCTGAAAGGGGGTGAAATGAGGTAAGAATTCACCTCACCACATGTAAGAATTAACCGCCACAGATAATTCACTTAACAGCAAAATTACCATGTGCAAGGCAGCTTCCTCTCTGACATATGGACACACGAGAACAACTATTTCCAACCGAGTCGCATGCACGCTTAAGGACTTTAGACAATCTGAGCTGCAATCAAGCTCGGAGCTGGGTGCAATCAAAGACACTGAGGGATGATGTGACTGGACTGAGTCCAATCCCCTGTTGATCACTGAAGACAAATGAGGTCTGCCGGAGGTTTTAAATGAGCACAAATTATTAGGGTGGCTTTCTGTCCTCTCACAGATACATGGATTAAGTGGTGTCCATTGCAATTAGAGGACACTGTGCATGATATAGTGTCTATTATACAACTTAAGTGAGAACTGGACGACTGGATTTTTTTTTCTAATTGAGGTATGGTCATGCAAGCAGAGCACAAACGTGACGTGCAATTTCACGCTGGGCATATTGTAAATGTGTCCTGCTATGGTCTATGAAAGAGAGAGAGAGAGAGAGAAAGAAAACATAATCATAGTCCAGTTACCCAAAGGTGACATCCTGCATGCTGATATTCTCATCCAATGTCTAAAATATGAGGTTTTGCACTATAATTATCCTAGATGGCATAAGTGGAAGTTTGTGTTGACTGACAGCCTGATGATTGAACTGACCGAAAATAAGCAATAATGGGTCAGGAATAAAGGAGATAAGATTTATTACACGGGATACAGAGAAAGTAAAGAGCAACAATCGTATCATGATTCAGCCTACCTGAGTAAGTCCCCTGTGGTGTTTGCTGGTGTTTAGCCCTTCTCGGATATCCATGTTACACCGCGCATCTCCTCACTCCTGCTTCAGCCCGGTAGCTCCCAGCGTCGAGTCGACGGCAACACTTTAAGTTCGGTTTCCTCGTAGAAATGGAGCCAAACTCCTCTCGTGTCTCCCCTCTCGTCTTCAGACGGGCCGCCCTACACGTCGGCGTTCACCCTTTCCCCCCTCGGTCCCTCGGTTGTTCTCAGAGTCTTGGGTACTTGCTGGTTGCCTGCTCCTCCACGCTCCACACTCTGGGTTCCGTGGTACGCTCATTGAAGGTACCGTGGCACTCCTCCTCCTCCTCCTCCTGCTTCTGCTCGCACCGCTGCTCGGCTGATAGTCACCAAGCCCGCAGCGGCGCCTTCTTCTATCTCAGAGTAGTAAAGGTTTCTTTTTATTATTATTAATATTATTTGCTGAGAGCAGGAAATGAAAGTGTTCACGGTCTGGGGGACGTCGCTGTTGAGTCTCTGCGTCCGGCTCGTCCACAGAAGGAGAGGAGGACTGTGGCTGCCTGCGCGCGCGGCGGCAGTGGCACATGGGACATCAGAGGTGGATATGTAGCCTCGTTGTGTTTTATTTATTTATATTCACGCTGCAGGTTCACACCACATTCCCCTCAACCCCCATGTCCTCAGACACGAGGACTTGGAAGGCTGTGCATGCTCTGTCGTACATGTGAAGATCCTGACCTGTTCATTCATTAACAAAAACAACAAGTTAAACATATTTTCATGACAGTTGTTACAAACACTTGGATGCTCCAATTGGCCTGTCAATGAATTTAAACAGTGTTTCATTTTCATGTCAGGCTATAGCTGAGCAGATTTTATCTACCCTATTTAGTATAGGCCTAATCTTTTATAGTTTCATCAATATTAACTGCATCATAATTTGGCCTACAAACAGTAGTGTATTTTGAATGTGACACCTTAAAGTCCTCTACACAGCCATTGTTTACAAAGGTGGTTTTTGTTACCTTGCTTAATGAGAGTTGCAGAGATATCCAACCTCTGCTTGATTGGGGTGACCCTCACCTCCAGTTGTTTTGTTGTTCCTGTTCATATCACATAATAACTACTATAATTCAATCCAAAACACCTCTGAAATGAGACAGAAGTATAAAGAAGCAAAATGCATAAATACTTCATAAAAGTATAAGTGCCTCAAACAATGCAGCATTGTGACTTATGAGCCAATTGTATTGCCCTCGGCTGCTCTTTACAATGGTGACATACGCTGACAAAACAATGCAGAATCAACACTTTGGCTATTAAAAAAGAACTATATACAGCCTACAGTAATGTCAATATACTGTGTTTTCCACATCCACATGTAAGGAAATATAAGCATGTGGCAGATACCTGGACAATTTTAGAAAGACAAGCTAAGTTGAAGTAAGAAAGTATTTCATGCCACATTACTAGTGGGTCTATTTTTCATCCTAGCAGTCAGTGCTGTGTGTCATGTCATTATAACAACAATGCACACACACAGACACATTTAATTGTTGAAGCTGCTGAAATGTCTATGAAATATCTATGACTGACTGTAACTAACTAAGCTCATTATTGTACTTAACATGATACATAACAATCTGCAATACCAAGTTTTTGTCATAATCATGCCATGATGTTAGATTTCTCCCCAGTGTGTGTTACAACTAACCCAGACTATGGGCTGGATAATAACATTTTACTTCTTGTGTTAGAGACTTATCTTATATGTTCAATTTGTGCTGCAGATGTAACATGTTTTCTCCCAAACTGGTGTAGCTGCAGCTACACCATTTGCTCGTAATAGCAAATACATGTAACTAGTTTCCATTAAATATTTAAAACACTGACTTAAAAGAGCTAAAAGACATAGACAGAAATGTCAGTGTTACAACCATCCCCAGGCTCCCCCACTTTTTATGATATCAAATTTAGGACATATTACTGGCATGGTCATATATGAGTGATAATGACCCAGGACCATAATAATGTAAATCTCACTGAAAGCGATAATTCTTTATAATGGCTTACTAAGAAAATGAATGAAATTGCTTCTTATGATTCTGCTCCCCTACTGCTTGGGCTATATAGGACATTTAAAAAAGTAAAGCCTAGCAAAGGATAGCATACTTCTTCCACAACTGGTTCATTATTAGCTCCTACTTCAACATGACTGATTAAGCTTAGCTGTTTGTTGTCTGTGTGCTGTTGCTTAAAAAACATAAAGAATTTGGAGACTGTCCTGTAAAAACAGCTCTATAGATCGTTTGTGCAGACGCTAATTATGACCGCATTTACAACTACAAGTTGCATTTTGTTGTTCAGCGACATCTAGTGGCCACAGTAACTATGACAAGAGTGATGTACTGTAAGGGAAGATAAAGTCTTCAATAGCATTTTGGTGTAGATTGATGGATGAATAATCATATAACACAGTAGAGTGTTTGATTCCTATGTGATATCAGCGGTTTAACATGTTTCTTTTATTCATGAACACTTAACAAAGTTACCCATGTTGTAACCATGACAACAAAGGTCGTCTGATGTTGAGGAAGGATTTTAACCCAAATCAAAATCCTTTCCTAAATCTTACCCATACAGCCTAAACATTATACTGTACTTTATGTACAGTTGCATGTTTTTTATGGCAACCATGACAACGAGGGTCATACAGGATGCACAGGAGTACTGTTTCAGCAGTTACATTTTACCCCTGAACCTTGGATCATGAGAAAAGTGGAAAAAAAAAACCTCTGAGGCTGTTTAAGTTGGAAAAAAAACATGTCATTACACACTCTATACTGCTACTGTCAATGACCAGACATCATGCAAAGCACTGTTGATCGAGGCGTTACACCTTCAGTAAGAGCAGTTGTAACTGAGATAAAAATTATTCATAGTTACATTCATTATGATGAGGTGTTAACATTCTTTTTTTCACTCCCTGTATATGGTATCGCAAATGAGCAAAATTAAAACAAGAAACAAAAGAAAAGGAACAGTGCCTGGAGTGACACATCTTTGTCAGTTAATGAGAGATGTGATCGTGCACTTGTTTCTCATCATCACTTTTACAGACAACAGGAAAGGCTTCCAGCTCATAAAGTTTAAATAGTCAGAACTTGTATGCCTCTGGCTCATAATCCACTCGTAATGTTGAGTGGGATTTAAGAAATTCTACTTCTGTTTGAGCCAATGCAAGAGTGATAATTACAGGAGAAATTAATGAATGCCCTGCTGAGCCCTGGAAAGGCAAAAAGAAAAAAAAATATTTGAATTAACCTACTGAATGAACATTTAGCAACCCATGCACATAGCTAATAATGACACATCAAAGCTCCAAGGAATGCTTAATACTATAGCCACCCTAAACACAAATATCTGCAAATAGGACTGAATATTTCATGAATCCTTACAACCGGGGGGAAATTTTCTTATCATTTCATTGTGATGGGTTCTTCCAAAGAAAAATGAACTGAATTTAATGTTATGCAGTTTTACTAATTCCTCCCTGCTCTCACTGGGGCCAAAAACTGCATGTGGCCAGGTCTTTGTAACAATGAGATTTTCATTGTCACTCCGAAGATGTCAATTGAATGCGCAAATTACGTTTGTCCTGTGGGAGTGAATGAGTTTCTCTTACAACTTAGAGCAGCTTGAAACTGCCAGAGGTCAGACTGACAAGCAATTTCAGGTCCATCTCTGTGAGAGCAAAGAAAAGCAAATAGATATTATAGTATAGATCTCTGATATCTCTCATCTTCTCAACCTCTTTCTCAGTGTTTAACTTTATAAAATGAACTGACACTGTGACTTTGGGATAGGAAAAAGGACCAAGCATTCAATTTTGCTGAAAAGTAAACTCAAACAACACAATGGCTGAAAAAATGAGGTCTTATGTTGTATCGCCGCACTATGAAAGTCAATTACATGTGTTCATGTTGCCCTTATTAGGTACTGTCTTTGTGGAGAAACTAATCATTTGCAAAAGAGCCATCTACAAAAAAGCGACTACAGCCACAGGATATCTAGTTTGTAAATGACCAGTTCTGGGCTCATTAATTTATTGCAGCCATAGACTGGATATTAAAAGGCCGCAGCTAAATCACAGCAGCAGTGTACCCCTTCAAAGAAAACATCCCACACAGTTCATCACACAACTTTGTTTTTACTGCATAATTTCACTTTTCCTTTTTCACCTCAACCTGTGTTTTACCTGAAACTGGATTAATTGGTGTTTTGGAGAAGTAACTAAGTTGAATGAGGACTTTGCATTGAGCTCTTACTGTCTCTTAAAGCTTTCTTTTGAACCTGTGCATTGACTAAGTTGAAGCAATCCTCCCTGCCCTTGACTCTGCGTGATGCCATTCAACTCATTCGTTTTAATCAAATCAAGCAAGTCAGCAGCTCAGTCACCTCCACAGTGTTGCAGATAACACAGAGGAGTTTATGTTTAGGACAGAAAAACAAGATTGATATCCGATGTAATGATACTTTCTTATTGACCTGGACCAGGTAAAGATGTCATGATATTGCATTTAATGCTCCTGATGCCACCTAAACCTTTAAGCCTGTTAAGCCTGTGGACTGGATATATTCAACATTCATCAATGGGAATTATTAAGAATTTATTGATACCAGTGCCATGCTCAATTTGTCTATCAGTCTGATTCATATACTCATGATCAATGTTCTGTTTGAACAAAAGTAGGCCTAAAAGGTTTTTGCTCCATATTACCCAGTATGCCAAGCAAATCAACACTTTATAAAAATCAATCAATACTCAATGTTAATCCATCTTGATTTAGTCTAGAGACTAGATGACAGTTATCTTGATTTCAAATGTTATGCACCATGTATTGTCTACACTGGTCCCCACACAGGTTGCAGCTGGGGCATATTGTAGGTCTGGAGTTTTGATACATGCATGTGTTCGTGAGGGTTGTATGTAAATGCAGTTAACCATAGTGTTGGTATTAATGAAATAAAAAATAGCTGTATTTTAATCTAACTTTTCTCAGGCACGACTTCATAAAACAGCTCAGGAAGGGGCAGGAAAGCTCAACACAATGCCCAGTTTGAGAGACAAAGAAGAGAGAGGTGGACTGTAAGCTAACACCTTAACACCAGACAAAACAATTTATATGGGGCCAGAGCAGTAAAGGTTTAGCACTGAAAACACAATTTGGCACTGAAAACAAAAACCTGAACCAAAAAAATAAAACAAAAAAAAGCTGAAAACATAGATTGGAAAAGGTTGTACTGGCACTGATAACACCAACAGAAAGAAAGTACAGTGTTACAATGTTACCTTATTTAACTCTGATATTTTTGTGTTATGATGTGTTTCAATGTCAGTCTTCAGATTTTTTCCACAGTGTCTGCCTATTTTCAGGAAAGGTTTTTTTTTTTTTTTTACATTTTTTTTCAGTGTCAGAGGCCAAGGAACACTCTATTTACATTCAAAACCCTGACAGGACTGCATACCAAGGCAATGGCTTATACAAGTTCCCCTGCAACTCCTGACCTGCGTGCCAGTTTGGTTCTCTCTGTTGCTGTTTCTTTACAGGAGACTAAACTGGGTTTGGGGACATTTTAGGAGTTACTACCATCCAATGCTGTGCTGAAAAGCATACCAGCATCAGTGAAAATAACTGATAAGCCTGGAGATCAACAATTCCAATATTTCTTGATTCCCATTCATTTATATGGTTATGGTCATTATATGGTTGTCTGTGTTGCACCTAAACCAGAAAAATGTGTGTGGTTAATGATGGATTGCCGTCTAACAAAGAGTATGAAAAATAAAAAATTTCCAAATTTAATTTTAGTCTTGCAATGCCGTCCCTGCACACAAACCAATCCTTGTCCACTCAGCCCACACTGTTGTCATCTCTGGTTTCCTGACAGTGGAACAAACTACTGACTAAGAACTGGGTTGTCTCTTGAAAACTCATTTCTTCCAAGAGTTTTAATTTCACACAGTTGCAACACACAAGCAATACATCTATATGTTATCTGAGGTTCTAGTGATAAAACAATGAAAAATAAGTGGGGATTAATTGTAGCCGTAGTTCCTTATATGTGAATTATCATCTCCACAGTTTCATCTCAACGTTATCGATCGATCAGTATGATGCAAGAACGCTGGCCTTTCTTCCTAGCTCAAACTTACTTTTAGAGCTGACACTCCAAAGACAAACTTGATGGACAAATTAGGACATACACTCACAGATGTACAGTGAGAGCAGGAGATGGGGAAAAAAAACACACACACATCCCTGAGGAGCATCTGTATTTGCTGCCTCGTGTTTGAAGGGTAGCCGCCTTTGATTTGTCAGAAAGTGTGATATCTGCTCACTCATTGAGAGAATAATGTATAGGTGCACCACATGGCTGAGCAGCAGGGTCAGGATAATAATGTTGAAATTACAGGTGAAGCCCATAAATGGGACTCCAGGAGGAGAAACAAAGAGCAAAAACTATAGGGACTTCGATAATGAATGCGTAAGCTTCATTTTGATAAGAGTGGAAAAAAAATCAATAAAGCAGCAATTAGAAATAGAAATAGAGATTATCCTACCACCAAATATACTTGCTGGTAGACACAAAAGGTGTCTGATATACATTCACTGGCTGTATTTTTTTCCAATCTAGATGTCAAAAAGTAGGACAATGAGAGCATAAGACAGTGCCCCCAATTTTCCAATGGCACACAAGCTTTGAGTTTGCCAGGAGAAGCCTAAAGATAAAAGGAGTGGATATAAAACAATTTAATATAAACTATTCCTTGTAATGTTTGCAAATGTTTATGCAGGTTTCTGAATAGAATTTTCAGGAGACAGAGGTAGAAATAGGATCACATCTCTTGAGGAAATATTTTTGTCTTCGTGAAGCAGCATCATCATCATTTAACAGCTAATGAAAAGTGAGGCATTTGCTGGCAGCATACCATAAATATTACAGAGCTTAATGGACTAAGTGAAGTACTGGATTTGAGACTATTTTTATGTGTTTTTTAAAAAAAGAGTGTTGTTTTTATTTCTACAGGTAATTTTCCTTTATGAAATAAGAGCTGAGACACAGTAGATCCCCTTTGTCCAACCACACAATGCTCTGCCAGTATCTATATAGGCCTTACAGTATGCAGCATGTCTTATAATGTTTGCTTATGAGTCATACTTTCATGTTGTTTATGTTTTTGAACTTATAATCTGCTTACTGTATATTTAGGTACAATTTGCACTTAGTATTGTATATCAAAGTGTTTGTTACTATGGCCAAACCTGTTCATATGTTGTTAACGAGTAAAGTCTTTTTCGAAAACTGAATAAATGCGTATGGCACATACATACTGTAAAACAAAGTTTCTGTGTCGGTCTTCATGAATGCGTCTGACAAAAAGTATTTTGACAGAGATACAGATACTTTCTAATAATTTAAGCCTAATATGAAGCAAGCACTCAGATTTTCTTCCATGAGAAGAGTTAACTATTTTTTGCTAATTAGTCATGTTAGTTTGAAATAGTGTAACTCAAGGGCTTTGATATTGATTTGTGACTCCTGGCTCCATGGGCCAAATTGTCTGGGTGGGAGATATCTCACAGAAAATCAAGAGGTTGAGGTTTTCAGCCTTCACTTGCTGCACACTAATGACTGCCTTGCCAAAGCATTTAACCTTGAGCCAATCTGTCTTCTCACTTAGAAAAGCAGAGTTCTTGAACCATGAAATAGAGGTAGTTGTCTCTCTGAAAGGAGGTTACAACCCACACTACTTCAAGATTAATCAATTACTGGCATCTCAAATGTCATAAAGTCACTGGTTGGAATCATTATCAGAACCTTCTTATTTCAGTCAGCTTTTTGTTTACTTTTGCTGTCATTTCCTTGCGAATTAAAAAGTCGAGTGCCTGTATATCCAGATGCCTCAGTGCAGCCATGAAGATATGTGAAAGAGGATGAGAAAAGAAAGAGGGTGAATCACCCACTGAATGTAAGACAATCAAAGCAACGCCTGTATGTAGATATTCCACCTGAATTTGGATGTGTGTGTATCTGTGCATATGTGCCTGAGGGTCAGGAGGAACACATACATGTTTGTGATCAGTCTCAAGTGTCTATGTGATTAGTATGTATGTGCATGTTATATGTGTAGTCATGCATCCTGCAACTGCACATACATTACACAGTTGCCCATAAAGTTAGATTTTTATTTTTATTTTTGCCTCGTCTCCTGAAATGATTGTGACAATGTGATTTATTCTTGAGAGATAAAGTGTATATTTTCTCGAAACTTTATTGATCAGTCTCTTCCAAACACATCACTATGAAAATTAAACCACAATTAACCTGATTACTGGTGTGTATTAATAGGAAAAAAGAGGAATGTGTCTGAAAACAAAATTATTCCAACTTTATGGGCAACAGTGTACATACACTTATGTGCACATTTGTGACTCAGTCAAGGCTGTGGGGATATTACATTTAATGTGGCTAAAGCTGGAAAGCCTTTGGTCAGTCTGCATTGATCTGCGAATGACTGTGGGTGATTCTTCACTCTGTGCTGTCCACGACTGCTTTACACTGTGTGAAAACCTTCTACTTCAAATCATTAATACTCTGCAGCATGTGAATGAATGAGCGCAGTGCCATTATGCTCAGTCGCTCACTGTGTTTACTTTTATTAAATCACCGGAGAACTACACCAGGCCTGCAGCATAAGCATACAGACCTCTACACACATAAGATTAGACAGTTATAACTAGATATTATGAGCCTATGAAGAGCTCCAGCAACCAGAAATGTCTTTTTAAAAAAAAAAAAAAAAAAAAAGCCCCAGAGACCAGAGACAGAAAACGATAATGTTACCTTGCAATACATGGTGGTTTATGGTCTACCACTGGCTCAGATGGTTAGTTTGTTTTATTTTGTGACTTTCAGTGGTGGCAGAAGTATTCATTTCCTTTCCTTCAGGCAATTAACTCAATCGGAGCAGAAGTGCACCAGCAAGGTTCTGCAAATTAAAATTACTATTTTTATCAGCGGAGCCTGGTGGTTTTGAACTTGGCAAGAAAACAGCTGTTTCAGATTAAATAAAAATTAAAAAATAACTTGATAACAAAAAGGTCTGTCACTGTGGGATTCTTATCTATAATGGTGTAGGACGCTTATCATACAAATGTGAACCATTCAATGGCAAAACAAGGACTTTACTGGTCATATATTGACCACAGTTAACCTACACCTGTGCATGTGCATGTGAAATGCAGTTGCAGGATGCGTACACAGACATCCAGCCAGTGTAAGGACCCAAGTATATACACACATACACAAGCGGGACTAAAATAATCAGACAAGCATGCATCTTTTCCTTTACGTCCCTTTCCACTGTGTATATGTGTGTGTACCTGTGCAAATTAAAAATTTTATTAAGCTTATCACACTTCTGAAAGAGAATCTGAAATGTACCAAAGAGGATTTACATGATACCCACACCACTGAGCATCTAGTCTCTATGGTAGCTGGGGAAATATTCCAGATTTGAAGTGACAGCTACCTCTTTGTACAAGTACAAACTGACAGTGACAAAATGACAGCTTCAGCTGCTATTGAGCATGAGAACTGGAAAAATCTAAAGGTTATCGAAGTGTGTGATGTGTGAATAAAATGTTCTTCATCGATCAGTCACTCACAGTCACTTGGATCATTTGTATGGCTGGCCCCACAGTTGTGGTCCAGCCAACGAGTGTCTACACATTGTGTGTCTGTGTATGTTGCAGAGTGGTTCTGCAAATGTTATTGAAATGCGCAACCTTGAGGGGTTTTGACTAATTGGTATGTGATTTGTATGGTGCTTGTAAAAAGTTTTTGAACACTCCAGTTTTCCCTAACCCTTTTCATTGAAATCTGCGCAGTTCAGGTCCAGTGAAAGTAGTAAACTGCTCAAGGTAAAAAATAAAAAATAAAAAAATAACTGAATAAATAAAATAAAAACTTGAAAATTGTGTACAAAACACATATTTTTCCGGATTCAAGTTATTGGTTACAGCTTTCCTGCCTTAAGGTCATGCAAACAATTCCTACAAGTGCCCCAACTTCTGTTGATGACTGAAAATCCCTCCATGTTTACAAAGGCAGGGTGCATCATTAGGACAACAGAATACAATATTGTACTGTAGGAAGAAGCACTGTGTATTTCTATGGAAGAACAGTGAGGAAAAAAGAAATAACGAAGGAAGGTGGACTAGTTGGTCAGGGGTTCAAACAGCAAAATGCTGACCCAAAACATCAGAAGAAAAGAAGTAGACGGTGGCTTCACATGAGGGAAGAGCAGCACAGTCTATGGACTAAAACCCCATGGAGCTGGTTTGAGATGAACTGGAAAGAGGTTGAAAAGCAAACCAAAACACAAGAGCAACATATTTGTGGGAACTTCTGTGACAGTGTTGGGAGAAACTTTCAGGACATTGTTTCAAAGAATGTGTGAAAGTGTGTTGAGCTGCCACAGGAGTCACAGTCTCCATGAAATCCTCCATCATGACAGATTCCTCTATGTCTTTCTTTATTTTTCGTTATTTGTTCAGTTAAATTCCTCAAACACTGAAACACTGAATGCTGCAAATAATGGAGGTGCGTTAAAATTGCTGACCTGTATTATACATGGGAGATTTATTGCTACTCTATATGTTTGTAATATAATTTCTATAATTTTGTCTATGCCAGTGTCTTGGAACGTACAACCCACCATCCAGTTATCCATGTCCAGTTATTCAGCTTGAACCTGTTGAGTTTACAAATATCAATTGTGTTTGTTTTTGCCAAAATTATGTGTCAATGATTCTAATTACACAACACACTTGAGCTTTATCCTCAATATGTTAAGCCAGAAAGCACTGCAGGCCCACAGAAAAGGCCTTGCCCTTGTTTCTATTTCAAATAGATTTACATCATCAGAGCCTGTGCTGTAGCTGCCCATTTGCAGAGGGAGCAAGAGAAATCTACCAACCAGGAACTGCAGTTCTTCTGCTCTGAGATTTAGAGAGTGATATGGTGTAGCTTTCATATTCTTTGTCTCCACTACACCTCTGCAGTGGCAGCAATTGTGACTGTGTGTCTCTCCTGTCTAATGAATAATGCACACTAAGACACCCTGAGTTATCCAAAACCAAGCCCCTCTTATCCCCGTTTGAGTGCATTGATTTCCTTGCTCTCACTAGCATCTGCAGAGGCTCAAAGGAAGCTCCTGTGTGTGGGATAGAGGGATAAAAGAACAACAACAAGGCAAGCATCAAGCTTGTAATGCACTTGTGGATACTCTGGAGTTCACTACCTGGTGCTCAAATGAAAGCAGAGGCAGCATCATCCATCACAGTCCTTATGATATCAGCAATTAGAAAATCAGTTGGACAGATTTGTGGTGACTGTGTGTCAACTTTGCTGTGATTATCTTCAAAACAGGTGACTGAGATTTAGCCACGATGAGACTTACTGTATTTCAAGGTGGGGCCTGCAGCGAATTCTTTGTAATTATCTCCTGGCACATGGAGACAGCTTTTAATGAGCTGTGGACAAGCACGCTGAAACAGCCTCTGTTCTACAGCTGAAACCAATTCTCATTTTTCACAATCAGTAACATCACTCACCCAGGAGAAATGATTATATGCACAATCTCTTGTAATCATGGCAGCATACAGTGAGGATGAGAGCTGCAATGGTTTATCAATTTGTTAAATATTAGAGCTCGGGAAAACAATGTACATTCACCCTGACAGCCATTTAAGATAATTCAGTCACACAGCTTTTTACTGCAGCTCCAAAAGTGCGAGCGTTTTATTTTTGTGAATTGATGCATTCCTAAAATATTTTGAAAATAGACCCTAAATTTTTTCAGAACTTTGAATATTGCATGAAAGGTTACTGGTCTTGAAAAAAAAGCAGAGGTCACAGAAATACACAATATGGCTATTTCTCTGCTTTATGCAGAACAGAACAAAGACACCAAGAGAACACTGAAGTATAGACAACCGTTTCAGAATTCAAGGTCTTGCTACTGTCACCATCTGTCCCACATTTAACAATTTCAGATTAAATCAGTATTAATCTTCCACTGACCAAAAGGGACTTCAGTCCCATTCAAATAAACCAATCCAATTTGATAAGGAGCCAGACTATTTGGATAAGTGTGGCGAGCAAATCAGCATGAGCTACTCTCTTGGAGATTGTCTATTTTCTCCTCATCCTTGATTGGTTTAAGGACTTTAGCGCACTGGAAAGTAAGTTTAGTGGAGTTTGATCACTGCTACGGACAAGTTGTCTGAGAAAGGCTTGCTGAATACTCAAAAAACTCAAATAGTGAAAGGCCACAGGATAAAGTAAATGGTATAATCTCACTTCTTGGGTCAAATTGTAGGAATCAGAGAAATGATGAGTGGCCTCTAGTAACGCCCCATATAATCCAACTCATGGGAGCATTTTTCATTGCGTTCCAAAATGTATAGAAATCAATATTTAATCTGCACCAAATATTGGACAATGCACAAAAGTGCCTGAGATACTAAATGCTAGACAGTTACAGTGGTTTGCTGTCAGTGGAATGACTAAGCTTTTGGAAGGGCTTAGGAGTAAACTTGGAAAAGCATCACTGGTGCATTAAGTGCATTTTAATACCACACCTTGTGTTCACAGTTGCTCTGATCCCAACAAACTCTGCAGGAGACAGAACAATAAGTTTACCCTTGACAGTCAGTGGATTTCTTGCTGTCATTTGATGAATGCCCATTTGGGATGAGGGGATAAGAAATACATTTGTGGCAAGTACAAAGCATCAGTGCTGCAGACAGCATAATGCCACACCTAGACTTGCTGTCTTGTTGAAGGTGACCTCAGCATTAGACAGAACAATAAGTCTGCATGACATCGCGGCTGCTGTGGGTGTGATCAAGATGGTAATTCATGCCTGCAATGTACAAAGTCCTATTGGAAATGGCCGTGTGTGTGTGTGTGTGTGTGTGTGTGTGTGTGTATTTGCTTTACTTGTGGGGTCCAATAGCTTTACAGGAACCAAAATGCTGTACCCCCACAAGTTTAAATGGCTTTTTGATGATTAAGATCATAGGGTTATAGTGTTCAGTTGAGATGGTTAAGGTTAGTAAAAGGGCTAGAGAAAGCATTATGACAAAGTCCCCACAAAGACAGGTGTACATGGTTGTGCACTGCATGTGTGTGTGTGTTCACAGTTCACAGTCTGAGGGATATGTCTTATGCTTGTTCTAATAGGTTTTGCTCCAGTGACTGCAGGGCTTACAAGTGTACAACCTTCTATGCACATACAGACACACACATAGTTGTACGTTTATCTTTGTGAGGACACTCACTGACACAATGCATTCCTTAACCCTTTACTCAAACATCAACCATCACAATGAAATGCCTAAACCTCAGCCCCATCCTCAATGTAAATTTACCCCAACCCATAAAACCATAACAACAACTCTAAGTTCTGAGCACCTCCTCACTCACAGTGTTGAAAAATCAAACTGGTCCTCACAGAGACAGAATTGCAAGAACAAACACACACATACTCAGAGTCACATTAGATTTCAGGAGATATCTCACCTTTCTGTTTTGCATGCCGCTTAGTTTGTCCCTGCCTCTCAAGAGAAGCTTACTAATCAGACTATACTGTACTGAGAAATGCAGATACTTTTCAGGAACTACAGAAACATGTGTGTATGTGTATTGTTTTTAATTTCACTGAACTGACTGCACACATCCTATTTTAAATAATTCAGTAAATATTCAACTTCTTTACAATTTGAAGGGGGAAGTGAGTAAAAGTCAGTGTCACTGAGCATAACTCAATAAAAGCAAAAGAAAACAAACAAAAAAAAAAACACACATTTTGCCGACTCCCCTGGAAAATACTGTATGTGACATCTCGCCCTGAGAGATGCATGAAAGCCTGGACACCAGCTGGGACACCTGGCAATCCACCTGTCACAAATGTGTCACACACCTCTTGGACTTGATAACAGGGTGTGCACATGGTCCCAGAGCAAGACCTAGCAGCGCCCTATGGAGGGTGCCATCTCTGACAACAGGTACATCTGTTCCTGATTATTTGTTCCATGAAGAAGCTATACAAGCACATTCACTGGCACAAGCATGGTGTAGTAGGGTGCTTACAGGAAGCAACGTCAGCACAGACAAGATTAAGTCTCTATATGTAATTGGGTTTCTTAAGAAAATTTTTGTCATTGCCAAGACAATTGGTTTAACTTAAAGATGTTTCAAAATAAAAATAATGACTGCATGTTTTCATTACTTTTAGATATTAACAGAAAATGTGTTGGCAACATTTTCAGGCCTGTCACTTAAAGAAAAAAGACCCAGTGAGAGACAGACAGCCGGCTTCACAGTTGGTCTGCATCATCTTGCCAAGGTTAGGAAAGGTCAAAGTCACCACATGCCTCCTAACCAGAGCCATAGTTCTGATGTACCTCCAAATATCCACATAATGCATGACGGAAAAGAAGCAGGATTTTATGTTTATTTGTATGTTTTTTGTTTAGACCTAATTTGGATTTGCACTCCTGGATTTATATAAAAATAAACATACATAAATGCAGTTACATGCAGGTAATGTCTTCAGTGAATTCATAGTTTTAGAATATAAAAAAAAAGAGAGAAAAGAAAAAAGGGGGGGAAAGAACCTACCCAGGGACATGCCTGACTCTTTTTGGGAGCTTGGTATTATGGCCAATTCACAGAGGACCCAAAGCGTTAATACTTGAAACAGTCTGAAGCAGACTCTCTCCAAGTACAGCTCTGTCATAATGAACACTTAAGCCCCCAACAGTTCTGTGGCAGTGTCTCTAATAGTCCAGGGATTAATATTTCAGGCATACAGTTATAAAGTAATTGTCATTTATATTAAGCAGAAGACCAATAGACAATTTTCAATTTTGAGTGACTGGGTCACAATAGTCCTAATAACACACTTCAGACCAAAAATGGCTCTTGACTTTGTATTAAAAAAATATTAGAATACGTTTCACATTTTCCATTTTATTTGAATAATGGAAAGGCGGTTGTTCTTGTTCATTTACAAGGCAATGGTATGCCTAAAAAGCTAAGGCTAGAATCCTGTGTGAACAGTTTCCAGCAGCTCCACTGGTGTACAGTAAATCATCATTACTTAAAAGCATTGACTCCACAGACATCAGATATAACTCTTTTCTGCCTTCCATACAAATTGGTAAAATATACAAGCAAATATTATTAAACATTATAACCTGTGACTTCACATCATACTGTATGTTTAGCCTACTTTGTGTGTTTTGAGTAAAAACAAAAATCTAATGTAGGGAATTGTCACTACACTTTTAGAAAGACAGAAGTGGAAAGTAACAAATGACATTTGCTCATGTTAATGTAGTTGAGTAGGTTGTTTGTGTACTTGTACTTCTTAAAGCAATTTTAAAAATCTGTAATTTCACTTTTACTTAAAGCCCCTACAAAGAACTTTCATTTTGTGTTGATTTTGGCGACCCCTGTGGACTAAAGCAGTAGGATTCTCTTTGTGGATCCCGTCCCAATATCAGCCATGATGAAAATACAGCGATAAAATTGAGCTCGGTTTTTACTTGCTAACATAGCAACAACTTGATGCGAATATATAGCCTCGTCAAATGTGCTGTCGTCTCCACTGGTCTGAGTGCCGTACATCGCTTCATCCGGTGGACCAACACGTCCACTGCCTCCCGAAAGTAAAGAGTTACACTATTTAGAAATAGCTTATCTTCCCACTGATGGCCTCACTTGCTGTTGTAGGTCACACAGAGACGTCAGCAGAAACGAGACTTCTGCATAGCCAGGTAAAAGTTCTTCGCAGGGGCTTTAAGTATGTTGTTTTGGAGGTATTGTACTTACTTGTACATTCTACGCTACATTTTAAATCATATCTGTGACTGATAAAAAAATGTTGCCTGAACTTTTGAATTAATACAGGATGTGTTCTTCATCCCATTAAGAGCTGCCCGGCTCCACCTGTGATCGTGTAATAACCGTCATGCTGGAGTTTTGTTTGTTTGTTTTATTAATGGAAATGGCAAAAAATGGACTTTGATTACATGCACCCACAATATATGGCCTACATGTCAGCCAGGTTACTCCTGACTCAAGCATCTCAGTAGCTTCAAGTAGGAAACTTAGCTCCTTCACCTCTTGTCCTTTTTGCACTACACAAGAAAGAACCCCAACCCTGTTAAAAAATGTAACTAAGTACTTTGAGTAAATATTAAACAAGCTACTTTTTTACTTTTACCTGAGTACATTTTAGACCAGTACTTTTACTTGTACTTAAGTAATACTTCATCAAAGTAGTGGTACTTTTACCAGCTGGAGCAGGAGAAAAGCATTCCTCACATTCATTGGGTTTTGACAGCAACTCTGGAATCAGTTCATTGCTGAAAATACTTTTATTGCTTTAATTACTTCACAGAACTTGGCTTTCCAAAAATGTTAGCAAAAATCTTGTTTTTATTTACTTTATTATTTATTTATTTATTTATTTTTTTTACAAATGTTTACTTGGTCGCTTACAGTACTTAGGTAGAGTCGCATCCTCACTTCCTCCCAATAAAAAGCCAACATGATGTCAGTGTTCTCCCCCAAAGTCTTTCAACTAATGCATAACATCCTGGAAGCAAAGAGGACAAGGAAGTGACTTGAGTATGTGATTCACTGGAGTGGACAGTCGAACTGCAAGCATGCAAACACGGGTCAGCACATAGATCGTTCTGGAGAAGAGCCCCCCGCAGGCTACAACATGCAGCTAAAGGTGGAGCACTCATCGAGGAACATATAATGATGTTTGTCACTGCCAATGATTCTGCTTGAGCAGAGAACAAGAGGGGCGCGAGTGGCTTTGTACTCAATGGAGCAGAAGAATGGCTAAGAGAGATGGTAGTGGTGGTGAGGGGGGGGTAGCAGAGGTAAGGGAGGTGGGGGTTGATTACATAGTCTGGAATGATGAGCTGGCCAGCTCTGGCTGAGGATTCGGTGTGTGGTGGGAAAAGGCGTGTACTGGTCGGTAACATCTTTGCTTATCACCTCATTATATGAGCTTCAGCTAGTCATTTAATGGCATGTACTTAAACAGATGGTGTTTGTGAATTAGTGCCGTCACTAACACATGGATGGAGTTCTGGTGAAGTCGTGGCGTACTGGCAGTTGTCCATAGATGTGTTGTCTACTCACTAGAAATGTCAAATGCGTTTTTCTATGTTTCCTGCTCAGTTTCAGTCACAAAGTAGCCATAGGCTACATCACAGCACAGACAAAAGGAGTTAATTTGATGTTTACTCCAGTAACCTCACTATTTGACCCCATTCAGTCCTATCAAGTGTTAGCTAACCCGGACTTCAGAATGGCTAGCCCCAAGGCCCTGTTGTGGGATCAGTCAACAAAGTGAACAATACTTTGAGTCAATATAAATCCTCTGACCACAGACTTCATAGACTTTAACCTGAAAAACTTTTTTTTGTTTGTTTTGTTTTGTTTTTTCATTTTATTGCCTAGTTGGAGGAAACTAAATGGGACATACCATCACTGTAAGTACTGCTGCATAAATGCTCCGTGTTCATGATGTATAATTGATAATTGATTCATAATTGATTAATTCAGATTTCATGCAATGAATAAATAATTTGTGCGATGTTAAGTTAAAATTTTATCCTATGCATGTACGACTGCATGAAGTACATCCCTCTCTCTCTCATTGACAGGTGATTGGATGTCTCTCACAAGGCTGGAGTGGTAAGTCTGCTGAAGACTTATTATTGTCATCTGAAGCCAAAGCAGACAGTCAAAGTGACTCTCAAAAGACTCTCAAGGACTCAAGAACCTCTGTTCATGTCAAATGGCTAACAAAGTATTTTGTTCCACTTGAAGGATGCTTTTCTTCTATATTCACACAAAGTGCAGTTTTATATTTTCCCCTTTTTTCCTGCTATGTCCTGTATAATTTGTGATGTATTTTTTAACTAAAAAAAAAAAAAAAAAAACAGTTCTCACAGCGTGACTAAGGCATGGATACACCAGAGAAACAAGATGTGCCTAAGCAATAAACACATATCAAAGAACCAACCTGTGTATTTGTCAGTTGATACGGTGCCTTTGAGCAAATAGTTGCTTATTGATACAACAGCCTTGAAAAGGCTGATGCCAGCACAATGGCCTCAAGGATGCTGCTATAACAGGATTTGAGAACTTTAGCTGCTTCCACAAGTCAACTTGCATCTCCCAGTCCAATGCAGAGGAAAACAAAACAACTGCTGATCAGGACTGTGACTGTTCACCAGCACTGATAGAAGATAGATGTTCCTTTTGCCACAGATATGCTTGTTGTTGGCAATGGTTTTGGAGACGGCCTCTGCAACTGTCTTCAGAACTTAGATGCTATCTGTCCCTGGCAAACATCTTATCAAAGGGAGGGTGTGTTACGACTCCAAGCCCTGCGCATCTAGGTGTTACCATGCCTACCAAAGATCCATGTCTCTGCCAAGGCTCTGCTCCCTCAGGCCAGAAACTCTATCTCTTCCCTGTTCACACCTTGATACCTGCTGACACCAATCTTCAGTCCTTGGAGCCCAATAGAGCATGAAACTTGTCTCACCCTACCCCGTATCTACCTAAGCCATGTCTAAGCTCTTTGATGGTTGCTTGGATTGGATGAAACGAATCAAAGATTTTGTCTTAGTTCACGTCTGGTTCCTTGATGATGGACGAGATTGCAATGGCATCCAAAAAGAAGCAAAACTTGTCTGCCACTTTTCCCCTCTACAACAATTTAGGCCTGGATTTTGGCTGGTTAGAAATTCACCCGGTTCCCAGGAAGCAGGCTTTTATGAACCCTGGACGATCCACGTACCAGCAGAAATCATTACAGTGAGGTTGTCCATAAAGGCTGGGGGGATGGGGACCTACAGATCATCAGACTTTAATGGCCCTCACCTTTCTTTACCACCATGTTTATGTTATCTGCGAAGAGGATGACTAAGATTGTTATTATTCCCTTTTCAAGCAGAGGCCAGGGTTTTCAGAAGTAACTCTCAGCTTGTAAGTATACTAACCATCTGTACAGTGGATTTAATGAGACTCTCCCATTTTACAAGTCAAGCAATGTGTCATATGTTTGAAGAAAGAAGCAGGAGAAATAGGTTTCTTACTCCTGCTATAGCCATCTAAAAATTGTGAGGAAGAAAAATTGGGTAACTGAATTAGTGTTTTCAGTCCTGGAGTGTAAAAAAGCAGAATAATTTGGGGCAAATGATTGTGGTGCTGTTGAGCACACAGTGACTGGAGGGCTGTTGTGTTAGGTGTTTTGAAGAGGCTGCACCTGGCCACTTGAATTGGTCGGGCTGGAGGGTAGACACACAGAGAAGGAAAGTAGGATCAAATACTGGATGATAAAGAACATAAGAGAGGGTTGTAGAGGTGCTCCCTTGAGAGGATAGAGCGCTGTGTCTATCTGTGTAAGCATCTGTGAAAGTGTGTGTCAGTCCATATGCACTTGTATGTGTACACTTGAATGTGTCGTGTGGTTCTTGTTTTATATCACCCGCAGTGCAGAAGTTAATCATCATCAAACCTCACCAGCTGTTTTGGCGTCATTTAGGTTTACTTGTTTCAAAGATCTCGACGCAGCAGCCCCATTAGTTTCCAAATAGAAAGCTGTTGGACACATGTTGTTTTGCTGTTCAGCAGAGATTGACCAGAATTTCTCTGGAAAATTACTTTTCAGCAGTTGCAGCGGTGCAGTTCAATGTGGCCTCAGGTTTCCGTCTGCTCCTCTGAGTAGTTTAAATCAGTGAAGCATGGCTAACACAGAAGTTGACTGTAATTTACATTTGTTATCCTGCCAGCGGTAATTGTGGGTGTTAACACTGACTAAATGAGGTGAAGCTCACTTGTTAAGGTGAAATGAGTTATTCCAAGGATTTGGCTTTGTCTGTCTCCACCATCAGCTTAATCAAGAGAAATTTAGTGGAACAATCCTCCTTTGGCAAAAGTGATGGAAACAGCGAATACATTTTACTGTATTTGGGTGCAGATAATGGAAATTGCTTCTTTTCAACAACAGACTGGCAGCGAGTGGTTACAAAAGGAAATTTGTTTGACTCATCCTGACCAGAGTGCTCTGCACTCTGGAGCACAATGTACAGCTGGAGGCAGCAACAAATGTATCAGACTTTCATGATGTGTTTTCTTTGTATTTCAAAAAAAAAAAAAAAAAACCAACATCACTTTTATTTGTCCAATTGGAGAGTAGTAGCATATTTAAGCCACACTATAAAAACACATTGAGGAACATCATTTACAGAACCACTCATTAATCCAACAGCATCTTCTAGCCTCTAATAAACAGAGGGTCGCAGTCCAGTGAAAAAGTTTACAGTAAGCTATCTCGGATGTTGAGACACTGCAGTTGTCACGACTGTACTGCTTGGTGCAGTTTAACAGCAATTCATCAATTATTCATGTACAGCTTTATAAATTCTATCACTGATGCTAAAGCTGTATGTGGAAAATAATATAAACTCTGTGTGACAGTTTATAAAGATGCTCAGTCATGGAGTGATCAACCCAGGGGAGTAAGCTGTGCAACCAACTGTGGTTCTGTGTGGCTGTCATCTCCCTAACATCTGCCTCCCCAGCACACTACACTCGGTTTGGTTTCCTCAGCTCTATCTACCCGGTTGCCGTTTATGTATTTGTGTCTTTATTGTGGTTCAAACAATGAGGCAGCAGTGGACTTTTGCTGCTGTATAATGTGGTTTTAAGAGAAAAAAATACATAAAACCCTAGAAGAAAAGTTGTAAGAAAAGAAGGTAAAATACAGAAAATTCTGAAATCTTCATGAAGCGCGGTACGTGTCATCTCCGGGACACTATTGGGAGCGCACCTGGAGCGGACACGCCCGGCACGCCTCACAGAGTAAAGTAAACATGGCTGACTGCCACCCACCTCGACGTAAGATCCGACCAGCTCCATCTAATTTAAAAGCAGACGTGTGGAAACACTTTGGCTTTTACAACGTTGACGGCGGTTGTATGTAAGCTGTGTATTCCAGCTGAATGCTTATTCAGTGAGACAAAAAGAAATGTGAAAAAGTGCATCAATATACATAAATTAAAGATGCATCAATAATCATTTTATAATCGAATCCTAGCCCCTAAATCGTAATCGAATCATGAGGTGCCCAAAGATTCCCACCCCTAAGTGGCAGCGACTCTGTAGAGAACACACAAGAGTGGACTCAAGACCACAGCATGTCCAGTATTAATCCAGGTCAAATTTTATAAGTGATGGGCAGGAGACAAGAAGAAGCTGGAGTTTATTCATCATCATTATCTTATTCTCTGTTTACTATGACTCCGGTAGATTGTGACACAAGCTGTTTGTTATGGGGTGTCTGCAGATGGGTTTTTCAGTGTCTCTAATATGTATTTAAAAGTCTTTACTAATTACTTCAGTTAGATATTGACACACAGCCCACTTATGTTTCAACAATATTTGACATGGCCTCCCAGTGTTTAGGGCATACAGTTATAGGTTAGTTCTTACAGGACCATGAAAGCTTTTTCATGTCCTACATCAGCATCAACAACACCACTGAACAAAAGTAACTAATGCAGAATAGCTTTGTTTTGGGAGTGTAATGATGGATTGTTTTATTTGTTTCTATGTTTACCTGGAAACAAGCAAAGGGGTGGATAGGATCCTTAGAGGCAACTAGACTATATCCATTCTTGAAATCACTTTCAACTTCTTATATTATTGCAAGGAAGTGATCTAGGTGTATTACTACTGTCAATTCAAAACCTTTTGAAATGAGCAAGGGATGATATATGTGGATGGGAGGTGGCAGGGGAAACTAACTCTCCTTATTACTTAGAAGAAGCTCCTATGGACACACTGAAGCAGTTTTACCTTTTTCACCCTTAGATTACTGGAACAAATGGCTAGGACTAACATGACATGGAAAACATTGGTTTGCAGGACACAAAAAAGGCAGCACAGAAAGGAAGAGCAGGCATGCACCCATAACCAATATTGCAGAAACTCAGCATAGATCGTTCCACCTGAGCTTGAAATTGCAAAATTGCTTGAAACACAGTGGAGATGCCACTTTTCCACAAGCTCCAAAAGTCATCTTGCCCAGTTAGGGTTAAAAACTGTTTAAATCAAAACCACTGAGGAGCCACCTGGTTTTGTAATGCTCGCAGGGTGCAGATACTTCAGAGAGCAGTAAAGATCCATCCACAGAGTCAGAATTGTTCTAACCCGAGCCCTCAGTGCTTTGGCTGTGAAAAGCACAATTCAGTACGACAAAAAGTGTGATGTTAAAACCATATAAATGGCTTTGTAATTTGGCAAGAAACATCACATTATAAGCCAAGCTTCCAGTCATGCAACAATTTTACAGAAAATAGATATGCACATTCATCCATGTTTTATACAAATTAAAAATTTGGTACTCTTATTTCAACATCTGGAGGTAATTTCCCAGTCAAGTGCAATCAAACCACTGTAGAAGAAGAGGGCATTCTACTGCTATTACTTTCGCCAAGGTATTACCACTAAATACTATTGGAGACAGTTATACATGATACATCTATCCCCCATCCTTGCAAGCCAGGTTTCTATAGCCTGAGAAATTAAAATAAAATGTGTTTCAATGAGTGTTATAGTTGCATAGATGGCAGAGCATTTCCTGTGTGTTTGTGGTTATGGTATGGGAAACACTGTGTCATCACAGGGCAAACACATTTTGAGTTCAATCAAATGACCATGATGCTGTCTTTTATCCCTTTTGTGATAACAAACAGAAAACTGGGAGGAAGCATAGTGGTGTGGTGGCTAGAATGTTCTCCCTCTGCCTGTAAGGGGTCTTTTTCAGGTTTTCCAGCTTCCTCCCACAGCTCAAATGCATGCACAGCAGGTTAAATGGCAACTGTGTGTGAATATGAGTGTGTGTGCATGTTGTACATCTCTATATGTTGGACCTGTGATGGAATGGCCTACCCTGCTGTCACCCTATGTCAGCTGGGATTGACTCCAGCTACCCTGTGACCCTGCAGTAGTATGACAATGGATGGATTATGGACAGACATGGTAATCCTGCATGTGAAAAACATTGTATAATCAATTATATTGAATCTCTTGTAAAAATGTAGCTTGTAATTTGAAATGGACAAGGTTGCTTTAAAGTGTGTACAACACAGTGCATGTGTTCAAAATAAAAGTTCTAGCCCTGGCATTTGAGAATTTTTCTGAAATGTTTGGTATGACAGCTCGATAATTTGAAATTCTGTATCTTTTTCATTTTTATTTATTTATTTATTTTTTACTAAAAAGACAATAGATACAGTTGTTCTTACTCTTACATCTACGTGCTCACATGTACCATATAGCTGTATATTACAGAGGGCTCTGTCTGATCATTCACAAGAGCCTGCCTCACATACACTTCAGTACACTCCCAGCGCAGCTTTGGCAGTGCTGGAGAGGGGCTTGTGATGTGTGTCAGGTTTCTGACGTGTTGCTTTGATACTGATAGGCCCTCATGGGTGGCACCGAAGGAGTCCTCCTACAAACCAGAATAAACAAACCCACAAAAGCGTCGCAAATGTCAGAAGTGACATAATGAGGGCAATGAGAGTACTTCTCTTACAACTGAACTACTGAATGCTGTCTGCAGCGATGAGACATGCGTCGAGTGTTGAAATTTTATCCTCTGACCTTTGCTACTTTGTGGAAAAGGACCTAAAACTAAATACCAGTATTGATTCAGTCTTGCCTTGGATGTGTCCATTATGTCAAATTAATTCAAAAAGAAGTTGACCACAAGCAAAAATTGGAGTTTGGCCTTTTGGACATGCCTCAGTGCTAACTGAACATGTTACCATGTCAGACTCTCTGTCTGCTGTTGTACCACATGACTCCTATTGTTATAAACATGCAAAACATTCCAAAGTCTTTAAAGTCAGTCATTCCTTGTCTGGGGAGCAGCTCTAGTTTGTAACACCAAACATCTGCCCTGTTAGATTTGAGCATCTGAGAAACATTTTCCTTTTCACAAGTTTAAGCTGAACAGTCCACAATAATTGGAAAAACATTTCTCATGTGAAATTCTTCAGATGTAGATTCTCGTGTGAAATCTCCATCTACATTTTTGTGTCACTTGTTAAAGATGCAATAACTACGAACAACTGCACCTGCCAGCTGTTCTTATTCATGTAGAATTACAGTACCACAAGCTCCAAAATACGTGTTATTTGTTCCTCCTAAGTCTACACAAAGGTTAATAATAATGCATCATATAATCATAGAGCTTATTTGTATTAATTAATAATACTCATCCTAGGGCATGAATTCAATTTTGATTTTGTAAATTAAATCCAATATTTTTTTTGAATATGTGAGGTTGTGAGCATCTGCACTGTACTTTCCTTCCACAGATTCACAGCTTACTCAATACTTACTATATTAAGACTAATGCCGTAACAGTGACCCTCAGAAACAATGAGTAGAGATCTGATCATAACAGAGGCAATTTTTCAGCAAGACCTCTCACATGCAGGCACCAGAATACAAGTATGATTCAATCACCAACTCGCATCCACACCTCAGCTGGACTGACTCGGCCATATTAGATTGTGCCGGGAGGCAGGAAGTAACGATCTCTTAGCAGTTAATAACAAATGGGATTTTAGTTTTCAAAGTTTGGCCAACATTTCAGTTGGTTCTGGTAACATTATATCAAAGCACTGAATTAAGTCTGATGAGATGAGGCAAGCAAGGTAAACACTCAGTCATCAGTCAGATTTGTGAAAACATTCAGTTAAAAAGGTAAATGTGTTGACTGTAAGCAGTTTGTGCAGCATTATTCCAAGTTCTGTTAAAGATTAGCTGCAGAGTTGGTCTGTAAATTGTGATACATGTGTACAACCAGACAAAATGTCTGACTGAAAAGGCTTTTTACTAAGTAGTTTTTCCACATTAAAATGTCTAAAAGGGACTAGATCTAATATGTACATACATCATCCAAAACATTTCATGCTAACCTAGAGAAATAGATCATTTTCATCAAATTGGTACATTTAATTTGGTCGCCTGTCAATGGCTTCAGGGTTCCTATAAGTGCACTTAGGTTTATCCTTTTACATTTACAGCTGCATATTTTCAATGGATGGAAGAATTTTAGTCATCAGATGCTTGGATCTTAAGTCATTAGAGGAAAATTGAGGCACATGTCTGACTGAGTGTCATGGTCTGCCCTAAGAGGACACGTTCTGTTTGATCTAGGCATGAACAAGCTGCTTCATGTCTACACAGACTACCCAATCAGCCCAGAACAGTTAATTGTTGAGAAGAGGATCATGTCACAGAAAGAAAGGAAAAAAACTTCAGTCTTTTTTTCAGCAGCAGAGCAAACCCTCCTGATTAATGTTGCCACTGTACAATAAACAGTTGCCACTGTAAAATCCCTGTACAATAAGTAAATAATACAATGTCAAGTGAAACTTAGCCTGTTAAAGCCCTCAAGTGGACTGCAGAGGTCTACCAATGAGCAGCAGACTGACACATTCTATCTACTGAGAAAGTACACAGATATACTCATCCTTCATGTAAAACTATTTCTTGTAGTCCTTGCCTGTATTGTTCAATAACCATTGTAGAGAACAAAGCAATAACCTTCCTTTCCATCCATTCACTCAGATTTATGTCGATATGATTATAATCTATATTCTACAGTCTTTTTGTATTTTGTATATCTTTTTGTATAAAATTGCTAAATCAATCGTAAAATCAAGTCAAAGAAATTCACTTAAATCTAAGGAATTTGCAAACCAGTCCTGGTTTGCACAGAAATTCAATCAAAAATGCATTTGAGGACAAAGAGACACTTGATGAAACTCTTCTTTGGGATTCTTTGGATATTGTTGACACAATATAATGATAATTTTAGCTGATTATGGAGCAGGCTAGTCCAGTTATCATGGTTACTGAGAATGACTTGTATTTACAAGACTTACAAACTTTACAAAATGTGGACTTTATCTGCCCTGATGAAATAGGGTCTATGTTTTTCTTGTTTTGGAAGTCCTCTTTGATCATTAAGCAATTCTTTGGCACTGATCCCTCTGTTGTCTTACCTTGTTGTTATGATAGAAACATGTAATCCTGGGTGTTGTTAAAGGGTCACAGAGCACATGTTAAACTTAAAGCTTTTATTCAGGGCAGAAAAAAGTAAAACCACCAACAAGGAAATGAAGTTCAAGGCACTGTGGCCTGATTACATCAAGGGAGAAAAATGAGTTAAGTCTGTGATTTCAGTCTGAGAGATGAAGTGAGGATTACTGTGAAACATTTAGGTAAAGCACCTCAGACTTATCTCATCTCTCCATTTTTATTGGAAATGCCTTCAATAGCAACAGATTGCATATTATTTCTTGTTACCTATATATTGTCTTAGTTAAATGTATTGTAATTATGCATAGAGATGAAATTTAAAGATTAATTTAAAATATATCTTTGTAAATTATTTAAATTATTGAATTATTCTTAATATTAAAACAGTTTTCATTCTGTAATAAGAATATAATGTCATAATGGAAAAAAGTATAGTTATCATTGGAGTTTAAGTTCATATATCCAATTTATTCATGCTGCCTAACTTTAAAGGGCAGCATGAAACTTTCTGCAAAAGTTATTTTCATGTTAAGGCAATGAATGTGAGTGCTGAAGTCCTGAAATGAGTCCAAACAATCGCAAAAAAAAAAATGTTAGAATCTGGCAGAGGCGTATATAAAAATAAAACACCTTTCTAACCATGACTTGTTCCTTCCAAACATATATCCTTTCTCTCAGTATTGAATGTTCATGAGCTTTTTGAATTGAGTGGATTTCACACGGCAGAGCGGCAGATGAAAATGCGCTGTGTTTTCGTGTGTAGGTTTGATAAGGCAGGATTTCATGAGGGGTTACAGACGGGAGGTGGGAGAGCCAGAGTGTGAAAGTTATGTTGTCAGGCCAGGAGAACAATTGGAAAGCTAAAGGGAGGTGCCGAAGATAACAAGTACAATAAAAAGCATCATCTGTTTGTCAGGATGTTTTTCTATAACGCTCCGGCAAAATGCATTGGTTTTTACCATGTTTCCTCTCTGCAAGAGGAAGTAAGGCAGGAGAGAGTGAGGGGAAAATAAAACAAATTAACAACCTTTTGTGATGTTGAAATTCACAAAGAACTTCTACTGACTGTCTCCATGCCTATGTGTTTATCATCAAACACTCCTGGTAATACAAAAAATAAATAAATATCACCACAAAATAAGAAATAACATAAGTTATGCTGCTCATTCGGAAATCCTGACTATATTAAATATGTGTCTGCATATATCTGATTTAGTGCCCAATTCAACCTAACCTTTACCCACAATCACCATCATTAAAACCTCCAACCAAGCCCACGAGACCACTTGATGAGATTGAAGTGGTGATGTCAGTTTTGGTTTCAAGGGAGGATGTCTTGACTTTGTGTGGGGTAAATTGATGTCAGAAATGGTGGAAGGGGGTGGGGTAGGACTGGGGGGGGGGGCAGCAGTGGCGAGGTCTCCTGGTGCATGCTAAAGTGCCAGTGAGTGGACTGGCATCTATTATTTATCTCCCCTACCCACCATTAAGCCTGTAATGAGCTGGTTTAATTCACTGGGCAAACAGGCTTACAGCAGTCATGTATCAATAAATGTTAATTATCCTGGCTCCTGGTCGTGTCTCAGAGTGCCCCTGTGCTGCAGCCCTGGCCTGATTGCTCCAGAATAGAATCCAATATGGTATATGTCAATGCCGCATCAAATGAGGAATGTGGAGTGTGTTGTTCAGACAATTAGGGCTGCCCTCTGTCGTCTTGGGTTTAGCATAATGGAGCATGCCCTCAAGCTACAGCAACACTGGTTCTGGATTCACTATTGATCCACCAACGGATCAGTCTGAAATCATTGTCTTATTGCTCTGAATTATGGATTTGGTATTTTGCATTCCACACTAATGCTAAAATTGACTATTGGATGTGAGTTTGAAAAATCTGAGAGTCACTGGCATTGACTCCTGAGCTGCTTATCAAGTCCCTAAGATATGCTTTAATTCTACAGTAGCCTACAGTGATCTCTGACATAATACAGAGCAGATGGAACTACTTATGTCGACAAACACTGGTATGAATAGATCTTTAAACTAAACTGACTGAACTGAATCAACCAGTGTCACTGAGCTAATCCTTCAGCCCGAGACCACCTACCTTCTCAGCCTACATTCACAACACATAACATCCTTGTGAAAGCTCATGAAGAGCCTGCAAAAGCCATCAAATATGATCAGGGTAACTCGTGGAGCTCTTAAACTGTGTAGCTTGTATATATGTTTCAATGAACTGAACAAGACAGAAGTAGCAAAGCTATCTGCAATTTTCACCTCTCCAAAGTTAGCATGCAAAGCAACTAGCCCCAATCTGGGAAGACCTCCGTGTCACTTTCTGAGGCCCTGTTCACACGACCACGCTTGCAGATGAAAATGACAAATTTATTTATTGGATGTGCAGGCGACAGCATTTTTGGCGCTTAAAACGCAAAAAAGTGAAACCACCCTCCACAGGAAAATAACAGCAAACATGTCGGATTATGTATATTTTGACTGGCAGGACTCCCAGTCCATGCCCTGTTGTGCCTTTGTGGCCTTATAATCCATTGTTGTTTTGAGCACCTCCTCATCTGTCCAGACAAAGTTGTCATTTTTTGTTCACCTCGCCATGTTGCTTTTCCATTTCACGCTACCAGGAAGAGAAGCGAAAGGAAGGTTGTTCGCAGACGCGCGTACTTGATGGTGTTGTGTGGCACCTAGCCACCTTCATACACCACATTCATACAACATCAAATTCCACAATCTTTTGTGTCACCGTATGCACACAACCCCCCCCCCCCCCCCCCCCCCCAAAAAAAAACATTTGTCTAAACGCGGAATAGAAAGTGAGAATGCAACGCCACTTTTGCGTTTTCTGTTCAGATCATTTTCGTGTAAACAGGGCCTAAGTCTAACCTGAAGGCGTAGCTCCCCTCAGAAGACATAATACAATCTCTTACATTGTAAACATAACACTGGCTGACTTCAATAAGTTAACAAGACTGGTAAGGTGTACAAGCTGTTTTTTTCAGCCCTTTAATACAGTGTCACCTGTGTGTCACCTTAAATAGCACCCCCACAGTAGGTCTACTGTGGGGGTGCTATTTAAGGTGTTAGTTATCATTGTTACAATAAGAGGCATGCAGACTGTAATGACAGCAGGGATGTCTTAGGCACTACAGCTACTTTAGTTTAGGAACAAATCGTGTACCAGTAGCTACCAACTCTTTCAACATTACGCTGTCTTTATATGTCACAACTAAACTAAATGTACACAGCTAAATGTAACTTTCACTCACAACCACAAACAAATGACCTATAGGTTTGTTCTTTACAGGAGGATCAGTCTGTCTTAAACCTAAGGTTGGCTACATGTTCAAACAGCAAATTTACAAATAACCCATTTTAACAGGTCAAGTATAAGTTCTGACTAAATCCTCATTTTGCTTCCGTATAGTGACAGCACAGCAAGAAAAACAATAACCCCATGTGTAGAAACCAATAAACCCGCCTCAGCAGCCCAATGAGAGGACTCAGCTCTATTTCATTTAAGATTTAGAGCTTAGACACCCACAGATCAAATGCCTCCAATTCAGTCAGCTGCATGTAATTCATTCCAAAAAGAACAATGCCTTTTGCAATTTTTCTCATTTTTTTCACAAGAAGACTAGCAAACCATCACAGAAACAGAATGTGATATATCTGCGCCCACCTTGCCTCTGTCAAGTTGAGTCAGTGAGGGTGGAAAGGAAAAAAAATAACAATGTTTGGGATTAAGACTACAGTTCAGAAGGAATGACATTACTCAAAGACAAGCATCCTTTTGGACAGTGTTGCCAGTGAGCAGGCAGCACAGCACAGAGCAGCACTTTACTTTAATCGCTTGCGCTTTCTCTCTCTCTTACTCTGTCACACACACACACAGACGCACGTGATTTTCTTAAGACATGATTTGGTTCAGCTGCTGCTGTAGCTGCTCTGGTGCATTTTTTCCAGTTCAAGTGCAGTTCAGTCCTCTGATCCCCTCAGCACTCCCTGGGGTTCATCCAGTGAGAGACGCATGACGTGATTAATGGGCAACAGAGATGGCTGATGGGAAAAAAGGGAGGGGTGGGGGGCAGCCACAAACATCACATTAGGTGAACTTATAAATTAGGATGTGAAGTCAATGGACAAGTAGAAAGTCAGGGCAGGTGAAAAATGTCCCTCACTACAATAACCTCAATGAAACCTGATTTAAAATGTATTTAAACATTTATTCATTCAGCATCTTACCTTTTGTCACAAGTGGTGTAGAGAGGTCACGCAGCAAAACTTGTGCTGAAGTTCTGAACAAAGTTTTTTTTTTTTTTTAATTTTGGCTATCTTTAATATATGTGCATGGCAACTATGCTATGGTTGAAGTTGGTAAAATATTATGGTATGGTTACAGCAAAAATGGTTAAAGGTGGTTTTACACATCAAAGTCAAGTCTTGAGAAGTGCTACTGCTGCTGTGAAATAAGTTATATAAAGGAATTTATGGCCCCAGAGGGTGCTGCACAAAATCTGATATGAGAGGTGAAGTCACAAGAAGTCACTCATGCACCTTTACATTCCTCACACTACTTCCTGTGCTGACACCGGATGCTGACATTGGATATAAATCATGTGGAAATATAGACTTAATTACAACAGGTGTGGGGCTGGTTTGAAGATGTTCATCGCTGTAGAGAAAAGTTGAGAAGTTTGTCAGGTTGTGCCTGTCTGTTCCCAGCAAACATGTCTGCGCCTGGCCCCACAATGCATGTAATCATGTGTGTACAGTGGGGCAGTGTGCGTGCAGCTGAACCCACACTAATGTCATGTAGGGCCCACATGGGTTTGCCCACACGGAGCCCACATGCCCATTGTCCTTTGGGGCCTATATGTCTGCTTGATGTGGGCAAGACCACGCTGTGTTGCCCACAGACAACCTTAGATGGGCTCCAAAAGGTCAAAACAGCTGTAGGCTCCACATGGGCTTATGGAGCTCTAATTGTGGACTTGGCCAATGTATGCCCACATGGGCCCCCAAATACGCCCTTTTAGGGACCCATTACCATGAAAGCAGGGGGTAATGCTCTGGGGCCCACATCTGTTGGCCCACATTGAGGGCCCCATATTTACTAGTCTGGGAAGCCCGCACTCAGCTAACAACTGTGTGCAACCCAGAGCTCACTGTGGGGCCCACATCTGCCCCACATTTCACACTGGTAATTGGACCCACAGTGGGTTGCCTGCCCATAATGGCACCACGTGTCCCAAATGGGCATGTGCCACTGGTGTCTAAACAACATTACTGCAGGACACAGCAAATGTGACTCAATGCGACCATCGTCATCATAAGTAGATGACATTTTCAAACCAAAAATCAGGTGAAACAACTTCGCCAAAATGATATTGACTGACTCGTCATCCCTAATGGAGTTTCAACCAGCAGAGGTGAAATAAAATACTTTACCTGTGTGTTCTGTAAACAAACTGAAACACACAACAACAAGCAGGTATATATGAGCAACACGAGTTGTAATTTTACATGCGGATGCTGAACATTGTTCACACTGACTTGTTGCCTCTGTGTGTGTGTTTGTGTGTGTGTTATATGACAGAGAGACAGAGACAGGGGGAGACAAAATGTGCCCCTCTAGCCTTTGTAATTATCTGCCAATTTTCTCTCTGTCAGTTGCCTTTATCATCCCTTTCAGATCTCACCTAGAGGTCGGAGCCTGTCACTCTGTGGCACCTCCATCTCTCAATGTGTGCCGGATGAAATGTAGAAGTCCTCCCATTGACCTCTGTCTGCCAGCTACTGCTTCCCTTTCCTCTTATTTGTTTCCTCGTAACAGGAGACATTTGGAGATAAGGATAATTATCAATCAGCGATCTCAGCAGCTATTTATGCAGCCGCTGAAGAGGAGACGGTGGATGAGTGTTACTTTCTGACACCAACTCAAGGTGGGGTGAATCTTTTTTTCTTTCTTTCTTTTTTTTTCTTCTCTTCGTCCATAATATTCTGCCAGGAGAGGATGTTTGACATTAGGAATAAGACTAATATGATAATGTTTAGTTTTGACTATGGGAATATAATGGAAATTTGAAAAAAAAAAAAATAGTGCGCTATCAAATGAGCACATTGTAGACTAATGTTACAGTATTTTATCACAGTTTCAAAGGTTTATTCCTGAATCGCCAAGAAACTTGACATTTTGCAGACAGACCCTTGGGTTAAACTGATGTCAGTGGCCTTACACTCATGTCAGATGCCGCTTTCACCCCAGCACTTGCTTATAAAAAATAATCCCCCATCTGATGTGACATTTGAGTAAGGGAAAAAAAAAAAAAAGCGCATGAGGCAAAAAAAAAATTAAGAGCATTATTATCATGTTGAATGCAGCCTTCCATCCCATTATGTACGTTTATGGAGGTAATCCTGCCATAAACTTTAATTGCCTGGCATCCCTCATTTCAAAATGTCACAACTCTATTTCTCAGAAAACATTCCTGCCAGCCAAAGGGGACAGGGCATAATTATAAAATATGTTGAAGCTCCAGAAAACATGATGGAGCTAAGATGCCTCTCAAGTTTTTCAGCATGTCCCGTTCGCCAAGGCGCAGCAGACGAACAATGCGTTTTAAACTTGAGTTCATTTCAGGGTGGGGCAGGGAGCTGGCCTGTTTGTCTTTTTTGTTTGTTTGTTTCTCATTTCATATTCTAGAAGATTTGTTTGAGCAGAGAGCGAGACAAATAGTGGTTTTCTTGGTAACAGACAGTGACATGCCAATTAGGTCAGCCTCACTGCATAGTCAACCAAACAGACCCCAACTCCCCCTATTAAAACAGATTGATTCCTGGTTTGGCTGAGTAGAAAGACCAATTTAACAGGTTGTTGATGTTGTCAGACTCCAAAGGCAGTGATCCATTTTTTTTTTTTTTTTTTAAGCTTAATGTAGCTGTCAAGTGAATGCTGATATATTTGCAAAAGGGATCATTTCTCTGTGAATTTATTTGACATTAATGTGAAAAGTAGTCTGTAGATACTCCTCATCTACAAATATGGAGCAAATTGTCTGGTGAGCGCCTGACAGTTAGTGCTGTATCACCACTGAAATACTCGAATAAAACCACAGCCCTGGCAATTTGGTCTTTGTCGTCATCTAACTTAGTGAATCTCCTCAATCTTCTCACTTTCTCCTACAAGTCGAATGCTACAGAGTAGCCAGGTTTCATCGGAGGAGGTTATTAAAAAGGCCCACTGGCTTTCAGGTAGAAATGCCTGCCTTGACATTGAGACAAACCAGCAGGGGTTTTGACAGTTTGGATTGCGACGGGTAGGTGTAGTCCATGCAGAGAGGTGTTATTACAACCAAAGTTAGAGCCATATCCACCTACAGCATGTCAAGTCACTGTGACAATAGCCTCAACCTAAAAGACAGAATTCTGTGTTTTAATTTAGTGTATCCATATCCATAGTTTGGTGTTGCACAACTTTCAGCATAGGTGACTTTAGCTGAACAACAGTTTTTAAAGTGTCAAAGAGAAGATTTCTAAAAGAGAGTCAGTTTGAGAGTCAAAGGTTTCTCCATTATGTCTCTGAAAATGCCATGTTATTCTGTTATGCACCTACAGAACTCAGAAGTGCTCACTAATGAAGGTCACTAATGAACAGGATGCAAACTGCAGCAACAAACTTTATTCCATATTTACATTTTCACCTGTAAATGGAAAAGTAAGCTGCTGCAACTGTAATTTAAATAAAGCCGCTGTTTATATACCACACAATAAACTCCAAATTTGTGGGTATTTTGATGACATGTGTAACCTACAGCATGAAGAAGATCTCTATTGTCTCCACATTGTGTCACCACCATCTGGATTTACATCTGGAACTCGCAGCAAGAGAAAAGGTATTGCACATTATCTCATCTATATTTAGTGGGAGAAGTACCAACTGGTGTTGACATTCCCTTCTCTCTCATTACGCTGTTATCACAACCTTGCAACCTTTGAGTTAATTAGCTGCTGCAAGTCAATTAGCCTCTTCAGCAAACACACCCTTCCTGTCAAAACACTCCTTAATCCACAAAACTCTAAAGGCTTTAAAATAATTACTTCTGGGCTGATCTTGAAAACTTAAATTTGCTTTTTGAATTGTTAGCTTTGCTCACCACGTGCGGAGCTCACAACAAACGCGGCGTAAGCTGTGAAGCCTTTGAGAACATCGACACAAAATCAAATACTGTTAAATGACTTCGGATAGAATTTTTTTTTTTTTTTTATAGAAAAAGGTTGGAAAACATTCTGCTCACGGTCGATTATGCAGGCACAAAGCCCCTAAAATCTGAATTCTTCGCTCCATGCAGTATGTCAACATGGCAAACAGAGCATGAGAACAAATGCTTTCTTACTCACAGTTGTGGTGGTGGTCCGCATGCTGATGTATATTAGATATAGCCTCCTGTTTTGACATGCATAGGTGGGCTTGGAGAAAGCTCCTGCTGAGAGCTGCATCTCATTGTGCAGCTTCTCCAACAGTGAACTTTCAGTCAGAGGACGACATCTCAGGCGTCTAGCTGTGTCCTTAGGTACTCATATGTGCACAGCAATTACCCAATTTCTCTGCTACTGATGAAAAATTTAAGTGAGTTTCTTTTTTTTTCTTCCCGTCCTTCATGGTCTTGTCCGTACTGCATGTATATGGTTGCTTCCAAAACACTGACAAAGTTTCCACTGAGAGATGGCATCATTTATAACTATAACTGTGTCAAGGACATGTTTTCTTTGTGGTTGACTCTTGTTTTCAGTTTGTTTTTCATCCCTGTATGTTATTCCTGTAATAACACACTCCAACTGGGTCATTTGTGAAAGTCAGAATCATGAGGTGACTTCTGTGCGGTGCACTTGTTCTCACTGGACTCGGAGGACTTGTATGTAATTAGTGATCTGTTTGAAAAAAAAAAAAAAACCTCTCTGTAGTTTTACAAGGAGGATCCTGTGGTGATGGAAAAAATTGTGGTGGGAAGAAAAGCTGTGAAATATAAAACCCACACTGAGACACGAATTTCAAATAATAAACTTTTAAAAAAACAAACGAACAAACAAAAAAACATGCAGCATTCCTCCCAGATCTGTTAAAAAAGAACCAAATGGGTTCTTTGGGTTTCAGGTCATGCTTGCAATGGATTTTTCTGGCTGTTACAGTCACTGAGAACATGTCTCAACTGCCAAGAGGTGGATGAGAAATGGAGCTGTTAGACCTACAACAGCATAAAAGAACTATTTATATCACCACTGGTTTCACGACTGGATTTATGATTCTTTTAACCTGTCTTTCCAAAAGGCAGAGCCGTCTGAAGCCGAGCCATTGTAAAAACACATTACACTCTGACGGATTCTCCACAGTCATGGCTTCGACACAGATAAAAAGTATATATACTGAGACAATTTTTATCAGTCTGCCATTGTGTTGCTGTATAATCTAACTTATTATTATCAGATTTATATTCACCAAAAATATAGCTACTCACCACGATATTTTAATGTCAGCAATAACTCTCCAACATCATAACTCTCTTGCACAACATAACCTCTAATACTTTGTCTCTTTCAGCGGTTCAGCTGTGAGGTTCTCGTGCTTTACTGGAGTAGTTTGCTTTCAGGCCACTTCACTCGGTTACACCAGAGGGAAATATTTAAATTAATCCCACTACAATTAATTGACAGCTGCAGCCTCCACTTATTTCATGTGGTGCTTTCAAATGATGCCACCCATTCAACCCAACATAGTGTTTAGAGTTGGCGACTACTACTTTGACAAACGCTGAAGTAATTAGTCAGATCAAAAGTGCTGCGGTCGTGTCACCTTGCCATCTGTTTTCTGAAGAAATTGCTCATTGGAGAATACAGTATACACAATAATCAATATGCTGAAAACTGACCACAGTAAAGTACAACAGCAGAATGTTATTTAGACATTAATTCAATATAATAATAATACTGAAGTTATATATGCAATAGTAGTGACAGCTGCATTCTGCAGTTACCTGGTTGTGTATCATTTTCAGCTCTCTCCTTTACTGCTCTGCAAATTTAAATGTTGTGAATTGACATATATTCTATTTATCATGCTGCATAATTATAATCCTGATCAAACAGAGGAGAAATACAAGGCTACTTACCATTACATATTTTATGAATTTCTCTCTTAATGTGCTTTTATTCATTTATTTATTTTAACAGAAGTCAAGGCAGCGATATTTACAGCACTGACTACACTATTCAGTTTGTGTCTAAATGTATTAATTACTTATTTAATCAGATTGTTTTTCTTATCTCATCGTATTTCTTTATTGTACTCTGAAACACTATACTTTCACCTCAAGTGAAGCCCTTTAAATTGCCTCCGAGTTTGAAAGGTGCTGCACAAATAAACTTGCCTCGCCATTGGATAGTTCATCACATAGAGTGAGGAAAAATATAGTGTGGAAAGGAGTGGTGGGAGTGAAAGACAGTTAGAGGTTCTGATGCACCTGCAGGGAAAACTACGATAAATCTTGACCTGCTCTGTAGCTATCAAAACAGCACCGCTTGTCTCTCAACCGACACATGCTTCTTGACGAGAATCGCAGCTTTAAAGACGTGAAATTGAGTTTAGACGCAACTGCAGGCTTTTTTGTTTGAGAAAATTCAATGTTTGTGTGGAGTCACACAGAGTCACGGGGTTGCCAGCAGTCAGTCTGCCGCCGCAGCTATAGGGTAGACTTGCTTGTGTGCATAGGTGCATTTATTGCACAGAGAGTTCTTGTGTTCTTGCTTCACGCTGCCTTTAATTGAATACATTGTCATATGAGATTCATATCCATTCCCTACCCACACTGCCGGGTGCCATCTAAATGGCTCCTTTGTATAAACAGCAAATCTTTATTCTGGAATATAGATCAAAACAGGGAGAATGAAAAAGCACATTGATGGAAAAAATGGCACTGAAAAGGAGATGGATTTAGTCATGAATTTGAATAAGTGTGGAGGGAAATGGCACAGGTTAATAACAGGGATAAATCATATCTCTCTCACAGCTTGAGGCTGCGGCTTGTCGATCCTTCTGTGTCGTTAGTCATCCACTCTCAAAGACCTGACAAAAATACAAACGCATAAATAGAGTAGACAGAAATCTCTGGCAGCAATTCTGACCTTGCTTCTAAGAAAATCAAACGAACAAAGTGACTTAGATTCAAAAGCAGAGAGAGAGAGCAAAGGCTTTTTTTTCCTCTGCTCACATCCTTGCACCAGTTTAGTCTGTTTTTCCAAACTCAGGAAAATGTTTTGTTAAGTTATTTGAAAACTGCGGAGCAAAAACGAGGCACTCCTAATGAATGCGATGAATTGTGTCTTCAAGAAAAACGAAGTCTCGTCGTATTCATGAGCTTTCTATTTTTGAGAGCGAAAAGCAACAAAGAAGCTAATTTTTTTTTTCCCCATCACAATTTCAGAACAAAATTGATAATGAGACAGTCGTGGAAAAAAAAAAAAAAAGTGAAGAGAAACACTTGTTCACAGACAAGGCATAGCTATTTAATTACACTGATATAAATACATCCTTACCAACTGTATGCTTTCTTCATGTTGCAAAGTCAGATGCTACCTAGGTCAATACTTGACTCCTTTATTAATTTTTCATGACCAAGGATTCACAGGTAGCAAATTTCACAGCTCATCGTTGCAGATATTGTGTTTCAGGCGGAGTTAGATGGAAACATAATATCTCCATGGAGATGTGATCTCCTCTGGGGTAAACCGAGGTTAATAGCGGTGATATGCAGTGGCTTTCTTGGCTCTTGGGGTCAGACTTTGTGTTCTCACATCGGCACAGATCCGCTAAACAGATTCACTGGCGAGATGAGAATTGAATGATTTCCGCAGACGTGAAGCCAATAATCCTCTCGTGACTGAGGATCTTATGCTGATTCAGAAAAGGCTTGATGTGCTGATGCGCTGGTGCATTACAGCATCCTGCCTGCACGTGGGTGATATGCAAGACATCAGTGGGATTTTATTTTTCTTTTTTTCCCCAATTTGATTGATTCATAGTCAAGACAAATTTTGAAGTCAGACAGTCAGGTTTTCCTTTGTGAGATCTGCATAGAACAGGAAATGTCCAGCACTGTATGTGTCACTGAAATAATATGTCACTGAATCGGAGTCTGTAGCAAGCCAACACCAGAGCTCATTAATTGCAGGCCATCATACATCATGTTAAGATGACATGCTGTGAATTATCATTATTATTAGTAGTTGCAATGTGCTGACAGCTTGTACAGCAACATAATTGCATTACATTTACATTAATGGTGAAACAGGTGACTGTTCATATGACAAAAGACTAAACAGAATGAAAAGTGTGTGTTGTGATTAATGCCATCTAGGATAACAAAGAACGCATGAACTGTTTTGTGAGTGTTACCGGGAAAATATTTGACTCGACGCACTTTCTTTAATGGTATTTTAAAAAGTGTAGTATGGATCTATGGTAGCTCTGTCGAGGGCAAAAAAGAAATGTCAAGCACAGTGAGTGGATGTGAGAGGAAGAATGGAGCCCGGGCACACACACAAAAAAAGTAGCACAAACTTTTAACAAGCGAGGAGTGTGATAAGATGTGGCTCCGGAATGATGTTTGAGCCATCATGCCTGCAAGACACACTTTCAGTCACACACACTGATATTCACAGTTTCCATAGCAACACATCTTTGATTTTTGTAGTGAAAACGCACCTTTTTTTTTTTGTCAGATGAAATGAAATGCTACTAACTCTTCAGTCAATAGGAAGAATTACGTGATTCTGAAATGTTGAATGTGTCAATGTTTAAAATAAAATGGCAGAAGCATGACAGGAAGCACTGGATTTTTTTTAGCCTCAGAAGTGTGTAACAGAATGACAAACATGAAAAACTTTTACTAGATGACTTACATTGTGGTTTTGTGTGTGTATGTGTGTAGGGTTGCAAAGCGGTGGAAAATGTCCAAGGTTTCTGGAGAATTACTGGGAATTTTGGAAATTTTCCAGAAATTTCCCCAAATTTTCCAGAAATTTTGGAAATTTTCAGAAATGAACTAATTCAGATCTTGCCAAAGAACATCACTAAACAACTTAGCCTTAAATGAAATACATAAATAAATAATTCAGCCACAATAACTTACATAGGCTTGCATACAGAGATCTATGAACTTTCCATAAACTGTGTGTGTGTTTGTTTTACGTACACACTGCACAGTAGAACTCTACTTGCATTACATTGCACCACAGACTGAATATGAAAGAAATAGAACAATACAGCTTGTCAGGGCTCCAAAGGTTGATAGTTAACAGCTGTTGCAAACCAAAAATGAATGTGCACCACCAGGGAGATTATGATGAATTACGATGGGATGTATATAAGTCACAATGAAAACAACAAAGTGGGCTCCTCTGAACAAAGCACATCCCAACAGTGTGTCTTCTCTCCTTTATACTTTGGCCCAAAGCTGTGATCTCTAAACTCTGCTGTGCTTTGTCAGGCACAGACATACCATCCAACACAGAGCAGCAGATGTTCCCTCTGAGCTTGGCTTATTTACTTGCACAACACATCTTGTGGCAAAAAGTGTCAACATAAGGATTTGACTATGATTGGATGCTGTTTAAGAATAACAAATGGATCATCCACTGCAACAGTTTCAAGCTGTTTTACTGGCTCGCTCTATTAGTGTGAGTTATCCACTGTCAGTTTATTACCTGCAGTAGACTCTACGGTGGCCATGAGAGCTCAAAAATACAAGCAAAAAGACCTGCATGCTGCAAATTCAGAATGCATCTTCATGAATTTCACAACATGTGCTGCAAAAATAATCACAACACATACAAATAAAACAACAAATGCACTGCAGATTCATGACAGGGTTTTGAACGACAAGGCCCAGCCAAAGTTCATCACTTTTTAGTGTCCCCTGGAAACTCTTTCATCGTGTTGTGTGAGTTTGCAGTCTTTGCAGCTCAAGTGTAGTAATATTGATGAAGATGTTTTCTCTGTTTTCTTGTCTAGCTCTTCACTGAGCTCTCTGGGCCACTGTTGGATGCAGATTAGCGTGCTCACAGTTTGGAGAGGTGGTTGAGACTGGCACAGAGGCTGAGTGATGTGCTGATCTGTTGTTGACTGAGCCCTGCACAAATTACATGATTTAGCAACTTAAAAAAAAAAATCACAGCAGAGAAAAAGCTGATATCAATTTTAAGTGTTTGCTTCATTTAGGAGATTTGTCTTACAATAAAAAATCTTACCATCCCGTTCCTCTGGAACTAAATTTTGCCCACATTATCTAATATCATCAAACTTAAAGATGCTGTTGCGTAACTTACATCACTCATTGACTCTGATGATTTTAAAATGCATCCTTACGTGCTAGAGTCACACCACATTTTAGCATTTTCTCCAATATTTTAACTAAAAATCATATCTATCATCCTGTCTTCTTCGGCTGTACAGTAAACAACATCTTTTAAAATGACTGAGGTCCCTGAGGTCTTGTTTTGGATTGCATTGCTTTTAATGTGTGTAAGTGTTGGGTGCTAAATGTTTGGCATAAAATGAATATAAGATTTAGTTGTTAAAATGAATCACACCTCTTATTCTGATGAGGGACTGCACCATATTTGCTGGTGATTGATGGTGGTTGTGCATTGTTATACAAGTAAGTAATGAATCAATTGATCTGCTTTAGCAAGTGACACCAGATATGAACGTGTATCCGTGGCAGCCTGAGACATTTTGGTTTGGAATGGTTAACTTGATCAGCGGTAAGAAAGCGTGCAGGGATGAATTGAAGGATGTCAGGCTCTGCTCTCATCCCGATGGCTATAATGGAAAACCAACTAACTCAACCTCAACAGGTCAGCTGTTTCACCCTGATTCCAGTCTTTACGCTAAGCCAAGCCAAGAGGCTGGAGGCTGTAGCCTCATGTTTACTGGACAGACATGACAGTGGCATCAATCTGCTCATCGAGCTGTTCAAGAAAGCAAATACATCCCAATTTCCCAAGAACAACAAATGATTTCTTTCTCATGTGTTCATATTCAAAACAGGATGTGGAAAAAGTCAACAGGTGCAGTTTACACTGCCCAGTGTGAATAAGCTCCTGTGAGTCAGGAACAAGTAGAGTGACAAAGTGTGATAAATTTTATGCAACGATGTTTGATTAAACAAATGGAACGAATAAGACTGCAAACAGAGCTCCTGTTCTTTTCCAAGCAGCTATTTCACCTCATGAATGTCAATGAGGAGGTGGTGGGGGGGTTATTTATAGTCAAAGATTGAATGCAGGGTCTCTCCCTCTGCCTGATAATGCCCCCCTGTTTGTCTTCATGTGGAGATGGAAAGATGTTTACGCTTACAGCTACAGAGCATCACACCCAGCACCCTGACACAGACACAGACAGAGGCAGAACGGATAAAGAGAGCAAGAGGAAGACTTAGAAACAGAAGGACGGAGAGCTTGAGTTTTATTTGTAGGGAATGCCTGCAGCAGGGGCACATAGTAACAAATAAACACAGGCGCGCACACACACACGTAGACAACAGAGTGCACGGTAATACATTCGGGCCACAGCGCGTGGGCCATGGCCTCCGTGTGATGCCAGCTCAGTGGACACACAGCATGCAGGAGTCATCGTTGGCTGCCATGGATAATTACCATAATGAATGTAAAGGCCCAGACACACAGACACTACTGCCGAAAATAACCCACAAGCGCACAGAGAACACTGACTACCTTCAGTCTCCTTCAAATAAATATTTGACAAGTCTGGGTTTGATATGGCTTTTGATTACTTCTCAATAATTCTGCCATTAACACTGCAATAATGGTAATGCATTATGTATATCATTTACAGTCAGCACTTAAAACTAATGATGATGGAGAACCATAATAATAATAATAATAATAATAATAATGATAATGCATATTGTGTGTCCTGAAATGTACAAAACTTCTATCTCCCCTCAGATGCTGAGATATTACCTCTGGGCTCTCCAGGACATGCCTGCAATTGCCCTGCCACTGCATTTCAAACTGTAAATAATCTTGAATCTTCACAGATCTCACAGCATCGCTGAATAATGCATGCTTGAAATTACAGCTGCGGTGATAGGTGCCTCTGTTGTATCAGGGCACCCTCTCTCTCTCCCTCTCTCTCCAATTGATCACAGCCCATAATTCCCTCTGTCTAAAAAGTGGGATGTCACGGAGAAGACTCTGATAAGAGATTCTGCTTTGTCACCCTTTGAAAAAGGTCCCTCTATCTGTGGTCGCACAGCGAGCAGAAATTGCACACTTGGCTAATCCAAGAGTGTGAGGTTTAGAAATAATGCTTTTGGAAAAGCCTGAAATAACCACTCAGAATGCATACATTCTGTTTCTGCAGGGCATTTCCTTTTTATTTAACCAAGCTGTATGCGTTGTTTGCGACACATTGATCAACCAGAGACTTCTCTTTTTTCCAGGTAATTCCACATCCTCCTGCAGAATGAAGGCCTTAAACTACTGCAACCTTGAACTTTCAACTGAGAGCAGCTCATGGTCATCTCAAATAAGTGTCAAGTTTGCAGCCAACTGGAGTTTTTATTGTTGCCGAATAAGTGAAAAAGGAAACAAAAGATACATGAGTTCTTCCAATGCAACTCGCAGATGTGAAATTTTATCTTTTCTTTCATCTTTCACTTAAGCAGAGTATTATTAAATTGGCAGAGTTATTATATTCTACTGTTCTGCTCATTCTACATAGAGATTTCTTCCAATTGTTTTTTTAATGACTCAGTGTCTCAGTAAATCTGTAAAAGTGTTTCCCTTTGCTAATTAACAATCAAGAAAATGTCTCTATTTTATTCTACTGATTGTCTTTAGACAGCAACTTTGTTTTTGGAAAGTCTGTTTGTTTAGACAGGCCACATGTGAGACCGAGCTTCACATAAAACCACACTCTTGAGCTCTGCTCTTTTAAATTTCAAAAGTTTCTGAGAAACACAATGCCTTCACTGTATCCGAGCTGTAGAAGTTATTGTTAATGCAAACTGAGAAATGCTTCACATTAAAAGCAAGAGACTTTCATTGCTAAGGAATCACAGGACAAGCAGTTTGTCCTAGAGGTTGCTACCGGAGATCTTTCATCAAAAATGCATTCAGAAAGAGAGAGAGAGAGAGAGAGAGAGAGAGAGAGAGACAAAGGTCATATTCAGCATTTCTTTGACAGCAGATCAGTTTTAAAAGCTGCAGAGAGTGAGGCAACCAGAGGGAGCAGCTGCTGTGAGCTGTTAGATGAAGACCAGCGGGTGACGGCCTGCAAACCTCAGACTCCTCAGTGAGGTTACCAATCCCACTGTGTTGTGCTGTTGCACTGAAAACAACACGCACCATGCTCCTATTACTGACTGACTTCTTCTTAACTAATACAACCGGCTTTGTCGCCTCTGCTGACAACAGACTCACTAACATGGTTCTTGTTCTGTGTTTTTGACAAAGTAGGCCTAGCTACCAGTAAGCCTTTGCTACAGAATTAAGCCACACTATTAAACAACTCAAGACTGACTACTACTAGAAAATACACATTGTTGTCACTATAATGACTATATTTAAAGCTGTATTTGATATATGTACTCAAAAACCTTAAATTAGAGTGGTTAACAGAGCTGTTTTTGAGAGTTATAAGTCTGAACAGTTTTTGGTAGACAGCTAAATGTAGACAGTTCTGTCACTAATTAATATACCAAGACCATTGTTTATTTGCTTTTTCTGACTTTTTTGTTCATATTTACCATTGCAGGGATTACCTGGCTTTTTTTTTTTTTTTTCCTGTTTAGGGGTGCCAGTCAGAGCTCCCTCCAAGAATTTGAAATTGAGTTTTGGGACAGGTTAATCCCCCACAAGGATACACAACTCAGAAACTTTACACCCTGCATGACGTACCCTCATGCCCTTCAAACTACTCAAGTCAAAGAGTCAAGCAAAAAGACAACTGACAATGCCACACTGTAAATCCCAAGTGTTTTAAAATTCAAGCACAAAACAGAAAGGTGATGTCCTTTCCACGCAAAACCACGAACGCAAAAACGTCCAAATGTCCCAGACCAGCAATAAATAACAAAATATACGGAGGTTCACTTCAACCAACACAAAGTTCAGTACAGTCCCGTAAAACTCCTCAAAGTGACCCCTCTTCCTCAACAAACAATCTTTGCGTTGTATGTATTTACCTTAATGGCCGCTGTTTTGCTTGCTTTCTCAGGAGATTTACGATCCCGAAGTAGCTGCACTGTTCCAGCGTGAGTCCAGGCTTTATAATCCACAGGAGGAGCGTTATGATCAACCTGACAGGACCGCAAACTATGTACCAAAGCTAAGGATAGGCACATCGCTGATGAGATGGTCATATGGCGAGACAGATGCTGCTGCTATACTACTCACGTGGGGAGCGCCATCTTGGCTCTTGGGTACCATTTTTTCTTCTCCCTTTTTTCTTCTTTTGGTTGGCATCCAGCTTATTGGTGCGTTACCGCCACCTTTTGTTCTGAAGTGTGAATCAGACAATAGACTTACAGTCTAACGAATAACCACAATATTAGCGCCATTTTTAAAACAGGTGTGTATTGTTGAGTTGACACCATTGGCTGTAGGCGTACGTGTGACGGGGGCACGATTTATTATATTTGCCACACTATGTGTGATGACATTGATGACTAAGTACTAGCAGTAGTATAGTATAGCATAGTATAGTATAGTATAGCTGGCCTTGAGCCACACTGTATTATGTGTGATGACTGAATTAAAACCGCTACTGCTAACACTGTGCGGTCTAGAATAGTAGCCTATAGTATAGTAAGTGTGCCAGACCCACACTGTATGACTGAAAAAAAAGTGCTACTGCTAACGGTGTACAGTACTATATAAATCCTCTGGGCTGAAATAAGTGAAGAAGTTCTGTAATTGTGTTGAAAGCTCCAGAAAGTCTTTTCTCTTCTCTGCAGAGCAGCAGAGAGCAGCATCACAGCACCTACACAACAAATCTCTGTGTCATAGCGATGTGGTTTTATGACCTGCTGTGTTGTTTTCTGACTGTTCTCCACTCAGTAGCATGGACGCTTTCCAAAAACTGTATATACCGCTGAGCTACCTACTGTCTGGGGAGAAAGAAACACATGGTCCTTCAATAAAAGATAATAGAAATGACAATAAGATTTACCATCTCCATTCATCTTCTTCATTACCATCTTCAATACACTGGGAATAAGCCAACCCACAAGCCTCAGTAGCCCACCAGGTCTGCGGGAATACTGGTTATGTAAGGCAGCTGGTAATTCATTACATTTAATAGGATGCTACGCTGCAGTTGTGCTTCAGGGCTACTACTTATTCAGTCTTTGATAAGAGTTATAAAATCTCCTCCTTATGAGTTCCTCTGTGGGAAAATCGTATTCAAGGAAATCTCTGAAGAACCCCCCTGAAAAGAGGCTCTTCTTTAACAACTACACCTGCTGGAAGATAGATCCAATATACTGCATGCTTATACAATAAAACAACAACCAAAAAAACATGCAGGTGGTGCCATATATTTTGCAAATCGGAGTTGTTCTGTCTCTGTGTGTGGTGCCAGATAGAAATGGCACCACAATAACCCTTATTCTTTCCCACAGCACTCAGCAGCAGACAAGAGAAAATTGGTCTCTGAGGACAAAGACAGCATTAATGTACTGTAAGTTTAAAAAAAACAACAACAAAAAAAAAAAAACAGTGTCGAGTACAGTGAAGTCATTTCAAAAGACATGACCCTGTTGAGGTGCTAGTAGCAACTGCCACATAAATGCCAAGCGAGTGCCTCCTCCTGGAGCTTTGAATGATGTCTCAACATGCTCCCTCCATCCAGGAATCATCACAAATTAATGACTACATCAGCAAAGTGTGAGAGTAGAGCCCTTTACTGCAGCAGGGAAAGAAAAAGCTCAGGGTGCAAGAGGTCACTGATACTAAAACTCTCTCCTTCATTCAGATGCTACTGTGTCCTAGCAAGGTCTGCTGGTTTAGTATCGGGACTGATGTGTGCTGTACTCAATGCAGGGCCATCACAACATCACAGTCATTAATTGTTTATGCGCATCATATGGCAGGCTTTTTTTTCTATGTGGAAATGAACAACATGGTAAAAAAAAAAAAAAAATAAGGATGACTGAGAAATTCTGTCCTGGGTGTGCAAAGGTATCCAAGCACATAGAGCAGATGACATATAGAAAAGAGTGAATTTCACACTTCTGCCTTCTATAGAGCAGAATTAGGCTCCATCACAGCTGAATAAGTATGATGGGAAAGGACAGTGAGAGGCTTTCTAGTAATCGTGCATGTCAGGGAAGATTTCTCTCAGGCAGAAATTGCAGAGTTAAAAAGCAGGCTGAAGTGTGAATATGCGAGGTAGGCAGGACTTGATGGATTCCTGAGGAGGATGACTGACCGCTAATTGAGGAAGAGGCATCCCTGTTGTGTCTCACTGCATGTTGCCAAGACAGTGGAGGCAAATTAGGTTTCTTGAAGTCATATGGGAGATATAAGGTGTGATGGAGTATAATAGAAGCAAATGAAATGAGGCGATTTGGACTGAAAGATGCAGAGGACACGGCTCCTTAGGGGAGCCTGCATCCACTGGAGTGTGCAAACTTATAAGATCTTAGGTATTATGAGCTCAGACAAGTCAAACTCAGTGTCCCTTACTTCTTATCATGGACAATAACAATGTCAAACCCAACATTACAGGTAAAGTCTGACATGTGAAACCTACTTCACACAATGTGACCAATGCAAGTGTGTGCATTGTATGTTAAAGTCAAGTCAGTTTCTATTGTCCATAATGTCTCAGCGAGATTAAGGCCCAGTCCCATTTCTCCCCCCTTAAACTCTAGCACTTGGTTTCGTGTGGCCCCCAAAGGGAGATACCCCTTGGTGATGAGGTGAGAAGTGTTAGAAATAGAGCTTACCCTATGAAAGGGGACACCACTTAAGAGAGTCAAAAAGAAATGGACCCTGACCCACAAAACAAGAGCTCCACAAAAGCACAGAGAGAGAAATAATAAAAACGAAAATGCTACATGAGGAGAAGAAAAGAAGAAACCTTGGAAAGGAAATTCAAAGAGAGGCCTCCAGACTTCCTCATGCAGTACCATTCTCCTGAATCACTTTTTAATACTTGCTGCATAATCCTTTTGACAAATAAACTAACAAACAGACATTGGGGGAAATCATAGCCAACAACAAGTCGCCATCACTTCTTCACACTCTTTCTGTTTTAAGTGGGCAGTGAGTATGTTTGAGGGGCTGGGGAGCATCTCTGGATGGGGTGATTGCTTGGAGAGGGAGATGTGGTGGACACATGAATCGCTCCAATTTAAAAGCATCAGCTGTAGCTGCTTTTCCAAATGCAGATGTGAAATGTTTTCTTGCTTCTTTAGAAGAAGTGGGATGAAAAAATAATAAATCAGAACCTTTGTGTTTGTCTCAGACCTAGTGTTTCTCTAACTTGTGGAGTTCAGGCAGCCACAGTGGTGCAGTGGTTTTTACAGTACCAAAAAGTTCTGGACCTGGTTCCTTTCTGTGTGGGGTTCACACACAGACTGTACCCCACCCTCAGCCTGTGTCAGCTGGGATTGATCCAGCACCCCTAGATAATGCATGGATGTTTCCCTCAGGCCACTTTATGAGATTGTCATAATGACATTAGCACCTGGAAGTTTCTTAATTGTCTAAAGTTCACCAACTTACAAAGATAGATAGAAGATAGAAGTCCTAAGTATTTTAAATCTGAGCCTACTTCACTGATGCTTGCTTTGATTTATTCCCATCTCCTAGCAGCACTTTTTAAATTGCATTTGTTGTATTTTATTTAATCAATACTTTATCCTCTGTGATGTGACTAAAAATGCAGCAGTCAAACATCAAATCAACAAAAATCATGTGGAAAACATGATGGGCATGTGGCATTTATGTTTTGTTGACATATTCATTTGAGAAATGTCACAGTCACCAACTGACACAACACCACTCACAATTGATTCATTAAGTCTGTTTCCATTTTGCAATAGTTACACCTACTTCACCTCCTCAGGCAAGAGGACAAGTCTTTTCTGATATTCTTTACTCTTTTTCTTCAATTGCACGGGATTTTACACTTGAAAATGCAAATAAAATCAATGGAATGAAACACTTATAAGAAGAAGAGAGACTAACAAAGAATCATGGGAGTAGAGGAAGGTCTGACTAGCACCTGTACCTGTCTGTCTTCCAGTAATTGTAAAAGCTGCTTAATTCCTCACACGCAATTTTACTGTTGTGACGGGATGTTTAATATACGATGTGCTACGAAAAAACATATGCAAACTAGTTTCTGGTAATTACAGGCAATTACACATTAACATTTCATTTTGATTATCTGTAACTGTAAAAAAAAAAAAAAAAAACATTTTGATGTTTCATATCCCCCAGATCACAAAGTGTGCTGCTGAACAGTAATTCTCTGAATCACTAGAGACATCAGATGGTGTCTATGTTCTTACTCCCAGTCAACTGCTGCCAGTTGCTACCGTTTAGTTTGGGAGTTTAGTTCATTTATCATCTCCCCGACCAAAATTATTACCCACGAGCCGCAGCAGTAGCAGCAATTTCTAGAGAAATCAACCAAAGAAACTAGTTAGTCTAAGAAATAACTTCTGCACTGCTGTACCTCAACACAACAACGTCTGCTGTTGCCACTGTCCGCCCGCACTTTGAACTGATTTAAGCATCTGAGCTGTGCCTTCAGGGGGCATCGCATGATTATAATAAAACGAGTGCAATTAAGAAAGACATCAAGAGATAGAAACCCTCACTAAACGTACAATTCAATACCCATCTGTGCTCATTGCTCCGGTGTGTGTGTTTGAATGCAAAACAGTGACTGTACACACAGCGTGGGAAAGGATCTAGCATTTTCATGGTGTATCACATGACAAAAGCCATTACAGTAATCAGTCTGTGTTGAGTGAAATTGAAAGGACCAAATATGCAGGCTTTCACGTCAGAGTTCCACCAGGATTTAAGAGTTGATTGTGCGATTATCTCTGGCCTTTTGTGACAGTTTTACTTGTCATTTTCATCCATTTTGTTATCACACCTTTTTTGCACCAAGTTGAGATGTATAAAAAGGACAACATGACTGGAATCAAAACCTCACAGAAACAAACCAAAGACGGACGACAGTGCTGGAAGTCTATTGATGGCTATTACATAAGGAACATTGGAGGTGATAAGCAGCTCAAATCAGATGTTCTTCTCATAATTGTCAAATTAGGTTTGGCATCAATGCCCACTGACTGTCCTTCTGCTGACCTTGCTAATATCAAGAAATGTAAAGAAGCCACAGACTTGAATGGAGTAATTAATGTGGTATGCGGAGGTTCGCACTGCTGTAAAACCCATTGTCACAGTCACAGGTTATCATTTGCCATTCTGATTGGCTGCCAGTCTCTAGGAGACCAGGTCCTGCATAATATGAGCGTGTTTGAGAATAGACACCAGAAGAGAAAGAGAATACTATTACATTATGTAATCCACCCAGGTATGAGCTGAACTCCATGTACACACAATTCACCATGACTTTAGTCAGTGCAGTCTCAGTTCCATGTGTAAAACTCTACATCCTATTTAAACACATGTCACATAGAGATGCTGTGTATTTACAAAAAAGCATCAGTGAAACAATAACGCCTGCACACTGACCCTGACTCCTCCCAGTTATTCATATTGATAAAGACAACATTTCGATCCCAGTCAGACACTCTGCCCTGATGACGATTCTGACAAAAATCCTGTCTTCCTTGTCTCCTGGAGTCAGTGTGAAGACTTTGGAAAACAACAGTTTGACAAGCACATCAGATTTCAGCAACGAGTGGATTATTAAGTATTAAAGTTGTGTTAACACAGAAACAGGAGCAGGACAGCCTGACACTTTTCACTTGTGTCCAGTAATCCCAAATCTTCTTGGAGAAGCTAAATGTTAAGACAGATATCCACCCATCCATCCACCCATCCATCCATCCATCCATCGGCTTTACCACTTACCTGTGCAGGATGGTGGATGGGCTGGAGTCAGTCTCAGCTGACAGGGTGAGACAGCCTGGACAGGTCTCCAGTCTATTGCAGGGCCATATACAAATACAAACAAAACACTCACATTGACACCTGTGGACAATTAAGATTCACCAATCACATAAAGTGCATATCTTTAGACTGTGGGAAGAAGCTGGAGAACCTGGAGAGGGAGAATATTCAGACTCCACCCGGAAAGGCCACCACCTCGGGAATCGAACCCAAGCGACAGTGCTATTCACTCTCCCTCCAGGCCAGCCTAGTTCAAGATATTTCAGATTGAATTCCATTTCTCTGTGAAACATGTTTGTTTCACTGTTTTAATGGATAATTCTCAATGCCCAAAAATCTGTGTGCGTGGGTGTGTGTGTGTGTCATGGGCTGCATTTCAAAAGGCTCTATCTTCAGTTCCAAGAAAAGCTGATTCAGGGGTGAGTTGTTAAGGTTAGGGTTAGCACAGGGTTAGGGTAAGTCACTAAAAAATTAATGTACTATCCCCCTAATTGACAGAAGCTAATCTATTTGTGCACCTTTGTGCATGTGTGTGTGGCAGGTGGCAACTGCAACTTCCAATATTAATGATGCTCCACTGTAGCAGTGCTTTAGCCACAAAGGCCCGGTGGTTACACCTGTCTCTCCAGTGCAGCTTTTATCATTCAATCTGTGTTCATTAGCCTGATTGCTGCGGCCGAGGAGGAACAAGCGGGTAAGCTTTTAAAATATGATGGATGTGCAGATGAGTGTGTGTGGAATTAGGCTGGTGTTGGATTGCAAATCTGATTTGATTGAAATGAAAATGTGACAAAATTCGCTCTATCATTATAGACACATCTGGAAAACAACATCTGACAAACAACTGTCACTGCCCCCTTAAAAAATAATTATTCTAATAAATCACATTGCTGTAGCCTCTCCAGAGAGAAGCACTAATGTCCTCCAGTATCATGACTCCTTTATCATACTTTATTTACTTCTTCAAGTGGGTTATAGCACCAAAGGGGTCCACTCTGACCCACTTACATCTCTGCATGGTAATTTTTCATTTCAAACTTTAAACCGACTGAGGTTTATTATCAGTTTATTTTGAGACATTTAAACTCTTCCGTGTTGCTGGGCTCTTTGCCGGTTCAAGCCGGTGTTAAATTATTTGACATGTACACCAGGATCAAAAGCCCTAATGCATCTTTTACGGCCTCTGTGCGTTATGCAAATGGAGGTGTTTTAATGAAGAAATCATGAATAATTCAGGAGCGGTGTTCCACGAGAATCGCATCGCAGAAACAAAAAAAATCACAGGAAAAGAATTGGTTTGGAAAAATGAAAATTGACACTGGTGCTTCGCTCCCTTCTGTTTGATATCCAGAGCCGCCCATCACTTGCTTATTAACAAACATCAGCAAACTGAAATAACCCATTTAATTAGTTTGTAAAGTACAGGAGAGTGTTCACTTAACTTCTCTCTCGCCGCCGCCAGCCTTTTCTTCTGTAATAACACTAAAACTAAACACCAGTATAAGGTTTCAGTCTCTGTTTGTCTCTTTGGGGGGTTCTTTCTAAAATACCAGAGTCTGATTACTGCCAACACAGGAAAGGGAAACATACAAAAAAAAGTGCAGCACTTTGTGTTCTGACATTTGTGACAATAGACCAATTGAATCATTATTAACGAACATGTTGATGCACTAAAAATAACATTAAAAAAGCATCTCTGTGGGTGAGCAGGTGGGCCGTTCAAACGTGAACAAACAAGAAAGTCATTTGTGGAGTGAAGGTATGGATGCCATTTGTCTTGTGGCTCAGTGGCAGAGAATGTGAGCACTCTGAATTATTGTGCACGGATTGTGGTGTGTGCCGCCACCACCACCACCACCGTGTCGGTTTGGCAGCCGCAGGCTAAGAAAGGAAGGTGAGAATTATTCACTACCCACACAGCCCTTATGAGTCTATTATCTAATCGTCCAGCAGGTGTCTAGATGAAATCCTTATCTGGATCAGGCTCAGGACCTAAATGAGAGACTGCTGTCTTGAATGACACACATACCTGAGTTGTTTCAAATCGTCACTTTGTTGATGTCAGTGTTTTCATCTGATTGACAGCCGGTCTGAGCATCGTTCCTACCACGTGGACTCTCTGCTCACTTTCAGATAATGTAATGCAGACTCTGTACAAGTGAACAGCCCAGTGTCCACTGTGGCCAGTGCAGATGTCTCTACCAAAGACCCCCACCCCCCCCTTCCCTTTATTCTGACATAGCCAGGCTGACTTTGTAATCATATTACCAATGCATGTCTCATTAGTTTCTGCCATGGCTGAGTGTCCCTGCCTCCTCCTGCTCTACTCATACCCTCTGTCTCTCACACACACATACACACACATACATGCTCACACACAAATATCCACTTAATTGCTGGCTGGCATTTGAGAGTGTCTGGGCTTGCATCTAAAGCAGTTTACCAGGGAAATAATAGCCCTCTAAAAGGATTCTCTGTATGCAGAATCATCCCATTCCATTTGCATTCTAGTGCGACAAATTAAATTTTAGCAGAAGGTGAGCATAGCACCATGTTGAGATGACAAAAGAATGAAAGGAACAGGGGAGGAGGACGCCTGAGACCTAAATTAGATGGGAGCTCTTCCATGTGTTACAGTGACTGGGACACTGTAACTTCCATTTGATGCATTTAGATTTCTAGCTTTTTCAAAAGTGGGAATCAATAGAGGCTTTCAGGTGAGGAAGTTTTGATGGAAGGCTGTGAAAGAGACAGACAAAATGTATTTTAAATTGTTCCAACAACAACAGGCTCGTGAATGTCGAGACGTTGTTGTCTTGCTTGACAGCGCTCTTTTTTTCTTCTTCTTCTCTGTTCATGTTAAGTTTGCTTGGGATTTCAGTAAATAGGTGAGCCAGGGCATTGTCCCCATATCAAAACGCAGACAAAGAGTGAAGGCCATGTGGAAGAATATGGATATTGAAACAGTGCCATTTGTGTGTCAAGTCATTCATTCCCATTATCTGCAGTGTTGTCGAAGCAGGTTTCATTTAAGAGCATACAGTCAAATTACCTTCAGTTCTTAAGCCCCACCCTTTTCTGTGCCCTTTCTCTGGTGAAGCGCTCCCAACTCGTCCTGGAGAGTATTTGTGTGCATTGCTCTTGGCAGGCCCAACTGGCTATTTGTTTCTGTGACATTAGTTTACCTCTTGAAATCAGTGCTTCTGCAAATGCTTTAACTGTTTTCTTCAAAAGCCACCGAAGAGAGGAAGGTCTTCCTTAAGAGCATCTCAGGAAACACCTGTCACAGTTCCCCTCTTGGTGAACCCGACGGTGTTCATTATTGATGAGATCTTCTTTAGTTGCAGCGTAAACTCAATATCTTGCGCCCTGAGAAAACTGCAAATCTTCCTTGCGTGCTACAGTTTTTTTTTTTTCTTCCATGGTTTCTTGTCCTTGCAGCATCTTCGGTCGGTTTAAGGTTGATACAACACTGAGTGGTTACAGCCTGCGGTTACGGGGCCGAACTCACAGCATGTGCGAGCATGCTATCGATTTCCTCCCACTAGGCAATTTCCAGGGCACTTAGCCTAAATATCAGTGCCGATCAAATCGACTGAGAGGGAGAGATCTGTTTTGAGCTGGGATCTGTGAGTGAGTGTGTAGCATCCACTACATAAGCTAAACACCAACCGGGACACTCCATTCAGCATGGGCTGACGTGATGTTGAAGTGGTCCTAACCCATGCTCCTTCCAGAAATCTATTATGACTTAAGAAAGGGTCACCTGCATGTCCTCAGAATAGATTTAGTGGAACAAAAAAGAAAAAGCTGGTGGTGACACTCAGGGAGGCTTTGACCAGAGTAATCTTTTGTTGTTGTTTAGAGGTTTTAACATTCGATGGAGAAAGCAATTTTAAAACGGATGAGGGCGTAATCCCTGACAATACAGGGATTATCTCTTTAAATGACCTTTATCTTGCCATGAGGCATGGAGCGCTCACTATCCCAAGTCTGGTTTGATTACAGCTCCAATGCCTATTTATAATCACCAGTCTATAGACAGAGTGGCTGTAAGGAGGCTGTGTATTCAAAACAGAAGATAAGTGCCTCCAAGGTATTGCAGAGATATGCAATAGGTCCAGTGACAGAGGTGGGAGGATTTGAAAGAAGAAAAGCTCACATAAAGTAAAACAAACACTGTTGTCTTGTATTAGCCTCCTTCAATAACTGATGAAAAATATGATTTTGATGCACAATTGTTAATTGTGGGCTAATTTTAGGACAAATAAAAATGGTACAAAAAAATAAATCATTTTCCTGAGCCTCTTGAGCTTTTTTGTTGTTGATGTTATTTTTCAAAGGCTTCAAAATAATGAAACGAATCAGAGAGATAGTTGTTTAAGAGGGATTTTAAAAGGTTCCCATGAAATGACGGATGAGTCGATCGCCTCCCATCTTCGTTAGTCAGGATTTGTGCCTCATCAAAGGTGCTACATTTCCCCTTCAGAAATTGAAGGGGGGTAGCAAGCACTGCTATGGTTCAGATAATTGGAGCCATGGGACCTGGTACAGTAATGGGAAAGAAATCGACTACAATGTTGACTATATTTCATAGCTAAACTTTTTTTTATAACCACTTTTGTTCTGTTTGGTTTGAAGTGAAAATACACTTTATTGTCAACTATTGTTTTCTCTTGTTGTCGCCTGTGAGGGAGGATTTGTTTTTTGTCTTTAACGTCTTGAAAGAAATTCATACAACATGCTGTGGCCATTAAAGTTTCTCTGGGTTTGCATTTCAAACAGCCACATTTTCTTCCTTCAATCTGAAACACAGCATGTTTATATTGTATCTTAAAGGAGCTCACTGCTGAATCGTAAACATGAAAAATTAGCCACTAGCCAATGAAACATCTAGCACTTTGAAGGAAGCCCCACTGCCATATACTGTTTTATTACATCTCTTTAAGTAAGATTGTTGAATAGGTCAAATCTAAACTTTATTTGACTTATATCCTTGATGAATATTTTAGCTTAACATGCATTATATATGTGAGGATTCTTGGCATGTAGTGCGGAGATAACAGGCAAAAGAATTCTGGGATTTTGCTTTGTGTTTGACCTTTAATAGGAAATCGAACTTAATCCAGCCCTGTTTTTTTTTTTATCACTTTGTGCTCAGTCTGTGAACAAAATGTGCTGTATAATTTTAGAAATAGCTAAGGACCCAAGAAGGAATTGTTTTCCCATTTCATGTTCAGTAGAAGGACATCTCAACTTGAAAGCGAGCTTACCGTAAAGTGTGGGTGCTTTTTAAATGACAGACAGAGGGCAACAAATAGAAACTGATGAATCACTGCGCCGAGTTAAAAAAAAAAATGGGAAGAAAGGACTTGACATTTAAAATTTCAAGATAATAAATAGCCCGGCTGCCAGATAATCTTAAAGGGGATGTAGAGTGATTCACTCTGTGATATCTGCCAGAATAAAGGCACATGATTAAAAATAAGAGTGGGAGTTGGACAATTTGCTTTGGTTTAAACACTTCCTCCTCAGTACTGCACACTCCCTAAGGTGAAAGCCGTATTCACCAAGTACAGTTTAACAATTTCATTAAATAAATGTATTTGTAGTTCCATTAATCAAACCAAAAAATGTATGTTTCTTTAACCTGTTTCTAAAGATCGAAAATCCATCCCTTGTTGTTGACAAGGGATACAGGGATAGTTTTGTAAAGGTAAGGTGGCCCTGAGAGCTCAATGCACTGCAACAAGCAAATTCAGACATCTTCATCCATTTGACAAGACTTGAACTGAATCTAGTGCACTCAGGGCCATCATATAAATGCACATGATGAGTATTTTGGCAAATAAAATTAAAATAAATGATCACATTTCACACAGAATCCAAAATGTATACCATTTACAGTAAGAAAACATGCATTTATGATCAGATATTTGTGATATGTGAAAATAAACTTCCTGTGCTGTGTGATAAATGAAGATTGTATGTACGCATTGAGAATTATGGCTGAATAGGTAAAAAACACTTTATTATCATTAATAAAACCATGAAACATGTCACAGATACACTTAATTGTCTTACAGTATGTACAAAAAGCCACATGGTTCTCACTTGATTTTGTATGGCGAGGGTATTCTTTACTTTTCAGTCTTTAGGAAATTCCTCAGCCAATGTCTGCATATTTGAGTCATTTCTATTCCTCCATATTTGGCTGTTTAAGCTATATTTAATGCCACGGGAGATGAATATAAAAAGTAAGGAGCTGATGTTGATTGTTTCAAGAGGAGCCTGGCTTTATGCAGTGAGTGGGCTGGGTCCACTGGGCTCGCTTACAGAACTTCTGTGTTTTTGTCCAGAATATTCTCCGATAAACGAGCCGTCTTCATCGAATTCCTCTCCGCCGTCAGCGTAGTCGACCAGGCTGTCTCTGCTGACACTGTCTCCATTGCCATTCAGGGAACGCAAGCTACTGCCCTTCAGTGGCTTCTCCTCACTGTCACTGCCATCAACAACAACAGAGAAGGATGACCTGGGTCAGTGGTGCAGTGCATCAAGCAAACATATTGTAGAGCACGTCAGGCAGATGTTTGCGAGCAACACACATGGCCTTAAGTGGCTTTCTTTGACACACAAGCGCGCACACGGTTTCACATACAATCAAAAGCTGCACGCAGACACACAGAAAAACACTAGTGCATGGAGCGTGTACACAACATAGAGACTATAAAATGCTTGGCTGCGCTAACAGACACACAGGCTCCCACTAAGTTCTTAAGGTTTCAACACACCACTATGGGCAGTAAGCAGGGGGGATGCAGTAGCTGCACAGCGGGAAAGCGAGCTGCACAAGGGAGGTGGGGAGAGCTCGCTACAATCACTTCACTAATTGCTAATTGCCAAGGCTTCAGGACCAAAGGCAATTTCAAATCTCTTTAGAGCCAACGATGGAAATTGCCAGAGTGCAGTGAGAAAGACGACGCCTGTGTATATATGTATGTGTGTGTATGTGGATGGGTGGGGTGGTGGTGTGGGTGGGGGGATGGGGGGGGTTGAGGGGAAGGCCAAGATTGAGAAAGTGAAAAGCAAGGCGGGAGAAGGCATATGCAATCCCAGACAAACAGCCTGTCATTCCTAGTATTCCCAAAGGGCCCTCACGCGGGCAGAGGAGATTAGATACCAATTTAAGGCTGGGCAGCTGGCCAAGTTGCAGGTGTCTCACTACAAGATGCAGGGTCACCTCAAAACACTGAGGATATTTCTCCTCCCTGACCTCTTTTCTAATTCCCGAAAAACCATCCATGTTTGGTAACACCTTTTCCCCGGCTTAGTATTCATTCCACAGAGCGCCTGTGTTCAGAAACAGCGCTCAGGTGGCTGGTGTATGATATCACCGTTTGAGGCATGCTGTAGTTGACACCTGTGTCAAATACAAGCGAGACATTTTGAGCGGCATTTTCTTGCACGGAAACGTGGTTCAAGCTAAGATTACAAAACGGGTCTCCTTCACAGGGATTTTTAATAACCAATCTTATCTGTCCTATTTAATGATGCCGTTTACCATGCAAGCCGCATAAGGTCCGCATTTCAACTCTTATCAAACCTCCTTTCTCTGACGACTCTAGAGCGTTGAAGATAAGTGGCCGTTATCTAAGAGCAGTGGAATGCCACAGCCGCTGCAGCCCCCCCACAATGACTTTGAATACAGTGATAAAATGGGGCTGAGTGTCTGTGAGCCGCAGCTCATTCAAGACCTTGGTCGGGATCCAGTTCAGTCTCAGCTGTTGCTGTGAAAAGGCTTTCCTTCAGCCTCGCAAATAGGTGAGAGATGGAGGCACATCACCAGGCAAAAGGTAATTAAATTTGTCTTGCCATTGACCCATGCTGACTTGGTCCGGGTACAGCGGGGAGACTTCAGGTGCGAGATGGATTTTTTACCCCGCCTGTGCCACCTTAAGTTGTATTTGTTTTAGCTTAAAGGTGTCTGAGGGAGAACTGCTGCACACACATCTGCTGCCATCTCCTGAATTGCATATAAAAGTGTGAGAAGATGAGAGCTAAGATGAATGGAGGGGGAAAAAAACAAAAAAAGAAAAAAACACGTTGATCCAGCTATGACACCTGCTGTTCCCGCAGTGGACAGCGGGGCAAGGCAACAGAGGGCTGTCTCCGAAGAGAAATCGTCTGGACCGTAATTACCACTTGTCAGCTCTCCAGACACGTGGCATACCAGTGGGTGGTCCACTGCCTTCGGAGATTCAAAGGGCACAAGAGAGCCCTGAATCCCACTCTAAAGCCAGAAAAACAACATCATAGTGAGGCTAAGGGCACTCTGGGGGGACAGTAGTCAGAGCGGCATCATGAACCCAAACATGAGAGGCATTCTAAACAGAGAGCTGCAGCCCGACCACACAGCTCACAAACACATATTAATGTGGCTTCTCCTGCCGAAGTGAGAAAGCCGACAAAACGGCGGTGTCCAGCAACAACTCACCACCATCTTCAACCACACATTTTGAGCTTTGAGGCAGTAAAAAATTTATAAATGGATTTGTAGTCAATGGGCAATGCATTCACCTTTTTAAATGGAATTACAGTTTTGGCAAGAATCAAAGGAACATAATTAGCAGCAAACAGGCAATAATCAGCAACTACGCTTTAAATAATATGACAAACGGAAGAGGCTGTTTTAGGTGATTTCTGTTGTGCCAGGCCACTGTCACACAGTCTGTACAGCGCTGTGGAGAAAAATGGGATTCAGTCGATTTCCCTTAACTGTTGTCACTATAGCAGCTAAACAATGCAAACAATGGAAAATTCAACAACGATTATAAAACACAACAGCTGTCTGCCGCGGGCTTAAAGGCCCAGTTTTTCCACCCATTTGCCATGCTTAGTCTTTGCTTGTTTCCAGCAATTACTGAACATCTAAAATCAATCTGCATCTCTGCAGCGCGAGCTTCCTCTACTGCAATTAACAGTGGGGTCTCTGTTGAGGGTAGTCTACAAAACACACCCTAATTCACAATATGCATCAGTATTTACTGGTAAATCCACATCTGTCAAGTTGCCAGGTAAGCACAGGCACCAGAGCAGCAGACAGAGGCATTTAATGTTTTAACAACATCTACTTCTGCATAAGCAGATCTAAGAGCTCGCAGCTGGTGTTGCCTGACATTCACTTTGAGTGAATACTACACGGCTGCTGAAGAACAAGCCTCCTGCCTTGGTGCAAGACCCCAGCAAAAAACTTAGGATCAAAGTTCACTCATGTTCAGTTGTTTGTATAATTTTGCACGGTGGGCAGTTACCATGCTTGGCACAATATCAATGAAATGAAAAGGATGCATGTTGAAAATGAATGAAAAAAAAGTGGGGCTCATGTTACATGCATTATATATGAGGACTGTTGGGATTGCTGCCTCTGAGGCATGTGAGGTGTATTTGTGAGTATATGTTTTTGTCTGATGTCTTTTGTCCTGCGTACTGCAAATCAGATATTAAATATAATACACAGAGAGACGACAATGGTTATTTTCAGGCAGACACCGTTTAAGTTAAACTAAAGAAACTCTGCTTGATGAAAAAAAACACACAGAGAAACTAGCAGCCTACAATATGCACAAACACACACATTCGAACACATAAATTAAGTTAACTGATCCCTACAGGAACAAGCTGACTCACGCTCTCTCTACTGAGTGCACACATGCACACAATCAGAAACTAACAACAAAATGAAAGTACAGACTGCAAAATCCAGCTACAAGGGAACAAAGCTTAAGTTGAGTGCCACCCTCTACACCCTCACAGCTACGCTGTGTGATTACCTAGCCCGTTAAATGACGAGAACACTGGCTTCCAGGCTGATCCTAGTAAAGCTCATGAATGCAAGGTTTGCTTTTGGGATGGGAGAGAAAAAAAAAACATCACTGTGACACATGACAAATGAGTTTCTCAGCCAGAAAATATTTAACATATGGTTGTTAGGTGAATATTGCTGTAACACAATGCATTTCAAGGAGATAAAAAATGTAATTTCCTCAGTATACTGTTGCACTGCAGCTTTCCCCCTGCAGCGTAGAAGTGCGGCTCACCTGTATTCACAGAACGTGTCATCATTCATTCCTTGTGACTCCACGTCAGGGTGAAGGTCCTCCTTCTCTTTCACTGCAGGGGAGGGGGACATTTCAGCACCATTGTTAAAAAGCAGCACTTTCATCCACAGATGTAATACATCTTACTTGCACTGCTGGGACACAAAGTCATTTGCAATGCTCCTAATTCAGATTGCTACAAAGGTTCTTGTACTTAACATTCTCCAAATGGGAAATAACTCTGTGCTATCTGTCTTTTGTAAGCTTTTATCATCTCAGTGATTTTCTGTCAGATGATGCTTGGAAACTAGAGCAAAACCAACACTGAGGATTTACACTATTCAGGCGCACAGAAATGAATGATATGAACTTTTACATCACTGGTATGTGCACAGGACTTTAAATTCAAAAGTAAAAACTGAAAAGCCTTACTGAACAACTAAATGTGACTGTGTAAACTTTGTATCAAGTCAGTATACCGAAAGCTTCTTTCTGTGTGTCTGCACAAAGTGCTGCACATCAGCTCTTTGTGTAAATATGCTTTAAAAATACCAGTTGCTTTTTGAGAGAGACAAAAGAGGGATTTCATGAAACGAGCTGGATGGGCAAAGGGGGGAATCCAAAGGAGCTGATGAAATATTCAGTGCTTCATGTCAAAAGCTGCTGCAGGGAAAGAAGTGGAGGAAGAAGAGGAGAAAGCCAGCGAGGAGACACTTTGCAGGTAGGTATCATTGTGAAAGTGAATTTGGCCCTAACACAAGGCGGCACAAAGGTGCAGAGGTACAGGAGCAGGAAGGTCTGATGAGAGGTGGGGAGGAGTGGAACAAAGCCAGCTGATTCTTACTCATCTCACTTGACAAGGTATGTAATCACAGGCACCAAGCAAAACTAACAGGCTCACGCAAATTATTCCACATGCGGTAAAAAAAAAAAAAAAAAGGCGTTTGATGGGCAGCACATTCAGGGGTAGATAAGCCTTGGCTTGCTGGAGGGATTGCATGCATGGGGGTCCAACATGCATGCACACTGCATTTCCAAACAGGGTTGAAGTCAGGGTTGAGGCCAGCTCCACATTTTCATTCCTTCAAGAGGTCAACCAAAGTAACACAAAGAGCCAAATCAAAGCATAATCCTGAAAAGATGCGTAAAAATGTCAAACACAACTGAAGTAACTGTTGCCAAATTGGACAGATCTCTGCTGTATTTTTCATGAGCAGAATTTTGGTTCACCTCCTGAAGTGAAAAGATGAGCAGACTCAACCCTGGTGAAAGACTAACTGACCTTTTTCCATGGAGATTATGTCTTGTCGCTGACGTGGTGGCGTACCTGCATACTTGCCACCTTTGTTTCTCCTCACAAAGCAGGCCATGAGTGCAACAAGGGTGAGGAGTGCCACAGCACACATGGTACCAATGACCCATCCCCTGGTTGAAAATTCGCTCTGCTGACCTTCCACAGCTGAGAACAAAAACAGGAAAGAGACATAGATCTCAAAGAACCATTAAACACCCCAGTGTTTGACAGTGTGCGTGACAGCCCCCTCAAGCACTCCTCAAACAACTTTGTCTTCGGACAAAAACATAAAATACATGATGGATTCAAGTTTGAAGATGTTTTCTCATCTTATTTCTCTCACATTCCCCTCAGCTACAAAACTCTTATCTCCCCTGAAAGAATATTAGATAGGAAGGAAACAAAACAAACACTCAGATACAAGAAAAATAAATAAATTCACACATTCACCACACTCGCTGTCAATTTTGTCAGTGGCATGTTTATGGCTGGTTAGAACAGAAATGACTGAGTTCTATTGACTGCAACAGCTTTCGGACCTCTCACCTTTGACTTGAGTCTGGATAACGTCCTCAAAAATGCTAGCGTTATCAAGGAGCCTCTTGGTCATGAGGCGCACAGTGTAAAGCGTTCCCGGTTTGAGCCCATCAATAACGTGGAAACTTTGAGAAGTGTTTACAGCCTCTGAAATCCACCAGTTACCATCACCTACACAGCCAAGCACAAGAAGTGCACAAGCAGCAAGTCTGTATTAGCATTCATGCAATCCAAATAAAAGATAGGGGGAGCTGATCAATTAATGGTTGTTTCTAAATTATAGTATTGGTTGTACTATATGTAACTTTAAGTACATCTCATATCATGGACATAGAAACTGCAAACACTGGGGTTACAATGTACTTTTAGATGATTATAGAAAAAATCCCCAGTTGCACTTAAACATGATGGCACTTAAAAAATCTTTATCAATGCTTAGCAAGGCGGAGACAGGAAAAGTAGCTTACGGTTATTCATATAAGCCACATAAAGCTGTGAGTCCTGCTGCTCTTCTCTGGCAGTCCAGCTGATTTTGGCAAAGGTGTCACTCACATAAGAGCTTATGTTCAACAGGGCTGGAACTGATAGAGAGAAGAAATGGTAGGAGGAAAATCAGGAGTAAAGGAAAACACAGACAGGCACAGAGAAAAGGGAAAAGAAGGCAGGAAAAGAGGATTAGCAGAGGCAAATAGGATCCCCCCGCAGCTTGAGAACAGTGGAGCTAGCAGAAACACTTCAAGACGACAGTTCAAAAGGCAACCCTGGGCCACAGACTTAATTGAGTGGAGCTGGATTTCGGCTCATAAAGGGTAGATATAGAGATTGTGGGCGGGAGTGACATCTAGTCTGCACTCTCTCTTAAACAAAGCTGGCATTTCCTGACTCCTCCACCAGGAGTGGAGGATATCAGAACAGTTTGAAACTGCTCCACGTTTCGGATCCATCGTTAGTTGAAAGTTCAGGTACATCAACATGAGATCACAGGGATATTATTGGCTGTGCATGTGAGAGTGAGAGCTATATACCTAGAGAAAGATGAGCAGAATTGTCTGGGATAGAGCTGGGAGAGGAGTGAGAGCAGTTGTGCCCTGAAATGAAAGATAAGCCTCAGATGTTAAGATTCCTGCTACAACACTGTCAGGTCTAATGCTCTATATTGTGCAGCAAGCGGGCTCTATAGACTACATGAAGGCAGCATTGTTAGAGCAGCCAGGAAAACAGATTAATAGCAGCAACAGTGTGAGTACAGTGCAGCTGATAGTAAACACACTGTTACTATGGCAAGGACTGTGTCTTTTTACAGAAAGAAATATATTGTCTTTACTGAAGGCGAATACGAGAATCATCCAAAATATTTCTGTAAAGGACAGACGTTTGCTGAGGCTACGGGCAGCTACGCGCAACAGCAACACACCTTCAACCTTGTCTATCTATACCAACACTACTGCGTTAGCAAGCTGCAGCTGCTGCAGGTGGTGGTGATACATACTGTTCTGAACGGGGGCCACAGCTGGCGTCAGGGACAAATCTTCAGAGGGATAAAAAAGAAAATGAAATACAGAAGAAGATTACAAATATATGGAGAGCCGGCTTCAATGTTTACGGAATGGGCACAAACACAGACACACGCTCGCACACTCACAGATTTGTAGGGATGCTGAGTACACATACATGCATCCACATACAAATACATGGGCAGTGCGGCTGCATGAGCCACCTCTTTGTTACTGTCGCTTTAGACTTAGTGACCGGTGGAGTACAGCACCACCAGAGGGCGCTGTGGAGCAAAAAGGTCACACACTTTGGCTTCTTTAACCACATCCCACTTATTTACTCGATTGAGCGTAAAGTGCATTTAATGACAATTGATGGTGATTTGATTGAAAATAATATCCCACAAGATAGTGCACAGTGGAGGAGCAACTTGAAACTCAAGCAAAGAATCAACAAGTCACAGAATCTTCTCCTTTTTGTTTCTACTTCAATAACTTTCCATGTTCATAGTTGGCAGGTTCACAGTTTGACTGACATCCACTGGCACACACATCTTTGATATTTCTAAAACTCATTTCTTGTATTCTAACCAAACAGAACAGTAGGATTTAAACCACATACTGTATGTACGAATAGTATTCCCTCGTGGTTTGGCTACAGTTTCTCATCATGATGTTATTTGAAATTGCATTTCTTTAAAAAGAAAATGGAAAAACACAATATGAAATAAAAAGTATGACCTCTGTCAGAATGAATTTTGTGGCCAGTAATGACAGTCATCGTATGTTTTTTGAGAATTTGTACTTATATTGATTATGACACAGAAAATGTTTGGAACCTTTGTGTTGTTTGCGTTGGACGCATAATATCATTTTTTCTCTCTTATCATTTTCTTCTTTCTTCTTCTTTGTTTTCTTCGTGTTGTGTTTGGTCTGATAAACCCTGTCGTCATCCAGTGTTTTGTGATCACTGGGCGAAATGCTACATTAACTGTGGTACATATCCTGTAATTTGCACATATTTTTGTATTAGCTCTCTCATTGTCTGCTTTGAATATTGTGTGCCCGTTTCTGAACTTACAGTATAACACTGCTGTTTACTGAAACAGCCTGTTCTGCTCTGATTGCTGAATCCTGAGCTGATTAGAGTCAATGTAAAGCCAGCCGTTGATTATTATGTTTCTATCTAGACTTTTTCAAACACGACGTTCAAGCCATTAGCAAATTCGGTTTTCGAATGCGGTGCCAGGAAGCAAATAATTTAATCTCTGGAGGAGCTGGTTATTTTTGTGTGGCTACAGAGGTATCTACTCTTCTGTGTTTTTTGTCAAGTTTGTAACCCGATTTATCTCTGCTGCTTTGTTATCTCATGAGACTTGATGGAGAAAAACAGATTTTTTTTTCTGTGTCTGCCACACTCTGCTATGGCTGTTGACTCTTCTCTCTCACATTTTCCGACTCCTTATAGATGTTTCACACCATCTTTCTGTGTTTTATTTTTGATCTATAGTTCTTTCTTTGCATTACAAGCCTTTCAAACAAACATGTCATGTCAGACTGTTTTTTTCTCTTTTTTTTTTTTTTGTTTTTTTAAGACAGACAACTGTTTATCCTAACTAAATGGTGATAAGCATTAAAAGCTCACACAGTCACAAAGGTGAAATTTAAAAGGAACAGTTCAGATCCTGGGATTACTATCTCACATGTGTTCATTTTCTTTCACCGTCACTCCATCCCTCGCCATTAGTGTCTCTAAATTCACAATGCCCCTGCTCTGTGCTATTGACATCCATAAATCTACTCTCCCGCATTGTGACTAACATGCCCCGAGGACAGCGCTGTGACACACAACCATTTTATCTCCCCACTGAGCCTCTACACAACCATATTTACAAATAATGCGTCTAATGGCTCTCAGGCTGGACATCCACCTACAAGATGCACAGTCTCTCAAAGGAAATATAAAAGCCAGGGAGGAATGAATAACTTTTATTAAAGCATTCAGAGATAGTTTTTCCACTGCTAAGTAAAGGGGGGAGTTTTTCAGAAACTTTCTACTGTCACGAAATTCTGGCAATCACTGACATTAAAATGTGGCAGGTAATATGGACAAATTAGTGAAACAGAGAATCAGATTAAAATTGTTTCGTGTGTGAAAATATAAATATTTTTGACTTTACCATCTCATAGTGGTTAAACGCATAGGCAAATAGAGAAAAGATAAAATGTCCAAGACAGTAAGAGTTTTAAACGTCTGGAGAGTCCACCGAACAACATGCCCTCCATCTTCATGCTTTAAAAAATTATAATATTACTATCTTTCTACAGCACACGAAAAAAACTACAAGGCCTCAAGGCCAAAGAGATGCACTATCAAATAATCTTGGATCTCTGCCTCTGCAGATCAAATCAGAAGTTATACTTTAAGCCTGTGTCTTTGAATCCAAGCTAAGCTTTAAATCACATATCAGCTGAGTGACCAAAATAACATTCTTTCATCTAACATAGTTTATGTATACGCCAGCATCTCAGACAATGTGAGAAATACTGGCAGAGTACGGGCACTCCTAAGCTAACACGATGCCACAAAGCCAATTCATGCTTTCATCTCAATAAGACTATTATAACTTCCCACTGGCCTTCTTTAAAAAGGGTATTTAGGGGATAAAAATTACTCATGATTGTGCTGCCAGACTTCAAAACAAACTAAAAAGATAAAGCCCAGCACTCCAGTTTTAGATGAGCTACACTCTCTCTGTATCCTTTAGAAGTTTTCAAAACGTCTTTTAGCTGTTTTATGAAGCTCTAAATGGACCTACAGACTGATCTTAAGTGCAGACTTCCTTCTGTTTTACTGTATACATTTTTAGGTTCACTTGGCTCCTCTGCTGCAGGTATGGTAGGCACTCACAACCACTATCACATGTAAGCTGGAGACACGTCATTTTCATTCCAAGTGTGACAAAGCATTCACAAGGATCTCAGAGAGGCTCTTAGTGACACAGTGACAGTGAGCTCTCCTATTTCAATTAGTTGCTTCCTTTGTTATACAAGTGTAGCATGTTGTGTATATCCCACTATTACCTTGCTGATGTTACTTTGTGCTTCTTATTGCTCAGCCTTCTTCTACCTATACCCACTGTCTCTCCTGTAAACCTTTAAGCTATTCCTGTGTGAAGGGCATGACTGTAATAAAGTTTATTTTCACTTCACGAAAACAGTTTTGACAAGTGAAAATACAGAGAGGCAGGAATATGTAAGTGAACTGATGATAAACCGGCCTGACTTTTATTCAGTGTGGGCTGAGCTCCAAAAACACTGGATCCTACAATTCCCTCAGCTCAGTGGAGTCTTTGGATTAGATCATCCATGCCTTGTAAACACCCACTTTTTTTTCAACTCCATGGCTCAAGTTTGCAGCTCAGGCTTTACATAAAAATGTGTAGTTTCCTGGCAAAGATAACCCTCATCATCATCAGAGCTTATGTTATTGAAACTTGGCAAAATGTTTTCAAAGGCTGATAGGTGCTCTCTGTAACTATGAAAAATAGTTTCATTTGAGGCACAGTGCAGTGTATGATTAGTATAAATATCTCCCCTTTGTGTGAATTATTATAATGCAACTACTGTGTCTACTCTCTAGAGCACATTATGCCTCTAATACTGAGGGGGCTTTCAAAAAATAAATGTAAATCTTATTTGGTACACAACCACCACCTGTACACTGATTTCATTAACTCACGTTGTGCAGTGAGGGTGTTGCTCTCCTGGGCCAGCGGAGGTCCACAACCTGCTTGAGTGCAGGCACTGAGGTGGAAGCGGTAGAGGCTGTCCTCCTCTAAGCCCCGAAGCTGCCACTGAGTGATGTCAGCCCCAGTGATGTTCATCTCCTGGGAGTCAACCACCTCAAGTGTGGTCTCATTAACTATAGACGAAGGAGAAAGATGTCAGGTCAGTTCAGGTGGCGTGAATGAGCCAGCGATGGATAGACGCGGAAAAAGTCATCACTGTTTGGCTCACGTTGTATGTTAACGGAACACAACTATAATGAGGGTCAATGGTTGAGAGAGAGGGAGGATGAGGAGATGTCATGCTAGTTCATGCAGAAAGTGAACGTAGCAGATACATATCCTGACAGGTGAGCTGAGGAGGAATACATTATGAAGAAAGGCGAGAGAAGATGAAAGGAGCAGATAGAGAACTCAAGAAGTGGTGGTGGGGGGGGTGTAAACAAGTGGCAATGGGTGAAAAAAGGAGGAAGAGGAGAGAAGCAAAAACTGGAAAAATGGACAAGACTGCATGAAGGAAAAGCTGAAAACACTGCCCTAACAATGTAAAAAAGAGACAAATATAAAAACGGGTGGAAATGCAGCAGGAAGACAGAGGCAGGAAAAAAATACGGAGGCAGTAAAAGGAAATCAGAAGAGTAGCAATCACAAGCAGCATAACGTATCACCAAACATGCATTATAGATCAAAGTACAGTATGTGTGCAGACTGTCGAAAGCAACACACTTCTCCTGAAATCCCCTTCGTCGATGTCATTGCTGTGCCAAGAGTGTGTGCCAAGCCTGTTGTACCTGATGTGTGTTTGCAGCACACACCACTGGATATATCATGCATTTGTGAACAGCGTCAGGTTATTACACTACTACACTACACTATGCAACAGTTTCAAGTGGATGTACGCACATACTGTATCATGGCATAATATTTTATTCATGGAATTAACAGAAAACAACATTTTGAAATATGCTCAGATGTTGCGTGGTGAATCAGTTCAAAAAACCTGGACAACTCCACAGAGCACAATGTGTTGGAATATAAGGTCTGATTGTGGGTATGGGAAAAAAAGGCAGAAAGGCGAGAGGGACAGAGTGTATTGACGAGCTGGTCAGACTCTGAGGGTGTTGGTGGAGGCGGCAAAGGGCTGTCTGCCTTCACATTTTACACAAAAGACTTCAGAAATGTCAGCCAATAGGAGTGTAGGCTTTGAAAACAGGGAGAGCATAATGAAAGCCCTTTACTCATGTATCCATCCTGACTGAAGGTGTTTTTTTTTTCCAGAGAAAATGTCCCTATGGAAAGAATGCCAAATAAATTTGAAGAAGAGACACAAACAGCACTGATTTAAATGATCTTATCTGGAGGAGAGCCTGCAGTCAAAGATACAAGATGAGAAACACTAAGGAAATTGACAGAGCACAATCTAAAGTAACCTTCACACCATTGTGGAGTGTTCAGTGTTAAACACTGCCACCTAGTGTCTGCTCTGATAACACATGTGGGAGGAAGAAAGGGAGCAAGAGCAGATGCGGGTGTTATGTAGTATGTTTTTTAGGATTTTTTTTTCAAACGGGAATCAAAACATGCTCAACGTTAAACTGTAGTATCCCCAGGTGCACCCCCCCACACACTTCCTCCCTTCTGACCTGATCTTTCCTCACCTCCCACCACTAATGCTGCACCTATCCTGCTTATACACCACCCACAACACCTCACACCACACCACAAACAAAAAGACACTGAGGCACAGTAGAGAGAAATCTGTTACTGAAAAACCTTGCAAGGCCAAAGGTCTTAACTGTGTGTGAACAACACTGTGCGTACTTACTGAGGTGGTACAGCAGGAGGTAACCAGTCAGGACTCCGTTTGCCTCCAGGGGTGGTCCCCATACCAGTAAGATGGAGTCTTTCTGGGCATTGGAGGCAGTCAGGATGGGCACTTGTTCAGGAACTATGCAAATGACAGCAAAGTTATTGAACCACCTGTAATGTTGGTAAAACATATTTCAGAACGCTGACAGCCTGTCATATAGTTTTTATCTGTTTTTTTTATTATTGTCTTGTCATACTTGATGTTTTTTGTGCACTTTAAGCAGCTTTGTCATTTTACAAGCCTGCAACAGTGAGACTCTATTTACTTTCTCTGTCTTCTCTATGTCTTAAACTGTGGCGTAGCAACTTTATTTTAAGATTCCTGCAGACACTTTTGAGAGAAATACTCTCTACATTCTCCATCTGGAGTCTGTAGTGTGTGTAGTGTGTGAGCACCCATATATTGAGTGCCTTATGGCATGTGTTGCTCTCAACATCTTACCTCCTTCTGGAGTGGTGAAGGTGACTGGGTCACTGTTGGGCCCATTGCCCTTCTTGTTGAAAACGCTGACATTAAGTATGTACTCAGAGAAAGGTGAGAGGCCTGGCACAATGGCATGACTCCTCCTCCCAGGGAAGGACAGGGACTGGCGGTCATCTAAAATCTTGTTGGGATTCAGGAGACTCCTTTTCTTCAACCACTGCACCTGTTAGAGGGAGGTAAAGAATTTTCTTCTTTCTAGCTTATTTCCCTATTATGTGGACCTCCCTCACACTGCAAGAGTCCAGATCATGACAACCACACATTTTTAGGCAGTGGTTCAGTGTTTAGCTTCTATTATGGCTGCTGCTGCCCAGATGGAGCCATTTATTGATAAGAATGCGGGGAGAGGCATATATTTGAGGAGACTATCCAAATCCAGTTCCAGACAAGTATGAGTGAAGAAGAACAAAAGGCAACAGACATGTGGCATTAGTTAGATATGAACATGTTGGATGTCTTCAGAAATTTGTATGGCACTAGTCTGATGCACACACTGGCTTGTGCAGCTCATCATTTTCTCCTTGGCAGCATGCTCACAGGAAATATTTCTGCCTGAGACACCTGAATTCCTGGTGATCATGTGTAGCACTGCTGCTTCTGAGTCAACTCATGACAAAACCATTTCAATGGAAAAACCTAACATCTTACATGTGCTGGCCTTACAATGTTCACGTGTCAAATAATATTATATAAATTCATTTTCAGAAAACTGTAAACTGTGTAGATCTACAGGCAACAGCAACTTACACAACCTATCAACACATAGCCAGATTGCTATGGAAGCTTTGCTATTCACAACAGGGCTGAGGCTCAGTTTGGCTCACTGATCTGTGGAGTTTAGGATTATTTGGATACAATGATGAAATATAAGTTTTCCTGTCCACCAAATGAACTTTTTTGTGTCTTTGCCTCAGCTCTGTTTTGCCTCTTTTAAACAGTTTTAGTAGAAAAGTCTTTCCTTGGGATCTGCCAATAGGACTCACTGCAGACAGGTGAGTAAAAAAGGGTGAAACAGTGAATATAATGAGACCTAGAAAAAGAATTAGGTGGAATAAAACTCTAATTTCACAAGGTAAAACAGCTAAAGCATCAACTGCAGTAACTTTGCAATTCAAAGCTAATACTATTAGCCAGCAGCTCTCTCTGCTGATTTTCCAGAAATAGGAAAGCACTTGGCGTAACTTGAAAAAAAAACACAAACAAAACCTTACGTTCGGTTAAAGTAATAACTTTTTAAACCATAAGTAAATATGATGTCATAGGACTCTGCATTTAATTTATACTTGTTTGCCTCTTTGCCCTTTAATTATATTCTTTAATAAGTGAAAGTTAGCTATATTTTTTCACACAGTAGTGGCGGCTGAAGCTCATTATCATTATGCACCAGCTGTATCAAATAACTAATGGCAGGTAACCTTTGTTCCAGTAATTAGCCCTGCTGTATGAACATAATTATTAGGTCAATCAATTACTTGGTAGTCACAACACACGTTAGCCTATAACATTACTGCATTTCAGGATATTAACTGTAATTTCTCTTTGTACATATCTTAAAACACCAGGCAGTTATTGTATTGTAAATTACTGCTTTTTACAATTTCTCTGTTGCCTTCATTTACAGTACACAACACTGCCTGAAAATATCAAGCTTCAGGACCAAACTTACATTGTAACCCCCTAGATGACCTCTCACTGTGGAAGCGGGAACCGGGGTCCAGCTAACTCGCAGAACAGTGGTGTTGATCACCTCCACCGCTATGTCCCGTGGTGCTGCGGTAGGAACTGCAGAACACGTGGTGAAAGGTCAGAAACAACTGCAAACAAGAGGCTGTCTTTGCAGAGAGTTTTTAACACTATAAAAATATTAACAAAGACAGATACAGATAAGATACAATACAATATACAATGCAGATACAATAAGTTGTCATTCTTTTGCTTTAGGTTGCCTAAAAGTGACATGTTCCTGGTAAAGGTGGTGAATACAGACCAATGGGGATCAGCACAAATACATACATTGCTAGACACCAAATAAAGCAACTCAGTTGTTCATAGCTATTTTTATCATTCAGCAAGAAGAAAATTAAGAGAAAACATGAAATAAAGACACTAAATATTTTCCTCTCTACATGTTACTGCTCTGACAGAGGACAGAAGCACAGCAGACACTACAGAGGGATGCAGCCATTATGCCTCAGTAGGCCTACAGTGCAAAGTGTGTCGTGATCTGTCAAATCTCCGACAGCTTCTGAGACAGAAGTGGAAATTTGACATCCCTCTGCTCTACAAAGGTTACCTGCCACCTGCTGGATTTGAAAAGGGGTTTTACTTTTTTCTTTTTTCTTTTTCACGGGGGAGGGAGAGCCACTAGTGCACACCTGCACATGGTTAAAACCACGGTCAAAAGGAAAAAAAAGAAAGAACTTAACCTGACACATTTTCCTGCAGACAATGCCAAAAGACAACTGAAGACAGGGAGGAGTATGATAAGACAAGAAGTCCACAGTAAGTTACAGGCAAAGCAACAACTATGGTACATGTGATATTCCAGGTTCACTGTGTGTTTTAATGAAACATTAAAAAAAACGAATACACTAATAGTGTGAATACATCAGGTAGAGAAAGTATAAAGTATACAACTCACCATCTTCTCCAGAATAACCTGTGACCACTTTGGGTTCTGGTCCCCAACCATGGCTGTTCTTGCTCTGGATTTTGATCTCGTAGGGGACAAAAGTGCCCGTGTTTTTCACAACAAAGGAGTGCCTTTTCACCAGGTGATCCTTCCATTGATCCTCCATCCCCAGTTGCCGGTAGCTCACCTTGTACTCAAGGCCTGGGCCATTATGTTCGATAGGCTGTAGTGGCTACAACAGGACAATGTACTGATGACTTAGCAATCACAATGGTTCCTAGTGTACAAGTTCTTTTTTATAAAATGTTTCTCTTACCTCCCAGCTGATATCCATTTGATGAGGGAGATGACCTTGAATTTTGATGTTCTCTGGGTTCCTCTCAGGAGCTGTGGAGAGGTTTGTATAATTGTATTACTACAAATAGAAAAATATCTTACCATTTAAAGTATTACTGTCTTTTACAGCAAGCGCAAAATGCAAATATCTCTCCATACAATTGAGATAAAAGAGACTGTTTGGTAATTGTAGCAAAAGTGTTCAGATTTCATGAACATATATGAGAGCCAAGGTTAAGAAGCAACATATGTTCGAGCAGATACTTTAGGACTTTAAGGGCCTCCAATACCCCAAAATATCCACACCCCCGACTGCTACAAAGTCCTGTGGCCAAAGGCTGGCCTTTCCATATGGCACCTCCCCGCATGTTTGAAGAGAAACATTACAAATTTTCATGCTTTCACAATCAACAGATAACCAGAGCAGAAAATATTAATTAAAGGGACCGAGTCTTACCAGCAGGGGGTGTCTTGTATCTCTCAGTGGGCTCACTAGGGGGTCCAGGCCCAACGGCATTAACAGCATACACTCTGAACTGGTAGTTAAGGTGTCCGTGTAGTGCCAGCTCAGCTGTTGCCTGGTTACCAGGGACTTTCAATAGCTCCTTCCACCTGCCAGGCTGCCACTGGCTCTCCTCATACTCCACTATAAATTCTGTACTCGTGGAAAGGGAGACATAACACAATCGATGCATCACACTCACTCTGTTTGTTTCACTTACAGTCATGAATTCATTATCTTAAGTACAGGGTCCACAAAACTAATTAGAGAAAAGTTCAAGATTTTAATAAAAATGATGAAAAAATGAGAAGGTAAATACCAAACAGTAACCTGAGGCTGAAAAATGAAGCCAGCACAGAAGTACAAAAAAACTGTGCTTCTTTGAAGAGCTGCTTGAGTCAGACTCCAACAGTGAGTCAGTCCCCATAGACTCCTGCGTTATAATGACCAACTTTGCAGCAGGAATAAACATGTTTACACGCTGTTACAAAAAGACTTTCAGTCTCTACAGCTAACTTCCTCCTTCGTGACAACTGTACGGGGGGTGAATTTTTATACAGTATAATTCCCTCATTTGAATTTTATTCAGGCTTAAAGTTCTTCATAATTGAGAGCATGTTGCTTTCAGTGAAAAGAGGGTGAGTTGACATGTACCAACTCACCCTCACTGTTACTTGCAAGATGGCGACATCAAAACAGGCCACTTCAAACACTTAAAACCCCTCTTCAGAAACCTAAGGGGGACTTCACGGATGCTACTGTACATATATGCAAGTTTTAGTCTATTGTCAAAATATGTAGAGGTTGAATGCAGGAAGCAATTAGCTTAGGTTACTGAGAACAGGAAGATTCACTAGTTAAAGCATGTACTTTGTATGGGATGTTATAAAAAGTAGACTTTTTTTATCTTAAGGAGATAGGCAGACTGTTTCCCCTGCTTCCTGCCCTAATGCTGATCACCTTCTGACTTATGTATGTAATGCACAGACAGGAGCAGTGTTGATTTTATCATGTAACATGAATTTCTCAAAGCTTCCTCCAACATCTGCACTGTATTCATCCTCAAAATGACCTCATTGTAATGAAGAATTTAAAAAACAAAACTAAATTTAGCTTAAAACCCACAATTACTTAATTCTTGCAAACTGTGTAACCCACAGATATTTCCAAGAAAACATCTGCCCTCACCACTTGTTTATCTTGCTTCAAGATGATTAATTATAACCTCAAATTATGACACATTTGAGTTTATAAAGGACCTTCAGACATTTCTGTTTTAACTTCTGATCATAGACGACACATATCAAAGCTAAAAAAAAAAAAAAAAAACATTACAAGACAAGGACACAATCAGCTGATAATTCCAAAAATAAATGAATCCCTCATTGAGGCATTAAACAAGACACAAGGTTTCCTGCCAGGATCCTCAGCACTTTACAGCTATTTGCAGCCATTGCTTTTTAGAGAAAAACACTCGTTATCACTCAGCAGTGATCACAGCAGCAGAATCCGTTAGCAGCCCTTTTCACAACACACAACACAACAGAGGAGACACGATATTTAGTGATGTGCAGGCGAATCAAAGAGCAACTCTTGTCTGTTTTCACAGCAGTCAAGGTGAGAGCATGTTGCTGTGAGGGGATCTATTATCAGCTGAAACTGCACCTTTGTTTCCCTGCAAGAGGTGTGTATGTGTATGTTGTATTGTCTATATTCTAATATGTTATATATCGTCACTATGATCTGCCTGCAGAACCATTTCCATCTCATGCTGGAACCAAAGTTGGAGTCTCTCTTTCAGCGGAATCTTAAGATGCTGACAGTTGGCACCAAATCATACCTCATGAAATAGCCCCATAAATTAAATTACTCACAGACAGCTTGGTTCTTGTGCAACTGCACAGTATTCTCTCATTATTTTGTAATGACATCAATATTTACACAGTGATCACATCATTATATGAGCTGTAAACCCAAGGGTAACAACCAATCAACCGACACAACAGCACAGTGTACAAACAGCTGCTGGTGATATTTCTCTGTTGCACTCGACAAAACCTCATAGAAGCTACAGAGTTTGCAGGATTCAGATATGGTTCGTCTTCTTGTACCTGTTACAGAGCTGTTGTGATCACTCCCAGGTATCCAAGACAGGGAGACATTCCTTGGGTTGCCTGAAAATTCAGAAATCCCTAAATTCATTGGAGCATCAGGAACATCTGCAACACAAAAAAGCAAACAGCAACATGAGATTAACATGTAATCAATATTTAATCAATCAACTACCGTAATTGACTTTACATTGCTCACAAATGACCCTACCCAGTACTGTGAGTAGTGCGCTGGCATTGTCTTCATCGAGACTGGTCCTGGCAATGCATGTGTATATTCCTTGATCACTCAGGTTCACATTCATGATCTGTAGCATACCATCGTCCACAAAGAACTTCTGAGTGCTTCCATGAGGATACAGACATAAATAATAATGACAACGGTTATTATTATGGACAAATGCATCATTTAGAAGGCTTAAATTCACAGCAGGGTTGCATAATACTCTGGACAAAGGTGCAGAGTGATAGAAAATCATGGTTTATGGCCAATGATGTTATTCAATTAAGTGCAGAGCAAAAATGCAACATCTCTCAGACTACATTACGAGATCGGCACAAAAATCTGTTCTTGGTAATTTTGAAACGTGGCTAATTAACTGGTAATAACCACACCAACTAAAGATAATGTCCCAGAGAATCAACTGATCAAGCAGAAAATAATGATCCATGAACAGATTCCCAAGCATCTGAGCTTCTTAAACTGTCTGCACTTGATGAGATAAGAAACTAATCTTTTGAGATATTTCATGAGTTTTTTTTCTTGCTTAGCATTAGCATGCAGGCAAAGACACTGAACAAAGCCACAGTGAAGACAAACACACCTGAAAACTAATGGAAGCACTACTCAAACACTGCCACCTACCTGGAGTTTTCCTCAAAGGAAAGTGGGATCTCCTCCCCATCCTTTCTCCATACCACCTCAAAGGTGCTGCGCAGGCTTTTATCATGCTCAGCCTGGCACAGTAACTGGGCTGTGGTCCCACTGACGATCTGCACATCCTGGGGTGGGTGCACTATTTTTGTAGGGTCTAAAGATAACACAAAGCCAGGGACAATTTAAACAGACAGGATTAAGATGTTTGTTTTGTTAGGCTGGAGCCAGACAAATAATCACTGATAATTCCTGCATTCTTCTGAAAGGATGAAAAAAATAAGAGATTAGTGAAATGAGTGCTCAAAATATTGATATATGTATTTACATGGTAACTGGTACAAATAATGAAAAAAGATATTTATAGACATCATTCCATCATATTATTATATATTCTGCATCTTATTACATCAATAAAACAGAAATTCAAACACAAGTTTAACACTGACATTTTAGCACAACCATGTTCCAGCGAACCAAACATCTGCTTTTAACCACTTGATCAATCACAGTGGAGAGTGTTGGAAAAATAAAAGCTTTCTACCTTTCTACCTGCTGGTTTAGGGTTTTGTTGTCTGATTTTGCACAACAAGCTTTAAGTCTTCTACTCAACAGATCGACTACAAAAACCTTTGTCTTTGTCTCAGACAAGTGGGGCAGGTATGGTTATAACACATCTCCACAGTTATTGAGTTTCATTTTAAAGGGTCAGTTCACCTGCTTAACCACACAGCTTGAAATATTTAAAACCATTCATCATTTGGGTGAACTGGCCATTTAATGAACGATCACATGCAGGGACTAGAACTGCACTTGCTCAAAAAAAAGCAATAATCATTCTGCTGAGATACCTTTCACATCCAGCACAGCAGTGACAGCTGCCGCCCCCTCTGTGTTAAAGGCAGAACACACATATTTCCCACTGTCGTCTTTTTCTGCACTGATGATTTGCAACGATCCGTTCTGGAGAGAAATAAAACGCTCCCCCTCCATAGTTTCTCGTGTGTCATCTCTGGCCCTAGAGGAGAAAAGTTTCCACACCTTTGAGTAAAGTTATCTGTGCCTGTTACATTTTCAGTGTCATTTTCGGCTGTTTCTTTGTTGCACAGTGAGTCATTTTCAGTATGTCATATATAATTCAATGTATAATATATTTTTTGCCTTTAAAAATGAGTGCGCAACCAAGTCAAATTCAAAGAACTGCAACGCAAACCTTCTCAGGCAGGTTTGAGATGAAGCATAGTCTAAATTGAAGCAAAACACTGTCAGGCATGTTGATTAGATTCAAGTGGAGCATTGCCTAATAGAATCAGAGGAGCCAGATTCTGAGGGTTTTTGTTGGGTCAAACGTGTTTTGTCACGGACTGTCTGAGATCCTGTTTCTCCTTTGTGGAACTGTAGCAGAGACACAGTGGTAGTTAACAGGATTTAATTAGACCAGTTTCAAAGAGCGGAAGAGGATTATCTCATTAAACAGACATAAGTGTCAAGATCAGACTATTTCGTGCAGACACCTGCAGCGGCATGGAACTCACAGCATGACTCACTGCAGTGGTATTCTGTGTTCTGGCTCATTCTTTAGGCTACAGCACAGACACTTGCAAACTGCACACAGTCTGCACTGCACACACTGATGCACTTATGCGCTGTGATCCATTTTATTGGGGAAAAAAATGTGTAATACTAAATAAAGCTGTCTAGAGGGTGTCTAAATTCTTTTTCCCTGCACTCCTCACCGAGAGATGTCACCAAGACTGATTGCTGATTTACCCGTTGATCACTTACCAAAAGATCTTAGATGGAGGAGAGCTAAAAACAGTGCAGTTCAGAATGATGTCCCCTCCTAGTATTACAGCGTACTCATGGTAGTCCCTTGTCAATATCTGAGGAGCCGTATCTAAAGGTAAGTGGAAAGAGGAGAGATAACATCTGCTCAAATGTCGAGTTATTACCCATGAGACTTTCTTTTCACATAAAAATAGAGGCAGAAAATCGGGTGACTGGAAATATAGGTATAATTCTTACGCAGGAAAAAGAATCTCAGAGAATCAAAATGCTGAAGTAGGAAGATCTCATTCAGAACAACACAGTATTTTATTGTGGCGCCGTGTCTTCAAAAGAATTGTTTACTTCTACAAAAACACAGTTTAACTGTTTCAGCAGTTAGTGTAGGTTTACTGAGTAGCCATGTCTAGGCTGTATGGATGAAAGTATTAGTCAATTAATCACCCAATTTATAACTGGTTTGCAGCAACTTTGATAATCATCATCATTCCAGTAATTGTCTCAAAGGAAGTCTTGTATCTTTGTTTTGGGCCATTGATCAGACAAACTATAGAGGTATGTTGGAAATAGTATGTATTTTTTATATATATATATATATATATATATATATATCAGGTTTTCTAGACCATATAATGAGGAACTAATCAAGAGAGTCAATAGAACTAATTGGCTGAATGTTACAAATATACAGTATGATTTAATCATTTGAATGCTGATTGTCAGTACAGTGTCCTGTATGACAGCTTGTGTGTGTGTGTGTGTGTGTGTGTGTGAGAGTACATGCATCACAAATTGTAAAAGCTTGACACGGCTGCAGACTGTCTTGGAGCTATGCATTTCTTTTGGTGTACAGTAACAGAAGATCTGTCTCTACTATAATCGGTCAATAAGGAGCTGCAATGTGAGCAGAAAAATTAATGATTGAAAATTGTTTGCTGTGCCCGACATAAATCCTTCAAGCCATTACTTAAAGACTGTGGCTGCACAGGGACGCTTTGTCATGGAATTAATAGACCTTTAGGCAAATGCTTCCTGAATAATAATGGAACTGGGATCAGATCATTGTAAAGTTTTTTTATTGTATTGTGAAGAGAATGAGCCAGCTCAAAATCCGTAGGAACTGTGAAATCCTGTTGAGCCCACACAAACTACACAACCCATCCCAGTGTAACTGACAAAGTAACAGCTGTGTTCACTAGCCAGTAACTATGGGACTAAAGTGTTGCCATTATACTCACTCATGACCATGATGTTAACATTGGCAAGAATGCTGCCATGACTGTTAGAGGCTTCACACTGGTAGACTGCACTGTCCCCTGGCCTGGCTTTATGAAGCACTACAGTGTCATCAAGCACTCGTCTGTTGCTCCCCGGGTTATCTGAGAACAACATAAAAACACAACACCATGATCATTCCTTAAGCACAGCCCATATTTGCTGAGGGTAGATTCTCACCCACTCAAATGTGTTTGTGCCAAATGGCAAATCTGGAGATAACAATCTTAACTTTGTAGTTCTGACCAAATTAACTGATATATAAAATAATTGTTACTTAGAACCAGTCTATTGTTTGTTTAAATGGTACCAGTATATAGTCCAGTTCAGTGCATAGTGTAATTTAAATTCTGAAAAAAATCAAATCACAATGACTAATCTACATGAGAGGCTTCCTTGTCAGGCCTATCTCATGAGTCTTGAAGAACACTTTGCAGAGCAGCTGCTTGTTGACTTGAAGTTTGGTTGAGCTGTTCTACACATTGTTCCCCTGCCCAGTGGCAAAAGATGTATAAAACCACAGAGCGAATTATCACCACTCACCTTGGAGAAATTCTCCGTTCCTCCTCCATGTTATGTCTGGCGGTGGTTTTCCACTGACCGAGCACTTGATGTGAACATCGGACCCAATCACAGTCAGCTGGCTCTGAGGAGGCTCTGTCAGCCACTTTGGTGGCTCTGGGAGACGTTAAGGAGAGCTGTGTTGGTCTGAGTCAAAACAACTGTCATCGCTGTGCCAACAGTTTCTGAAGCAAAAACAAAGGCGCCCACGCATATCTACATAATTAGTCCCTGAAGTTGACCTACCTTCCACTATTACATCAACATAGTGGACTTCGTATCCAGCAGAGTTGCTCGCTTTGCACATGTATTTCCCTCATCCGTCTCATCCACAGAAGTGATGGTCAACAGCTTTCCAAAGTTGCTAAATTTTGCCCGTGAAGGCAGCTTGACTCCCATTTTTATCCATTTTACTGTCGGGGTGGGGCTGCAGCATGAAACCATCACATATAATGAGCCATAATTAAATATAAATATGAAAATGGATCATATAATGATAATATGGTTGAGTATATATACATACAATCCCTTTGGTATACACTCGAGCTGCAGGTCCTCTCCCTTCAGCAACACCTTCTCTGTCTGAACACCAGAGGGCAGCAGCAGGCCAGGTTTTCTCACTGGGGGGGCTTCAGCAGCTTTGACCAAAGAGAGCAGTCTTTGTCACTCATATATTTTGAATCAGTGGTCATAAAAACTAAAAGGCAGTTTAGAGTCAGTCTATTATCTGCAGGATTCAGAACAACTTTGTTGCCTGCTCACATGATATGAGGATTGTTTTGATTTTACTCTGAAAGGATTTGAACTGAATGGGAATATCACTCACTGGTATCGCTGCTATCAGCAGATTCATTGTTGGGTTTCACTGTGAAAAAAAAAAAAAAATGCTGTGGGAATAATTCTGGGAATGACACTGATGCGTTCCCAGCATCTATTGCTCAATCCAGCATCAGTTTCTCAAAACATTAACATGACATGGCAAGCCCTTGGTATGCAGTAGGGGAATATCTGAAATATATTCCCAAAAAATTTTAAAAAATACATGGGAGAACAAAAGCTAAAGTAAGCTACCCTGCTTTTACAGGGATCTGTCAGCTGATGCTATGCCAAATACATGAGTTATAGCTGTACAGTTGTATTGTGGGTAAAGTCATTCAGGTTATTTTTTAGACTTACGACTCTTGACCACAACAGCCATGGCGGTTTTCTGGACGATGGTGCGTATTCTGGAGAAGGCAGCAAAGCAACAGTAATCCTGCCGACTGTCACTGTGTAAGGCATTAGAGAAGTACAGGTTGCCATCAGTGCCCATGGAAACCCTCTCATCCTGCTCAATGTGCTCTAGACCTGGAAAATAAAATGTTTGTTTTAATGATATGATATCAGTGTCAACAATGTCTGTATCTATGTCTGTACCAATCTAATCAACCTTAAGCATCTTTGAGTGCCTTAGAAAACTGCTACACAAATCTTATGTATTATTATAATTAATAACCAATGTTACCAGCTGTGGTCACAAAGACAACATGAATTGGACTTGGACTCGCATCCATTTTCAAATACATTCACTGCTTGCACCAGAGGGACAAAATTTAAAGGTGAAAATTACTTCAATGGCATTATCATCAAACTCAGCGCATGTGAAAAGAAGCCGCAGCAAAGCAAAGCCTCACATTCACTCAACATTAATGGAAATGCCCTCAAGAGTTTTCTTGTATAGCACCAGGGAACTCATAAGTGGACCGTGACAGGATGTTTGGTTTAGATAGACCTATTATCTAAAGTTACGGGTCAGTGATGCTCTGTGTCACTCCTTGGTCAGCCCCCTCACAGTATTTAACAGTTTCATTTAAAACACAGCCTTAAGACATCGGTTATTATGTCAATGTCAAGCTAACTCAAAAAAAACATATTTGGCTCTGATTTATGTCACTTGGCGCTCAAGGGAAAGATAACCCCTAAAATATAATTGTATAATATGTACATGGACTGATTGCAGGGACCTGGGTGTTCTGCTGTGAGTGAAGCTTCACTGTTTTCATTATCAACTTTTCAAACAAGCAGTTGTATACATGAAAATATATTTCACGATGTTTCACGTGTCACATGCTGTGACAATCCCTAAAAATATAAATGTGTGAAACTAAGACTGAAAACAAAAACTTCTAAAACAAAGGCAGCTCAGGTGTATTCTCTCATTCTGCCCCACGCCTGTGGGCAGCTTCTTAAGCTTTTCTTTCTCATGTTGGCCAGTTCTGTTGGAGGCGGATGAGAACCTCCCAAGGGGCTGGGCAGAAAACTCAACCCCTACTTATAAAGCACTTCAGAAAGTAGTGAGGTGACCTTTTACACACTAAATCATTTCCTTTGGCAGTAGTGGGGAAAAAGGGAATCTGCTGTGAGGTAAATTTGTGCGCTTCAAATGTGCACCTTTCCTTTTTTGTTATAATTCTTGTAGCCATTTTCACTGAAAGCCAATGTTCCTTTATATTTACTTGGCAGTGGGGCACTGCTGCTGCAGGATTATGAGCTCAAATATCACATGATCATTAATATAAACACCTACTAATCATTTTCTCTCCCACACTGTGTGAGCATGACAACACCTAACATTATCTTGTTTGAGTCTTTGGCTAGTGCACCAAATCCTCCTGGATGCTCTCTGACTCCTTATTCTTCAAAATGGCATTGACGGAAAATATGATGTTAGGGCAGTCAAGTCTCTTTAAGCAGCAGAAAAGTATTGGAGTGAAGTGATGAATAAGGTTCACAGCAATATGTCAATATGACAATACATGTAGAGTCTGGGCTGCCAAATAGAGTTGCAGTTTGAATTACCAGGAGCTAGTGTGTTAATTTTATTCTTTATTTATTTTGTTATTATTATTTTTGGTTCTGAAATTGTTTATCTCAGTGCAGAAGCCACTGCTATCTTTGTTGTGGCATTTCATTTTTTTGATTTTAATTTTCACAGATAAATGTCAAAAGACTGATATGAATAATTGTATCTATAATGAGTCTGAGTCATTTAATTTGAAGCTATTCTGACTCTTTCGTCTTCTCCACATGGACACAGTGACAACAGCGCTGCTACTAAAAAAAATTCTAGCTGCAACAGTGTCACATGCCTTTTTCAAAACATACAGCATCACCAGCTACTTCTTTCACTTGCTGCTCACTTTATCTACACTACCTTAGACCTCTCCAGGTACCTTGATGACAAGGACTTGATCCCCTACCAGCTTCTCACTCCTTAACAGTGAAGACATCAGTATCTCCCATACAGAATACTTGTTGCATCGTATAATCATCTCACAGCATCTGAAAGGCTCTTTTCTGCATTCAACAAGCAATATGTCCAAGTGAAAGAGGCCAGGAGCTGAATTTTGATCTCATGCTCTCTGTGCAAAACCATGAATGTCTCTCTTCATATCCACATCCAACAGGCAGATCATTGCTTCTTGGCTTACCAAGAGACATCCAGTATATCTGACGTGGAGCTACGCCTGCTGGGGGGTTACATTCCAGGATGATTGGCTCTCCCTCATTCACAACAATGGGATCAATTTCTTCCTTTGGAAATTTGGGGACACCTAATCAAAAAGCAGACGTCAGACAAAATGCCTTGTATAAGAATTAGTCAGAAACACAAGCTTCTCACGTAAAGGATACTTACTGGGAACTATGAGTTCAATCTCTTCCGTTATGGCAACTCCCATCTTGTTGGAGGCGTAACATCTGTATTTACCCTGGAACTGAATAAGGTACTTATTAGGAAGCACAAACGTGCCACCTGTGTGGGTTGTTTTGTTTGTTGGCATGAAGGGGGGGACAAAGTCTTTGCCGTCTTTTGTCCATCTATATCTGTTGAAGAAAAACACAGTAGATTTCCTCAAATGAATGTTTGATCAGTGATCAATGTTAATTTTTTGCAACTGATGCAAGGAGATAATGTTGGATCAGCAATGGTGTGTTATTTTTCTTTTTTAAATAACAGAGATCATAGATGTTACTTACTCTGGTGGTGGGTTGGCCCTGGCTTCACACCTGACAGTGACAAAGTTGTCAAAGGGAAGGGCAATAATGGGCCCTGATGTGTAACTTATTATGGTTGGAGGCTGCTCAACTGTGGAGAAACATAAACACAAGATGATCTCAAACACAACAAACCTTAACATCAATTTCATAAAAGTTAAAACACAGAAAAACTTTTGTTTCTAGTTCTTTCCTGCTGCTCTGTTTGAAGAAGACAAGTCAGCAACTTGGCAAACTTGTGTGCCAACAATGCTGCATAATCTGGACAAATAAGGTGCTTAGATAGACAGTGAACTAAAATAGCACACCGGGGTGTGATTGCAAAACATTCTTAGCCCTAAACAAAGAAATCTCTGTGGCAACAATTTACTTCAGGTTGTTAGTTTTTAGTTATCATTTTGAAGGCTTACATTTATGAGGATGGTTTTTGACAACTGTATAACTCAGGGCAAAGAGAGAAGAAAATTGTTTCAAACTTCTATGTCAATCAAATCTAATAAATCAGCTCCTTATATTTATTGGGGAAGTACTGGCTAAGCATCATGACACATCATGACACACATACCTTCCAGAGGAATCTTGAGGCCCGCTGCCTTGAGGGTCAAGGCCAAAAGCAGAGCGAGCTGCAGGCTCCCTGCCAACCTCATTACTCTCCGCTGGTTACTGGAGACAGTACAAAACGTGTTGATCAGCTGGTGTCACGTAAGGCACAGAGGACCTGGAAGAGACAGAATGAGATTAAAATAATATAAGGCACAGGTTCAATAACTCAACTTAGAGGAAAAAGCCTTACAAACATCTCTTCTAATCAGAGAAATGCAGTGTTGAATGAGCAGCCCAAAGGGATATTTGCTTTGCTCTAAATGGGCTGCAAAAGTTCACAAACATTTTACTTGTTTCAACACGACTGAGTGCCAAAGGAAATGAATGACATTCAGTAAGTAGATACACATAATCTCCATAGGATCATACATTCATCAGACAGGCATAAGATAACAACATACAATCCAATCAAGTCTGTAGTGTGTATTTAAAATATATCAACAATCTTCTCCGTTCTGCTTTGATGATTTCCTTTCAGACATACTCTGCCTCAGAATATCATCTACTGAATGAATCTGAAGGCTTTGCACTTAAAGGCAGAACTGTCACAGAAGAATAGGACACAAAAGAATTGAAATTAAATATTTAAAATTCTTAATTATGCCTTTAATGGAATTAAATTAGAGTAGTTAATTTCAGCCTCTGCATATTAGGGACTACATTATAAGCTGTGCAAAGTGTCAGACTGATGCAGTTGTCATTTTCCTGTCTAGTAGGATCTCACATGTGAATTCACAGTGCACATTTGTCTATTTGCATGTGTTGTCTTAAGTTGCAGTGTGTTGAGCTCTGGGGGCTACCAGACACTCATTACATTGCAATCTATTCACATGTTGGCAATAAGAATTGAATCTTCTATTCAAATTGCTTTACATTTTATATTATCTCTCAACATTTGTGCCTCATCGTTGTGATGCTGAAACACAAGCAGAACACTTGTGCAGAGATTAGCCTTTGAACTGTGAAGTCTGGGTGGTGGCATCGTATGGCACGCTTACAGTAAACCCAACTGGCACAAAGGATAAGCTTCTGTCTGCTACGATCGCTAGATCCTAGATGGCAGACTATAAATTGGTCTAAGCCCGTCAGTATTTCACGGCTTAGTTCTCACAGTGCTGAGACTGTGGCGGCAGCACAGGCAATGCCAAATGGGTTCACCCTCTAGCTAATCCTGCTATCAGGAGAATGAAGGCAGTGAGATCCAGCAGTCATACAGTGTGCTGCTTAACAATGACTGAGTGCTACTCAGGGTTCTCCTCGGGACACAAGGCTGCATGTGTTGTGTCTTCTTAGTGAGAAAGGTTAATGTGGTAATTGTTGTAGACTAGATTCAGGATTAAGCTGCTTGACTTAAGAATCAATTAAACAAATTGAGAGATCATAGTATAGTATTGTTTGCAATAAGGACTTTTTGTGAATAGGATTGAATTGTACACAAAGCTGGTTAGATGTTTGCTCCAGTGGAGTAAACATACATTTTCATGTTGCAATAAAGCTGTAAGCCTCTCTGGCTCTCAGTCTGGTGCTATTGTGTAGTATATTTCACACACACACACACACACACATACAAGCACACGTGCCTGCAGAAACATACAGTTTTGTAATTGTGGGACCACCAACAGCGCTGGCAGATGTAAAAACATAACTGGCAGCAATGTGATTTAAGTCCCAGACAGAAAACCACATCAGACCAGTGGAGTCACTGTTTGGTGGGAGGCCCACACTCCTCCAGTGACACTAGAAGTGGGACCTTTTATCCAGATTTGTGTTGATCCTGACAACACAGCAACAGGCAAATGGGCAACTTTCATTCACGTGCAGCAAATCCACTGCCTGGTGCACGCTCAACAAACCTCGTGGGTTAGGCAAACTGCTAAGCTGTGTACACACAGGGAGAACTGAAAACCTGTCACTTCAACGAGAACTCAAACAAAGCTGATAGGGTCGGTTCAAAAGGCAAAATACTTAAGAGCGTTAAACGGGGTGGAGTCTCTGTGTAAACAGTTAACAAAGCATTTGTTTTGGGAAGCAAGGGATCTATTACCTGAACACATGGCAGATCATAGCCCCAAATCTGCAGGGATTGTGTTGCCTAAGCCAATGGTTGGCCAGGGCACCAAGAGTGTGACTACTACAAGACTAATCCTTGACAGCAAGCACTGTATACAATGAGCCCCTCCCTTCCTTTAAATTCAAATTCAGTACAACCCCCTCAGACCAGCCAGACTATGCCAAGTAAATAATGCTCATGTTAAATAATGCAGGCATAATCAGTGAACTCTACTCAAGTATGCACACAGTAAGTATAGGAAGAAACCACGTACCAGGGAGTAATAACATCAAACTTTTCATGAAGTGACCAATACTTACTCTTTTTTCAGTCATTCTACATCTTAAATCCACCTCTAGCAGAGGCCCAGGGCAGCTCCACTACAGATCCATAGAAAGAAGCACAGGACAGAACCATGAAGGGGTCATTCCAACAACTCTCCCTGAACCAACATCTCTGACATATCCTTCCTCTGCCACCTCACGTTTCTCCCCTCCTGGCCCACAGACACGCCTCCCTGCCCGCCCCTCCACTCAAGCAGCTAAAGGAGCGACAGGAGACTCACTGAAGTGACATATGTCGCCAAAGCCTCTCACTTGGCAAAGAGGCTCCCTAAGCCTGTGACAATGAGTGGGACAAAGCCTGCACTGCGGGGCAACTCAGTGAGCATTAAAGAATGGGCGGAGAGGAAGTACAGGCATGCCTCTCCCTCTCGTACTCACTTGCTCTCTTTTCATTTTTTCCTTGATCCCTCCATCCTGCCTTCCACAAACTATACACACCCATTTACACCCGACTCCATCTCAATGATTTTAATGCAATGTGTCTTAGCTCCATTGAAAAGGGAAGGGAGTCATCTCCTCTGAGAGGAGCAGAGCTTTTGTGGATGTGTGCTTTCATTTCCATGAAGTGCTGCAGGGTACTGATTGATGGAGGTTTGGGAGAACATCCCTCACATAGACACAATTTTGTTGATAGACGACTATCATATGGTGATTTGCATTTCCTGTTTCGATTTTCATGATAGTGTTGTCCAATTTCTTTTTACATCTGTACCGTATTGGGAATAAAGGAGATTGTATCTACAGTATTATTTGCCGAGCCTAATGGAGACATAATGACCAACAGAGTAAGCAATGCTCTCGGTGCCCTGCAGGGTCATCCAGTGAGCAGGAAAATGAGTTGGCATTTAAAGCTCAGTGTATCAGAGCCTGGAATTAACCAGTGAAGGCTTCTTGTTAGAATTACACTGAGACGATTTGTTCTGTGAGATTTGTAAATGCCACTTTAAATTGAAGAATGAACGTGACAATAATAAAAAAAAAAGCTTCACTGAGAAGTTCTGGAGTGAAAAAAATCTTAAATTTACTGTGTCTCTCAATAATTATTATATCCCATTTCTGTATTTACTTGGATACATTTTATTAAAAAAAAAAAAAAAAGAAAGAAAGAAAGAAAAAAAAGTAGGAAGCTAAACGTTTTATGCTGCCCAACGTTGTAACATTTAAATCAGTGGCTCATTCAGACTCGTCTGTAATTGAGCCTAAACTCACTGTGAGCACCAAATGGCTGGACATAATTACACAGCCCATTTGAGACTGTTGTCTTCAAATGGATCTTTTCCATGTTTAAGAGAGTTGGGTTTCAGTAAACAGAGAAATAAACCTTCGAGGCAGAGCCTAACAGACTTGCACATTCACTCAGAGCTTGACATGCCATGTAGACATGGGACAATGTGCTCAAAAGATTAATGCACATCAGAAACCAACTGCTGTAGCATGACCTAACATGCTTTTTCAGACCCAGGTTTTTGCACTCTCAGTCATGTAGTCACTTGGCTGACAATCACTACTACATGAGAATAACTTATTTTTCTGGCATGACAGATCCGATTTTGTTTCAGTAGATACATTGTAAGTTTATCTTATCTGATTATGTTGTGCTGAAACAAATCCAAAAACTCACTGCTAACCAATAAATCATGCAGAAAGAAAAATGAATAAAACGTGCACTCGCAGTGTCACTGTGACTCACAGCTTACCAGTTACACCTACTTACTCACGCAGTAAAATAAACAAAAATGCAACGGAAGAGAGAGCACGGGATTTTCAGGGTCTCTGCTCATGACCAGTCTCATTGTCCTTGTTAAATTAACGTGAATGTTAAAGAAAATGAGAGACAAAGTCATTTGTGAATTCCTACTTACGGCTCCTCTACCATCTCAATCGCCTGCGGTGCCCTGAAGCACTTCCTCCTCAACAGTCGTCTCTTCTGGTGCTTTATGATAATCACAGGTCATTGAACTCAGCTCCTAAATACATAGTAATCACAAGTCGCTGTCCAAACAAACTTACCAAAGTCTTCAAATTCTGCAGCTGGGATGACTGACCGGGATGAAACAACTTTTCAAGCTGTCATTAACAACTAAAAAAAAAAAAAAACAAACATATGGGTGTGTGTGTGCTACCAGAATAATCGAAGAGCAGATGACAAGTCACGAAGACACACCTAAGATCATACCTCTACCACAACAGCGGACGTTATAACCCTCACTGTTGTTGAAACAATCTCACTTGTTGCTTGAAATCACTATGTGAACTATGTGCACACACTTCATAAAAACCATACAACACACGACTGAACACACAAAAGAAACGAATCATGACAAGCTTTGCTGTCAACACAGACAATGACAGCAACGATGGAGGTGGGGGCTGACAGAAAAGAAGCCGGCGTTCAGACGAACTCCATTCATGAAAAAATACTAGAGCGCCTTCCAAACAGAAAACACTGTCTGGCTACTTTGTTCTCGCAAAGTACACAAAGCAGTTCAAAGTCAATGGGTTAAGCTATTTAAGGTCTCATTCTTAAATATCTAAGATGTAAAACATGTGTTTCTAATGCAGACATCAAATAATTCACATTGGTTTTAAGCTGTACGTCAGCAGCTTTAAGGACAAAAGAGGAAGACTTTAATACCTTAGGCAACACAATTATGGTTTTGCGCAATTTGTTTCTTATGCTTGTGTGCACTGTTGGTAAAGAACAAATGTGTTCATCTTGTCTAGATGTTGGCATGTACACGGCATAAATCATTAGTACCCTATAGATTGAAAGAATTTGAAATTAAATTGAAAGATTAGTTTTTGTCTGGTACATACCGTAACTTCATCGCCGCTGTATTCTACATGACTGCCCAGCTTCTCAGTAGCTGCCGAGGTAGTACATAAGATTAAAACAACGGATGCTATGAAGTCGTGCCAGCATCAGGAGTTCTTGTAATCTTATCTGAATCTCAGTGATTTTATCTTTGCTATGAAGTGTCAGATGCAATACCTTGCTGATTGTTATCTGTGGTCCAGTTAAAACATTCAGTTTTTCACTCTTGAGGTCATAAAATAACAACTCCTATTACCTTAAGGTCTTTTTGTCGTTACTTGTCTGTGGTGTTATTTGGGTTTTGTCTCTGATTCATGTCCCCAAAGCCCTTCAGCAAACTTGTAATCATGCAAGCCTGGAATTCACACAAACAACTTGCTGACACACATCACACACATCCACATCAAACCTGTGCTTCCAGTATTATGTAAAGAGGCAGGAGCTCTAAACTCTTCAGCAGTAGTGTACAAGCACAACAGGTTTAAAAACAAAAGCATGTTGCAGCTCATACCGCAAACAACTTTTCAGAACGCATGTGGGAATTTAGAGAGATTAGTTTTGAATCCAACTAGTAAATTTTTTTTTTTTTTGTTTGTTTATCTCAGACACCGCTGCAGCCTTGTGTGGTTTATATGACCTACAGCAAAACTAATCCTTCCTCCTCCTTACATATAAAAGTTTGTGGTAGTGTGCTGCTCATTTAAGCGCCGCCCAGCTCATTCTGTTGGGGTTTAACTGGCTCCTGCTCTGGCAGACAGCGCTTTGTGGAACGAGTTGCCTCTCTAAACAGGAGCTTGCCCAGCACGCAAACTGCTGGTATGCTATTATAACTTTAAATTCCTGTTATCAAAACATAGACCTGAAGGCTGGGTATTTCCTAAACAGAGTTCCTGTCCTCCACCACTCCTTTAGCTTATTTGGAAATATTCCCTGTCTCAGAGCAAATGCAATTACGATAATAAATCATTACGGAAACTTAATTTCCATCCAAAGAAGTCAAAGTCTGCAGAGTGACACAGGCAAGAAAACAACATGAATCACTACAGAGACATGTGCCTTGTAGGAGTGAAGGGTGACAAAGAGTGGCATTCAGGAGCTTAATCAGTTTGACACAGCTAGCAGCACATAGGGAGACCGTGTGGAGACAAGCAGTCACACTCAACTTCCTCCCTTCAAACTGCGAGGCCTCGAGAAGACCTCTTCACACCTTCCTTCACCCTGGCACATTGTTCACTGCTGTTGCAGAGCAGCAGATAAGCAAGCAGCGCTGCGCTCTGTGCTCTAAACTAAGCTGGTAATGAGTTTACAGGATAATCTTGAAGGCCTAAAGTGGTATCTGGTTGGGTTGGTGAGGTGTTTTTCCAAAACCTGAAATAAATTATGAAGTATAGTTGGAAACATGTGTGTTTACTGTTTGCTGCTCAAATGTCTCAACCTTCTCACTCACCAGTCGGTTGCACTGCTGTGTTTTGAAGTGCATGGATATGGTAAAACCATTTTGTTTACATTTGCATCCTGGATTACATCTTCAGTGTTTTTAAAAAACACTGATTACCCTCTAGTGGGCTGGTGAGATTACTGGAGAACACCATCATAGTGTGTACATGTACCTGTTTGTGTGCAGGAACAGCTACAAGACAAGACACTGGCTGTATGAATTCAGTTCAAATTTCCCCTGAACTTCCCTTGAATTTCCCTGGAGTCCTTAAAATGCAGGGTAATGTGTATTTTTTGGAGAAAGTCTCATGGAATGACAAATTCATCACCAAATAAATTGCCTTTCCAGCTCTTGTTTTGGCTTTGAAAAGAGATAAAATGTCAATTATCCATTACCAACATTCATCATTCAACATCTGAATTGTTGACAGCATTTAAATCTCCAGAACAGACAATAAGAAGACCTATAATCAATACCCCGATGAAACTCCTTTCATCTCACTATTCTTCTCATAGGTGGGAGGGAAAGAAAGAGCCGACAGTAATAACCACCCATGGGGTTACGGAGACGCCCAGGTCTTTGGTGACAAGTTACAATAAATGCCATTTTATGATGTTTAGAAATAACAGCTGTTGTTCAATCCAGGGGATTAACACTGGTTTCCAAGGGGCTCAGTCACAGAATGTCATAAAGCCTCACTTAAGTGCAAGGCCTGCCTGATCTTGTAGCATGCACACGCCGTTATGAACACTCACTCACTCGCTCACATGTCCTCTCCCCACCCTGCCAACACTAAAAACACATTTTGTGACTGTCATTGTTCAGGCTTCAAGTGACTTAAAAAAAAGAGGAGCTGGGGGGGGGAGAGAGATTTTCCCGTCACTTTGAAAAACACATTCGGGTCTGTCTTAAAATGACTCACACCTGCAGCCTAGTTTCTTCACAAACAACGCAGATAAGTGCGATGCGTAATCTTTCCACTTTAAACGTGAACAGAGTCTGAGCCAGTACTTCAAGATATTGTGTGACATTACGAGGGATTATGCATAACCTATTGCAAATTTAAAAAAAATATATAATACCTTTTAATCCTAGAAATATGAGGCAATAAGTATAAATGGTGACACTGAAAGCATCACAGTGATCTACAGAAGTGAAATATTTTCAACAATTCTGGGAGTAATGATGAGGAATAATGTCGTTAAGCCTTGTCAATTAATTGCAGACATTCTCTTCATTAAACACATACTTTCTCAAAGAAAAAACTAAAACAGAAAAAGCAATTTATCTGGCATCCACTGCATTTGCAAAACCATCACAATTGTGAGAAACTCATCAGAAAATAAATTACTTATCCGCCTACTCATGATGAGTTTGCAATCAGTGAGTTTTGAAGCATCTGCTGCGACATGTCAAGAGAACAAGGCTCATGAGTCACCTCATTGTGCACCCTTAAAGCTGTTCGTTCCTATCGTTATATCTGCGGCAAGTTCTGACAAGGGCTCTCAGTGCAAATATGACAAAGATAATCTCTTTTTTTTTCTAAATAGGGCAAAACCCTGATCAATAAAAGAGAGTTAATCAATCAGCGAGAAAAGTTCAGACACCAGGTCCGTCCTCATCTGAGAGTGATTTTGACTCGTGGTAGATAAAATGTGGCACTTTGACACTGCTAAAGGCAGCCAAGGCAATTCATGAGCTGCTTCTGGCCACTGACTCCAATTCTTTATTTCCTGCTTTTTCTAACCTGGTTTGCCCTGCTATGGCTCAGAGCCAGTCGCGCTGGAGGAGACCCATCAGCCTGGTAGGTCTAAATTACACTTGGGACAGCTACCATAGGAGCTGTACCTCACATCACCCCATGTGAGTGATAGCCTCGATACTATCTAACACAGGCCCATGACAGGGGTACCCCTGTAAAAGTGTCAGGGACTCGCTTCATTTGCATTTTTGGAACTCTATGAATGAAAGTGTTTGTTCTGGTCTGTACGCCCAATTGAAAGGGTCCATTAAGGAGTGTTTTAGGGGTTCCACTGTTGCGTCGGAAGTTTGGGAGCTGGTGTATGGAGGAAGGTGCCAGAGTGAAAAAAAATGATTCCAAGGCACATGGTGGCCCGAATCGATCTGTATGCAGATGATAACCTGCTTGACAGTTTTTGGTATGGAAGCATGTCGGGGCCAAAAACGAGTGATAACATCAGTAATGCTAGTATGTTTCAACACCAACACTGAAGATGTTTTTCAGGCTGTTATTAAACAGAGGGTGGCTGGTCTCACAGTCTGAGCCAAGTATTGCTAGAAATGCCTTTACCATAAGTCAGTGGTTGCAAGATCCCCTCTGGTAACTCTGCTGGCTGACAATTATCAAATGTGTCAGCTTTTTTTTTCCACACGCAGGTGCTGCTTTGAATTATGGGGGTTATTACTAAGACGACACGAACACCGTGAAGGAGAACAAGAGGGTAGAATACTACTTACAGATGAACATGTTAAACCTTCTCCGTCTACACCAGCAAAAGCATTTTATTACTTTTTATTACTTTTTTTTTTTTATTACTTACGTTTTGTGCTATTTGAATTAAAAAAGAAAAAAAAGAAAGAAAAACAATTAGTAAGGTAAAATAAAGTACTTTCAGTTGTGAAGTTTTTCTTCATGTAGAAGAATGAGGATCATATTTAGCCTTTGGGGACACTTTGTTAGGTACACTGGATTTGCAATGCACAGCACTGTAGGTGTTGAAAAGTTAACCCTATCCCTGCAGTGCAATTTCCCTTTGACATCTGTGGTGTTACTGTCGACTAAGTTGCTATATTTGGTATTGAATTTCCACAGACACCTGCAAGCCAACCAGAATCAATTATTTCCAGTGACGAGGGATTACAGTTTCCAATCCCTCATTTTTATATCAAGGAACATGATCTCTGGATGTAGCTAATTTGTTTACAAGAAAGAAAAAGAAAAACAAGTGACTAACTGAGTTAAAGTCCCAAGCTGCCTTATCTTTATCCATTCATTGGAAAGCGAGACGGTCTAGGGGGGCCTGATGGCAAATGCATATCCACACCTGCTCTAAAGCCAAAACTGTGTACCACCACAAAAAGTATGTTGCGTAAGAGTACTGCAAGGAAGGCTGTGACCCTGAGGGGGAATGAAAGTTAGGGAGGACAAGAGGGACAAAACCATGCAGAGAGTGAGAAGGGGGAGGCAGAGAGTTTTGAGGGTAATATCTATGGCACAGGAGAGAGAAATCCATGGGAATTCATCTCATTAGCATATGAATCAAATTCCAGCAGCAGGAAAAGACAGACATTCATTTCAGAGCCCGTTGTTAGGAGGACCAGCAGTAGATGAGCAAAATCATTGCGCAGAGTATACATGGGTCAGCGTTAATCCTTCCATGTTGTGGGACAAAAGAAGACCTATGGATTTTAGAGGCCCGATAAAAACATGTTAAAGATAAAACAACTTGTATGACTATGACACAGTATAGGACTTTAAACAGCCTTGTGCAACAAAAATCTTATATGATGCTGCTTATCTATCGAATCATCTACTATTCAGGCTATTTTCCTCTTTAATTATGATATTGCTGCTTAGGTAAAGATACACATACTTTCACCACAACTGTCCACTATAATGTACATGCAACTGAAAATCAAAGAGAGCTGCATGTCATGTCAGCAGCAGCAGCAGCTCTGTGAGAGACGTGCTTTGAGCCTGCTGTTAGTTTCTCATAAGTGGTGGGGACCTGTTGTGGCGCATACAGATCATCCCATTTTTAAAGCAGGATAACATGTACGAACATGGAAACTGTGCGTCACAGCAAAATTCTTTACACCTGTCAAACACGGAGGACGTCTGTATGCCGCTGTGTTTTCACATGTGTGCTTGTCCCTACAGTCAGATTAGTTGTCCATTCTTGCTTTCTTTTTGAATCTCCATTAGCTTCCATCAGGTGGTCACTCTTCCTCCTAGGTCTGTCTGGATCTCTGAAAACTCATCAGTTTTATACCATGTGTGATATTTTGACTGCAACAGCACCAGCCATGATCACAAATGCCTGTGACTTACTGGGTGGTCATAGCTCCAGCTTGGGTTGTGCAAGCCACAGTCCGATCTTAAACTTAATGTGTTCATTCTATTGTCCCTTTCACAAATTTTATTCGTAGCTTCATCACAAGTGAATTATTAATGAAATTATGTTTTCTGTCTTTTCATTTTTACTCATTAACAATTTAATTGTGCAGCTCAGAAGCTGCCAGCAGCTACATTACACTTGAAAAGTGGAATGTTTTCATACTCAGCGTGTGTTTAACATTTGTAAAATCAATCAACCTCAACGGGACAACTCTGAGTTGTAGTGATGACGACACAAAAGGCATGAACAATCTATTGTGGAGTCATTTAATCTGAAGCTATCCTAACTTGCACGAACAGGGACTGGCATCTCATGCACATTCACAACAGCACAAGTGCCAAAAACAATTCTAGGTGAAACACACATTTCAAAAACAGAAAAAAAAAAAAATCTACTTTTAACCTGTCTGGTGATGTTGGTTGATGATCAGCATAAACTCCATAAAGAAAACTTCTCAACACACAGTTTGATGGTGGTCTTGCCACACCCCGAGTGGCAATTTGCATAAATAACAGACAAAATAATCAGTTAATCATACACACAATCTGGGTGATCAAACAACTGACCGAACATACCCAGGGGATACTCTTGAAATTGCAATATCCCTGCCATCATCTAAACAATGTGATCAATCTGATCAGACCAAGTAAATGATCAAATCTAACATCCAGTGATGTGTGGGGTTAGTTCCTACTACCATACTACGACTATTAGCCTTTGAATTACCGTAATCCATTGTGCACTACTGCCCTTTGCAGAGTATGAAGACAATGTTGTTTGTGTGACATGCCCTTACTTTAAACTCACCTATCTGAAGTTGCTTCCTGTCTTTAGTGTCAAGGACCAAAACAAAACAAGGGTTTGCAATGATCTGGAGGAGGTAGCCACACACATAGAGGGTGTTTACTTCATAGTCTGGCAGCTGGGACATGATGTCACTGTCAACAAGGCAACAAGATGTATATGTCACAACTTATTTGCAAATTTTTGTCTCAAAGTGAGCGTCCCAAAGAGGGGACTAAACAGTGAGGGCACTGTTTAAAAGCAAGTGTCCATATGAATGCCACGAAGAGGACGTCAAGTGCCAACAGCCATGTTACTCACTTGCTAGGAGGAATGCAGCCTTTTGTTAATTGAGCTCGTGCAAAGGCTCCTGAAAGTGCAGCATGGGGGGGGGGTCGTGCCAACTGAGGACATGGCGCCCTCAAAGCCAGATCATCTTGCTCTTCTTCTGGTTCTCACTAAAGAAACTTCACTTGTTCCAATTCAGATAGGGTGCAAAGTTATTTGTGCCCCCTGTGTGAGGCATTGATTTCACCAAGCAGTTGTGGGCTAGAGCGGTCATGACCTTTGCTCTTGGTTGTTAGGAACAGCCGGAGCACCGAGGCAGAACGCCAGACACCATGGTAACGAGAGCACTGGTATCTACGCCGGAAAGATTTACTGAATTTTAACAGATACAGCTTTAATAACCAGACGGATGAAAGTTTGATACTAACAAAGCTGTCAACAATTGTTTAAGAAGACGGACAGGATAGACCGGGTGAAGACACAATCAGGTTCTGACAGTGATCCCTCTATTTTAAACCACACTGTAGACTGCGGTGAGATCCTGTCTCAGTTGCTGTAAATATTTCACAAGCATTCCAAATGTGGACTGGCTGTCCTCAGAGCAGAGCAGTAAATTTCCTCACCAAATACACACATCAGTGCTGAACCCATTCAGTCTCTCTTTCATGGTCATCCTCTGACCAACCACGCATCATTAAATTATTGGCCTGAAAACGGGGAAAGGATTCCTGTATGTCCTTTTATGGCATCGAATCAACGAGTTACTCCAGAAACTAATACACACAGCAGGAAAAACCACGGGAACAACACAGCGGGGCCACCTGCCAACCTTTATCAACTGTAAAAATCCTCCTTTGGATTTCTTTTCCCATTAGGTTTGTACTAAAGCCTTCATTTAGGTGGACAGATAAAAAGACTGCATTTGCAACAAGACATCATTTGGCCTAAGCAGAGATCAGTGACGCTATGTTTCTGACAACTGTTGAGTTACGTTCTCAGGATCACATTCACTAACTACACACAGATTGCTTATTTCATGCAGCACTCTCAGATTATCTTCTTAAAGAGTACTTCAACACTTAATCCACACGGATGCTTTCTCTGACATGCTTCTCTCGTGAAAAGCAAACACAAATGAAATTCTTTTCAGATTCATTCTTTTCTGCGTGAGTGAGAAATTTACGATCTTCCACAGACCGTTCAATCAATTTGTGGTCATATATAAGGTGTGTAATTGAAGCATGTGATTCAGGTGTAATTTTACTCTAAAGTGGTTGTTCCACCTGAAAGTATGCCCGTTTAACAACTTTTATCCTCTGTGGTAAAGACAAACATTTTATTTTCTTCACACTAAGCAGGTACCTGCAGGTCTCTTGTTGTGATAGATTTTAGTCTTTATGGCATTAATGTTGTTATGATGTGTTTTCGCCTCCCTCCCCATATTTTCGACTCAAGTAAAGCCGCAGCTGTCTCACTTGACAATATAATATCTGAAATCCTCCAGTAGTGACAGGTGCGGTTTACTCTACCACTAAACTATATTATTAGGCTATGTTACATTCCTTCATGCTGTGGCTGCAGGTTAATAGCATAATGTTCTTTACTATAAGTGACTGACAATGAGTTTAACTCTCCGCATCACATCACAAACTCACCCCCTGCCTGGTAAGGCTCTTACACTGCACTAGCTGCTCCTAATGGATAACAATGAGCTGCTCAGATGCTGACAGCAGCTAAATATACTCTGTTCTGTCACGACATGTTTGGCAGCATTTCAAATCCCCCCAGTGCGTTAAACAATATCAGCATGTTGCATGAATATGGTACCCACGGTGTTACATAACAAGATATATAGAATTATAAAGGTGTTTTTGTCAGTTTAGCAGTAAAGTAAGGCTGCAACCAACAAGTGCAACACTGAGAAAATATTGTAAAACCCCAACAGGATCTAATTATACAATTACACAGTTTGCTGAGAGGTAATTATGTCTTCTTTCACTCTGGAAGACGGATGTGCAGACTGTCTGTCTGGCATGTGGGAACACATGTTAGATGCAGCACAATGCAGTTTACAACCTATAGTAGCAGGAAGTGATTTACTGGTACATTTATCCTTTTTCATTGCTAACACCACAGAGCTATTTATCCAGGAGAGTTTTGATTTCCATTACACGGTGTCAAAGCATTATGACATTTCCGGCGTGAATCCTCTGTCAGTTTGCATTTGAGCACTTGCTTCATAAGAAGTGCACTCAGGCAAACCATTCACCATATGACATTTAGAATTTATCATCCTTTCTTTGCCTCTAATAAACCAGAAAATGCGGATGAGTTGTAGATGTGGAAGGTTGAGTTCGTACTTGTGGAGAACCCTTGAGTCAAAACAACTTGCTCAATACTGAGAGAGAGAGGAAAAAAGGAGGAAGGGAACGCCTCACTCGTTTTGTTTGTTTGTGTATTCTAAGGGCAAAGATGATTTCAAGAATGAATACTGTGGGTTTACTTAAGTGATTGTGCCTATGATTTTTTAATCAAATTTTTTTAAAAAGAGAAATTGCTCATGGGAGATTTGCTGAATAAAATGCTTAATAAATACCAAATAAACCTGGACTCTCTTCTTATATAACAAGTTCAAAATATGTTTGCTTGAAAAAGGACTGGTTTATTAAAGTAATTTTCTGTCAATCAACTGAAAGTTTTATCACTGGTGCTTATCATTATGAAGTTATGAAGATTGAAAAACTGCAGGTACATTGTAGGCTGATGAGAATTCTGCTGTTAAGATTTAAAAACATCCTCTCACAAAGTGCTGACGTACTGTAGGGCCGTTAATCGCGGTACATGAAAAGTAATCAAAATCACGAGAGCACATAACACAGCTTATGCAACCGTTAGAGAATCTGAGAGTACACCACGCTTGAACGAACATAAAACTGGATGTTTGTCAGAGTTTAAATTAAAACCTGACCTGTTTCTCATGTACCAACTTGTTGTAGTGTAAATGGATTGATTGAATGCTTGGCCCAAGCATCACCACGGGAAGCGAGGACCCCAGGATTCCCCCAATTACCACATTTCAGTCAAGTTGTGTAGCACAAAGAAAGAGGCTCGACCCATTTCACTACGACAAAGCTGGAGAGGTTGAATAGGCCAGCGTCACAGGCGTGAGCGTGGCCAACGCTCCGGGCAACTCATCCACCACCGTTCCCCTTCACTCACAGACAGAGGAGCAGGTACAAAGAGATACAGTCTCACCGTGAACAGTGTACACATGCAAGGCATTCTGACTTTTGAGGTAAAAATCAAACGAGCAGATGAGCTCAATACAGTTTTTACAGCAAATTCACCGTGAGGGTTACATCAGCTGTGAGTGAACAAACACATCCACACAAATCCAAGATGCTGTCAGTCAAACCTCTTTAACTCTTCTTTAGGAACTCTTCTTCAGCACATCATGTAAGAATAAAACATCTCAACTGAATCCAACACCACAAGACTGAAGTGTTACAAAGTATGTAATGTTCTGTCAGATCACTTCAAAAGCCGCGAGTCAGAAATCCTGAGATCTTTTGAGTGTGGAATTGAAAATGTGTTAAAATCTGTATGATTAATGCTGGAGATCAGTCTGCTCAGGAAGCATAAGGAACAGCTACATTATTGTAGTTGATGTAAATGTAAAGCACATAGATGAGGGATGTGACATTAATATGACATTTTAATAATTGTTTTTCATAGCTCATTATAAAACACATAACTTATGTTTAGAAATCATATTCCTCACACATCAGCGTGCATGTAACTTATAGCACTTATTAAGAAAGCAGCTTAAATGACCTGCCAGTGTCTTCATTTCAAATATCTGATCTCCAGAGATAAAGAGGCTATTTCCAGCATGAACAGCCTGAGGAGGCAGAGGTGGGGGAAAAGAAATCTCATCAAAAATTGCTAGGATGTCTGGTAGGGTTCACTGATTCACAGGTGTTTACATTCTTACTCCAATTATCTGCATGGGTCCCTCCACAGCCAACTAAGTTCTCCCAGGAAGCTTAACGTGTTTACCCGGGAACTGCTTGTGATTTAAACTGATGGATTCAACATGGAGCGTGAAGGTCTGATTAGACTCAAGCCAGCATCCCATTTTATCACTGTGCATCGGCGAGCAAACACACGCAGCTGCTTAAAGGTAAACTTCTCTGACTGCGCAACTCACCATGAGACGAGCAGCAGCTGGAGATGGAAACAGTGCTGTGTGCGTCGAGGTTTCGCCGTAACATTTAAAAATGAGGACGAAATGACGGCGTGTCTAACGTCATATTTGGTCCAGCAAAACTTTGTGTATGTGCACTTCTTCTTCTTCTTCTTCTTCTTATCCTCCTCCTTCTTCTTCTTCTTCTTCTTCTCCTACTTCTTCTTCTTCTTCTTGAACTATTTGACTGACGGCCAAAACTGCGCAGTCAACAACTGCAACTATGACTCAAGTCTCACCAAGGTCGCCTCTCTATTTTAGAAGCGACAGAGGTCAAAGGACACGCAGTCACTCTGAAGACGGTGTGTGTGGAATGACTGCTGTCATATACTATAACCGGCATGCTCCCGTAGCGCGTGCACAAACCGTGGGGAAATATTTCTCTCCGCGTGCGGTGGCGCGCGCGCACGAGTGTCAACTATCAATCAACAAAGTCAAAAAAGGCGCGAGAGCGGGCGTCATCACTCCTCGCATTCATTCATTCAACTTACCGATACAACCTGGGCGTCGCCTTATTTCTGATGCATCAGTTGCATTTTTGGTTATTTCATAGGACAAGGCTGAGTCGTGGACTTCAATGCCGCTCATTCCGCACATTTACAGAGAATGACGGTGAGCTGTGGATCTGCAATTTACATGCTCCAGTTTAAAGGTGGCACACCTGTAATTTAGGCTAAATGGAAACGTGCTACCCTGAAGCACAGGCAGACTGTAGGAGTGTAGGAGAAAAAAATTCATATATAAAACCTTGCCTCTGTTTGTACAGTCACACCCATCAGAGTTCACTTAACACCCCAGCTGTGGCAGAGTCATATCGGCTCCATGCGGGAACAAACGCAATTAGCACTCACCAAGAATGAAGAATGTGTTGTGTTTGTTAGCCTCCAGTCTCAGGGCTGAAACATCCTGTCACCTTAGGCCCTTCTTCACGTGTCTGCAGGAATGTGAAGTACAGGTATGTGCAAAGACGAACACAAACAAGCTGACCTGACACACACACACACACTATAATGTCAGTCTGTGTGGTCAGATGGTTTAGTGAACATACGTTTTACATTTCCATTCCATTATACAAACCTCACCAGCTTTAATTATCAGTAGAGAGGCTTTAGATATAGAGTTAGCCTAGAGCTGAAACAATTACTAAGTTAATTTTGACAATCAATGAATTATTAATCATGAAAGAAAACATTTAAATCAGTGGTTCCAGCCTCTCAGAATGACTGGATTTTTAGTCTCCCATGTTAGTGACGTGAATAACTTTGATAACTGAGTAGCCTTGAACAACTGGCTGTCACATGGGATTTAAGGAAATGTCTGTAAGGTAGTTTCCTATGATAAAGACTAGCCCAGTGACTTTTTTATAGATGATTAATCAATAAATCAAGAAAGTCAATGTCAAATGAATCAGTGATCAGTTACATTTGTATAACTTATACAACGTGTATAATTTAAAAATGTAAAACTGTACCTGAGAACAAAAAAATAAGCTTATACCAGTGTGTTTGTTTATTTATGTAGCACTTTTCTGAACACAGCAACAGGAAGAAAAATATTTACAAGAATAATAAAAATAGAACACAATACACAATACATAAGAAAAACACATTTAAAACACTGAAATGCCTTTCGATAAAAATAGGTTTTGAGGCGAGACTTAAAAATGGACAGTGACTCACACAATCTTATTCCATCAGGGAGATTGTTCCAGAGCCAAGGGGCCCCATTAGCTCTGTCCAACAGGTGACGTCTGCATGAGGATCGCAAAGAACTTAACAGTCCATAAGGGGTTAAAAGGTCACAGATATACTCAGGGGCCAGGTTGTGAAGAGTCAATCAAAGCCAGTCAATCCCTCAAACAAGCAGGGGCTATATTACACTGGCATGACTTTGAGTTCATGAATGGCATGAATTCATGTTACTGTAGATACATTCAGTGCAATTTAAAGCACACTGAAAGCACATTAGACAAGACGTCTAATGATATGTAATAATTATCATGATTCTCACTGTTTAATCACAGATTCAAATCACATAATGAAGGATCAGGATTTTTTGACTAATGCTCTCAGTTCTCTCTATAAGTTTTAGGTATATGTTGCTAATCAAAGTCAGAGAGACCTTTATCAAAAATCATCATCGTGGCTCGATTTGAAGACTTTAGGACACCAAAGGAATCTAATTGTAGCTCATTTGTTATTTTTCCAAAAATCGCACAATTTTTGATGATGATTGGATAAGTTTTTTTTAATACAGTGAAAACCTTTGATGTAGCTTTTGGTGGTAAAAAAATGAACTTTACTCCAATCAACATGAATAGAATAAAACAAAGTTCTTCTCTTTGAAGTTAGTCCATGGCGTGCTCTGTTCCCACAACGTCCAAGCTTGATTGTAAGGCTATAGATAACAGGCGTACATTCCAATTACCACTTGAACCAACAGTGAACACTGTGTCCCGAACCCTGACATTACCTTCCATAGAAAGAGAGACACTGGAGCACGGCTTGGAGTTCACACATTTTCACCCATTATCAGCCCATTGTGCTGCGCTGACCTGTAATCTTGACCTTGAGCTGTGTTTCTCTCTGGCTCGCAGCATACCACCACCGATAAGTGATGTGCGGAGAAGTAATGTGTGGATTTCTCATCACATTTGACTCTTGCTGTGTATAAACCGAAGCAGTTCTAAAGTATTAGGAACAACAATGTATTGCATCAAGTGAGAACACTATACTCAAGTCTCTCAACCATGAGAGCCGTTTATTTCTGTTAATGCTCAGTGGCTCACATTGATCTCTGCCCTTTGTTTTTGAGCTCCAGAGAAAAAGTGCAAAACTTCTTCCACAGGGGAAAGAGTAGGATAGTAAATCTAGTTGCCATGGAAATAGATGTATATTTTATTGGCGCGCCGGTCTTTCCTCCTGTGGTGTAACAATGCCCCCTAGTGACATCTCAGATGGCCTCTCACACCAGGGAAGCAGCAACACCAGCTAGATGCAGTCATTTCCCAGCCTCACTCCAGCAAGCTCAGGAAGCTTGAAATGATTTACAGTGACCAGGCTTTTCTCTCAATTTCAGCAGGAAGTATTAAAACATTACTTTTTGATATCATCTGTTTACACACTTCCCAGAGAGGCCGGGAGGTGTGAGATGACTCCTGAAGTCAAATATACATTTGAGAGCTTATGTTGAATTTTGATATTACAGGAGATGACATGGCACTCTGTATCAAAGGGGTCGATCTCACAATGTGGATGGAGTGTGGCCATTTTTTTTCTAAGGTGCATTTGAGCTTGAAACATAATTTCACCCACCTGCAGTGTTTGCTGCCTGTTTGAAAGTGAGGGTATGTATGGATGATTTTTTTCAGTTAATTAAGTAGAAGATGTTCTTCAGGTGCTTCAACTGCTCCATGCGCTGTATCTAATGTGGAGATACATTTTTATTCATTGCATATAAAACTCTAGAGGGCGCTTCTGAGTTTATCACCCTGTGGTTTCCACACCTACATATGCATACTGCCGTCTATACAGTTATCGCAGTCATCTCAGGTATAGTTTCTTGACACAAAATAAAATATTATATCCAATAATAAAGGCTAGTGACCTTACAGTAAGACGAAAAAAACACAATATTTCCAAAATGGCCCTGCAACTTGCAAAGATGCCATGATTTTAATGGCCTCAGCTCCCTACGATAAATATCTTATCCATTACAAACAAACAGAACAATCATGGACAGTGAGGCTGGATGTGAGGAGGATGTTACAGTTGTTACCAAAGTGAGATCTGGTTGATGTGGGCTCCTTTTGATGGTGATAACCAAGTGCATTTTTGCTCAGAGGAAATTTAAATCCCAGACTACAGGATATATATCAGATTCCTTCGGCCATATAACCCAAAATTCAGTGCACAGGCTTTTTTTGACTTATCGTCATTTTGTCATTACAAAGCTATCTTTCAGACTGTGAATACAAGCGACGCTTCAAGGATTATCCATAGCACGAGGCTGAACCACTGCTTGATGTATGAAATCATCCAATTATGAATTTCTTTGTACTGAAACCCAGCATGTGGGCACACTGACCTAAAGATGGCAGGGATCTCCCCCTGCATCTATTCATTTCAGTGTAATATTCAATATCAGCCTGACATGCAGAACATGCAGAACTCAGGTGTTCTTTGCAGCGTGTGATTCAGACAGCCTGTCCTTTGAGTGTCAGTTTCATAAAAGAGTGACAGAATAGAAGAAAGAGCCGGCAGAGAAAGGAGGCTGATGTGCAGAGCAATGCTCTTTTTGAGGATGAATGCGTCAAAGAATACAGAACAGCATCTGAGGAAAAAGCTTACGCTGCATGCAGGTTTTCTAATGACTGATGTTGTGTGGACATCACTGGTGACAATAAACACATCATGTAAAACTATAGTAATAATGGCAATGAATTATATCATATTTGCTGCACAACAAGTTTAGAGCATTGCAACAGGCCGTAAATAGAGATAGATTGGGAATAAATGGTGAATGATAAGTGCAATCAAAGCCAGCTGCCTTCACTTATTGACTCAAGGCCCAGGGGTGTGAATGTGTGTGAGAATGTGTGTAATATCAGTGTTGCAGTGGAATAAGAGAAGTTACATCATCACCACTTAGCCATATTACAAGCAGCTCGCTAAACTATTGGTGCCCAAGGGAAAAATAGAAATTGAAATGTTAAACGATTTTAATACACGTGCATATTGGGAATATGTGACTAAGGGTTGCATTTATGCTCTGTTACATTGTTCTCTGCTCTGCGTGTATATTTTTCTCTCTCTCCGTCTCCCTCTCTCTCACACTCTGTGCGTGTGCATGTGTGACAGATGGATAGAATGAGCTTGTTTGTATGTATGTGTCTTCCTTTATATGGTGCTGAGGAAAACACAGTCGTATATTGAATCGCTGCCACACAAATGAGAACATGACGACATGATATCACAGGATTGTGTGTAGCTGAAATGGTCTTGCTGTCTATCTAAACAACAAAAACTATTTGGTTTGTCTTAACTACAACATCATTTTATACCTAACTTAAAAAATTAATTAATCTAAATGTAAATAAAAGGCCACCAATAATGATTTGATAGTACTTAGTTCAAACTGGTCAAAGTCAAACTTGATGCACTTTTTCCCAATGACAAAAACTCTTTAATAATAGTAACCGTCAGACTTATAGAATAGTTATTTGTTATCTATAAACAGCTTTTCCTAATAGTACACACATGAGCACTTTCAAAGCAAGGATTTATATATAATGCATAGTACTGAATAGATTTTCCATTTCATGTCCACCCACAAGTCAACATGTTGGCCATGAAAGGATGCTTTATGTTAATTAAGATGTTTGAATAATTCATGTATTTGACAACCTGAATGCTAAGCTATACAAATACATCAGGAAACAGATGTGTTCACTCTTAACCAGCTAATGATCGCTCCAGAATATCTGAGAGCCAAGCATACACAGTGCTGTTAATGGTGAACAGAATGAGAAAACTTTGCACTATTTCTGCATCATTTGCCACCAAAAAATGTGCAAGTTAACACTCAAGAAGTGCAGAGTAGTCACTCATGACCAGCTGTTTGAAGCTGACTGCTGCTTCTAGCATTTACTCGGGTTTGACGACGGGAATGCGTGTGTTGTGTGTTGTGATGCCGGTGTCTCATTGCTACTAAAGCACACCTCTAAAAATCAACAGTGATCATTTTTGTTTTTACACACAGGCTAATATGCTTGTGGTCTTTAATGTATGCTAAGTGAAGGAGAATCGTTGTGTGCCATTGACAAGCAGAGAGTGAAAACATTCATTAGGAAGTGACTATTGAAAATCCATACAGCAGTCTGCACCTTAGACCTATACATATCTAAATCCCAGTCACCTGTGATAGATCTTTTCATTGGATACAGGAGAAAAAAAGTATAGAGCTCTCTTTGGTGGGTGGCATCCCCATTATTTGTTCCATCACACTGCAGGGTCCATGTATAAGCCTCTAATGCTCTCAGAATGAAGGTAAACACAACTCCCAACTGACTGGCTAGCATTTTATTTAGGGAGGAACGCTACAAGGCCAAGCAGTACTTGTCAGGTTAAGCAAGCTGGGTGAAGCTGGAGATTTCCCCAAACACATTTTCTCTGCTAATTATGCTGTAGATTTGGTTTTTATAACTACTGGAGCACGGTGTCATTTAAATAAGCACTGACCCATGTCAGTGAATTCATAAGATGTTTTCAGAGATTCAAACAGATAGCATGCATACGAGTTCCTATTAAAAAAGTTAATGAAAACAACTTTTACATTTGTGAAGTAAATATTACTTTCTCTATTTTTATTTATTTTTGTCCTTTTAAGTATCTTTAATATTGTCATTATTACTTCCATTACTGCCATATGTTCAAGATGTTCATGATGTTGGGTGTGAATGTATGAATATAAAAACCAATAAATACATGTCTAAATAAATAAATAAAATAAAAATTACTTTCTCTCTTTCTGTCCAGTTCTGGTCTGTAGAAATATTAAAGGGAGCAAATTGTGGCCCTGCAGACACCAAAGACTGTGTGTGATTGTTGAAGATTCAAGCAGGGTCTTTGAAAAGAGAAATTGCCGGTCTCGTGTGAAGCAGCTTGACCTTGTAGGTTCAGTGGTTCTATTGATTGCAGATGTCGGACACCTGAATGGCCAGCACATATTGAGCCCTGAGCACAACATACTCACGTGTATGCTAACACAATGATGAGTCAATGAAAAACCAGTGAAATGAGAGCTGAAATATTTATAAGTAATGAATATTTAGTTGAGAGTACTTTTGCATCATCTCCCATAACAGTTTTACAGTTTAAATATTTATAGCTGCTTAAATAAATGGAGGAGCCCCACAGCCTAAACATTGGGGATGTCTAGGTGAGTATAGACACGTAGCTTTGTAGTCTCTATGGATATAAAATGTTTCAGTAGTCTAAAAGCATCATTTAAATCTGTGTCTCTATCAGGCAGTAAGGTAAAGCATCTCTGGATAGCAGGATAGACTTCCTGTCGGAAAATTCATAGCACACGGCAAGTTGTTCCATTTAACAATCTCCTCTTCCCACCCTTTACCGCACTTAACACCTCCCCTCCCCCTGTCCTGAGTGAAACTAAAGCATTAAAGCAATTTTGATTTGGTTATCACTTTATGTGTTGCCTTTGGCAGATTTTATATCCAAATGAGCTGCTCTGGAAATGCCTGTTCAGACTGGCATGAGGACGTGGGCAGCAATGTCTGCTGCCACCTGCTCCTTTTCCAATGTTTTCTGCTCAGCAGTGCAAGGCTACTGGCAGTGAGTCTAATTCTGTCTGCACTGCGACTTTAGGATCTAGGGACCTTTTACCAGGGCTGTAAAGACATCTAGAGATGATTATGTCAGTGCAATTTAATCTTGTCAAAACTTCAAGGTTGGCCTAAAGGTAATGATACTGAATATCAACAAACTACTGTAAGAAACTTTGCTGTACTGATTCCTGGCACTTGGTGAGTTGAAGTCATCAAACTTGCACACTATTTGCACTAAGGTGACTGTTGTCACAGGCCACAAACACAGTTTGAGAGCCCTCAAGTGAGACACTAAACTTAAAATGACTGCTAAGGATGATGCACTGCCGCTAAGAGTAAGACTTCTGAGGCTTTGTGCCTGATGTTGACTTGAAAACTTATCTTTAAAACTCTGCTTCTGTAACATTGGTACATTTTGCTTGGTTGATATTTCAGTTTGGAGGTGACTCACTTGTGTGAAGCTTTGTTGTAACAGTTGTTCCCGCTGAAATTGCAGGTGCAACAGCTTCAAACAACGTGAAACTATTGAATACGGCAAAGGGAACTTCTCAATAAACATATTCCACACTCTGGATAAACTGCTTTAGCAAAGAGCACCAGTGGTCACAAGTAGCCCCTCACCAACGCCGACTAAAAAACACTTAACAGGACATTTGCTTGATAACACTACAAACTGCAGCCTCTGAATGACCATTGAGCTGAATCAACACCTCTAACAGCACAACTGACCATTGCAAGCTGCACCCACCTTATGTTGTTATTTTGTCCATTACATGTACATAGGAAGGAAAATGTTATAAAGAATGACTAGACTGCAGTAAGGGAGGCACTTAAATCAACATGAGGTGGCATTTTTACTGTAATCAATATCTTGTATATCAATATTAAAGTCAATTGCCTGGTGCTAAATTGATTTAATTGGCTAAAACTGTGATTAAGATAAGTATCGGCAGCCTCTGATGCACAGAAAAGGTTTTCTAAGTGCTTGTAAATTGTGATCCATATCATGGCCACATCCCCAGTAGAGAGTTTTGCTTCTTGTTGCGTCTGTATATTCCCTCGGGTGTCACCCTGGACAAGTTTGTTAAATAGGGCAAAAGGGATCAGAGCTGATAATGGATAGAGTAATTTTCCCACCAGTCTTTCATTCACACCATCATCTGTTGTTGCAGGGAAGCTTTAGCTCACTTCCTGCTATATGAATATTGCTTTATTCCTCCTTTGTGTTGTGAAGCAACCTCTTTAGCAGTACAGGACTCCTGAGCCCACGGCCCAGTGACTCAAAATTTAAACAAAGGCAGAGGCTTTCAGTTCATCAGGACTAGTTCCTTTGTCTAACCCATACAAACCATGTATAATCAGTGTCTTAAAATATCTTATATGATAATTCATTGGTGGTGAAATGCCACCAGCAGCATTGTCATTTGGAAAAAACAAATTTATTTCCTTCAGGCTAAGCTAAGTTGATAGAAAATATAGGTTTATTTCAAGATATTTTATTATCTAACCTGTGCTTACTAACATTAGTAAATTAATGCAAGTTTTTATATGGCCACCTATATGATAAAATGTATTGCTGCCCTATGCATATTCATAAACAGACAGACAGACAGGCTCACAGACAGATAGTGCCTCCCTCTGCTGAATTTACTGGACTCACCCCAGGTCAGACTTCACCAGCTGGTTTTTAATTGCAGGTCTCTTCTCTAGCCAAGCAAATTTTTTTATTGACCTACAGGAGGAGGATTTATCTCAAAGTGGATCTTTCCCTTCATTAGCCCCTAGCAAGGCCTCCCTATAGTCGAGAGTAAATTCTTGATCTTCCAAAGTAATGGACCTCCACAGCCATGGAACTGCAGTATGCAATAAAAGGCATGCTGGCCCATTAGTCTTCTATTCAAGGCTGTTGAAAAGAGTCCAGCTAATGAACTAAGGCTAACAGAAACACTGAAAAAAAAGAAAACAACAAGGGAAACTGACTGAGGCAATATGAGAGAGAGAAAGAATGAGAACCCCCTCAGGAGTGTGATATATTTAAGTGAACTGAAGAAGACACCCAAATCATTTTAGATTGACAATCGCATAGGTGAAAGATGTTTTTTTTATGTTCACATGTATAATACAAAAGCACGAAGAGAAGATTTATGGTTTAGTGAAAAATAGTTGTGATGTAAGCTTACACATTTGCAGGAATAGCTGTGAATTTTTTCATGAAATAATAAAGCAAGCTACTGTGTTTCTTCCTGCCAAATTGACAAATTGTCAAATTACTTTCCATTTACAAGTGACAAATTGCCTCCCATTTCTACCTCTGTGTGTGTGAGTGTGTGTGTGTGTGTGTGTACAAGAACCTCCACTTTCTGGTCTTCAAATTCATGCGTTTTCCCCACACAGCCTGAAGAATTCCTGTGTCAGGTGTGCAGTTTGGAGTTGAGCAATGTTCCGTGATCAAGAAACATCATAATTAACATCTTAAATCCTATTTGTAGTCTGTACATTTGAGATTTCCTCCACCACCTTTGTAGGAAATTGCTGTGTTTGGCTGTCTGTTAAACCGACCTGCCGAGTGAGCAAATTAAGCAGTGATGTTTTCCCTCTACAAAACTGGGTTAAACATGGGGGTCGCTGCATTGTGCGATAAGCACAGATCTTGCAACCATTTGCACTTTGCTTTGTGCTCTCCCAAAATTAGACGTGCTGGTAATACAGGAGAATTTACATCGAGCCTTCGTAATGGTTGAGAAATAAAACCTAATGACTTTTGCAGCTTAACACACACATTCGAGGCACAATACTCATTCCTATCATACACACACATACTGCAAGTGCACACGCACACACATGCAGACACACTCACACACAATGAAGGAAGTAATACCTTCAGGGGTTTGCTATTAAGATGGTTAATCCCTAGGCCTCGAGAGGAGCAGGATAAAATATTCCTGGAGGAAGCTTTTCACAACAAGCTCCTAGGATCAAGTGCATGAATAAATTACAGGCATAATTAAAGGAAATGTCAAATGGCTGCTGTATGGAGCGTTATTAACGATGCCCTGGCCATGTTAAAGGAACCTGGGCCTGAAATGAGGATGATCGATGTAGGTTTAATGGGGTTCCTAGTAGACTGAGATAATACAGTTAGGTCTCAATGAGGCCCAGCAGAGATACTGTGACCTGTGATTGTTGTGTTTGGGAGGGAGAGGGGTAATATACAAGAGTGTTAGATTGCTGTGGTAGTAAAGAAGACGGATCCAGCGTTTGTGTATGAGAGAACGAGACAGACAGAGTAATGAAGGGCTGTTGTTTATCCGAGACTGGGAGTGTTTGGATAGAGAGGAAGGGAGTTGGAGGAGTACTTTCTTTCCAGTCATGTCATGGGAAATACATCTTTTCAACATGAACCAATGCTGTCAGCGGATGCTTATCAAAAACCGTGAAACGTCAGCCTTCTGCAGCTCTGGACGTACAGCAACCCAATTTCTTTCAGTTGGCAAATGCAGTTTTCAATTATTGTCAAGTCAGCTAAAGTAAATTTTCTTTACACAGCCCAAAATCACAAATTAGTCTCAGAGGGCTTTAGAGTCTAAACATACAACACCCTCTGTCTTTCCTTAGACCCTCAACTTGGACAAGTCAGGGGAAAAAAACTCTTCAACAAGGTTGGAAAAAAGAGAAACCTCAGGAGGGGGGACGAACCTCAGGCTGGACAGACATGCTGATGTATATAGAAGGCAAGAGCAGGACTTTTAGAATTACAATATGAATGCAGTGAATCATGCTGGGTTATAATAGCATATTGTTGCCATGACAATGACTGTCAGTGGTACACTGGTACAGTGGCACAGTGGCACCGGTACACTACTCTTAGGGTAGTGACTTTTTTGAGGGCATGCTAGTTCTCTTCTATCCCACAATCCTGATACTGCAGCTGAATCCCTCAGTCATTAGATTTTAACTTGCACCTGTACCTTAATTACAAAGGGAGAAATGTCCCTAACTTCAATATCATCATTATCATCCAGTTTTGTATTTGTTCAAGAGCGGGTCCCTGCTCCATTACATTTCCATAACGAGCCAGGCGCATTATTTGTGCACAGAGTGGCACAGTGGAAAACTGGTTCAGTTGTACCCACAACACTTCAGTGCGCTCCAATCAGAGAGTAGCTTTAGCGATGTCATTCAGCCCCCATGCAATACCCCACTTGCACACAAAGAAGCCACACTCACACATTTTTGAGCAATTTTAACACCCCACTCTGCAGCTCCACGTTTTCAGCCACTTGCAGCTCATTATATTGCTTTCCTGCTACATGTATGCTTGAGTCCCAGTGGCTCTTACTGACCCCACATGTTATAACTGGCAGCCACTCCTAGCTCATAAGCTCACGCAGGATGATTTTATGCTGCCTGCCTAGTGTGAAATGAAGGCTTTCTGAAGTAAACAAGTGACTGAAGTGACTGGTGAAGAAAGTGGAGCCAAAGCAACTGGCAGGAAAAGCCAAGTAACATTTTGCACTAAATAGTGAAGGTTAGGACAAAAGATTAGAGAAGTAGGTGTTAGAATGGGTGGCCAACAGACCTGTGTGTTTGTTTTGAGTGTGCTGAGAACAAGGCAGAGAACTACATCTTAATCCACTGCTGAGATGCATTAAGCCATAGTTTACATTCACATTCAATCAACGACAGAACAAGCACAGGTGGAACTAATAACATTACTGGTGGCTCTGGCCCATTGATACGTGGGAGTAAAGCACAGTTGTGAGCAATCAGGCAAAATTGCAAAACTAAAATAAATGCAGCAATTTGTTAATTTTAAGCTTTTGCAATTCCTCAAAGAACAGGTCAAAAAGTAAATGTGAAAAACAACGAACAAAGGCTGTACTTTACAGGTCTTCATAGCTTTTGGTCATTGTAGGACGAAAGAGGAAGAGGCAAGAATTGGCATTTTGAGAAAGATGCTTATTGGCTTTCTTGGCCAGAGATAGATGAGAGGATTGATACCACTCTCACATCTTCCCGTTACATGAAGCCAGGGCCAGGAGCAGCCTGTTAGCTAAGCTCTGCATGAAAACTGAAAGCAGAGGGGGAAAAGCTTGTCTGGCTCAATCTGACCAAAGGAGAAAACAAAATCTGTCAACCGCTATCTCTAAAGCTCGCTAATTAAGGCTTTCTTAGCTCTTATAATAAATCAGCACCAAAACCTGAACTGTAAAAACAAGTTGCAGTATTTGGCAACCTTATGGTGACGATGGGACAGACGCTGCACCTGGCCAACAAATGCCATGCTTTGGCACTGACTGTAAAACTCAAACTTGGGTATTACAGTTCTGTTAGAAGTAACTTAAAAACCGACATAAGATGTTTAATATAAAATGGTAATTAGCTCCTGGTAGGTAGACCTAGTTATCTTTGGATTCACCTTTACTAAGCTAAAAGTGTCCTTGCTGTGGTTACATATCAACCTCCAATATTTGACTGTTGTTCTCACCATGAACAATCACTTCCTGGTAAACAATCAAGATCATTCTAGTTCCTGTCTATACTTATAACTTCTTATATCGTCGTAAAAATTAAAGTTGATTCATTTTATTTGGCTCTAAATCAGAATAATTAAAGGCTTTTTGGATCCTACATGTTCATTTCCAGAAACACCACATTCCTGTTGATGTACTGGATGTCTTGCATTTGTATCATTACTTATTGCAGATTATTGTAAATACTACACACATGGGCTTCAGCCACTGTTGCTATGGAGAAACAGTCAGCCAGAGGTGTGAATCAGAGTTGTGATAAACATCATCATTGCAACTCCAAGCAAAACACAGCAGTGTTGTTGCTGAATTCATCAAGTATTAACTCAGAATCCAACCTAAATTGATTTCTACTGCTTAATGTTTTATCTGACGTCTATAAAGCTCTTTAGCTTCTATTCAGACTCGTGGGGAACTTTTAAGCTCTCTGATTGATATTTTGTTCTGAGACGTATGACTAATACCAGCTCAATTCTTGGCGTTGGAGTCAATCCTTTGGGATTCTGCATGGCTGCATGACATCATCTGTTCTACCACAAGGTGTTCTACTGGATTCACATCTGCTGAGCAGTTATCATTGTGGAGATAGTCATTAGATGATGGTCCATAAAAGGTGGCCATAAAGGGATGCACTTGGTCAGCAACAATGCTTGCTTAGGGCATTCAAGGGGTTATTGATCGGTATCAGGACTGGACAGTAGCAGAGAACTTTTGAGCACTGTACTCAAACATTACGACTATTGTTTTGGAAACATAACTTCCAAAACTATTGTACTTTTGACTCCATCACAATTCTCTGAAGAACTCTTTGAGGCACAGAATTTAGTTGGTGAATTTTCTATTATTTTGGAAATGTGATGGACCATATGTTGTTTCCATCAAAGGAGTAAAGAAAAAGTCACAGTGAGCTCCACTGTCAGTCACGTTTGAGCCTATAAGTGACCTAACCATTATATAAAGATGAGGCAGAATATTCCCCACTAAAGACCATGATCTGATCTGAAGTCTGTGTTTGAAATGTTTAGAAATGAAGATATATTTTTAATGTACACTGTGTTTACCATGACCAGACTTCAAAAGAAGTATGAAAAAGCCAGTTTGACTCTAGAATCAGCCGTGTTTTCATGGCTAGTCCTATAGAGCCTGTAGCATATTCTACCAGCTTTTTATTCTACAGGCTCCTCAGTCAGTCAGTGGGTTGTTTCAGGCTCATTTGATTCTGTAGATGGTTTTATGTTATGGTGTATGTTATGTTAATTTATGTTAGGTTTGTTATGTTTCAATTCTTGTATAGTTTTTAAATCAAGGACTCGAAAAGTTTAACTCAAGCAAAATCTGAGTGAGCAACATTCAGGGTACTCTGGATCAGAGTAATGTTTGACAACTTAGTGAATGGATCTGTGGACTTTGGTATCAAGGGCCCAAAATGTGCCAAGAAAAAAATTCCCCATTCATGATGATTCATGATGCTGATGCCAAATTCTTAATCTGTCTGGCCGCTCTGTATTCTGAGGTGGGTTTCTGCTCATCACAGTTATAAAAAGTGGTTACTACAGCCTTTCTGTCAGCTCCAACCTGTCTGGTTATTCTCCTCTGACCTCTCCTTCACATCAGAGCTGCTGCTCGATGGATGTGCTTTGTTTTTTTAGTGGCGGACTGTGACTTTGGGCCTTCAATACGACCATGGGACCACACATGGCAATAAACAATCAAACAAAGTAATAAAAACAATATCCAGATGTCTCATGGAAGTTCAACATATTAAAGGTTCCTCAGTATAAAATGGTACTTTTCATACTGACTCGTGCTTGAACACTGCAATACCCAACATAAATTCAAACATGGGAAAAATTAAGACACAAAATTTAACAAAAGGTCAATCTACAATCAGTCATAATGCTCAGAATGAGACCAGCGGTGAAAAACCTGTAACTTGTGCCCATGAAGCAGCCAACAAAGACATTCTGCTTCCTAATGGCAGGCGAAGCAATGATTTCTATTAATTTATTTTCAGGAACATCATCATCCAAATACACTGCAGTGATCAAATTTTCCCTGTGGTAAACTATCGTGAGACTTCCCCCTCTGCCAGAGACGTGGGGGTGGCAGGTGTACACAACCCCAGGAGGAGTAGTGCTTTTAGCTGTGAAAAGTCTTCAGGCTGTTACCATGTTTCTGTAAAACACAGAAATCAACTGAAACTGCCCTCGTCAACACACTTTAACACCGTCTCTGCAGAACATTTACTGGCCAGCTACTTCAAGACACCTGAAATATCTGAGACTGTTATGCTCTGGGTCTGGTCTGGATAGTTGCCCACTTGCTGCCAGTCATTAGTGCAGCTTTCAGTCCAGTCTCATGATGATGATGTATTATCATAGAAAATGTGGTGTGCCCGTTTTAGACAGTATTATTTGATGGTTTCATGGTCCACACCACAGTTATCTTGGTAATGGCTTGACACACTATGTTTGGCTTGGCTTGTAATCACAGCCTGTGATATCTGCACGGCAATGTGCAGAAATGAGCTCTCTGCAGACTTGTTTTCTATATTTTTGAGAAATCGTTTAAAAGTAAAACACCAATGACCGCATGCTCCCGTGATAGTTGGTGACAGCAGTAGTGTCTCAGGTTTTTTTTTTTTTTTTGGTGTGTGTGTGTGTGTGTGTGCAATGTTCTGGTGTAACGCAAGGGGCGCACTTCTCCACCAGGTGCGCCTTCCTTCCATGCTGCACCTTCCCATCCCAGCGCTGCTGGCTCTGGCTGCTCCATTGCCTCCCTCATCCGCCCTCAGCCCACTTCTTCTTCTTCTTCTTCCTCTTCTCCTTCTTCTTCTTCTTCTTCTTCGTCTTCGCAGGGGAGAGCCGACTTGATGCGCATAATAAATCATCCCCGCAAGCCTCGTCCTCGAGCCCAATTTCTGTCGCGCTTGTTGGATATGAGATCGTAAACACGGGCGCGAGTGGAGCCTCTTTAACCGGGGATGTTTCAAATGTGATTCAGCACAGCAAACAACGTGGGTGTTGTGTGTGTGTGCGTGCGTCTGTGTAGCCTATGTGTGTGTGTGGAGACTGTGTGTGTGTGTATGTATGGGTTTTTTTTTTTGTTTTTTTTTTTTTTGGTGGGGAGTGGAGGCGAAGGAGGAGAGCAGCGATATGAAACGCGTGTGTTTATACCTCCTGCGTTCCCCGTTATCGCTGACTGACCACCGGCTCAGTTTCACCTGTATGAACGACCTTGCGATTGTGACCGAAATTTTCCTAACGAGGTTTCCATGGAGGATCATTGTGGTGCTTTTTCCGTGAGGGTTGAATTTGGTTCCTGTTGGTCGGAAGATATCACAAGATAAGAGGTGAGACTATATATATATATATATATATATATATAAATATATATGTAGCCCATGCGCGCGCTTTGCATTTTGTGAACGTGCATGGATACAGAGACATAAATTATTTACACAGTGATATTTAACATTACAGCCTTATTTGTTCACTCTCGCAGCTTCACAAGTCGACCAGTCTTTGCCTGCTATCCCGAATTGGCCCATTTTCTATTAGTATATATTTGATGTTTTAGGCTGGGAGCAACGTGACGTGCTCTCCCAACTGCAGCCAATTCCTCCACACTGAGGAGTCTGATTTTTTTTTTTTTTTTTTTTTTTGGAGGAGCATGCATTCAGAAACACTTTTTGAAATATTTATTTATTTATTTTTGGACACAAGGTGTTGCTCAGCCTCAGCCATGCCTTTCTTTGTTAAAGTGATGCAGAGATGCGGTCACATGTGGTGTTTTAGCCTCTAACTGCTCCTTTAGGTTCCTACCTGGTGTGATGCAGAGCTTCACTTCACCTCACCCTTCTGGGAGCCACAGGCAAACACAAATCATGCAGACAGCATGTTTTATGACTAAAATCATTACTTGCATGTGTGGTGCTTGATAAACAAGACACCATGAACATATGCAGCTCCAAATATGAAAAATCTATATATCTCTAGTAAACCTCGAGAAGAGGGTGCAGACACAGACACACCATTCTAACCTTCCCTTCAACATTCACTTGATAATTGCATACTGGTATGTCAGCTGAAATATCTGTGATGAATGCAGCTGGGGCCTTAAAAGTAAGTACACTCCCACTCTCCTAGCAGGGCTATTTGTTCAAACAGCGTGTTACTTGGATGCAGGCAGAGTGTGATGGAGGTGGTAGATATAGTGATAATACATCATTTTTTGTGCCTTTGTGTGTGTGTGTGTGTGTGTCATTTAACCCAGTGGTTTTGGTATTGGTATAGTAGTCTCCTTGATTGAGAGTGATTCACCCAGTAAGGCTTTCTCACCACCTTCTATCACCGTCATCGTTAGCACCATTATGCATGCAAGCTGTGAATGTGTGTGTGTGTGTGTGTGTTTGTGAGTGTGTGTGAGAGAAAGCCGGTGGGTGCCTACGTGCGTGCGCGTGTGCTTGACTGTCTTCCACAGTATGTACGTGCGAATCACTGACTGATCTGATCTGTGTAGGCTAATATCACTGTCAGGATTCTGTAACACTGTATTTGCAATTGTAAATGATTTATTAGATCTGCATAAAAGAAAAGAAGAAAAAAGAGAGCACATGGCATCAGCTGTTACACAGTGCCATCCCCGACAAAACCCAATTACAAATGTAAACCATAACATGCAAAGTCGACAGCAGTGTAATACCCAATATACCTTCCACACACCAATCCTCTGTCCTGAGATGCCAGCAGTTTGCACACTGTGGTCCTATCACTGAGGTATGGCGTGCAGGACTCTTTTTGAGAGGCAGCGTACCAATCCAATTTTGCAGACTTTGGGGGAAGAAAAAAGGCCTGAGCAAACATGAAAGGTAGGGAAGAAAATCCTGGCTGAGACCCCACGTGTCTGATTTGACATCCAGGCAGCTGACAAACAATTAGACCCTCTATAAGTAGCGCTGTGAAGCTGGCTTGCCCCAGGATTAGACCACAAATGAGCCCCACATCATGGCTTATGTCTGCTAAATGGAGAGTAAATGTGTGTATGGCGGCAGGGTGTTGTAGGTGTCGTACACTGTGAGAAAGTGAGTTTGGTGTGGAGGTGTGTGTGGGTTGTGTGACATTTTGCAGATGGTTGGTATTATCTGCCTCTGCTCTTAATATATCTTGAACAAGTCTCGAGGAAACTTCGTCTGTGGATCACCTAACATGCATGTGAAACCACTGTACACATATATGCCACATGTGTGGATGTGTGTGTGCGTGTGTGTGTGATTGCTCACTGAACTGCCATGTTATTGCTGGTTCACCATTGTGTGTATGTTTGACATTTCATAATTGCATCATTACTCGCTCAGTCTCCTCCCGCACGAAGCGGGTGCATCGCAATTTGCAACACATGCTACAAGCAGACACACACTTGCCCTTGATTATGGACCTGGGTGGAATGGCTTCCTCATCAGGCTGTCTTGATTCACCCCAGCATGTGGGGAGACACATGCTGCTGTGGATGAATCTAATTGATTGGATGGCACCCAATTCCCAGGTCCAAGTCTCCTCAGGCAGCCAGAGAGTGAATCCGTCCAAGTGAAGGATGAGCTTAGGCGTTGGTCTCTCCCCTAATAGATTGGCATGGGCTTCCTCCCATATGCTTCTGGTATCACCCTCAGACATCTCTGGGTGTAAGTTGGCCACAGCACAGGGCACAACGTGACACTGCCTGGATCTTCACCGATTAGAAATGTGAGAACAAATAGAAGGGATGACACGTCCCACACCCAACTCCACCTTTGTTATCATTGTTATTATTATTTCCTTTAACTTTAAATCACACTTCCTCTGTCTTCACCTCCTATGTTTGATAAATAGAACATTGAAGGTGGGATAAAAGCGCTGGGGTTCACAGAGTTTGGTATTTTACAACAAAATTCTCGCTCCAACAGGTCAAGCTCCCCTCTCTCGGTGAACACGAGTGCCATTTCAAAGCTTATTGGATGAAAGTCTCATTTGCCCTTGGCTGCCAAAGATGATGTTGCTATGGAAACAGCTTCTACTGTTATCAATCATCGACCGTCTGGCAGGTAAACCACCTTTTTATATGAGTAATGATTCTTTCACGTTTGGACATTTACACTTGCGGGATGGTGGCGGAAGAGCAGAAAATTATGTCAGTGTCAGAGATGATAGGATGGCCCGGGTTTAAAGGAACACTCCTCAGTATTGACTTCCATTCATAACGCACACGCACGCACACACACACACACACACACACACTGCTCCCAGTCTTCTTCACTTGCCTCTGAATATAACCTGATTGAGAAACATTTGCTTTTGTTTCCTTATCTTCTAAACTCTTTTTCTGAGCACTTAGAAAATTAAAGCATCACACAACCACAGACTATGACTTCTTTTACTTTGAAATATGCGTTTGTTATGAAGTTTCATCATAATGAAAGACTGATCCCCTGAAAACACAACAAATTAAAAAAAAACGTTAGCATACAGTGTGCAACAGTTGAACAGTGAATAATTAACAAATAATGCTTTTCATCTCCTCTGTCACATAACATTTTAATTATTTTTTGAATTAATGCAAAAACGAATTTATGCTTTATAGTCAGAGAAATGACATCCTGATTTAGATGTTGATATTCAGTTTGTTCATTTGGGCGAACCTGTACAGCCTCACTTAATATGAAATATATTTAGTAACTTCCCGTCTTCAGTAATGACTTGTGGGGCCCAAATATCCTGTGTTTCTCTCCAGGGGAACTGATCTGGAGCCAAAGTGGCTTCTTCCCTCTGTCTTTATACTGAGGTTGTTACTGTTTCTCTCACAGACTGTGTGGACAGTGGATCTTATCATGGTCCAAGATGGAGGATGGAGCCAGCTGACTTGTTCATCCCTGTTGACTCCATAGAAGAAGAAGCTACTCTGACCTGTGATGCTAAGGGGACACCACCTCCACAGTACAGGTAAGAGCACTTTATAACATGAAGGCATTTTAAGATAACACTTTATGTTTCAGGTAAAAATGATTCAGTTGAATGAAACAAGTAGAGGTCTCACAAATCAAAAATCTCAGAATGGGTGTAAAAAGTAGACAGTAAAAACACCACCTACGACACCATCTTAGGGCTGTTGAATGAACTTAGAGCCACATAATCTGCGGCTCAATGGCACCTTCTCCCTATTTTTCGGCTCGCTTTCATCACTGAGAGCATCTGTGGAGCTGTTAATGTCACAAGAGTACCCTGTGTAATGTACTGTGATCAGTGCAGGAAACATAACTGGATTCACTGAGATATAAAATATGTATCAAAAGCAATTTAAAATAATTTGCTTTTTTTTTTTTTTAAGCTGGACATTTTTAGGTGAAAATCTTGCACAACCAAAATATATATTGAGAAATGTGAATATATTCTTCACATTGCTGTCAGCCATACATCTTCCCACTCATGCAAAGCCCATTTGAGACATTTACAGCACTGCAAAAAAAAAAAAAAAAAAAAAAAAGACTCCAAGATTATGTTTTTCACATAGAATCGCTTTCACTCTTGTTCATTTCCTCCAAATTAGACTGAAGTCTGCATACAGATAGTCGAAGCAGTGGCGTCATTATGGCTTCACTAATTCATATCGACTAGCGTGCTGCCAATCTGCCTCTTGTCTTGTCTGATACTATCTTAGTGACACACGTGTAGCATCTTAATGATCGTCTCCTCTTTATAAAATGCCATGAGACCAGTGCAGGTTGCTAGACACCAGTTGGCACCAACAAGCATTGATTACAAGTGTCTTTGGCGCTCAACAGTGGAATTACTGCAGCAGAGACACCACAGATGAAGCTGAATGATAGAGGTGGGGAGCACTTACACTCATTATTTCAGGCTTTTCACATTCCCCGCCTAAGACCAGGTATTTCCATGTACTGATTAAAGGTGAGATGAGCATGTTTAACGTGGTGTCTTGTCAAACTGGCTGTGCTAGGCTTTGCATGCCCTCAGCACCTCTCTGCCTCCTCTCTTGAAGTGTAAATGGGCTCACACTGCACCCACCCCCTTCTTCTTTTTTCCCCCATTCCTCTGCCAGTCCTGTCACTCACAGAGATATGAGACTTTTATACTATACACACTATAGCAGCATAATAACTCATGGGAGAAAACCGCATCTCATATGGAAAAGCATCTTCTTCGCAGTGGGCTAGAGAAGCAATGCAGTGAGGTTTTTTTTTTTAATCTAAGGTGACTTTTCTAACCTTCACTTGACCTGAGATGTGAAGCCGGTGGCTCTGGATGGCAGGATCATCTGGAATACTGGAGTTTCTCGCTCAGACAACATGTGTTCCCAAAACGAGTCTCATGCAAAGTAATTGAATTTCATAGTTGCTATTCATTCATCTATCCAACGTTCGGGGAACCGCTGAACAGCAGAGGCACTTCAGAGCAGGTCAGAAAGAGGTGAACATGGTGGATAAAAAGCTGAATGTATCCAGGCGTACGTAGACACATTAACATGTATCACTATCAGATCCACCCTTTGAGATATTCATCATAAAGACAGTCTTTCAAACTTTATTGCCTTAAGAAGTAGTGTGATTTATCTGAACACATGCAGTCACACAGCTGTTATGTAAAATCGTCTTGAATGTGGCAGCAGGCACTCACTAACATTCAATGATTTGGATATATTCTTTAAGAAATTATTTTGAAGGTTAGACTTGAAAGCCTTTAGAAGGTTGGCCATTATTGGCTCCACGTCTTTCATTTCCACTTAAGGAAAGCAGAATAGAAGAAGAATGTGGCTGAAGGAAAGAAAATGTTATTTTTTATGCTTTGAGAAAAAAAGATGAAACATTCTTAAAAAGTGCTCTGTCCTTGAACCCATCAGTGCTCCATTTGTGAATAGCATTTAAAAAGAGATGGGGTGTTGTGGTGACAGAGAATGAAAGTCTTTTCTCGCTGAATAATGGGACTTGTTTTAATCAATGAATTAACCTCATGTTTTCAAGAGTTCTTTTAGGTGCTTCATTTATTTGATAGCAGAATCTAGACCTGCTGTGCAAAGTATTATTTCTTCTTTTAAATTCCCACGCCTGCTAAGTGTGGGAAGGATGTAATGGAAGGTGAAAAAGAGTGTAAAAGGCATCCTTTGTTACATCAGCCCAATGTTACCTCTTGCCAAGCGCTAATGTTTTGTCCTAATGAGAAGTCAAAGGTGGAATAATGTCACATTATGAAAATATAATGTGACAGAGAAGAGGTGATTATGGTTAGACTGATGATAATATCCAGGATGGCTCCTAAAACCTTTATCTTCTGCTTCCCTTAAATAGCAGAGGACAGCTTTGTGTATGATACTCTAAGATTAAACTTTAATGATCCCTGTGGGGAAAATGGGATAGCTGCTGCAGCAAATAGTGATAGAGTAAAATAAAGAAAAGTATAATAAAAACAGAAAAATACAATATCAAGAAGACATTTGCATTTTAACGGTTATAGAAATACCAATAACAGCACGAGTTAAACAAATGACGTGAACACTGCAGTATTATGGATTACAGGATTATTAGAATATAGGCATGATAAATATGCAAAAGTATGAAGTGTGGAAGCATAAAATTAGGAATAGCTTTTATGAATATGTCAGTTGACAAAAATTTAGAGCATACTCACATTTATCAGCATATTTCCCAAATTACCGGGTATGATTCTCATAACACTCTCCAGTTTATTTTATGTGTTGATATCGATCAAAAGATAAATTTGTGGTTTTAAGAGTCTAAAAATATCCCCCTCTCTCGCCCTCTCTCTGGCTTAGGGAGGTTTTCTGAGTGACTGAATAGATTACTGCAGATTTCAGGTTAACAGAGAAACCGACCACAGTCAGGTTGGATGGTGGGTCCAGGTGGATGGAGGTTGGGTTGTGGTGAGACTGTAGACTTTAAATAGAGATGAACTTCTGAAGAGTGGTTTAGAAGCTCAGAGTGGACCACTCCACTACCAGCATCTTACCAGTACCTGACTCTGCTCAACTCATAGCTGATTCAAGAACATACAAAAAGGAGGGAGTGTGACTTCGAGCTGAGACTTCAGTGCATGCCAGCCTGTGGGGAGCTTACGCACACCCGCCTGTCACTCAAAGCGGGCATGCCCTTAATTATGCAGGACTTTGAGCTTTGATAAAATTGGCATGATGGAGGAAATTGGCCCAAGAGATCACAACAGTTTTTGTACCAGGGTGTACTCATATTTTAACACAGTCAGACTCAAGTAGCTGCACAAAGAAGTGCAGTTCTTGATACTACGGTTTTGGCTTCATTTTTCAACCTAAGACATTGCCACTTGGTTGTGACATCACAAATTTACAGAAGTCCTAACAGAATGTTTTAATGCACAGTTTCCACATACAGGCTATGTGAAGTTCTCTGTGGAGTGAGCACTGTAAGAATGTCACAGTAGCCTAACAGAGAAACCAAACCTTCTTCATAATCACAAGACATGGAAATCTCACTTTATACAACATACGTCCTTTCAGAAAGCCATAACTGTAAAGTTACAGCTTCATGCTTCATCCTGCGCAGCTGTGAGAGTCCCCAACACCAGCACAGATACATGTTTTTTTATTCACTTTCTTCCAGTGAGTTACTACAGTGAGTTGTGTTCTCCACTGACCTCCTGTCAGACCACCTTGGTCGATGGAGAACTGCATGGTGCGTTTTGCCAGGGACTGATGGTGTCTTTGCCCTCACAGATGGTCATTGAATGGGACTCACATAAATCTGGGCCTGGATCGCCGGCGGCGTCTGTCTGGGGGCAACCTCATTATAAGCAGTCTGGACCGCCAGCAGGATGTTGGGCTCTACCAGTGTATGGCCTACAACACTGTAGGAGCTATCCTCAGCAGGAGAGCAAGTCTGCAGTTTGCCTGTAAGTTACGGTCAGAGTTTGTCACTTTTTTTAAAGTGTAAGTGCACTTAGCAAATAATGCAGACGCACAACAAACCAACTGGGCGATATTTGCAATATTTATCACGGTGCTGCAACACTGGTGTGAAGCTACATTAAATGTTAAAGTAACATGGGAGCAGCTGGAGTGTGATGACTGTTCATTGCGTACGGTCATACATGCAACCTAAGAATTACTGCTTCGCTTTGTGTTGCTTAGCTCCATCAAAAGTCAGTGGTGTTTCATTGGGCGTACTCTGGGGTAAAGTACTCAGCCAAATTGTGTAAGCAGTGTTTGAGGAATAACTTAATAAGGGCTGAAGCCTGAGCAAACATTTACTTTGACTGGTGCGTAATATGCCGACACTGCAATGAAAGAGAAAATAAGAGTAATGCAAATGAATAAAAGCTACAGCACATTTCTTTATATAAAAAGTACATTGCTGAAAAACACAGTAGGTCAGACTTTTCTCACATCACACATCTTTGGTGGTGAAACCAGTAAATCTCTCATCTCAATAAAGAACTGAATGCTTTCTATTTATGTCCTATTCATTAAGGTCTCTTTTCATGCAGATAACAACAAAACATCTTTTCACACCTTTTAAGATATGCACTGCTGAGGACGTGTGGGGCCCAAAACTATTGACAAATTGTACTGAAAAAATAATAATAATAAAACAAAGAAAAACTCAACAATAATGAATCTTTGTTGAAATAATGTCCTGGTTACACGGGCAGTCTACAGACCTGGCTGATAAGAGTTTTGGGCTATTTTCATCTTCAAATGAAAATAGTCCCCAGTGGACAATGAGTGCAGCGACTTCTGTAAATTACAGAGAGGAACAGGGAGATAACCCGCGAGACGAGATAGCATTGTAGGTAAGTGGATAATAGCCTTTTGCAATTAACATGCACCGGAAAGGACACGTTTCCACCTAAGTGTGTCAGTGTTGGCAAGAAATGTTTATTTAGTTTTCACTTTATTGGATCATTTATTGGATCATAACAATAAATGACCTCTTTAAAAAAAACATATCCTAAGGACCCATCATTTTGTGCTTTTTCTAAATAAAGTTGAACATTACACACAATGAAGTCAGAGCAGCTGCTCTCTCGGAGGCACACTGTTTTATTTGCAAGTTGCAGATGAAACAGACGGCTCGCCCATATGATATATTGATGTCAGTCACAAGAGTTTCACCAAAGTGCGACCATATGTGCGTGCAGTGTCATCTTTAAACTTTATTCTTCTAGTACTATTCTAGTGTTTTTAACTTTGAGTGTGATGGCACACAGAGTTTGGGTTTGCAGCTGAACACACCATGCCATGCTTGTGTGCTTCCTCAGCTTTCCAAGACACATCTGTCACAGGAGTCACAGCCTGTTCTTATCAGCCTCCTTCCAGTGTCATGGAACACTGTCCTGTGGTCTGATACTCTACAAAAGCCCTTGAAACGAGCTTTCATTTCTCTCACCCAGTCTCACCCCTTTCTCTCTCGCAGAGACTGCAGATGTGCAATTCTCATGACAGTTTCCTTATAGGCTCGTTTCAGTGTCTCACAGAAAGCTTTTACTCAGCTCCACTCCACTCTGATATGTGAGATCCTGCAGTGATCACTCTTTTCATTTCTTGCAGACTTAGATCATTTCAAAGTCCACACCAGAAGCGCAGTGTCAGTCCGAGAAGGACAAGGAGTGGTGTTACTTTGTGGAACGCCTACTTCCTCGGGAGGTAAACTCTCTGGCCTTCATCTTAACCTTCAATACCACTTTTGTTTTTATGTTCTAGTGGGCTGTTTTGACAGGATTATAGTGTAATCTCTTTATAATCACATTTAATTCCCTTAATTGCATTTTATATGATGTTTCATCAGTGATGTGCTTCTATTCGTCCTTGTTTGTCTTCCAGACCTTACTTATGCGTGGGTCTTCAACGAGTACCCATACTTTGTTCAACAAGACAATCGGCGTTTCGTCTCCCAGCAGACAGGAAATCTTTACATTGCCAAGGTGGAGCCCTCAGATGTGGGTAACTACACCTGTGTGGTGATGAACAGCATCACGAAGGGCAAAGTTCACAGCTCACCTACGTCTTTGATCCTCAGGACAGATGGTAAGACGCCGCATCTGGCTGTGATGTGACAAGTGCGCCTTTCAGCTGTGATTTAAAGACCTCTCCTTTTAATCATCATACTAGCATGAGTACTCTTTGTCCTGTCATGCCTCTGTGTAGTTGAGTCATCAAGTGCTAATGCCTGTAAGTAACTAGTTGCCCCTCAATGTAGGCCAGCAAACAAAGCACCCAAATCTCTTCTTTGCTGACTTTGCTTTCTTATAATTCGCATTCCCTGTAAAAGCTTTCACTGTGCTTTTACATGAATTCTCAGACCGGTCCTCAGCAGCCCGTTGTTCTATTCTCTGTTATCCTTTCATAGAAAGAGTGAATAAAGATTGCCTGTGGAATGAATTAAACATAAGCCATACGTCATTGGACCATTACATTGAGTGTTCCGGTGGCTCAACCAGTTAGTTTCCACTCAGTGTACTGTACATGTAGCTGCATAAATTTAGATCCCATCGCATCACTCTCTGATCCCGTCTTCCCTGAATACTGATATAAACAATGAAACAGCAGAGGTTGGGAACTGCCCACTCAAGCTTTGAAATAATAGATAAACAGCCAGACGACATGAAAAAAAAATGCATATACTCTGTCTATTCCACCAAGAAGAGATTTAAATAATTCCTTGCTGGTATTTCACTACACTCTGGTGACTGCACACTCAAGTGATGTACTACTTTGAGTTTACCCATGAGAGAATGTTTGCTCATGTGTCTTTTATTTCTCCTCTGTTAGTTTTACAGTGCTACTGTTTGGTCCATAATGCAAGCCATATTGCTTGTAAGTCATGCATAATGGAAGACTGAGCAAGTACTTGTGCTTTACTCTACATAGGAGTGATGGGTGAATACGAGCCGAAAATAGAAGTTAATTTCCCAGACAATGTACCCGCCGCAAAAGGATCAACAGTTACGCTGGAGTGTTTCGCCCTTGGGAAGTAAGCTGGATTCCTTGAAGCATGTTTTTAATCTTCTGCTGTCTTTCATTCCAGACAAGGAACCCCCGGATTTCTATATAGTAAAGTTGCTATGGCAATTATATTTCTTAGAGTGTGGTACCGAGCGATGATTGGTCTGAAAGCCATGTGAGATGGCTCTTTTTGTTGTTGGATTGGGTTAACTCCGAACTATTCATCTGCAAAAAATACAGTGAATTGGCTTCAGGCTCCATCAGACACTTTATGGGAGGATTATTGCAGACACCTGCAACCTGCGCGGCAATGTTAGAAGTTCAAAAGCAACTTGGATCACAATCTCGGCTTTTTAAAATTTACTCGCTCTCGTCTTCTTCCAGCCCCGTCCCAGAGATCACGTGGAAGAGGGCGAACGGCGTCCCCTTCCCCAGCAAAGTCAAAATGAAGTACTCGAAAGCCGTGCTGGAGATCCCCAGCTTCCAGCAGGACGACACGGGGGGATACGAGTGCCTGGCTGAGAACAAGATGGGGAAGAACACAGCCACGGGTCGACTGGCCTTCTACGGTACTTTTATTTTTTCTCCAAGATGACACAAAGAGATTGTGAAATGATTTCAAATTGTGTATTAGACATTACAGTTGCATTAGACAAAAGTTCCATCCTTCCTCCTCTGGATTTCATGCTCCTGCTGTGACATCAAGAATTAGTGAAATTGGTACAAGGTTAAGAATTATAATTAGGTAATTTGATAATTCATATCATTTTAACAGCTATGTGTTACAGTATATACACAGCCGGAAAATGTCATTACCTTCTCCTCGTATAATGAGCTGTGTGGGTTTTAATTTTCCTGCAGTTATCACATTTTTGGCTCTTGGCTTGTTTCAGCTGCTGCGTTTTCCCATGAATCTGTGAGAGAGGGAAAATGACACTTGTGAAATTGGAACTGATGGTATGTAAAGTTCGAAGTGTGAACTGAGCAGCGCTTATTATGAGCACGGCTCTCCACCCGTGAACATTCCTGAAAAGCTGTCAATAGGCAAGAGGTGAAGATGCAAAGAGATGTGTTGCCTGATTGACAGGAGTGATGTTTATTAATACGCAGGAGAGTAAAGGTGACAGCTCTCAGTCAGCGGTGACGTCGGGTGTGCTTCACCCCACCACAAGAGCTTCTTGCTGCATGTTTCATGCTAATCTTGAGTTATCAGAGGCTGCTGACACATTTAAGTGATGAAACTGAGTGATACCCTACATTCACTCTTCTCTCTCTGTCTTCCTTAAAGACAAAACCATCCTTCCAACGCATCATGATTTTCACTGATTCTAGCTGTCAAAATTTAATGAGATAATTACGTTCCCTTGAAATCTGCCCTCCTGGTTCTTGTCAGATATTTCACCAGAGGATATTTCTGTGTCCTCAGCCAAGCCTCAGTGGATCCAGACCATGAAGGACACGGCCCTGGCCATAGAGGAGAGACTACACTGGGAGTGTCGAGCCAATGGCAAGCCCAAACCCTCCTACACGTGGCTGAAGAATGGCCAGCAGCTCCTCTCTGATGTAAATTACTGCCTGTCTTCTGCCACCTACCAATGTTTCATTTTAAAGACTTAATCTTCAGCTTTGGTTCATCCCTTCATTTTAGAGTGCCTGCCGTCAGACACATTGCTGTTTTTTTTCCAAGTGCAATTCAGAGTGAGATGAGGAGAGAGTGTAAACATCTTGCTGAGGTGTGCCAGTGATGAGACATGGATGTAACTGTGTCTTATTCCTGCTCCACCTTGGCAGATTACACAGTTTTAGAGAGTGGATCAGTGTAGTCCCCAGGAGATTGCTCCATTTCATCTGAATGAAGTCAGTGGTTGCTTTTCATTATTCATGGTGCATGTTTAAGCTCCTCCAGATTTAGGGACAATGGGTTTAATCTACTGGGGAATTCACTGTATATCACAGCACACCTTACTCAGGACCACCACAAACACATGTAGTCAGGTGTGTTCTCACATCCATCTTTAAACCTGGCTCGCTGGGACATGCTTTGGGGATTTATTTTCTCAGCAGCATTTTAATAATGCTCAGAGAGAGGCATACTGCTTTTAAATTGGAATGCAAATATAACCTGAATGAATTTATTATTAATAAAAGGCATTTTTAAATGTCAGTCCTTAATTTGATTTTAAGAATATGCTCACTGTTGCCATTCAAAGGACAGTATTATAAAGTCATTTTCTGATATACAATATAGGCTATGATGAGAATATAGCTGTGTAAATATAATACTTTATTATAATTTTAAAGTAATGATATTTAGAATTAATGTGAGAACCGAATTGTCTTTTATTGTTTTATTATTATATCTAATGTGGATGGATATATGGGGTTGAAGTTCGTTTTTTTTTTCACAACCCTTAGCTGAGCCACATAAAAAGAAAACTACAAAGACTAGTTTACATGATGGGGAGAACAGACTGGGCTGCATTTGGAAAACAAAAACGCATTTTGTGCTCTGACTGTTTCATTCTCTGCAACATAATCCTGATTTGATCTACACTTATTGACAATGCCTCTAACCCAATCCATTGCTTATTGAGCTTTGCCAAAGCACGCTGAGTAAAGCAAAAGCTACCTTTAAGCAATAATTGCTTTTTCTTTCATCCTTTTCTTCACAGGACAGGGTCCATGTGGAGGATGGAGTCCTGTCGGTGTCAGCGCTGACACTATCTGATGCCGGCATGTACCAATGTGTGGCAGAGAATAAACACGGCGTCATATATTTTGCTGCTGAACTAATGGTTTTAGGTAGGATGGCATTTATCTCTCCCTTAAGTCCTCAAATCATTGTTGCCAAAGACTCTTAAAGGTCATCTTACTGTCATTCTTAAAGGTTGTCTGGATTAACGGATAATGGGGTCAGCAAGAATGGTTTTGTGGGGTCAAACACATTTAAAAAAATATTTTTCCCTTCACGATATCGTGATTTACCTTGATGTAATGGTGAGGATGAGCTGATAGATTGAGATAGAATTCCCAGTTGAACACTAAACAATGTCTTTTACAGTAAAACCAATTAAAAGTTATATAGTTTCTGTCCTACGCATAAATCTGTTTTATACATAGGAAATGAAGTGAAAATCCTCTCAGCAGTGACTTGATTTTATATCTATTTAATTCCCTGTACAGATGTTTTAAAATGTCTGTCTCCATTACTTTACGATTTGATTCTGCCTGATCAAACTGAGGCTTACCCTGTGAGATTCTCTGCAGTCTTGTATTAAAGTGAGTTTACTGTTTCCCATCAGCCTCTCCTCCAGACTTCACAGGGAACGTCCTCAGAGCTTTGCTCAAAGCCAAGGCAGGAACCACAGTGACTCTGGAGTGTAAACCCCAGGCCTATCCCATCGCCAGCATTTTATGGAAGAAAGGAAACCTGCCTGTCCACACCAATGACAGGTAATGACTGAACTCAAAACTAGCATAAAGTATCCTGGGAGTTAGAAAAAGACTGATCGCTGCTCAAAACACTGATGTTCATGTGTGCACGTAAACAAACCAGCTTTTTTTCTTTCTCTCTCTCTCTCTCTCTTTTGGAGATATTATCAGAGCAGGTGTGTTATTCATCCCAACTGTGCTCTTTTCAGGCCTCATTTGGTCTAATTGATGAATATTCACCGTACATACACACGTTGCTTAACTCCTCGATTTCCATGATCAAATCTCGAGTCACAGTCTCGCTATTTTCTGACGTTGGATTGTAAACTGCTGTCTTTGTTTGTACACTCCTATAGGATCACACTTTCCCCAGATGGAACGCTGCGGCTTGCCAACGTGAGCAAGTCCGATGCAGGCAGCTACACGTGCTTCGCTAGGAATAGATTTGGCATGTCGAGTACAACAGGACGGCTCCTTGTTACTGGTAAGCTGCATTAAATAGCAGAATGTTTGTTTGTCCCACTTAGTAAGCTGAATTTATTGCTCAGTATGGAATAACAGCAGAGAGACCTGCTATGCTGTGAGGACTGGAGTCAATAGCTGGTGGGTAGAAAACATAAATAAATTCTAAGTTTCTCTCCGATAAGTGTGTCAGACGTAGAGTCTTTGCATAATTAAGTAACAACATTTTTTTTTCCACTTTCTTCATGGTGTGTATTGGTTATCAAAGCACATGTGCAGTGTGGGGAAGAAAAAAAAACACCAAAACTCACATCTTTCAGTTTAGTTTTATATTGAGTTGTTTTGTCCAGCTGCATTGTGCAGAGGCCACAATAATGCACTTGGAAAGTGTTTGAGAAAATACTCGATCATTGTTTTCCTCAAAGCAGTTGAAACGACCAATTTACTGCAACAAATGAAAGTGCTCTGAGTGGAAGCAATGAAAGCATTAGTAAGGAGGTGTTACAGATGCTGTTATTGTATTGAGCTGTGTGTTTTCTAGTGGAGTGATGGCTGAGTGTTCCCCAGGATTCTTCTACTGTAGGTCTTATTAATGCATTTAGTGCCATTGTTTCCCACTATGTCTGCTAAAGCCAGTTACTTTTATTTAATTACTTGAGTATTTTTCAAGGTTGTGGCACATTCAGAGACACAAAGCCCTGACCCATGTATTGATTATCACTAGCTTAAGACCTGAGATGACACTTCTCACGTTTTTTTTTTTTTTTTTACTCCTTGACAGACTATAAAACGGAAGAAGTGAGAGCACAAATCCTCTTCCTTAGCACCCTGACCGTACCTTCTTTATTTGATTCCAGCGGATTCATTATCTTGCATTTTGAAGCACAGCAGACTTAGTCAAATGATTGCTATAGTAGGCTTTGAAGCAGTGCCCCTCATTTTTTTCTGGATGCACAGAGGAGCCCATTACATGAAGTTTTATCTGATCCACAGTGTATTGTAATTGCTATCAGGATTTCATAAGATTATTCTAGCTGTGTCAGCCTGGAGTATTAGGCCATATTAGTGGTGGCAGGCTTCATGTTATCACATTATTCCACTAAGACTTTCATGAGACCTCTTCCTTTATATAGATAACACAGCACTGCCTTTGACTTAGTGTATTACAGAACATGTTCTTGTGTTGCAGCAAGTGTCGCATCACTTTTGTGCTGCTATTTCAGAAATTCGGAAAATAACTGCTTCAGTTTTCTTAGTCTGGCAGCCACCCTGTCAGAAATTACTCCATCTCACAGTGTGTGTGTATTATTTTATTCTTTTCTGGGGCAGATCCAACTAGAATCATCCAGGGGCCTGTGGACATGGAGATCATTGTGGGCGAGAGCATCGTGTTGCCATGTCAGGTCACCAGTGACCCCGTCCTTGACGTTTCTTTCTCCTGGGCCTTCAATGGACAGCTCATCGCCAAGGGAGACAGTCACTTTGAGCTAGTGGGCGGGGTGAGTGACCCGCCGTCATTCTTCCTCAGAACGTGCAAATGGGCAGTTGGCACCTCTTCCCATCTTGCTTCATTTCATCCCCGCCAATAGTTCAAAAGGGCAGCTTGTGGTTTGACATCATGGCATTTCTTGGAGAGATTTACAGTGGCTACTATTGCCAGAGTTTGTGTGATACCATCCTTTTTCACAATTCAAAAAGTCTCCTTAGAGGCATAATAAGCTGTGGGAATCTGTGGAAGGAGGTGCTATTGGATCATTCAGTCCCTCTAAGCCTCCGATTGTACTTTTCTGAATGGAAACATGGCGGCTGCTGTGTCAAAATATACCTCCTACATAAAAATCATGATGTAGGTAATGTGTTATTTGCACTGCCATTGTGACAGGTTGTCATCCATCTGAGTACACTTCTCTTGCTCAAGCTCAGCCTTCTGAAGTAATCTTTTTTCTAATAGTTGGGCTGGTCTTGAATTCTCTTCAAATCCTGCTTTGACACACCCTGCTGCACTGCTCCTCGTAACAGAAAGGGGATACACATCATTAGAGGTGTCTTTTTAAAGGAATAAAAGCATGGCAGAGCCCCAAATGACAAAACACTTTCAGAACACCCTCACACCCTTTGAGATTAACCATTCTTCCTGTGTGTGTTTGACTGACAATGTTCTTATCTGAAAAGAAACTCCTTCCCCAGAAATGCAAGAATGTCCCCAGTCCAAAGAGATTATCAACTTAACTTTGCTGCTTCAAGGAATTTAATTTCCATAATTAAACCATGTTGGCTCTACTGCCACGTTTCCCTGCCAATGCCAAGAGAACAATTTCACCACTAATTTTCCATTTGCTGCTTACGGGTGTCCTCTCAGATGAGAATCTTTTTAAACTTCTCCTATCAAGCAAAGAGTGTGTTCTGAACTCAGTAGTAATAGCATGTGTGTGTAGTTCCCTGTGATGGGCGTTGAAGGTCATGGCGCTGACCTCTGTGACATGTATGTGACAAAGAGGTTCACCCATAGTCAGACATGTTTTTTTTTTTTTTTCACGGTTTGCTTTTATGGCTTTGACTCCAATGGATATGTGTGTGTTTGTGTGTGTGGGGGGGGGCGTTGACATGTGTTTTAAGTATCTTAAAAAAAAAAAAAAATCAGGGCTGATTTTCTTCTGCAAAGCCCTGGCTAACGAATAGTTCTGGCACTGCTATTTACTGCACCTTATGTATGCTTCGCTACATTCTTTAATAAGCTGTCACAAGGTCTGTTATCTTCCATGCCACATAAAGCTTTCTGTTCTCCTTGGTAGAGAACAGCAGGAGATCTGATGATCAGGAACATTCAGCTTTACCATGCCGGCAAATATATCTGTGTGGTGGACACGGATGTGGAGAGCCTGTCAGCTGTGGCTGTATTGATTGTGAAAGGTAAGAAAACCTCCTTTCTGCTCCACAGTCACTAATTAAAACAGGGTTTACAGCCAGGATTGTTGTTAAGGCTTCCCTTATTAAAACAGGAGAAATTAAAAATACAGTATTAACTATAAAGTGGGCGTTACATTTCACCACAAAACAAGACACAGGGAGACCAATTTTCTCTGCACTCTGGAAGGGTTACCCAAAAAAAAGCTGTGTTAGAGACGTACTCGGAGACATCATATTGAAATGCTTTGCTGACAATGAATGGATTGCGGACTTTCAGGGCATATAATGTTCATTTAGGCTTTTCAGCTAAAATGGCTTTTGTTTCAGCCGGTGATTGCAGAGCAACCAAAATGCCCATAACCTCTTGAAAATCATTCTGGATATCATGAGAATCCGCAGTTTTTATGTCTCATTTTTATTTCTAGTAGTAGTCGCTTGATTACATCCAGTAGAGGAGGCTTGCTTGTCTTTTATATTGCTTTGAGGGAGTGAAGAACCTGATAAGACTGTGGGAAATTATAAGAATATCAGCAGCTAGGTTTTTCTCTCTCTCTTTCTCTCTTCACGTCCAATTTTCACTGTTGCTGCAATAAACTTGACAGTGGGATGTTTAGATGCCTGTCAGTGCTCACCCATGCAGTATGTATAGTTCCGAAGAGACACGGTTGTTAAGAGCTACATCGGGCAGAACAAAAGAGAACAACTTTTGCTATATGTTTGAAGGTTTGAAAGGTTCGCATTGTGTGCAGAGTGATGTTTCTGGCTCTGATCAATGCGCCAAATAACCCAGCAAATTGACACTACGCAAATATGTTAAATGTCAGACGAGGTGAGGGATGATTTCGGTGTCAAGATTTGAAAAGGTTGGATCCATATCTTTGTCTTGTACGGATCCCCACCACTGATTCAGCTTGGCATGTTGAAGATCTTCTAGGCAAATGGCATTAATAATAAGTTCCCCTTTCCAAATGGCTGAGGACTAAGTGGAAGTAAGACTGTTTCTTGAGATGCAGGAATATCAAGGCCCTGGAAATGGATTGCCCTAGTATTGACTGGAGAGAAACTTGTCTGTGACTCAGATTGTGCATTATTTACACTGCCTGCTCATGGCAGCTGTCATGGATGTCTCATTACTTGGATCGAATGGCTTCAAATGTTGGGCAGCAAAGCATGAAGCTGAACAGAAACCCAGGCATGGAGGGGAAAGAATGGCTTTGCTTGATCACAACTGCAGACCTCTAAACAACAGACAGTGGTCACATGTCGATTAGTTTATTATTTTCCCATCTAGCAGCCAGGCAGTCATTATCTTGTTTCTACCCTCAATGCTCTTTTACCTTTGACCCATGAAGAACCAAGGTTAACTGTCTTAAACAATGTACAGCACCATAATAATCACCCAATATACCATCTCTTTCCTCACTTACCTCCAGTGTGTAACCTCACAGTTGTATTTCCCATTGGAGTACTCTCTCCATTTACTCAAGGAGAAGTCACAGTAAAACAATCAATGCAGATATATTATTTAATTGATTGTTAAGGTAATGAAATGATTAATGGATCACAAATGGAATAACAGTAAATTAGGTTACATCACACGATTTTCCCTTTTTATAGTTTAATATCAACAATATAAGCAACTTTTATTAGATATGTCTCCATGTTTTCTACTATTTTTACTGCACTGAATCTTACTGACATCTTTTACTTTTAAGTCACTTTGGATGAAAGCATCTGCCAAATGAATAATTTGTAATGTAAAAACATAAAGACTTAACTTATGGCACAACTGACAGTGGAGTAAAAGTATGTTCTTTTAATAAGTGATATAGAGGTAAGGTTTAGGTACAACTGAAATACTATAAGTAAAGCAAGCACAAATTGTAGTCTCCACCACAGACAGAGGCACATTTTTTCAGAAAGAGTGCCCCTGTCCCCTGGCTGGATAACTGACAGAACATGGTGTTTTCATCTGAACTACTTCCTGCCAGCTGTCCCATCCTGTGTGGATTATCCAAAGAAATGGTGACAGTGTATCTGGAAAGAGATGTTACTGTTGAATTATTTTAAAATGTCATTTTTCAAAGCTGGTAGCACCACAAACAAAATTTCCCATCCACCCACATTTCTTTTGAGGTGGTGAAATCACAGAGATTGATAGCTTAAAACCTGGACAAATAAAACAAACGTGTTCTGTATGGCTGTATACTGCGAGAAGGAAGTGAGAAAACATTTAAACAAAATCCAACTTTGTCCAGTGGCTGCATTCATGTGTGCTTGGAAATGCAATTTTAATGCAAAGGCAACAGTGTGAATAATGCAGGACTCATTTAACTGTGAAAGTGATGACGTCAGTGTGATGCCTTCAGCTGGAGCTGGTGTGATCGCAGCACATGTAAAATCGCACTCGCAGCAATAACAATTATTGGTGTTATTGGCAATACACACATTATTGCAATCATGTAATATTAACCGCTGATAGTAGCTCAGTAATTCTGCAGGGTGCTATTTCCGATCCAGTTAAGCTCCACTCTCCTGCGGCACTGAAGGTCAATGATAATCGCTCCTGACACAAAGACTCTTGAGTGATCAATCTGTGTTCTTGTTTTTTTTTGTTGTCTTTTTTTTTTTTTTTTTTTTTTTTTTTACAACAGCAGTGGAAAATGTTTTGGATGCCACTCCATGGTGTCTCACAAACACTCTGCTGGGTGCTGGTGGTTATGGAGAAGGTCATGTTATACAGATAACATCATGGTCATTAGCATTCAAACCACTTGATGAGCACTCATGCTCGTTTGACAGTTGCATCATCATTATCATCATCAACCAGGGAGACAGTAGGTAGGGAAATAAACCTCACACTGCCAACACAACACTCTACAGCTACATGTTTCATCATTATTACTGCATCATTTTTATAACACACTACTATACAGACTCACCTCTGGCACATTTGTGACTGCACATTTGACCACATTTGGGTAATATTGAGTTCAGATCAAAACAATATGACTGTGTACAGTATACAGACATAATGCAGCCAGATATTAATTTTCTCAGTGCCAGGTTCACAATAAAAGCCCAGACAGTCTGTCCATATTAATAACAGATTATTTGAACACCCTCAAGACACTCACAGCACCCTCTTGCCTCAGCCAATGAAATATAATTAAGAGGATAAGGAATTGATCCTTGATTGTGTCCTCCATTAATATGTATTAATGAGGCCAGTGTATTAAAGGGTTTTTTTCTTATCAAGAGCCACTAATGAGTTTTCCAAAGATCAATATCTCTAAAGCCAGGGCTTTAAGGGCAAATGTATGTGGGCAACACATTCAAGGCTGCTGTAAACAAAAACTCTAGCTCAGCAGCTGCTTGTTCAGCGTCGATGCACCTAATATCTTTATGCATTTACACAGGTACACAGGTACACACTGCATTAACCATAAATACAAAATAATTTTTCCAGAGCATTGATTGTTTGTTGTTTATTAATAATTAGAATATTTTCCTTCAGATTAGAAACCTCTTCAGAGCCAGCGAGGAGTGCAAGCAGAGCTGGGGGCGTTATTATTCTGCAGTCTGTCTCACAGCTCTCTAGTGGTCTATTATTTCTGAGGAGCTGACACGTTCATTAGAACAGGAAACAGTAGATGAGACTAAAGTAAAACATCACACCTCTTAATTGGTGGGCTAATGAAAATAAATGATAAAATGCCACTTTTCTTCAGGGCTATGAGGTCCTTTTTCATCTTTTACCTTTTAATTTGATGCCCCGCAACTACTTATGTTTGCTGTTTCATCGATCACGTACCAGGAGGACCATGAAAGGCAAGGATTACAGGTTGAGCGAACGTCAGAGGATAAATCTTGAATTTACTTTTTATTCTGTGTGAAGGGTGTTGTTTCACCTCAAACTCAAAGCTTTTTAGAGATGTGTCTCTTTTCGCTTTTGTTGTTGATGTCAAAATATAAAGGCTTTGAATGAAGCACAACAGTCTGAAGCGGCAATACAGTTTAGCTGGATGTGTTTTTTATGCAGCTGTATGCGTTGTTTGGTTTTAGGCAGTTTTGTTCCAGTATGTGCGAGTACACACATTATTGTCAGCTTTCTGTAGTGTGCCTCCGCATGTACCTCACACTGTCTGTTCCTGTGATTGAACCAGGCCCGCCCAGCCCGCCAGACTCGGTGACGGTGGAGGAGGTGACAGACAGTACAGCCCAGCTGACCTGGAGCCCCGGCAGAGACAACGGCAGCCCCATCACCAATTACCTCATCCAGACCAGAACTCCCTTCACAGTGGGCTGGCAGAGGGTTAACACAGGTAGGCAGTGCCGGGAGATGAAATTTAATCTTATAGCACTTGTGACTAACCTGATGCGACAGATGGTTTGTTACATAGAACCATCTGGGAAGACTTCATTGGAAACAGTTTGGAAAAGGGCAAACACTTGGCAGGTGATTGGATGACCCATCTGTCTATCACAGGATGAAGGAGGAGAGTCCCGACGAGGAAATACAACTAGGGGTGACCCTGAATAGTCGACAACGCATTGATTCGATTTGGAGGAGTCTGATTTGACTTTCAATCTCGCAAAAATATGGTTATGAAAAGAGATTGTACCATTCTGACTATATGGGGGTGTTCGCTGCTGCTGAGCATTTGATTTCACATAGAATGTCTTTGTTTTCTAATAATATAGCCTTTTTTGATACAAACATCACAGTGGGTGCTCAAACTTTTCAGTGATTACTCAGCGTATTCTCGCCGCCTTCAAGAAGTCCTGTCTCAAAATAATGCTGAGTGAGTTGGTTAGTTCCAGATAAACTATCTTTTTTCTTACCAGCCTTTATATTGTACTCTTGAAGTGCTGTATTAACTGCTGTAAGAAACCTTTCTACCGCAGATATTATACTTAGTGACCATTTGTACCTCATACAACCCTACTTCAAAAAAGCTGAACTATCCCTTTAATGGATTTGTAAGGGAAGATTTGTGCATAAAAGGCTTTGAATTTCAACCGTCACTTAACTATAAGCTGCCATCACATCCTCCAATACAAGAGGATGATTGGTCCAAACCACTGTGGTGTTGCCGCAAGCGAATAGCTCGGAGCCTGGATTGTTGCTTGCAAGAAATCCAGCTGCTTGGAAAGGTTAACAAGTGTTGTTATTCAGATAATTCATGAATAATAATTCTCTCGCCCTTAAACAGGAAGGTCAAGGTGTAGGGACAGCAACAGATGAAAGTCTATGGAGATTGAGGGGATTCAGGGTCTTACCCAAGAGAACTATGGGTCGATGTTCCTGCTTCTACATGATCTCATGTAAACCACTTAAACAAGCTTTAAACCAGGCTCAGTCATAACCAAAACCCTTTCCATCTGCTCAAGTCATGTGTGATGACATCTTGTTCCTCCTACGAAGGTTGAATCCATGTGTTGCAAATTTCTTCAGGCAAATGCATCTGTCTAATGAATGTCAAGTCGTGAAGTGTATTTTTATTTTATCAAATTGGGTTATTTGACAGGGGTGCTGCGTTTGATTAAAGAAAAACAGAACTGTTCATGAGCCTAAGAGGCAAACGTTTATATCTGTTGTCTCTCCTTAAATGTTGAAAAAGCCTCAGACATAAGTAGAACAAATGGCACATCTTGAAAAATGTATGCACTGCACACCATAACCAGTAAACAGATATTGTAATAACATACTCTAATGCACAGTTGTTAGATTTAATCTATATTTCACAGGAAAGAAAAACACAAGGAGAATCCTAATTAAAGCTGCCTAAACCAATAAATGTTAAAAATGATCATATAACTGTGTTTGATGCGAAAAAAAGGCCAGTTGCAATGATGAACCTAAAGATAATGATAACCCAATTCAGTTCAGTTCATGCAGTTCTCCCAAATTCTGCAGTTGTGTCTCATCTTTGAACTTATTATTTTGGTTTTGCAACCCACAGCTAAACTGTTTCAGATCAGTCCCACTGTTTCATCATTAGCAACAACCCCAACCCCCAACCCCCTAACCCCCTAAGCCCTAACCCTAACCTTGCATTTCCTAGTCAATGCTTACCTTATCTTACCTCATCTCATCTATGCTTTGCGTACCTTACCTTACCTCCCCGTACCTAACCTTACCTTACCTTGCCTGCTCTTTGCTTGCCTCACTTTAGCTTACATTACCTTACCCTTTCCTTACCCTATCCGACCTTACCCCTCAGGGAATAGCCACATTGCAGTGCCCTGTACTGAAGTAGCATCTCCACATTTACTTGTCAGTTTACGAGTTTATTTTAAGATTTGATGCACACGCAGGTTCTTTCAGGACTCATAACCCTGAGCGTAGAGATATCAGTTTTTCAATACTGTTAAGTGATTCAACCCCCAGTCCACAACATAACTGTCAGAATGACCCTTGTATAATAATTTGTGTAATTGTGTAATATTATATGAAGTTGTTTCTCTTCCTGCAGAGTCTTTTATGCTTATTCCATGTTTTCTGTTGCTTTTGATCTTGTAGTACCTGAGATAATTGATGGAAACACACTGACGGCCACTGTTGTTGACCTCAATGCCTGGGTGGAGTACGAGTTTCGGATTTTGGCCAAGAACAGTGTTGGGGTTGGGGAACCCAGCCCAGTGTCTGTCAAGACCAGGACAGAGGATGCAGGTACAGTGAATGCTTTATTTCAGCAAAGTCATTCATTCTGATCAGATGAAATGACAAAGACTCAATCTATCATCTGCACAATCGCAGATTGTTTAGATTATTCCACTGGTTTTCTTTGTATGATTTTATAAAGCCTGAAGTGTTTCTGAAATGGAGGTGTGAACAAGATCTGTGTTGTGTAGTTCCTGATGTGGCTCCAGGTGACGTTGGTGGGGGAGGTGGAAGCAGATCCGAACTGGTCATCACATGGGAGGTAAGTCATCAGTCTTATGTTCCAGCCTGTTATTCATAGTCACACTTAGCCAACTTTGAGTGAGTGAGGGGCTTAATATTTCTCACTAAATCAAAGCTCCTGCTCCGTTTGGCCTGTGGGTGTCATAAATTTTGGGTCAAATGAAGTCTGGTGCTGCCGTCGTTGTAATTTCTTAGTTAAAGAGTCTGCATGTAAGGCAGCAGCAGTGTATACACAAGCAGAACATTGAAGCTGACAGTTATATTGTCAAATGTAAGGCTTAGATCTATGGTGAATTACTGTTGTCCATGCAAATCTTCAGTGCTCAAATGTAGCAATGAAATGAGCCAGTGAGCTAGCTGAAAAATAATGTAGATATTGAAGAAGTCATTAGGTGGCCAGAGCTATCTCATTATTTGAGTTTTCTCATTTCATTAAATGCAGAAATAACTTTTCACTTTAAAAGCTGCACGGACGCTCTGTAATGAGCTTAGATTTTTTAAAAACAGCTTTTTATTGCTCATTTCATTTCGTCAGGTGGGTCACAAAAGCAATTTGTGGTTCACACACTTCTTTTGGCGCTGTGAGAGTGGGTGGTGATTGTGTCAGCCCAGTGGTGGGGTGAACGTGAGTGGTTTGTATATGTTTTAATATCACTATAGTTTTGTGTTTCACTCTCAGCCTGTCCCTGAAGAACTACAGAATGGTGAGAGCTTTGGTTACATCATTGCTTTCCGCGCCTTTGGAGAAGTCAGCTGGACCCACGTGGCCACTTCTGCCCCTGGTGCGTCGCGCTATGTTTACCGCAACGACAGCATCGCGCCCTTCTCTCCATTCCATGTCAAGGTTGGCACTTACAACAGCAAAGGACAGGGTCCATTCAGCCCTGTGGTCACCATCTACTCTGCAGAGATCGGTAAGGCAATGAACATAAGTGGGATTTGTGCACAGCTTCAAAGCTTTTCCTTTCGCTTTAAAGGACAAAGATCATGAAAGTGATTTCAGTGCTTTCACTAGGCTGAAAGCATACAGACCCATGCAAAAAAGATAAATAAATCTTTAAAATATGGTAGAAAACTGTGTGGGGGGGAAGGGGTGCAGCACTTTTATGTAAGGATATGCTGATTACCTCCAAATATCACCACACTTTTGAATGACTTTCCATAAGTGAAACCCAGTTGGCATTTAGATCTATGGTGCCTCTCAACATCCTGAGAGGAGGTCAGTCTGTACTGTAGTGTTGGTCTATTTACCAGCACCACCTGTGTGTGATGATTCACCCAAGCAGAGATCAACAAGAATGCCGCACAGTTATAAATATAAAATTTGAAGAGATTTGTTCTGCTTGTCTCCGTGCTGTTGGTGGAAGGCGGCAGAGCTCAGTCTCCTGTTGTCTGTTTTCAGAGCCAAGTGGGATGCCAGCAGGAGTTTGGGCCAGAAGTGTCTCAGCCTCTGAGATTGAGGTGAATTGGCAGGCTCTCTCCTTCACCCCTGAAAGGGTTCTGGGCTATGAGGTACATTTTACTCTTTTAAATGGAAATAGAAATCACACACAACACAGTTCACATGCTTGTCATCACCCCTTGTTGTACCTTGAAGCCATCACTTCCAAACATTGTGTTGCTATGGAAATGGACGTTTCAGACGGGCGAATGTGGTAGCCAAAATTATACAGTTCTTTGTGGCAACATCAGAAAACGTGTCAGAGGGTTTCTCAAGAGAACAAAAGAAAATTGCCGTTCACATGCTGTCACTTCATGGGATATCATGGTACTGAGTTTCGTGATAGCCTATGCTGCAGTACCTGTGCTTGAATGCCTCACCAAAAACCACCATTGATACCACTGCAATGCCATGGAGAACCAATCTTCAGTTTTGTGATTCTCAAAAAATGATGCAGGAATTAAACTATTACATTTTAAACGCAGATGCTGATTGCATCCTCTCCTGCCTTCAAAAACTGGGACAGCCTGATTGCTTTGTCTGCATGCCTCCCACTGAATAATCAGGGTGATCAAAGGGCTTTAATGTAAGACGTTGTTGTTATTCTTTTGCTCAGTAAAATCAAAGATGTTTCAATATTTCTGTCTGGGAAAGTAAGCCTTTGTGCCATTTCAAATCTGAACTACCTCAGTAATGTCAACATCAGCAAACACTGAATGATGCCGACAAAACAGCAGACGCTGGAACAACTATTAGAATGCATATTTTAATGAGTCGGATTTTTCATCAAAGGAAAATAAATATGACATGCCATGTTGCACATCTTAGATTGATGTATTATAGTGCTGAGGCGATTACACAATAAGTCCATTAGTTGAGCGACATAAAAACCTTGGTTGTTAATTTTGATAATTGATAAATTGCTTCAGTCATCAAGCAAAAAGACTAAACTGCTCCCAAGCTCCGCTCATGTGAGCATTTAATGCTTTTGTGTTTTAAATCACTGGAACTTTAAAGCATTCAGGTTCCTGAGTGTTGATTGGACAAGGATGCCAGTGGGAAATTAGGAAAATATTATTATGATAAATAACTGAATAAATAAAGAATTCAATAACTTAAAAAGAAAAATAATACCTTACTCCTGCACAGTTGCGCCTCTCTTTCCGTTGTAGGTGAACATTAGTGAAATATTCACAGGAGTTGTAAAAGTACATTCAGTCTTTGTAATGTCAGATTCAATATCCTGCTGGAAAGTTGAAAGAAAACTATGATGTCTCCTCAGATGATCCACCCAGAGGCGATGATTTGACAACACCACATTTCTCTCAAGGCATCAAAAACACCTACAAATACTGCATGTGATAGAAAATGCATGTTACCAGCGTGCACACATTACACCAAACCAAAGCCTCTGTGACAAAGTCTCTCACTCTCTCCCAAATAGGTGGTTTACTGGGAAGATGACACTAAACCGGAAACCATGGGGAAGGTGAGGGTACCATGGAACCAAACCTCTGTCACCATGAGCGGCCTGGCGGGAAACACGCAGTATTTCCTAACAGTCAGCGCCTTCAACACAGCGGGCACCGGCCCCTTCCTCCCTGCAATCAATGTTACCACAAGAAAGCCACGTAAGTTGCAGAGGTGTTGCTCACAGGTCTGATTTTATACTCACACTGATTATAATTCAAATGTGGCAACTATGAGTGCTTTGAATCAAGTCTTTTCTTTTGCCAGAGAAGGTAAAGATGTGTTGAAGTTAGTTTGCATCCTCATATCACAGAGGTCAGATGGATGGTAGAGACAATATTTATGTCTAAGGATAGGAAGCTGCATTATCACATAAGAGGATATGGTAATTCTAGTATAATGATGTGACGGTAATAAGTTTCTGTGCTGATTTTTTTTTCTGTGATTATTTTTATGTCATACAGCTCCAGCCCAACCTCCACTCAATGTTGAATGGACCCTAATTGGCTCTCAACTGTCTCTTTACTGGGAACCTGTAGTGGCAATGGAATCAGAGTCTGAAGTTACAGGATACCAAGTGAGTAGTTCTCTCTCAGTGTGCTTCAGAGTAGCATGTGTATTCCTGTAATGCTTCAGGGTGAGTGAAAGCATGGACCATACTCGTGTGGTGGCTCACTCCAAGCTGTCAGGCTCTAGAGATACATATTTACAGTGTTTCAACCGTCTGCCCCCCCCCCACTCCCTCTCTCAGCTGTCATACAGGAGACAGAGACACAAAGAGGTAAACACTCTCACTACAGCCAATTCAACTGCAGAGCTGACCCTACCAGAGGACGACGATGACTACATCATCCACATACGGACGCTGAGCGAAGGAGGGCTGGGCCCGGCCTCGGATCCCATACGAATCCACCAATTAAGTAAGCTCCTTGTTGGGTTTTTATCAAGTAGAAAGTTAAGTTTGGCTGAGAGAAAAAAGTTGCAATGACTGCATGTTTCAATCCTCGCTCAGATGGAATACAAAAGAAGTTATTTCCAGATTTCCTGTCTCCAGCTCTGGCAGTGAAATATGTGGGTGCCACCATGTTCCAGAGACAGAGAAAAATGACAACATTTAACATAAAGATTCACTGAGACCTCAAACTTTCATTCCTTCGATTATTTTTATTATTTGGCCAGTCTTGTGAATGAAGTCACTTAACACTTTTTAAACCTGACAGGGACATTTTGTCCTCTGTTGACTCCCCATTACTCTTGTCCCCAGCCCCCCTCCCTCCTGTTGGTCTCTTCTAGCCGTATATTTTGCTGAAATATGCAGCACAATCCATCTCTGTCGCAGAGGTTGACTTCCTCTTTTACTAGGCGCTATTACTGTCCTGTGGGACACCAGCCGGGGTGGGGCGAGGGGGTATTCTTCTGCTCTAAATGCTAATTTGCATTGTTGATATTCTATGTTGAATCCCTGAAAACAGCAGTTGAGAGCCATAGAATTCCAACGCCAGCTTCTTTCAAATTTCATTTGAGAAATAGGCTCCTTTTTTCCTTGAGGTTCTTTGGATATTGCAAACAAGAATATATGGGCAAAACACATTAGCAGGCAAAAGAGTGTGCTCTGTTTACAGACACTAGTTGCTTGGAAATATCAGAATTGGTTTGGGAGGTATTTTTTGCATCAGTAATATATATATTTTATGCAGAAATTGGTTTAATATGGATATTATATCATCACAGAAAAGCAGTCAGTGATCTCTAAAGCACTAATTGACTCGCTTAAATCATACATGAAAAACTAATGATCATGAGCAAACTGCACCAGGCTGCTGGTTCCTTTACATTCAGTGCCCCATAATACATTTTTTTTACCTAAAATCACTGAGACAAACCGGGGCTCAAATGAGTTTTTAAGCACCCCTGTGAAACATAAGTATGCATGTTTTATGTTTTGGAAAGCCAAGTATCTAATTTTCAGCAAATGTGTTTCCAGTTGTATCCACAGGTAACAGGGATCTGAAACTCAAAGATAAGAGTATTTCAGATTGATGTACCAAAGTGTTGGTGCTGCTGCCTCCAGCAGGCTTCAACATCAGTTCATCATGTTTTTCCTTGTGTGTGTGTGTGTGTGTGTGTGTGTGTGTGTGTGTGTGTCTGTGTGTGTGTTGCAGGTATGAGTGCCCGTGGCTCGAGAGCCTGGAGTGTGGACATCTCCCCCATCTCCCTGCTCCTTGCCATTGCAATATCAACATTCAGGTCGACGTCGTGACACAGTGACAGACTCTGCTCTTTGTCAGCGTTCAGTATTGAAATTTTATTTCTCTTTAATTTGTGAAAGTTGCCAACTTTTTTCGCGCTCTTTTTTGGAGGTGACATCATACAATTCAGCGGTGTTAGTTTGCAGGTACAAAACAGCACAAGAATGGAGCGTGCTGTCAGATACTTGCTTAACAGTAAATGCTTGAGCTTTTTTTTTTTTTTTCCTCTCTTTTTTTCTCAAATGGGTCTGTTTTGACATTTTGCTGGTTGGGAACAATGCTCCATTTCAACTCTTTTTTGGACTAGAATGATACAGATGCCTTACTTCCATTCATGTGCCAAAGTAGTTTCAGCCTTCTTGTTGTTATTGCAAAGATAGCTACATGCTTTCCTCAACATTTTACTCCTTGCAGTTTCTCATTATTAAAGCTCTCGGTGTTCTGCACAGAGGGCTGTGATGAGAATTTGCATTTTGTATTTTTGAATATTTTCTGTTTTTCCTCTCTACATCTGAATTGGCAAGCAGGAACATGTTCATTCGCCCGTGCCCGTGCCTTTGGAGATTCTTGTAACGGCGCCACTTATTGACTCTAGCCAATGATACTTAGTGTTTCAGGACATACTGCAGCCATCCTCATCTTTACGTGCTCCATTAAAAGTTGGTTGTACCCCAGATGAAACTCATAAAAGAGCCCATGGTGCCGGTGTTAGCTATTTACCCTCTATCATTCGATTGTGGAAAGCTGAATGTACCACGAGGACTCCTCAAGGTTTTAAAGCCTCAGACCAGTTATTGTGATAGCCCTCTGATTGATGGATTGGACTTTACTCTGCATTTACAAAGATTACATTTGCCTGTATACAGCAGTAGTGGGGGAAGTATACAGCAGTCAGTGTATTTCCTTCAACTCCAGTGATGAAACGATCAAGAGAAAACAATCAGTGGCAATCATTGAAGTCATTTATCAAGGAAAGATGCCAAACCTCCACTGGCTCCAGCTTCTCAAATCTCAACATTTGCTGCTTTTCTCCGTTTTAAACCATAGGTTATAAAACCCAGCAAGGTACACATTCCATTACAATCCATTGCCCCCACAGAATCCGACTTGGAGGGTATTATCCCACTTTATACCATGGCCGCTCTCTGAAAAAACTGCTATATGTCATCATAATAAAAATATCAGTCATTCAATTACTTATATAACATTTGATCTCACTTTTCTGCTGTCATAGTCATATCCTGAAATACAGAGCAAGACCTGTATCTTGGAATTGCTGCTGCAGCTAAGCAGCACACAGCTGATTATATAGGTAAAGATGACATTTCACAAAGTGTTTTAGCTCCAGATTGTCTGTAGCAGGAAATGAAACAGAATCCTCATTCATATAACATCATACAATTTAAGCCTGTAGTAGAGTTCATATCTTTAGTAACTCTTAAATCAGATTTAGAGTTAGATGAGAAGATCAATACCACTCTCACATATGCCAGATAACTGTGGAGGTAAAGTCAGGAGTCAGTTAATTTAGCATAGCATAGCATAAAACCTGGAGGCAGCTAGCTTGGCTTTGTCCAGTGATCACAAATACGCCTACCAGCAGCCACGAAGCTCACTAATTAACACGCTGTATCTTTGTTTGTTGAATCAATAAGAGGCCAGTGTACTGCTCGTGGGATGGTCAGTGCCACTGTTAATGCATGAGACATGAGAGTGGTATTGATTTTCTCGTCTCACTTTTAGCAGAAAAGCAAATAAGCACGTTTCCCAAAATGTTGAACTGTTCCTTTGAGGAGCAGTTTCACTGAATTCACAGGCAAACCACCAAGTAGCAGTATAAAACATGAGAATCAGGAGAAGCTGTTCAGTTTTTGTGTGAGTTCATTCTTAACATCTGGGAAATTAATCTCTACTCAAGATTCACTTACTAGTTTTCTCCAGAGCTCTCAACCACGCACTAGAAAAGCAAAGTTTGCTCAACTGTAACCTTAATCTTATGTCAGCTGAACCAGCTCTATCATTAAACTCCATTTTGCTGATGAAAAATGGGAGATACAGTTAAAACCAAAGCACTGAATGGACTTACTAGGATTAATTTGTCAAACCAATTCAACACTAGTACATGAATTGATGCTAGTATACAGTGATGTGATTGGTAATGGTTTTCAGACATACACGGACACCTGCCAGCATCCTCAGTGGTCATGGTATATAGTCAAATGGAGAATTCTGTGTTTGGGTTTTGCACTTGGTCAAAACAATGAGAGTGTATAAAGATGGGCAACACATATCTACTTTATCCTAAATGGAGCTTGGGCATCCCAGATACTGTGTACATCTTGCACTGGTAATGGCATTTATAGCCACAGTCTATGCAGCTGTGATTAGAGGGTGGGGCTGTGGCACTGAGGTGCAGCGCATACACCCACTCAACTCAATCACAGCTGTCAATCATGACATCACACCCCTTTTTATTGCATCGAATAACTAATCAAAACCAAACCTTAGAGAAACAACCACCTGAACATACAACAGCATGATTAGAAATACCTTTAATGACAGAAACCATCTTTGGGAAAACTTATTTAGCATGTATTTTTTATTTTATTTTATTTTTTTTTCTAGCTTGGTCCATGTCCCGTTCACTAATATGCAGGGGGCAGGGTTTAAGACCTGTGCAAATATCAGCTACCAATCAAGGATTTTTGGCTTCGCTGTTGGGGTGCTGTCATGTCGTCCATCTTCATATACCATCATTGGGTCAAACCAAACAAGCAGCTTGAAAATGCCACCTTGAGCACTGGGAAATAGTGACACACATTTTTCACTCTTGTCACATTTTAAAGACTGAACTATAAATAGGACATACAACCGTCTGATCCATCAATGATGAAAATAATCATTTGTTTCAGCCTTAGACTGCATCCATCTGGGCAGCACTCAGCTAGTGCCAGTCAACATGCATCATCAGCCATTACAGTTGAGACAAGAGTTTTTAAAGTGCTGCCGATTGTGCCAGTCTGACAATTGAAATCAAGCCACCAGCTTAGGCGTTATTTGGCAAAATGTATGGTCAGCTGTGTTTTAATACTTTGTGATTCTGTTCTTTGTTGTCAGTTGTATTGGGCTTTTTTATGTGGTATGTGCTGTCATTGTTCATTTTTGTATTTCAGTGTAACCCCACTGCTCAGGTATTCAGACCTGCTTCACCCTATCTTTCAATCGCTCTGAAATGGCTGGAGCGGATAGATCAGAAAACTGTCAGCACAGAACACAAAGCTCTATTTAACAGTCTGGCTCGACAAATGGAAAGCCTGATGTGTGCCATGATTCAGCAGACATTAAACCATCTTAATAAATTAGAGCAGGCCTGAGGGGCTTCTATGGGAAAAAGCATAGGAGTAATGGTACTAATGACACCCACACAAGACTAATATATCAGGATTTAGGAAGGACTAAATCAGGACAATCCCATCAAGATGAAGCGAGGAAGATTCAACTACGTGTGCCTGTGTGTGCGTTTGTGTTTCTGAGCATGCATGTGTGTGGTTATTACCTTACCCCACGGTGTCATGGGAAAGCATTTTCAAATAGACCATTCAACTTAAAAAAAATAGTTAAAACTTTTTTTTTTACATAGTTGGCCATGGTTCAGGGCTTTGAGCAACTGAAGTTTTGGAGAAATTCAAAGAGAGTAATACGAGGTCAGCACGGGAGGTTGAAATGTCTGTTTTTCTATCATACTGCAAAGGATTGCTAGTGCAAAAGAACAAGTGGGCGGGGGGAAAGCTCCAGAAACCAAGACCAGGTCAGGTGCACCATGCAAGATAAAAATTTGTAATAAATGTGAAGACAAAAGGTTTTCTTCCCTGATAGTGTTAATACCTTTCTGAAAGCAGTCTTTGAATCCTGTTATGTTGTTTCTGTGGCTTTACGTGTGGTTAATCTGTATCCATTCTTTCATCACAGAATGTCATTGTTGAGCTAACAGGTGTTTACACAGGAAATGCATCCTTCCGGCTGATTTATTGATTATATAAACTGAAAAAAAAAAACATTACACAGTTTATGAACTTGTGTCTTGGGAAGCATTGCCAACCTCTTTGTTTTGTAACGTATCAGTACTGTGGAGATGTTTTAACTTTGATTTTCTCTCTTTTTTAATGTTTGCTATGGTTCCTGATTGTTTAATTTGTTTCTTTTGTTTTTTCTTCCAAAAATTCTGCACAAAGGTCAAGTGTTGCTTTAAAAAAAAAAACAGTTAAGAGCCCCCAAACTGGGAGACCAAACTGTGGTGTCCTCCATCAAATTTTAATTCTCAAGTCAAACCCAGAATCTGAAATAATAAAAAAAAAAAAAACAGGAGCTGCTATCACATACAGCCTTTTGGTGCAGTGACACAAACGCTGCCTGTTACAAGGTAGTCGGTCTGTGCACAGTTTGTCTTTTTGTACCAGTGCAACTTTACAATTTACTTACTACTTTCAGGATCAGAAAAGACAAAATTGATCATTTAAAAAAAAACAAAAAAAAACAAGTTTCCCAAAATTTGTAATTCCGTTTAAAGATTATTAATAAGATACAATTACAGTTCTGGGTTTACAATGCTTGGCCTTTCTGTTGTGACTCCTCAGTATTTTGATGTCCAGGTGATCTCTGTGAGATCGTGACGTAAACGTTTTCACATTGAAAAGACATCAGCTGATCTTGATATGCTGAAGCTGTGCATGTATGATATCGTTTGGTGCATTTGTGTTTTCTAAAATGAGGGAGTTAATAAAAACAATTCACTGAGGATTTTGTCTTGGATCCTTTTTTTTTAATTATGTGTGTCATTTTCAGCATCAGCAGTTTTAGTGCCTTCTATTGCAGTAGGAATTTGAGTGGTGCCTTGGGGCACCATCAAAGCTATAAAATGCATGATATTTTTGAAAAAGCATATAAATGAGCGTTAACGGCAATGTTAATGTCCTATTCAGTCGATCAAGTACACGTTGGCAAAGCCTTTTGCTGCATATTCTTATTGCTTTATAATAAGGACTTATCATTGCAGAGATTCAAATGGTTCAAACACCAACATCACGTGAATACCTTAAAGAATAAGCTGAGCTGCAGTCTTTCCAAAGAGTACTGATTTCATTTCCTTAGATTATTAGAGCATGTATTTGCTGAACTTCAGATACTTCCCACTAAAACAAGAGAATGACATGGAAAGCTACTGTGAAATATTGATTGAGCCAGTGTTGCAGAGATGCTTTTAAGATAATAAGAGGGAGAGGACCCTGTGAAGAGATCAATAGGAAGGGGAAGTGAAGAAAAGAGAGGTTTCTCCCTACACACCACAGATCATCCATAATGAGCTGCTGTGTCAATACTTCAGCAATGCCTCTTCACATGTTATTGACCACTGAATCACAGCTTACTTCTTTTACACCAGACACCAATGGCTGGATATTCACGTTTTAGATACGACCTCATATGTTGAAAACAACAAGAGGTTTTGGGTGATGGTATAGATAGCTTATACAGAAAGATATGGTTAAGACGTGGCTTCTCCTTATAAGCCACCCTGAGGCAGTGCAAAATAGCTACTGTAGCTTTGTTGCTACAGATTGCAAATGTCAATACTGCCCCCTGATGGTACGAGCATCATAGTGCAGCATGCTGGTCGTGCAGGGTGGGTGAGGCCATACGTGGGGGGGGGGGGGGGGGGGCCTTAGTCTGTGTATGTCTGCAATGTCACTGCAATGAATGGGTGCACTGGAAAATGACAAGATTCATAGCCAGTCTTGGATCTCAAGCCAAGTGGTTGTAGTCAACGCAACAGGGAAACAGTGCAAGTCTAGAATACTCCGGATACCGAAAATAATTTAAAAATGTAAACACAAATACCAGAATTTAAAATATTTTACACACGAGCACGTAGCAATATTTCCGATACATAAATTAAAAAATGAACAATCTTACTGCGGAGGCGCAGTACTCCAGGTCGTTAGGTGGCGCTGTCTCCGCTCCCGCGTCGGGAGAAAACGCCGAGGCTTCCTGTGGCTCACATGTACACAGCACCAGCCGAAACCATGGCTGCTTCAAAGAGTAACGACTCCTCAAACAGCGGCTCTAAAGACAGAAATTCAGACAGTAACGAAGAGGAACAACCCGAACTATGTCCAGGTTTCAAGGACGTGGACGCCTTCGTCAAAGTGAGTCAACTAAACCAAGCTGGACGTAAAGTGTTAGTGAGTCCGGACCTGAAGTCAGTGCCATGCCTGCAACGTGGAGGAGCTTGTTGGCTACAAGCTGTAGTCACGTTATAAGTTCAGTGTTGGTGGAAAAGATTTGAAGGCTGTCAACATTCATGTGTTTTCCACCAACACCCTTTCACCATGGTGTGTTGGCTAGTTAGCTTGAAATGAAACCTGTTTGGGCCCATGTTTATTTCACGTGGGGCTTCAAGTACATTAGCATATTTGACTGAATGTGTCAAGTTTATCATTTAATCTGTTGAAATATTGACACATTTAAAAGTGTTCACTTTTAAAGAACAGGCACAAAACTCGAAGCGAGTCAACTTAGCTAGCTAAAGTGATAGCTATTAAATGGAGCAAACAGATGTACACATATGAGATGTAGGCACCAGCAGGTATGTGGTGTTTGTACAGGATTCATGTCAGCGTCTCTGCATTTTAAGAAACATCTTATTTTTAAAACCACAACATGACATTTAACTGACTCTCAGAGAAGTGGATGCTGATATTCACATTTTATTAACATCATAAGTATGAGAACACATACAGTACCTATGTTGTCATATATAAGGTTATGAATGTACTGTTGCCACTACACTACCTGTGATCATATGAACACAATGGTACTGTCTGACCGTTCTGCCTGTCTCTCCTCTGCAGTATGGACTAGGTGCTGTGCTATCAGCCACCAAAGCATCTGCCAGCTTGCCCCAAGCCGGAGATGAGTATGATTTCTATCGGAGCTTCCCAGGCTTCCAGGAGTTCTGTGCAAGTCAAGGAGATGTGCTCCTGCACTGGTGAGTACAGACTTCCATCTCTTGGCCAGTATTTACTCCAACTGTTGCTGCAACCGATGAATTCACTTATACTCAATGCTCTTATTTTGTTCATAGCTGTAAGCCTTTACCATGTGTGCTGTTGCTTTAATATATCCTTACTCTGAACATTGGGGGAATTTTAAGTTCAGTAGTTTGTGCAGTTGTACTCTGCCGAGTGTGAAGGCAATTTTACTGAGCTGAAAGGAGGCTTGACTGAGCCTTGAGCATACAAACACAAGAGTGGGTTTGCTGTTTTCTGGGAAATAAATCTATTCTTTTCTTTCCCCTGTTTTCTTGTATTAGCATGAGTCAGATAATGCAGCACCATGGCTGCAGATCACATATGCGAGACCGGAATAAGCTGACAGGGGTGGAGGAGAGGTTTGACCTGGTTGTGGATTCCAATGATGTCATCCTTGAAAGAGCGGTACGGCCTGTGGCTCTGGTGGTTTCTGGTGGTGTCTCTTCACACAAAAGTCTTTGCAAAGGAATCAAGCTCTTGTATCTGATTTCCAGGGGATTCTTCTTGATGAAGCTGACGGGGTGAACAGGAGCCAGCAGCCTGTCATGCCTGCAGGGTTTCAGCCCCCCAAGATTGTTGTTTCCAGCTGGAATCGCAAGGTTGGCAAATGAACCTCATAGCTCCTCTACTGCAGATCCCAGTTTGTGTTTTCAGCTGCGTTGGAGCTGAGACATGCATTTTTATTTTAATGATGTTTTGGAAGCACTTGAATATTCATAGAGGAATGTCACAATAAGTTATGCTTTGTTTGGGATTTTTTTTTCTTTTTTGCTCCCCTGACACTGACAAAGTCACCATAATATCCCTAATAGTGTCCTGCTTGGCACTTATGCAGGAGTGGCTGCAGCCACAGCACTATATTGTTTGAAGCAGAACACTGGGGAAGATTTATAGACAACCAATGAAAGGGGGGAAGTACCTCAAACAAAATCTGAGCAGCTCAGAGACAGGCCTGTGAGGATAATATTGACAGCATCTTGTGTATATATTAGTGTGGTGGGGACAAACTGTGATGAAACTGTGTGCTTCAGACCTTCTGGTAAACAATACGTTTGCTGTTCAGGGTTCAGGCTCTGGCAGTCGCTCTGAGACGTTCCGGCTGCTCCATGCCAAAAACATTGCAAGGCCTCAGCTGAAATTCAAGGAAAAAGTTGACAACAGCAACACCCCATTTGTTCCCAAGATCTTCATCAAGCCCAATGCAATAAAGTCTCTTCCTTCTTGTAAGACATAATGTTTTTTCACCTTTGTTTTTCTCATAAATTTATTTACATTTTTAGCTGTTAAATGTCTGTAACATTTTCTTCTCTTCCTTTCAATCATAGATTTCACAAACAAACAAATCCGTAAAGAAAGACCTGAGGACGCTGATGTCCCAGCTGCCCTGGCTGACTTCATTCATCAGCAGAGAACTCAGGAACATGTCGAAGACATGTAAGACTAATAATTACATCTTGTCTCTTCATATCTTTCATTCTTCATCTAAACTAAAGATTGTGATCCATGTAGGTTTGCACATCCATACCAATATGAAATGGACCATCTGACAATACCAGAAAGCCTTCTGTCAAAGCCAGAACCACAGGCAAGTTGGAGTGATGCTATACTTTGCCCCCGTCAGGTTCAGAAGGCCTCTATCTAATCTGTTTTGTGTGGATTATTTTTAGATGTACAAACCAATGGCTGAGACCACGTGCTCCTTCATTGATACTCTGGAAGATCTGGTGGCTCTCAATGAGAAGCTGTGCAGATTGTCTGAATTTGCTGTGGACCTTGAGGTACAAAGATCATATATGATGATTACACGCCAAACAAGATTTAAGTTAAAATTTTATGTCAGGAAGTATCACGCATTTTGGTCAGTTTTGTTATATGGGCATGTTTTGTTGACACTCTGTTCTCTGTCTCAGCACCATTCCTACAGGAGTTTTCTGGGCCTCACCTGCCTGATGCAGATCTCCACCAGAGAGGAGGACTTCATCATCGACACCTTGGAGCTCCGCGGGGAGATGTACATCCTGAACGAGGCGTTCACTGATCCAGCTATTATCAAGGTAGGAAGCACTGCCTACATTGTTTGTTCCTGTATCATTTTCTATGACTATAAGAGCCTTGAAGAAAAATGGCCTCAGAGGGTTTATCAGAGTTGTTTTCAAAATGGACAACCGAAAAGCTGCGTGGCTGCACTCCCAATTCTTTTCTTGTGTGAGTGAAGTTATTCACCAGCTTTATCATCTGTGGATGTGAAATTGGAGGAGGTAGCGTCTCTGCTCTACACAGCTTCCCAGCAGAATGCAAAGACTATCCACAGTTGACCTCTAAAATAAATGTGGAATAAGTTATAAAATCCTGCAGAGCTATCTACAGGGGCAACCACTGGTCCAGCAGAACATACCATTATTGTAGTTTCACAGTGCAGTGAACAGTTTGGAGATGTATTTCTGGAGTTTTCTGTTTGGTTTAAAGAAAACCTGTTTGTTGGCCCTTTTTAAAGCCCTCTCTAGCTGTTTTATCACATACTCTGATTTCAGAAATGAAAACTGCTTTAAAATGGCCTCAAGGGAATGTATTTATTTTTTAAGCAGCCATAATTGAAGATGGCCCAGACTGCTCAGATGCTATGAGTTTGCAAAGCAGTCTCGCTGTCTTCATTTAACATTAGACGAGACCCTGGAGAGGAAAATCTCCAAGTTTGTTAAGATTTTTCTTGGCAACTATGAGTCAGAATTTTTTTCAAGGCATCTCAGAGCCTCATTGTCTTTAAACACGTTTAATAAAGTTGGCGTGTGTCCTGTGGTGCGTGGGAGCCACCATGACTCACACTGCAGGGCACCTGTGACAAAGTGTTGTGCGTGGGATTGATCTACAGAAAGATGCTGTGAAGATAAGCCAAATGAAAAAATGCCACATGGGGTGTCCCCGGTTTTTGATATATTTTATTTGAAATATTTTCTTCATCTGAGCAGTGAATGTATATGTGTATTTTAATAAGCCAGTGCCTCATTAGATTTAGCTTTCAGCAGAATGTGCTCTCTTTCTCGTGCTCAGGTGTTTCATGGTGCTGACTCTGACATCGAGTGGCTCCAGAGAGACTTCGGCTTGTACGTCGTCAACCTCTTTGACACGCATCAGGCCAGCCGAGCTTTGAACCTGGCCAGACATTCCCTCGACCACCTGCTCAAACACTTCTGCAGCGTGGACTCAGACAAACGCTACCAGCTGGCTGACTGGAGGATTCGGTACAGAGTTGATTAGACTATGTGATGCTTAATCATGTTTGCATATCTGTGGCTGAGAGTTCCTTTTTAACAGGAAAATTCACCACCCATTTCAAGCAGTCTGTGACATTTTTCTTAAAATAATTGTTTGGTGAAGTAAAAATTGTCCCGTCGTAGCCCCTTGCCAGAAGAGATGGTGCAGTACGCCCGGTCGGACACACACTACCTCCTTTACATCTACGACTGTATGAGGGTGCAGCTCTTTGACATGAGCCGCGGGCAGACAGGTCTGTTGCAGTGTGTCTGGAACAAGAGCAAGGATATTTCCCTAAAGGTATCCACTAATCTCACTTCATACACAACCAAGATTAAACTGACACTCTTATTCCACTATTCTCACACAGTTTCTTTATTGCTTTCATATTTTTGAATTTCCACACTGTAATATCCCACATTTTCTGACATTTGTCATGATTCACTGTGTGCCCCTTGCCCCTTCCATGCAGAAATATTTGAAGCCTATATTCACAGAGGAGTCGTATTTGGAGCTGCAGAGGAAGCAGAAAAAGTCTTTTAACACCCAGCAGCTCACTGCCTTCAGACTGCTGTTTGCCTGGAGGGACAAGCTGGCCAGGCAGGAAGATGAAAGCACCGGGTAGGCTGTTTGGAAATGGATGGACTTGCTGTTCTGGACACCTGCTCAAGCTGGTTTCCTGTATTTATAGTTTGCAACCAGCCAGAAAATAAATTTGTGTCACCTCCCAGCTCTTGGAAGAATTCATAGGCTTTCCACATCTTCCTTAACATGTTTTGATGTAGTTTTATTTCTGTGTTTAGATATGTCCTCCCCACTCATATGATGAGCAAGATATCTGAGGAGCTGCCCAAGTAAGACGATTAGACTTTCCACTTAACTTTTGATTCATTTTTAATGCTAATGTTCTTTCTGTGTTTTTATTCATAACCCCAAGCACAGTTTGTCTTTATTTACTCAGAGAGCCTCAGGGCATAATTGCTTGCTGTAACCCTGTACCCCCACTGGTGAGGCAGCAGGTCAATGAGCTCCATTTGTTAGTGCAGCAAGCAAGAGAAATGCCTCTCCTCAAGGTGAGTAAAGATGGGTGTCAGCCGTGGGTATATGCTGTGTTTTGTCTTTTAAGTTACTTGTCACTGAAGGCATCTGTTCATCTGTCTTGTTGCCTCACTTCACACAGGCTGAGATTGCAACTCAGAAGAACAAGGGGCTCACACCCATAAAGAAGGTTGGTTACAAACTGATTAAAATGATGGATTTTTTTTTTTTTTTTTACATTCAGTTTTTCATCCAATCTCGTATCATTTTCCAGCCAGAGGTCACATTGTTTGGTCCTCATGACACCTCCAAGGTCTCTGCAAGCGATCTCCCCCACTTTTCTACTGATGGTAAGGTGGACACATGTCGGCCAACACGTTGAGCATTATCCTGATTGATTTCAAACATTTTAACCCAGTAAGGCTCAAACAAATGTATGTCATTTTAGAACTGCCTGCCAAACAAGGAGTGCTGTTCTCCGAAGATGAGCACAAAATCAATGTTGATGAACAGAAATTAAGTGGTCTCATAGCACTCCCGAAAATCACACTGTTCGAGGTAGAGTCCAACATTTAATTTTATTCAGTTCAGCCTGTTGATCTGTGCATTAGTGTGTGACTTACATGGATTCTGCTTCTTTTTAAAGGAGCTGGAAACAAAGAACGACCAAGAGTCCCCTTCTGTTGCTCACATGAAAGCCAGACGTATCATTGAGTCCTTTGAAAACCCTTTCAGAATGGTAAGAGAAGACCTGTGACTCATCGTCAGTGTTATTTGTATTTTATTTAACCAGACAGAGTATTTCATATTCTTCTTTTGGGATTTTTAGTATCTACCTCCCACTGATGTGCACATCAACAAGAATGCCAAATTTGACCCATCTTCAAAAATATTTGAGGTATTCAAACAGCATCATATTTTCATACACGTCCACATTTATTAGTTTGGTTGTTGATCACTGTACCATCTCATATTTATAGATTAGTAAAAGATGGAAACTGCAGAGTATTGAACAGCAACAGAAGGAGCTGGAGGCCAAGAGGAAAGCCAAGGAACAAGCAAAGGAACAGGCAAAGAAAGTGGCAGGTAATGAAGTCGAACCTTATCTGAACTTGCACTTTTTAAAATAATGCTCCCCATTGAATTTGTTGATTTCCACAGAGGAAAGAAACAAGGCTAAACAGAGCTACCAGGAGTCTCTCCAGAACGTTGCTACTGTTCGCCAGCAAGCAGCGGTGAGTCATTTTACTCTCTCACACTTGCATTTCCTCTTCTCCACCTCAGATGGGCCGTGCTCTCTGTCAACTTCACTGTTGATGATGTCCCTGTTGGGGACAGTACAAATCCTTGAGAAGCCTGAGTTACATTTACACAAGAGCCTGGCGCAGCATATTAAAGATAGAGTTTTAATAGCCAGTCTAACCCTCTGCAGTGCCCCCATTTTTCTTAAGACGTGGATGGTACTCCTGCACATAAACATGGTGACTCACTAGCTGGTGAACCACTGCTGCCACTCTGCAGCACCCAGGATGTTAGTGGCTTTTTAGTATTTATATCTGTCCCATGATGTGTCAGGGGAAGAGGAGCGGAGAGCTTGGGACCAGAGCATTAGAGAAATGTCCTCCACTCATCAAACACTCTTCTTTCCTCCTGGGGAACAACAGTGGCTGCTTTTTGCTCAAAAGCCCACTTCTTGTTAGCCCCATCTCTCTGGAGGATTTGCTTGGCTCCTTCCCACTTGGTCATTCACACACTCTCTTGTTGGCATGTAGTGTGTCGTCTCTCTGTTTTAAATGCTCAGTTAGACAAAAATCCAGTACATTACTTTTTGGAGAACTGGTCACCAGCATTTGATCCATGTTTCTGCTCCTGCTGATGGCACCACTTTCCCTCAGCTTTTCACTGTGTAAGCCTTGTGCCGTCAATCGCCAGTGCACACAGTCATGGTATGCGCCACAGTAATCCATTGTGTGATGATGGCTTAAGTGAGCATTGGTTTTTTCGGGCGCTCCCTGCTGAAAAGGCTCCTTCAAATAAACATGTTGGCGTGTATCATGTTACAAGCGTTGGCACAAGCACTAGAAAGTCGTACTCGTCAACCTGCCAACTGCAGGCAAATGTTGGCTGTGCAGGCTAACTCTCAGTTTCAGCCAGCACGTTGGCACTGAAGTTTTCCTGTCTGAGTTGATTTTGAGAACAAGCTCTGTGGTTTTCCAAAGTATCTTCTGCACTGATGTTGTCATTGATATTCAGAAGGGTGTGTGTTGCGGTCAGGCGCCATCATCAGAGGTTTTCTGTTTGATATATTGGTAATTGGAATAAGTTATGTCAACAAATACTACTGGCATTTTCTAATTAAACTCATAAATAAAGATGATAAATCCCTGCGGCTGTTGAAGAAAATGTCAAAAAGGTGTAACCTCTGAGGTTTGCACTGGTGTTGCAAGTTAAACCTGCTGTGGCTGGTCAGTAGTCACATAATGTGAAGCCATGCAGAAAGCCGTTTCTCACACATTGAATAACTGATGCTCTTATGCAAAAGGTCAACAAGATGGTCAGGTGAGACCCTACAAAGAAAGGCTATTATCACCTTGATTGTTAAAATAAAGGTAATAAATCAATGGAAAACTCTGAGATATTGGCATCAGGCTTCAACCACTAATCTGCTGGTTTGTGAGCTACGATCACTGCAGTCAACAGTAAGAGATGTAGCTGAAAGTACTTAATAAGAAAAAAAAAATCAATGGTACAATAAAACATGGGTGACTTGAATGACAATGGCATGACACAATATAGTGAGAGAGTATAACTTGAAAACCAAGTTGTTTTTAGCTGTTGTTGGAAAACTACAGTATCATTGTATATAATTTAATTGTGCTGCTTTTTATCTACATCTGAAGCCACACAGCAGCCACCTTGTTGTACTTGGGTCATAGTGGTGGATCTGGAAGAGTGATCATATAACTCCTGTGCGCATCTGGTGATATCTCAGTGTGGAGCAAAGTAAAAAAAAAAAAAAATCAACCTGTAGGTGATGGCAGAAGTGTTATATTGATCTTCATACTAGTAGAACATGTATGATTCAATATCATGTTAGCTTGAGACCAGCCTTTTATTGTGACAAACTCAAGCATCACAATGTACAATCAGCAGTGAATGTGTTATCTTGTCATAGGACAACTGTGCTCACTAACATTCATTTGAACACAGCTTTGAACAAAATTGAAGGAAATATAACATCTTCAACTCAAAAAATAAGAGTTACAACACAAGTGTTCTCTGGGGCTCTGAGGAAATCTATCAACCAAGTATGCACCACAAGAAAACAAATTATATTGGGCAAAGATGCCAGTTATTGTCAGACTCTTTTAGAATTCCCTTCATTTTCTTGAAGATTTCCTTCAAGCACTATAAATGCTTAATCGGTTTAAAAAATTAAACCCCAGAATATTAAAGAACATCCTAAAAGAGAGAGCCCTACCTGAATACTTTAACAGTCATCTAACACTGTTCATTGTCTTTATAGTTAAACAAATACACACTGAAGAATTTGTTGCTCTCAGCACAGAATGTAATGTTTTTGATTGATTCCTTTAGGAAGCCGCTAAAGGTGGTGGAAAGAAGAGGGAGAGGGTTGCTAGTGAGGTTGGAGAGTCAACTCCCAAACCGAGTAAAAAGCTGATGAAATCGGAAGAGAAGCCCCAGAAGACAGAACCACCCTCCCAAGACAGCTTCACTCCCTTCGACTACAGTCAGTCAGACCTCAAAGTCTTTGCTGGTAGGCACACGTGATTTTTTTTCTTTTCATTCATCTCACTTGACAAATCTTTGCTTACTGTACATTTGCTGTGAGTTGAAAATGAATTCAAGTCATTTGCACCTTCTTTGTTTTTCAGATACCAAATCAAAGGGCAGCACACACTTTGACCCAAACCGACAAGGCCATGATTTTAAGAAAAAGGTATTGGTGAAGGATGGTTAATTCATTTGTTTATTGATCAGTATGTATTTTGTCAGTGACTGATGACTTTAACTCTTTTGCCCAGAAAAATCCCAAGGGACAGAAACCCAACTTTGGAGCTGGAAACCGAAGCATGTCGTACCTGGCTGGAAAATCTGAAAGGTAAACATACAAAATGCGGTGTAAGAGAGTTTTTCCCTCTGCACATCCCCATCTTTCAGTATGTTAACTATCCCCTCTCTTTTTTCTCTACAGGGGATTCAGACATAACTGGCCCAAAAGATAAATTCTCTTTGATATTCTTTTCTGTCTCATTTTGAAACGTTCTCCCTGCAGAAATACCGAGTCCCTGTTTCCTTCCCACAAATGAAATTCAGTATTTCAGTGTTTTGTGAATTTCAAAGTGTATTTTTTTTCTCCTGTGCATCAATTTGTAAATATGCGCAAGCACAGACCTCTTCATTAAAGACGATTTTAGAGGAAAAATCTTTTGTCTTCATTTCGAGGCATACAGGGGACTGTATATGAAGTGCTAACACATGTTTGAAGAGTGTGACTGTCCAGTAGATTGAGCATCCAACACACACGTCATGTGATGAACTGTCTGTTCCTGGTGCTACAACAACCTCATCTGGAGAAGGATTTGATGCCACTCAGTCCGTGCTCCAGTTTGTCTCAAAGGAGAGAGCTGTGTGCAGACCCAGCCAAGTTTTTAACTCTGCATTCTGAGAACCATCTGAACATCGTTTTGTGCCAGGGATCATTGTACAGAGAGGGTCACCTCCAAGCTGTTCCCATGAAGCTGAAAGGACACTGAACATCACTGTATCTTGTAGCATTATAACCCAGCTCACCACCCAACAGCCACAGTTAAACATGGTATTCAGAGGTGCTATCATTAGTGCCTTTAGTCAGTGTCCCACTAGTAACGTTATTTGTAAAGAATATCATGTTTAATGAAATCCAACTCAAAACACCTCATGTAGGAGGAATAAAAGAGAGTGAGATGACAGGTTGCTAGTTAAAATGCAAACAAGTTATAACATAAATTAAATGTAAAGTATAGTACAATAAAACTAAAATGCAGTGTAAAAGCAGAGATTAGTGAGTCTTGTAAAACTTGCTGTGACTTTGCAGAGAACTGAATTATCACCCTGCTGCATGCAGTGATTAGCTGGCTAAGTGCAATGATGACTGTCCAACAACTCACCATATGTCTTCTGCTGACAGTCTGCACATAATCAGCACACTGTCTGCTGTGTGAGCATTTACACCAGTCCTCCATATCCAATTACAAATACAAGGATACCAATTCACCACCACACGTACCTTGATGACTGGCATTAAGCGTTACCCAGGAAACTGTGGTTTTGTTGCTTTAATCTTTCATAAGTATAAATAAAGACTGATTAAATTGATGTCTTTTTCTCATGTGTGAAAGAAAAATAAATCAACCCTCTTAAATTCTATAAATGATCAGAGTGAAATGCAAAGTGCAGACCATCAAATGCTTGGGATTAATGGGATTTCATTAACTCGTACCAAATGAAAATAAAGATTAAGACGGGTTGTGTGTCCCATGAGTTCATATAAAAACAGGAAGGTAATAAAGCTTAGAGCAGGGCTCCTGCTGCAGCTAGTTCTGAGTTAAAGGACAATAAAAGAATACAGTTTTACCAATTGTGGTCTATGCCTGCAAGGATGTTTGATAAGGACAGCTGGCCTCCTGCTCTTGAGCTCTGTTAACTTCCTGAAAATCATGGATGTGTCAAATGAACCTCATTCAATTAAATTTTGCACTAATATATATTGCATATTACTGACTTGTTATGAAAGAATCAGGGAGAGAAAAGAAAAGAAATCCAGTTTCTGACAGGTTTAATCAATTATATTTCATGGGTTAGAAGGTGTGGACAGGGAGAAAATGCTATTTGTCAGTGTTTTAAACTGTGTATATGTTCTGCAAATAGGTGAAAGTGCACAACAGTATTATTCTGAAAGTGTTATCTCAGGCTTGTTTACAGAAATAGTTTCTTTCATTTTCTTTTTCACTCCTTCACAGTCTGCTGTGGTGGTAGGACTGATTCACAGTGAACTTAGGTGTAGTGTTTTTTTTTTGTTTTGTTTTGTTTTTTTTTAAAGCTACAACTTGCAGAAGTGTGCGTCACTGTGTTCAAACCACAGCAAGTTGTAAGCATGTCCTAAAATAAAGGTGTTAAACTGCGAAGGTGTTTTATATCCCTGGCAACATTTAGTGAGTCTTTGTCCAGACATGTCTCATTGCTAAACATTATCCAAGTATGTGCCAGTGATTAGTGCCCTGACTCTCCAGCACATGGGACCCTCTCCTGTTCAGTGTTGGTATAACACCAGACCAACAGACTGAGACTAGTAGGCCTAGATTACAGTGGGGTCCCTATAGGTAAAAAAAAATCCCAGGAAGCTCTTCACCACCGTTCACATTTAATAAATAATGTGACATCTGTGAAAAATGTAGAAAATGTTAACATCTTTTCAGGTTGGAAGAATTTTCGAAATATAACAGGATACACACACACACACAGACTTGTAATTTTCAAAAAAAAAACTATGCTCAAAAATGTCACCTCATCCCAGTTCCTGCCCCACCCCTCAAAATCAAAATCAGAAAAATCTAAAATCCATGAATCTATTCTATATCTGTTTCATTCTAGATGCAAATTAATGCCGCTAGTACAGTTATGGTGAATATATGGTGTAAAGCTTGTGTTCTGCCTAGTAGCTGTTTGACAGTGGTCAGCCACTACCAGGCCACCAGTTGCTAGACCATCTCCAGCCCCTGAGGCATATGCAAATTAGATGCTAATGAGCCATGCACTGGGCTGCTTGAGGGCTTATAGACCATCTCTGCCTTTACTGACAAAATCACACTGTAAATAAAGACGTTGTTACACATTGTTACTCAGTTTGCAGTAACCTGCAGTGCTCCTCCCTGACAAACATAGGACACTGCAACACCAGTGTTGCATACAGGCCTACTAGTAAAACAGGCAAAAACTGAATGGTGGAATACTTTTTCTAATTCCATCAGTTTCTTGATGAAATGACATTTGGCTGTGAAAAATGCTGACAGCTCTGGGTTTTTTTTAATGTTTTGACAGTTAGCGAAAGTTACTGAATGTGCAGAAACCTGTTGATCTCCTTCCTGACAGATGATCACATCAGTGTCAGCCTTTACAGTAAACATGACTCATGTTTTTTTCTTTAACTAAAACTGAGTTTCAGATGTTTTTGGTATGTTGCAAATTTAAAGGCTTAAGATGAAAATGCATAAAAGTTGTGACCTTTGCCTGAATTTCTCTTGAAATTCAGGCAAAGGTCTGAGACATTTGACCAATTTGCATTAATTTGTTTTTCTTTATCCTCGGGATAGAACAGTCCCAGTATCAGGGCCAGCCTTCCGTAAACGTAAACAAGACCCAGCTTTCACAGTTTAGGTTAATCACAATGACAAAAAAGCAGAGGTCTTTAGCCTGCTATGCAGTATGATATAATGAAGGTAACTTTTAACTCAGCAAGGATTAGAGATTACATGATTAAAACCTGTAAACAGCTCGAAAGCACCAAACTGAATCATAATTCCCCCAGAATCCCAAAGACCACAAAAGATTTGAAAATAAATGATGATAGCAGGGTTGATATGTTATAACCAACATTTTTCTTATTAGTTGAATAGTTTTACAGTTCCAGGCATTGAATGGCTGCCATTATAACTGAATTTACCTTCAGGTATCAGCATTTATTCTCATATCAAATTAAGAACTTTATTCATGGTTCTTGTGACCCATAACCAAGTTATCCTGGGAAGGTTGAACCTACTTCCAAGTAACCCTAATGATCAGCAACAGCATAGAGAAGCACAATATATGTTTTAAAACCAAATATAAATTGGAGGGTATCATATAAGTAGCTCATCACTCCATTCTTTATTACATACATTACATTCAAATGGCTATGGCTCAGTTACAAAGTAGCCACAATGTAGCACTGCACCCACCCACATACCCAAATTTCCAAATTAAGTCATTTGAACCTTCTCATTCATTACAATCTGCTAACTAGTCTCACTGTCATTGCCAGGCAGGGGATCCCGTCTCACAGTCATGTCCTGTGGGATCCCTTGGTGCTTGGTGGTGGGATAAGATAACAGAGTAGCGTCAGTCAACAAAGTCTCTTTCTGACTCCAAATTTTTTTTTATCTGTCTTCTAAAATATTAATGCAGTCAATATGCTCTTTTTTTTATCATTTCACACATTTTCAGTGTTTGAAGTTTGGAATTGTAGATGTTCAAATGAATCCCTTTAGACACCTCTGAGGCTGAAACTTTGCAAGGTTGTGACCTTTGCCTCCACTTGTTCTAAAAGGGTTGACCAGTTTCCTTAACTTTAGGTTTATTTTATCCTCAGGATATAACGTTCCCTGTTATATCAGCACCAGGCCGAAAAGGCAGACAAGTGCAAAGTTACTTTTCACGGTTTAATCCAAAAATCTAAATAACTGCTCAGTTGCAAGCACCATTGTTAGATGTGTACCAACAGTGTTTCTGAGCAGTACTGCTGTTTTTGTTGTTGCCCTAACATATAGATGAAATCAAATAACTAATTAATGGTGATTAATCATCATCATACTAAAAACAAAAGTGTCAAAAATCACTGATGATATCAGAAGAGATATGTGTTGTCAAATCCTGATAAATTTCCAAAGTCAGATTTATTTTTGTAGAGATGTAGATTCAGTATTTTAGTGTAGTATTTTATTAAGTATAAATGAAAGTATTTTATTAAGTATAAATGAAAAATGTGAAAAACCAACTTCCATGGAGCATGTTGTTTCTGTCACTCTAAAACATCAGAAAATTTAGGGTTTATGTGACTGATGTCGCTTAACTCATCGACTGCAGGCACTGATCATCCCTTGCCATGACGACAGTATCACAGGTCGAGCTGTCAGCATCCAGACTTTCTATTTCTCTCTTGTGTTGCTTAGCTTTCCCTGATGACCTATTTGCTTAATGTTTGATTTATTTTATCCCCAGGACATAACAATTGTGGTTATATCAGCACAGGGGCCAGGCTTGTGTAAATAGACAAACAAAAGCAAACTTTTCACAGTCTAAATAGTCAAACAGTCTAAATAACGGCTCATTTGCAATGACAAGCACCGTGTCCTTTGCATACTAGCTATTTGCTTGATGTTAATGAAGGAGTTCATTTGTTTCTCTGTCTTCATGGTGGAACAAAAACTGAGCAAGGCATTAATCCTAGAAGGATTGTACTGTATTTATGTGTCCCTTTGGACAAATCAATCAATAAATAAATATCAACATAGCTACTGGTGAAAATCCACGTGGAATAAATTAGAAAAGCATTAGTGACACACACAGTGGCACCATGAGACAGTTTCCCGAGTCCTTTGAAAATCTTCAAGATGCCAAACATTAGAATAAAGTAGCTCATTGTGTAAATATGTCTGTGTAGTTACTTTGAAGAACCGTGGTGATATTTGTACAATTTAGTCAGGTCACCACAGTTGTAAGTTGATCACAGTTGCAGAATAAACATGGTCTGTACATATTGTTCAGGATTGGTGCTGGAGTACAAGCAGCAAGTGAAAATAGGGAGATAGACTGTTGCTTTCAGACTGTTGTTGCAATAATGTTGATACGCTGATGTATCCGTTGTGCCTATCACAAGTAGGCCTATTGAATGTACTGAATTGTTAAAGGAATCTGGGCAGACTTTAAAATGCGACTCAGACACTCAAAAATAAAAGACTTTAATGAGTTTCTTTTTTATTATTTATATACTTATTGGATGTGTGTTTATTTTCTCCCACTGAAAAGATTAAAAACTAAAAATTTTCAATTGCTTCCACAAAGTTTCATCAGTTATATTGATATTACGGGGCCATCAAAGAGACAGACCCACATTAGCTCCTCATACTTACCACAACTATTAACTCCTATAAAGACACTATATGTGTACTGATGTGGCCCTCGGGAGCTGAAGATCACCCTGGCTACTTGTACTGAAAAAAACAAATGATATGTCACAGCAGTGCAGTGTATGATTATTTTACTGTTAAGAACAGCGAGCCAAGCCCAGTTCCCATTCTTAGTCTTGGGTTTAAAATGTTTTTGAAGAGAAAGTCTGCAGCTTGCTATGTGAGATAATCAAGGTAAATCCAGGTTTAACTCAGCAACGGTTAGAGATTAAAAGATTAAAACCTGTAAACAGCTTCACAACTGAACAATACCTGGGAAAACTGAATCATAATTCCTACAAAAGCCCAATGGGAACAAAAGTTTTGACTGTAAGTGATGTTACCAGAGACAGCTGTATTTGCCTACAAAATGAGCATTTTTCTATATTAGTTGAATTGTTTTAGAACTCAAGACCTTGCACTATAAATCTAATTAGGACTGTTTTGGTGGATGGATTTGTGTGTCTAATCTTGTTAAATGTGAAGTCTTTGTTATGGCTTGTTTTACCTACCGTTGATGTCACAACATTTGAGAGCCACTAATTTAGAAAATAGCTTGACATATATAGCTTGACGTTTCTTTTTACTATGCAATTTGATCATCTTTCCATTTCACCCTGACAAATATCACTTTTAGCTGTCATGGACTTTACTAGTATTTACTCTCATATTCTGTTAGGGAGTTGAGGCAAATCAGGCAATGCTTAGAGCCTGAGAAGAGTGGCCAACAATGGATAATTGCAATAACAACTACAAACTCCCTCTAAGATCATAAAGTGCTCTACTTCTGCTGAAAAAAAGGGAAAAGATATGTAACGCCTTATGATAGTGCAGTTTATGATTATTTTACAGTCAAAAGTAGTCCAGCTCCCATTGTTAGTCTTGAGTTTAAAGGGTTGGGAATATGTTTTTCTTCTCATCTCCAATTAAAAGTGAGGGACCATTGGTGTAAGAGGAGAGAACAGTAATAAAAATGATTTCTGGAGAAGTGTTTTATTATTATTTTACAATAGTAATACTAGTATTACTAAAATGAATATACAAATTTGGTGAAGAAACTATAACTGCCTTCACCTTAGTTTTAAGAGTTAGAGCTTGCTTTAAAATAAATAAAAACAAATATTTGCATACTGTCTTTGTATTGCACTATTTGGTAACAAACAAACAAACATATGATTACCGACCCCTCCCTGAACCCCCACCACCCCAACCGTGCTGTTGCTTTCAGGTCCGCGCATGCGCTGTGGTACGCCGACGCTATTCGTCTTCACGTGGGCTCTCTGTGGATCCATGAAGCACTCTCGGCTCCTCACTGCAGGGCGGGGCCACGGGCGGAGCCGCTGGTGAGAAGTCAAACAAACTATACACGAACCGGTTCTCGCTGCCACGCCATTGGCTGACGTGGCGGCATGTTAGCTACGTAAGCAGCGTCCCATTCGTTAAATGGACGAGGCAGCACGTTTAGCTGTCAGAGCACGACCAAAGCGTCATCCTCGCCTCAGCGTACTCACATTGCCACTCAGACAAACACGTTAGTTCTACTTGTGGCTGTCGGCAGCTGTCATGGACCTCATTAAGGATGGTTGGTTCACTGAAATCGGCTCTCTGTGGCCCGGGCAGGCAATGAGCCTCCAGGTGGAAGAGGTCCTCTACAGCAAGAAGTCCAAATTCCAAGATGTTATGGTCTTCAAGAGGTGAGTACTTTTAGCTTCATAACTTGGCTAACGTCGCTAGCTGTTAGCTTCCACTGGGATGAGCAGGCTGAGGCTCATGGTGTTGTGCTAAGTTTCTTCAGGTGGTAGATACCTGTGAGTTTTTCCCACTTTCCCTCAAGTTTTAGTGAACGGACAGACCTGCTTCATAGCAAAGGAGCTGTCACGTGCAGGTCAACAACAATTTACAGTAGCAGTTTACACTTTGATGAAATGATTGATTGATTTCTGATTGGGAACTGTAGTGATCAGTGCTGCTCCCTGTTTACGGTTACCACAGATGACTCAATTGTTGTCACACTCAACATATTTTCTGATATTTTTCATTGGTAAACCTTCTGTTCAAATTAGAGAAGTGTGTGTGTGTATGTCATTCATTCTGTCATCACCTCTGCACATGTTGTGTCAAGCCTCCTCACACCACACTCTTGTAAATCACTCAAAAGGTAGCCCTCATACTGAACATGTGCCTCTTGCGCAAGTTATGTAAACGTTCAGAGTTAGTTGTTATAACTTCAGGGTGTGTGAGGTGAGCTTTTGAATGGGATGATCATGTTTGCCTTTAATGCATCTTTTCAGTAAAACCTATGGAAATGTCCTGGTGCTGGATGGAGTGATCCAGTGCACAGAGAGAGACGAGTTTGCCTATCAAGAGATGATTGCCAACCTCCCCCTGTGCAGCCACCCTTGCCCCAAGAAGGTATGACTCAGATCTGTTGCTTGGAAATGTATAAAGCTGTTATCCAGGATTAATGGTGAGATTCCTGTCATGTCAGTTAAGCAGCATATTTCCTGTCCTGCAGGTGCTGATTATTGGCGGTGGAGATGGCGGTGTGCTGAGGGAAGTGGTGAAGAATCCCCTGGTGGAATCGGTGGTCCTGTGTGAGATTGATGAGGTGGGAGCAACAACTTGAACAAGGATTTTTAGTTTCTCTGTACAGACTTGCAATGTTTGCTAAGTTTACCCTATGTAACACCTGCTCATGTTGTTGTTAATGTTGTTGTTGTCCTCTGCAGGATGTCATCAACGTGTCAAAGAAGTTCCTCCCAGGGATGGCCAAAGGGTTTTTCAGTCCAAAGCTCACCCTCCACGTTGGAGATGGCTTTGAATTCATGAAGCAGAACCAGGATGCCTTCGATGTCATTATAACTGATTCCTCAGACCCAGTTGGTGAGTACCACTTCACACATGTTGAAACCTCATTCAGTAGTTATAGGAGATAGCCTTATCATCACGTCTGGTTTTGTTGCAGGACCTGCTGAGAGTTTGTTCAAGGAGTCTTACTACCAGCTGATGAAGGCAGCACTGCGAAACGGTGGAATTCTTTGCTCCCAGGGTAATTATATAAAGTTGTCTCCTCACATTTATATAGTCTGCCTTTCAAATACATCAAGGGCCATATAAAAAAAAAAAAACTTCAGACATTTAAATAAACATGTTCTGTCAATTTCACAGGAGAGTGTCAGTGGCTCCATTTGGAGCTGATAAAGGAGATGTGGACCTTCTGCAGGACCCTATTCCCTGTGGTGGACTATGCCTACAGCACCATCCCAACCTATCCCAGTGGCCAAATTGGATTCATGCTCTGCGGAAAAGATCCTGTAAGTGTGCTTGTCATTCTCAATTTCGCACAATTCTACCTTTTGGCTTAATGTAAAACCATTCTGTTGCTCAGTAACTCGACTGCATAAACTGACTGAAGTCTCCCCTTCACTGTTTAACCAGGAAACAAACTTCAAGGAACCAGTGAAAGCTCTGGCAAAAGAAGATATTGAAAAGATGAACCTTAAATATTACAACCCTGAAATTCACAAAGCATCATTCGTCCTGCCCGAGTTTGCAAGAAAGGTATGTTGTTAAAATGTTTTTTTTGTGTTAGACAAGTAAGCACTAATTACACAGGTGCTACTCAGAACACTTCAGGTATTTGCTGTGTCTGACTCCGTGTGTTTTTGACCACCAACAGGTGCTGAGTGACGCATGACCAGCAACAGCAGATCACCATGTACATCCTCTACCTGGCCCTCAGACCACAGATAAGCAACCTTCTTCTACTGCTTCTCCACCCCCTCAACATATTTCAACACCACGGTAACAGCTGCATAAAGATTTTATGTGTGGTGGTAACTAATCATCAGTGGGTGGAAACAAGCTGATTTACACAGAGAAAGTGTTAGTTTGTCCCCTTCCTACCAGTCTTACATTCTCTTGGTGTTTATTTATTTTTCTGTTGTATTTGGTTTTTCATTTTTACTCTGTAATTATCAGCATTTTGTGAAGAATAATTTGATGGGCTGGAAAAGGGAAGCTGTCACACCTGACCTCACTCTGAAACATAGTATTGTTTATTGGATTCACTGCACCTATACATTTATGCAATATGTTACATACTGCTGCGAGTATGTACATGTAATGTTTGATATCAGTTTGTTCTCATAGGAAAATGCACAGTTGCCATCTGTCATTACTGTATATTCAGATTACTAATGTGTCATATACACATGATCCCTATAGTGCCTGAAATTGGTTGTTGAAAAGGTTTTTTTTTCTGTTGTTATTGTAGTGTGCCAGGCATATAGTGTCCTAGATGAAAGCTCCCATGTTAAGAATTCACAAAAACTGTCCCTTTTTAAAATGTCATGAATCAAGATTAGATAAAATGTAATCAATGCTCAGCTTTGACCATCAGTTTGTTACAGAAGACTGGAAGATGTTTCACTGATAAAAAGTAAAGAAGGTGAAAAATATGGTATTAAAGCTTTGTGCTGCAAGAAATGTCTTTAAGATGTGAAGTCATAACACAATTGTAACTTGCAGTATTGGGTATTGACCACTGGTAGTAAACCTGTACTGTAGTAAGCCTGAATGCTGAGTCTTACAACCAGGATGCTGTTAATTTCTCTCTTAATTGAAATCTCATGTCTCAGTGTGGTTTATTTGTTTGTGTAGCTAATGTCAAATGTCAAGTTACTAACGATTACTTTTAAACCCACATTGAATACTTGTTGAGAAATAATGTCATGCCCAAGCAATGAATTTGTGTTTTTATAAAGATTATGAACTGTAATAAATTGTTAAAACGGTCGTATGATCTCTGTTTTCATTGATTCTTTGACTCATCTAGTATTAAGTACTATGTGCCTTTACTTGACAAAATGACAACAAGGCAAATCAGGTCACTTTGTGCTGGTTTGAAAATATGATATCTTTAAAAGGTGTTTTACTTTGTACAATAGGAACTTTCTGTCCCTGTCACTTTGGCTGCAGGAGAGTGGAAAACCTGAGGAAGTCATGATTTGCTATAGGCTTTTACCCAATAGTTTAGATCTCTACTGTATATTACAGGAAGTAGTTAAACTTTATCAGTTGCAGCCTCACCTTTCAACCACATACAGGCCAATACACAGCATGTTGTTTCAGCTGCTCCTCATTTCAATTGCGTAACCCTGAACCCAGTCATGTAGGTGCTGGTGTGAACAGTCCTGCAGCTTGTCAGGTTCAAGTGCAGTTTCAGCATCAAGGCACAAGATGGCATCCTTTAATCTGTTAAGGTGTGAGCCAGTTTCACACAAAGGAATGTATTCAAGTGGCACTCTTAACGCACCTAACACATATTCAGAGGACACAGCTTTATAATTTTGATTTCCTTTGAATTGAGCTTAATACCCTTTGGCTTAATTAAATTGGTGTTTTTTGCAATGCAAAGTGTCACTGTTGCCTTCAGTTGCGTCAATTCTAGTTCTTGTTCTGCAAGACCAGAGTCCTCACTGGGTTTTCTAATGAATGCAACTAGCCTGCAACTATGCACCACATTATTGTCATACTGCCTCAATGCGTTACAGCGGCTAGACACGTGTCACTGTGTTCAATTTCTTCAATTCGGGGAATGAAAGATCCACTGTCTTACATTCAGAGCTCTGAAAGTGAATCTTTGACTTTCATCTGCTTTGAGGATTCACACTGAAAAGATGCTGCAACTCTAAAGACAGTGTGTCACTTATCTTTTAAATTACTATGCAAGTTAAATTTAAAAGTTTCCCTTGCAGTTACACAGACAGACAGATTTACCCATTTGTCCAGATTCACTGGTTTGATACATAACACTCAGCACAAAGTCCTCAGACAATTTTTGAGTTAGTTTTCCTTTGTGATCTCTTTCAGAGTGCCAGAGGCCATACTTGGAAGGACGTGTGGTGAAACTTCCACGCACGTTAATACCATATGGGAGCACCTACATTCTAGTCGTCATGCTGATGTTTTTCACTGTTTGAAGTCTCATGCTGGGAAGGCCATTGTTGTGGATTCTTCAAACACCAACTGAATTACCAATATAGCCATTTCAACAGTCAGCTAATCTGTGGATTGGCCTACGGGCCTCCTTCAGTTCAGCAGTGTATGAAGAAAACCTTAAAAACTGTTGGAAAGCACAACAAATCCATTTGAACATATCAACTAAGGCGCACTGAAATATAAGTACTGTATGTTCTCTGCTGGTAGCACTATCTAAAGACGTCAGAACAGCAAACCCGGTAAACCCTGTTAATTGTGCTATTTCAGTGATATATCCTGGAGGTTGTGGTCAGCTTCTCCAACACTTGAAACCATTTTCTCTCAGACTGGAAAATGTTTAATGCTGTAATCAGCTCCCCTTAATGAGTTTTGGCAAGAAGCTCACATAATGCAGACCAGTAATAGTTGGGCTTTGCAGTAGTTCAGGAGAACCTCACACAAATCTTTTGTTATATAAGCCAGGAACAACATTCAGTGATGTTATTTATCTGTATACAAAGGCCACAACATCTACAAATATGAGCCATAAATGAGACTTTACGTAAGCTGCAATATGATTTTACATAAGCCATGAGAAAGATGTGTGGACCGGTGACTGCAAACAGTGGTGTGTGTTTAAAGTCTATGAAATAACAAACTAGGACATACTGCACTTTCACAGTCATTGTTGTTTTGGTTTTAATGTGCAACAGCAAATTACACAGTTAAATTGACTCTTCCAAAGTTAACCTTCTTCCCTTTCCCTCTTTCTTTCTTTTTTTTTTGTAACAACTCTGTTTGCTCCACTAGATTGGTGATGTGCATTTCCCAAAGACGCACCCTGAAGTCATGGTAAGTGTCAGACCGTTCAATTGTAATCTGCAGGTGTCAGAGATGCACATAGAAGCACAGTGACAGGAATCAGATGTTGACAGAAGGAGAGTGTTAAACACTTGGATGTGTAAAGGATCAGCAGTAAGTCAGTTTGTGCTCTGTGTTTCTTTTAGATGCTTTTTTCCCCTCTTTTTTTTGATTGCAGCTACAGGGATCTATTTTATCTTAAGTGTTAGAGTACATATGAGTCTGGGTACATCTGATGAGTTGTGGAATTGCCCATCCACCTGCCCGCAGAGGTCTTGTTTGGGTCTGTCTGCCAATACATTAGTTACATGTTGATGTCAAACCCTAGTTTTAGCCCAGTGACGTCTCTGCTGCAGATGTTCACTCTGTGAATCACATCAACACAACCAGCACACAATTTGTCAAAAAGGTTAACTGTTCAGTGGTTCCATTTGTTCTCTCCTGACCCCTTCATCTCCCCCTCCTCTTCCACACTCAAGTACACCCCCACCCAAAACGCTTGCACACATACACCCTCCACCCTTTCGTCATACACCCACCACCATCTACGTCAGTGGCAGACAGGGGGAGAGGCGTATAAAAGAGTGAGGGACTTTGGAGGGAGAACAGGAGAAACATTAGTGGTTTCCAAATCTTGTGACTTGCGGCTGCCTCCAACTGCACTGCACTTTCTCCACCTCTGGATCTCTGGCTGGTCTGTGCAGCTCAGACCCTTGCTCTCCAACACACACACTCACTCACACACTCCTGTGAGCCTCTTGCTCCTGTGACTGTAGCTCTGGTCGGTCACCTGCACTCTTGTCACAGCATGCAGCTCCTGGTGGTGTTAGCAGCTCTCATGGGGGTTCTGTTCAGCGTTAGAGCAGCCGCCGTGCTTCCTGTGGAGGACAGAAGCCCCGTCCACGTGAACAGGGTAAGGAGATTATTATTCTTCACTGGAGAATTTATCTTAATTTCAGCTTTTATTATTCATAAACTTATCTAGTTTTTTTTTTCCTTTCAGGGAAATTTTTCCAACAAATTACAAAGGACTATTTAAACTTAATTTAAACTTAAACAAAAATAGATATGAAATCCAGAAATAAAAATGTATGGTTTGCATTTGAAAGAATTTTTAATCGTACTAAAAAAATAAGAATTCTCGAGCTCCCCAGTAACCACAAGATATTACATTTTCACATTTTCCATGGTCTGCTCTTCTGAATAACACAATCTGCTCTTTTCTGGTCTTTGATCAGGAGCTGAGCAAAGAGCGCAAGGAGCTGATCCTGAAGCTGGTGTCTGGCTTGCTGGACGGAGCTCTGGACACCAACATGCTGCCAGGGGAAGCGGCATCTGTGGATCTTGAGGAGCCGCTGGAGTCTCGTTTGGAGGAGAGGGCCGTCTACAACAGGCTATCACTGCCTCAGCGCGACCGCAAAGCCCCCTGTAAAAACTTCTTCTGGAAAACTTTCACCTCCTGCTAACAGAGCCCCAAACCTCCTGGCTCTGCCTCCTTCCCTCCCAGCTCCACATGAACTGTAGTTGACCTCAGCTGTACATATCATCCACACCTGTCAGACATGCAGCATTGATGGACTTCACTCTGAGACAGTGTGTCTGTTTGAATATTAATTATTTATGTATCTATTTATGTATACAATGTATGTATTTATGTATGTAACAGTTTCTTTCAGGGTCAACAATAAAGCATGGATATAATATTTGACATGGTAATAACAGTGAATTGCTTTTGAGGTAAAGGTCACATTTTTCACTTGCTTCAATATAAATGAAAAGCAACATTTCATGCAAAAGTTCTGGTCGCAGTTTTATTATGCTCAGAACATTTACTGCACTAAAACTGAGAGAATTATTTCATGGTTAAACATTATTACACAAGTAATCATCCAAATTGTACCAGAGCACAAAGAGAATACAGACAGTTGATAATGTGAGCATCCTGCCTAAATTATAACATTTAGAATCAAACATTATATATATATATATATTTTATTAACATGGTAACTCGGTGGTGAATATCTGCAATGTGAAAGAATTGTATCTTGTAAATATTTTTTTCAGTCAGTCCCTATTAATTCCTGGTCACTGCCCGGGGAAGATGCTTCAGTGACTTATCACAGGTTGTTAAACGTGTCAGTAAGATAAGAAAGCAAATAAATTAGGAGCTTCCCAGTCTTTACTCGACACTGTCCTTTGACAGTTGTTCTATATGAAGTCTGGCAGATAGACACATGCTGTACAATAAAATACTTCCTAAATGACAGGTTTAAAGATATGTGCTGGTCAAAAAAGAAAAAAAGAAGTGCTGTTGTGTTGATGTGAATCTGACCTCACTGTCTGATAGTGAAAGCTCAGATGAAGCTACTGCTCCGTGTTCAGATAATTATGTGGTCTCACATGTGACCCGATCAACCCAGTTTTCGATCCTTGTAGCCAACAAGACCCCGCATTGGCTACTGGTGGGTCACTTCTCAATGAGTCATGCTACAATTACACAGGCTCTCATGGTCTTGCTGGTAAAGCTGCAGTGATAGGGCCCATGTGTGGTTTTTATCCTCTCAGTGAGGTAGAGCACACAAGGGTGCACCGGCTGCAATCAAATATTGACTTTCAAGGCGAGCCCAGAGTCCCAATTAGTGAACTGATGGATTTCAGGTGGTAAATTACATGCAGAATACATATACCACCACACGAGCCAGAGCAAAGCAGCACTGCTTTATAAAAGCTGTGGGTCAATGGCTCATCAAAACAAAAAGAAAAAAAATTAAAAGGGGGGGGGGGCAATTCCTTCACATGCACAAAATCGTATAAGCTTTTAATGTTAAAATTAAAAAAAAAAAGAATAGCATTTTGGTGATTTGGTCAAGTTGTGTGAGAAACTGGGCAATACAGAGTTGAATTCACTGCTCAGCAGCAGTTTGGGGCTATAATCAAGTGAAAAATGTGTCATTTCTCAAAAAACTCAATAATAATGTAGAGTCCAAAGACTCTACACAGCCAAAGGCGAAGCTTGGAGTAATTTCCATGCACTTTCTTCAGCTGAGTTACATTCTCATCATCTTCCCGAACAGGATGAATACCTGGTAATGAATCATAAATGTACTTGTTTCACCGGTGCTGAATGGATATGAAGCAGAGTTAACATAAGTTCACAGTACTGATTCAATTGCAGGTAGAGTATTAAAAGCCATGATGACATTTCTTCCCTTTACTGTCACTGAGTATGTATTGGAGACAAGTTGGAGAGAAAAGCTCTGTAATGATACATCCTGGTTTTTATTGAAAAAGACAATACTAAATCCCCTGAAAACCGCACTTGATGGTGAGTTACAGTTCCACAAATTTCAAAGCAATGTAATTACACGGTTCTCAGAACGGCTGGGAACTCTGCACTGTCGTCGGCTGTAACGATGCTTGATAAACAAAGGCTCCTATGGGCTTACGTGATTGCAGTTCATCTAACGCCACCTTTCATTCGAGAGATTAAAAAGAACCACATCAAAATCACACATTTCCAGTTTATGGGAGAAAAACTTAACTGTGCTGTGCTGAAGTGAAAAAAAACTAATCTTTTTCAAGAATTAAAAAGAAATTGGGAAAAATATTTTTACTCCAACAAATGCAGCACCTAATATTAATCAGCATCTCTGGTGATGTGATAGCGCAAAACAATTTGATGTCAATAAAAGGTGCTGTCCACTCCTGACTTTATGCTCCTGAGCTCTAATGAGCATGCAGAGGAGCAACATCAAAGCTGATGCCTGCAAGCAAAGCATTTTATTGGCTTTCCTTTTGATCTGAAGGAGGAGGGAAGGAAGTGCTCAGGCCTAACTGTGTAATTCAAATTTAAATGTGACTTCATATGTGCCGGTGTTTAAAAATAACAAAGACTTAGGTTTTGTTGGTGCTCCTCATAGGAGGAAAAACAACTTCAAAGTGAAACAACCATAGTTACATAAATGTAAAGTTGTAAACTTTGTGGGACGTGATTGTATAGTATGGTATTATCATAATTTAGGTTGGTGGTGCATCATGACATATGGTTCATTTATTGCTATTTTGTGTTGGATTATTTTGTCCCTCATACCCTGTACGTCACGTGTGGAAAGACTTCTGAAAAAAATTTACTCACACCTACAAATCATTTTTAACATATGCTGTATCAAAAGGACTGGAATATTTTCAACATCTTAGCCCATTAATTAGACAACAGGTAAATCCTCATGTGACCTCATATTACTCTGTGTAATGTAACAGGAAGCTGCAGGAGCCCAATGCTAAACAGGTGCACAGTGAAATGACATATCTAAAAGAACAGATTTTCTTCTCTTTCAAATCTGTCCAGTTGGGAGTCATCATTGAGAACAAGTGTATTGGATGCATCATCATCATCGTCATCATCATCACAACAAAATATGCAGTCTTTTATCAAATTCCCTCTCACTGTAAGAACTAAAAATAATTTTCTCTACTTCAGTACTACAATAGGCTATAGCACTGGTAGTACTCTGTACTACAAGTGTATAGAAATGCCAAAAGCACCTATGCCAGGAAACTATGTCTGAATATAAATCATTCTGATCCATTGTTCAGATTTTCAGTTTTAAATGAAATGGTGAAATATTCATAGTCAGTGTAGTAAGGGTAAGTTGATTCTCACCAAAATGTCATCTGTGTTTCCAAACCACAGGTTTAATTGCAGATATATTCAGCATCTAGCTACTATTTCTAACTATGTCTGTCTGTCGGTCTGTTTCTTGCTCTGATAGGAGCTACCATTCTGTCACAATAAGCCCAAATGTCTTTCTTGAGCTCAAGGCTGCCTGTCTCCAGCAGCCTTATTTGCTCTAATCAGTCTCAGAACATTTCACTATATGGCTGACCTTGTTCCATATCACAGGGATGAAGCAGGACAAAGCAACACATGTAATGTGTAATGTAAGATAATAATTGGTGGAGCTGAGGGCTCAACACATCCAGCTAGATAGGTCAGTGAATAATGCCAATGACTGGGGTTTGGGAGGCTGCACTACCCCTTTGCCCTGGCTGGATTAGGTTTATGGCAGAAGCTGTCTGTGCCCTCTATGTAGTGGTTTTGTATCTCTTCCATCTCTGTGGTTATCAACAGAGAGCAAGGGGCTACACTTACAAGACAGAGGGTGTCCAATGTAAACCTACAGACACTTGTGTCGTGAGTAGAGTCACGTCCCCAAGTCCATTATACCAGTAATTTCAAAGACACAGATTAACATACCATGGTACCACACTGTTTTATGAAATAAACAGGAAAGATTTCGTCACGTGCCGTTGACCATGATGATTTCACGGTCATGACGAACACCAAATCGATGTATGACACTGACTGACGTTATGCATATTGTATCACAAAAGGATTTATTCCAGTAATTTCATACATATAGTCAATACTTTCCATACTAGAAATATATTCTATTTATGTTTTCTGTATCTATTTATTACTTGACTGTGTGAGTCTCGTTGACACCCGACCACAGTGTTTGTCTCTGTATTTTCACAGATGTCAGAATTCATTTTCAACCTGCCCTTGAAAAAATTTAGAAATGGTTAACGTCAAACGGTTCCCTAACCTGGCCTCGATCAGTCAAGACAGGCCAAATTAACACCCAGTGCTTGGCCGATGCTTCTGAGGAAAGGTGTTAACAGGCAGGTTGTGTGGCAATTCCCCGCTGTTGTCCTCTCTCTCTGTGCAAAACAAACACAATCAACAAAGACTTATGCTGAACAAATAACCTTTACATTAAAGGGAATGGAATTATCTTTTGAAATGAGATGTTTTAGAGATGCAGGCCACTGCAGCTGGCGTTTGTTTAATCAAATGTGTCGTGTCCTCAAAGCATAGTCTAATTCAGTGTGTACTAGAATAAATTGTAAAACTATACAACTATGTCAAAAGGAGAATATATAGGCTCCTTATTCAGTGTATTTGTACAGTACATGTTCATGTTTGGTTTGAAAAAACAGAGATGGAAGTTGGGTGCAGTCCATAGACATGTACTTGTACTTTATTAACCCAGCGACTCAGGACACAGCGCCTGCAGCAGCCTTATTCATCTCTGTCAGCCGGGCTCAATTTGTTTAGTTGTGACATTTTAGATAGGTTGTATCCAGTGCACTGAACAAATGCACTGTGGTTGACTAGCTGAGGAAAATAAATATATAAATAACCATTTTTAAAAATGTTCTCAGTAAAGGACATGACCAGTAGGAATAATGGACCTGTCTCTCTGTGTATGCGACAGGTTCGCATTACTCTGTTGAGAGATCATTAGTGCCTTTTCAGAACAGACCCTCCTCTATTCAGCTGAAAGTGTCGCAATTTCATGTCTTCCTGCCGTTGATGAGCTCCTGCTTCCTTCAAAAAAAAAAAAAAAAAAAAAAGATTTCAGCATAAGTAAGATTGGTTGTGACTGATAAACTGTCAACCAGATGTTACAGGTGAAAAAATTATGCTTTTCAAAGGCATCATAAAGCCCGACATCGTCAGGATGCGCTCTTGACTGCTGAATGATGCCCAGCATAACCAGAGCAAAGCATTTTAGCGCGCAGACTAAAGTGTCTCTGATGTATTTCTCCCAAAGAGTTCTCCTGGTTGGGGAGCACCAATAGGAATGGAGACATTGTTTTCCCCAGCAGGGCCTAATGATGCCTGATGGCTTATTCAGCCTCCCAGTGCCAGCGCTAAAAGCTCATCATTATAGGGCCTTCTGCTCTCAGTGCGAAAGCCGTGGCTCAGAAAATGAGCTGTCACCAGCGTGAGGAAGGAATGCAACACACTGGTCACTATAGTGACCCTGCTCATTCTGGATGACACTGCATGGAGAAGCTGGGCAGGTCTGTGGCGTGAAAGTAAAACACAGGTTTTCAAAGATTTAGTCAAAGATAAAATCTGAATCTTGGGGGACGCAAACCACTAGTTACTTTCATTGCAGGCAAAAGTAGCAATCTTATGAGTTTATTGTAAGACGTCATAATCTAGTGCTCATTAGTGTGCCCTGACAACAACTAGGCTACCTCTTGAGCTTTCAGGGGAGGGTTGTCTTCTCAGTGTAATAAGGACTGGTATGAAAATAAATGCTACATCATTCAGACAATAGTATTGTGTTGATGTTCAACAAATTGTCTCTTGTTCCCTGTTTAGTCTGTGTTTTATTTTGAAGTTCCCGTGTCTTGTCTTGTCGTGCTCACCCTCCTGTGATTACCTCATGAGTCTCACCTGTGTTTGACTGCCCCACCTGAGCCTCGTTTCCTGTATTCTCACCTCAGTGTTTTCCCATTGCCCTTTGTTAGCTCCTCTCTTGGAGCTCCATGTCACCTTGTATTTCCTGCCTGTGTGTTCTGTTGTGTGCCACCGTGAGTCTAATACATATTTTTTTTTCCATTTCAACAAATGGTTTCCAGAGCCTGTCTGCATTTCAGGTCCTGTTAAAAAAAAAAAAAAAATCATTATGTGACAGAAATGAGTTGCTCCGACCTTTTTTCATTCAAAAAAAATAGAAGATACAAGAGCAAGTGTTATCTTGACCCACTCAAGCAGCAGCCCAACAAAATAGTCTCATGTTTATAGTCTTTGTGTGAATTGCTACCACTGATTGTGAAAATCTTGAAGAAATCACTCTGCATCCTAAAGGAGAACTATGCAGCCCGGTCGCTGGTCTGTTTTGCTAACCCTCCTCCAAGCCATGTGCATTTGTTTTCAACAAAGCTGGCAAGAAAGCAATCCATGGAGCGGTGGATAACACTATTTATCATATACATTTTATGATGTGTAGATTTGTGTAGTCCTATCTGTTGTAAAATGAGGAAAGGAGCTCCAGTGAAAGTATAATTTATAAACACATGACGTTTCGAGCTCAACCTGCTCTTCCTCAGATGTTTAAATTTTGAACCCGTATGCTGGGATCGGACTACAAAAATTCAGGCCAATATTCACACATTTATGTCGTGCTCCCAGTGTTGGGCCCAATTATGAATGTTGGCAACAAAGAACAAATGTGTAGTGTAACATAACTGAAAAACAGTGATTTTGTGTCTAGGACACTCCAAGACACCCCAGTGAGAAGACTCATGTTAGAAATTTTTAGCATTTCCCTGTCTAGTTTGACATTACCTCCTACGACCTGAACCTTGACGTTGACAGTAGGATGACAGAGTACTCTGATGCATTGTTCACAATGTATTCATATACACAATGTAAGTTAATGATTTTAAGGTGTAAACATTTATTAACTTACCTCAAGTTCTCTCTGAAGGATGGACGGTCCATACTGTCCTCTTTGCAAGACCCAGGAACCACAATCGTTCTTTTTCATGTCCAAGCAAACATCACTAGCATCACACACAGCACATTCCGGTAGCTTGGCAGTTTCTTCTCACACCTCCCAAATGATCTATGAACGATGAATTGTCAGGGTCATACTTGCAGTATTGCTAGTCTCCCGACCAAGAAACGGCAATAATGTATGCGACTGTGATTGCTTTATCTGACATGGTGACCAGGACAAAAATATTGTGTAGTCTGATCCTAGCATCAGAGTCATAGTGGTTAAAAACTATGATGTTAGAAAATGATATTGGTTCTATTCACCATTGATCCTGTGATGAAGGACGTTGGTTGGATATACAACACAAATTGTGCTTGTAGAAAGAAAAGAAACTCAAGCACTCAAGTCATATGCAGTCATAGACTATCATTAGGTTTCAATTGCTGAGTGGTAGTCTCACTAACTTCCATGAAAGTAAATGTGATCCATCATGATAAAGCAGTAGGAGTTACCGTCACAGGTCATCAGTTTGGCTTTTACACCAAGTGTCACATTCGTGGACAGGAGCCACTCATGTTGATAGATTCATTCAAAGAATTGGACTGCGGGGAAAGAAGAAAGCATCACAAGATGATATTGACCACCATGTTTAAGGACTGCAGTGTCCTGTGTGATGTGTACAATACAGGTCTTTAATCACTAGAGACACACTCCTGTCATTAGCCGTCCTTGTTTGGCCCAGCGATTGCACCTGTAATAGACTTGTTGCCACAGCACCAGATGACGATCTCAAGTAATGTTATTTTCTCCCAGTTTGTAGTGCTACTTATGACTATTTTCAGGACAATTGGGCCCTTGTGGGATGGCAATACACCTGATTGCAGTTGCTCTAACAACATAAAATCCCTTTATGTCAAATGGTCTGGCTGCCACACACACACACACACACACGTTTGCAGGCATGCACACCCACACACACACACGCATACACACACAGAGTCAGCCACCAAGATCCTAAATGTCACTACAGCATTATGGGTGACAGTGATGGTTTTCGTTTATTAATGGCATGAGAAGTCCTCTTGCTGCCGACCAGAGTCGTGCCATTACTCATATTGGAAATCCATGTTTAATGTTCAGGCTGACCGTCATTTTTCTCAAGCCTAACAGACCTGAAAATGTTCAATCAATTATACAAGAAATAACCCCTCATTAATATCCCTGCTGGAGTTATTGAGTCATGGCCTGTCAGCACTATTATATCATTTCATTTCAGAGATATGAGTGTGTTCATGATGTGTGGATGTATCTTTGGCAAGGGCCTGGTGACTGGGTTGACTTGCAGCATTCTGAGGAGGGACAAACCACAAACAGGTGACAGGGGTCACGGCAGATGTGCTGGAACAGGTCTGATCTGAGGCAGACCAACTTCACAACTCTTGTCATATCTTGGTGTCAGATGGTTCACCTTGACAGGTGTTGTAGGGTCCGTGCCATGGTGCACCATAGCTCTTCTGAGCTCCTTCACAGCAGAGGGGCAACAGCGTGTTGTCCAGAGGAGGTCATAAAGTCTTGGCTCATCACTGAATGATGTTATTATGTTCTCTGTTGATTACCTCCAGGCTTATCCGAAACTTTAAAGAGGTGTAATCTTCTGACTTTTTGAAAGTCATGCTGAATGAACTAGGGCAAACTAGTGTTTTTTTTTTCCTTTCGTTTAGGTAAAAATTCTTATTTGGATTGATTGTCATTTAGTGCGCTGTACAAGAGGGCTGTTTGAAACACAATGAAGGGAAAGGCACAGTGGTGGTGAGGCACTATAATTGAGGAAAGCATTCCTGGGCGAGAGCAGCACCTGTGTGCCATTTCTCATCATTGCTTCCTCGCACCAGCGTCACTGACTGCTTTACTGCCTTATGGCAGTCCACTGAATCGCTAAAGCCAGGGCCCTGTTTGAATTAGCAAGGAAATGACCATATTTGTTATCTGTGAAAAAGAGCCATGCCAGGCTAAATTGAAAGAGTAATGGGCTTGACGTCAGGAATGAAATTCAGCACAAAAAGGCTCAACATCAATTCATCAGTAGCCATTCTTGATCATTAGCATCAGAGGGTGCTACCAGCATAAATAATGAATCATACGTTGAATACGTGGCATTAGCATTTGGGACAATTTTTAGCAAGTGCACTAAGGCTCTCTATTATTATATGCAGTTATCATAGTGCTCCTGAATTGAATTGAATTGAATTGAATTGAATTTCAATTCTGTTCAATCCAAGAAGGTTTCTCTTCAAAATTTAAAGGCCCCATGAGGTAGATATTGGAACACAAAGTTTTGATGAGAAAATGAAAAATGAGAATATAATCTCAGGTCAATAAAGAAATATGTTACATAATAAAAAATAAATGTATTTTTAAAAAATGATATTGGCGATATTGTACTCATGATGTAGATGAGCTGAGCTGTTTTAGAGCAAAAAAAAAAAAAAAAAAAAAAAAAAAAAAAAAACAATGTAATTGTCACACATGATAGTCAGACATCTGTAAAAGAAAAAATCTTGTATTTACAAAAACCCACGAACTCTCTCAAATTGAAGATACTCATGTCGGATGATTTCTCTATTCTGTTATCATTTATCCTCATAGATAACAGCAAAAACAACATGTATTCTTTCCATTCCTTTCTTTCCATCAGATTCATACATTCCTTTATTCCCTTCTATCAACCTGAAAGAGAGCAGTTTGACAACCTGCAGAAAAGTCTTTATCAAGAAATGACTGCAACACATTTCCAGGTGTATTTCTATTTTAGACCATTTACTGTTCTTATTCTCTGCACCCACACGCAATGAGCAAGAACAATGGCAGTGTTAATGGAAACATTAAACTGAACCTGCTGCTCTGCTCAGAGCAAAGAGTGAAGTTAATATACTGATGGCATTCAATCAATTCTGTTTATGCAGCTCTTGAACATCTGGCCTCAAGGCCCAAGTCAAGGCAATTGTGTTGGGTTTGAAAAAAGAGCAAGAGCCTGGAACAGCCAGAAGCAACATTACATAAAACCTGTTTTTTTCAATTGTTATGATAAACGTCCCACCATCAACATTTTACATATTTGTTTTTTTTTTATTGAAACTTGAAGTCAGACACTGATGAATGAATGAATGAATGATAATCTCTAGGAGACATCTGGGCTGGTTGCTGCTTTTAAAAACTCTGCTGTTTGCAGCAGGTAATGTGCTCTGGAAGCTGAAACTTATCATGTCTGCATAACTGCAGTGGAGGAGAAAATTACAGTGGATTAACTGTACATTGTTCCTCGATGTTGCGCTCAAATGACACATCCCCACTTATTCAGGTCCTTAATTACAGTTTACAACATGTGGGTGGTTGAGACTGCAGTGATTGCAGCCAGTGGAGAGGAGAAAGAGGATGAGAGTGAGGATGAAGATGAAGTTGGCAAAAGGATAACACAGTGAGGGTAGATATTCTCACATAGCAGGTCGGAGAGTATAATTTGTTTCTAGCACAAAATGTTCAGACACACAGAAACAGAGCAACAGAGAGGTCTGTAAATTGAGCAGAATGAGATTTTTTTTAAAAAAACTTCCCCCCTTTTCGTGACTCTCAAGACACAAACAGTCTCTATGGTATGAATTGATTTCAAGTGCCCTATTCTTTATTTAATGACTGGCTGACTTCATATAAGGAAGCACTTCATTACTGCATGGTACAGCAAGCAGGTGAAACAATGTTCTGAGGGCAGCGTCTGTCTTGTGCACATGGACATTCGAGATTTGATCACGCTGAAATCAAAATGGCCTGTGTCTTGTGTCCCTGCATGTTTTGAGTGCTTTATGTTCAGCCCTGTGCGTGAGCAAATTATCTGTGGTGTGCGCACACAAACACATGATCGAGTTTAGTCAGTATCTTGCAAATGTGCTTTGTTCATGACGCACATGTGCAACACTTGCCCCAATATTCAAATGTATTCTGATGCCTTTATAATGAATGTGTTTTGTGCTTTGAGGATGGGATTCTGAGCTGCTTGATTTCAGTCACCTTGAAGCCCTTCAGGTAACACAGGGTGTATTTACATGAAGCTTTTCATATTCCATTTCTGGTTAATAGATGCTAGATAGATTAATAGATGAAGTCCCTGTTGGATGACGTGACCAGGTGTTAATATTTTGAGTCAGCCATTTGACCGTTTGAGGTATTATTTCCATCCTGTTTTTAAATGTACTTTATAAATAAATTGATTTGACTTGATCTAAAAAAAGTTTTACTCAAATGAAGGGTCTAGCCATGAATCAACAATGTCCTCTTATCCCAGTAAGACCACCTTGACTGCTGTAATGGTGTCAGTAGTTGTTGCATTATTCACCGTCTAGAGCAGCTCCTAGTTCTGTTTTCACATGACATCATCACTTTAGTCACTCTATCTCTCCGCTGCTCGGCCTCAAGACAGACGTGTTCAAATGCAGAAAGTGCACAAAATCAGATAAATACAATTCATTCTTGTGTTCCACTCTTGATGTAATGCTTTTGTTCATCTTTTAATTCAGAAAACACATTCATGCTCCGATGTATTAATTGTGGTATTCTCACTTTTATCCCCATTGGTGTTATTGAGTACTGCCTCTAGTTCACAGTCAGTCACAACAGTGAACGAAAAGTCACAGCTTGGGGTATGAACTGAAGGTGTGAAAGGTATGACCTCAGGTTGCGAAAAGGTTATAGAGCCAGGCAGCCACAAAGAGCGTGCTCTGGAAAAGATGTAAAGGTGCAGGTGTCAGTAAGCCCCAAGCATTTCAGACGAAGGCTGCTACTTTTTATATTTCAGAACACGTTGCAGTGCAGATGAGAGCCCTGGCTGGCCCCCTGCCCCCCTAGAAAAAGAAAACTGTGAGCAATGTGTCACATCAATAAAGCAAACAAGCAGTACATTAACAGTTGTGCCAATCACTGAAGTGGCATTTTGAAGCAGAGTTATGTTCAGTTTGCACTTGTGTTTAGTCTTCAAAGCAAATTACTGGATATTGAGGGTAATTGATATGATATAACCAAATTATCTTTGATAGATAATGGAAAGAATATGGCTTTGTCCTATTTGTAAACCACCAGAGTTCAAAATTCAAACATTCTGATACAAAACATGCTATACTTTATAAACCTAAGTATATATTCCACATGGAAGAAAACCTACAGAAACAACATACAAAGCTACAGACTGAGCTTGAATTTATCATCTGACTATGAATAATGTTATCCATGTCAAGTAGTACCTTAGTAAAATGAACATATTAGAGCAAGTCATTGATTTGTGTCTTCTTCAACAGTGGACAGATGTGGCCCACTAATGTTTGTGTTTTGGAGCTGTTCAACTTTTTTTCTATTTTGAACATCCTTTATCCACTTTTTCATTTTTTTGTTTCAGGAGTCCATTGGTCCAAGAGCCTCTTCCTTTGAGGTGATGTGCAGTCTGATGGCAGTGGGAGCAACGTACCTCCTGAACCTCTCAGTCCTTCAATGCAATGAGATGAGATGTTGACTGTTGCTGTAGCGGCCTCTCTGACCTGAGAGAGAGAGAGTGGTTGGTACAATCTTACGTTGCATTTCACTGCAGGCATCAAAGGACTTTTGCATCCTGAGGACAAAGAGCTGACTCTGTCCCTTTTAGTAGATGGTATCCATGCTCACGGAACAGTTAATTTACTGTCAAGGTGCAAATCCGGGTATTGTGTGCACCACCTCAATGTCCTTCTTTTGTATTTTGACAGGCTGAAGGGTGGACATTGATCTCTGAAAGTCAATGGTCATGTGCTTGGTCTCGGAGGGGAAGAATTTAATTGTCATGTAACCGCCTGGCTCATCCAAGTAAGAATGGACCTGGTGAAGCATATAAAGGACAGCATCATCCACTCCTGTATGTTCCCTCTAGGAAAAATGTAGGGGGTCCAGTCTGTACCCCCCTGTTTGTGGACTAAAGTTGAAGATCCTCTAGAGAGGATCTGTTGTAAAGCACAACAGACTTGTGGAGGGAGTTACAGCTGCACTGTCAGGTTGTAAAGCAGGCCTCACAAAAGAAGCTGCACCTGAAGCAGCTTCTTCCTGCTTTAATCTCCTCCTTCTGTTTGCGTATACCTGAGCTTCTACCTGTTTTCATCCCTGAAGGCCTTTTGATGATTAAGGAAGGTGTTGATGTTCCTGGTGATCCAAGCTTTGTTGTTTAGAAAGCAGCGTACAGTCCTTGCTGGTAATACATCTTCCATACAGAAGTTAAAGTCATCCGTGGTACATTCAGCCATTCTGATGAGGTCAGTGTAGTTAGTATAATTTTCTTGTGACTTCAGTCAGAACAAAGAAACAGACACTCACTGGTCTCTGGAGTCCAGTTCCTGAACGAGTGTTATGTCGCTGGTGGTTACTGACTGTAGATACTTTATTATGTAATTATGTAAATATATACTTTTACAAAATACAAAGTCATGTTAAAGTCTTGTGTCTTATCAGGAAGGATAGTGATTTTGAGAGTTTTCTAGCGCAACTGTACCAAAATAAAGGAAGAAATAAAGATTTTACATTTCACTTTGTAATGACAAGACAACAGCTGCTGGAGGCTGCACTGTTTATCCCACAAGTCCATGTACACATGTTCTACAGGTACAGTGAATCTAAAAAAAGGTGACTGAGGAGTTAGAACAGTCTGTCACTCACTTTTGAAGCAGCTCTCTCGGGGACCAAGGAGAAAGTTGTTGTTTTTTTGTTTTTTTTTTCAAAGTACATAACAAATACGTTGTCAGGAGGTTGATCATGTTATGAGTGGTGATGCAGAACCTTGATGGGTATAAGCCTAAGTGGTAAAGGCCCAGGATCTTTTTCTATTTTCACCCTCAAGATCCTGCTGAGTTCTTTGGAAATAAACGCTCAGAAGCTTGAAATCAATTTACACTCCCAGAGGCAACAGAAATGAGACCCGAGCGACACATGGAACATAAAGGCCAGAGTCATCATCATCTTTTTCTTCTATTTTGTTTTATTCTTCGTTATGTGGTTAGAATTTCCAGGAATTTGGTGTTAGACAGAGTCATTTCTGTCAGGGCTGAGTCTAAGTGGCAGCTGGGCCACATCCAAGAGGAGAACATCTGCTCTCAGCACAGACGGCGCCGTGGCTCAGCATCCAGCCAGTTCACAATGAGGCGAAAAGGAAAAGGTTATGGCACCATTTACAAAGAGTACCATCAGAGAAGTCATTTGCAAAGGGAAATTAACATTGATGTTTATGCGGATGATTATTGTAATTCACTTCAATACTAGCCATTAGTGCTTTAGCACTAGGGAAAATGGGTGTTGGTTATTATATGCTTACTTATTGTACAACTGTTGCGGGTTGAAAGGCCCCATCAGTTTTGAACAATGTCAATATATCTGTATTCCATCAAAACAGACAACACAAATTCTCAATTTTCTCAATAAAGTCAGACCTGAAAGCATTTGTCACTGCAAAGACACCGACATGTAAAATAAATGGATAAATAGAAATAATCTATCAAAAGAAGCAGTCTGGTTTCATTTACTGAGAAACAGTTGCTGACTGTTTTCATCCCCAATACAGCAATCAGGGCAAACAAAAGGTCTGTGCTGATAAACGTTGTGGGTGCAGTGTATTTATTTTGTGGGGCTTTTGTTTAACAGCCTCACAGCTCAGCAATCATGAGAGCAAGATCTGAAATAATTAGAGTCTGGTCTGATCAGCGTCACTGTCTAAACACGTTTCATGGTGAACTGAAGTGTGATACAAGATGACAGGTCATCTTCATTTTTATGAATATATCTTTATTTTAATGCAGAAAAAAAAATCAATGTAAAGATGCAGATTAAGCATCTTTTGTGTAACTGTTGAAGACTTGGAGAACCATGTTATGTGTTCATGCTCACGTCCTTTGTCTAACACAATACGTTTTAAGACTGCATTGATTTTGAAGTGATAAAACACTCTTCAAAAGAGAGAACTTTAAGAGAAGAATGAATATAAATGAGTGTGACATTCATCAGGTTGACGGATGTGTGTGACTGAGGGAGGTGGGGAATAATGACAAACTGATCATGTGCCTGTCTCACTTTGTTTGCCTAAATGTCAGCAGGGTTCATTTACCCTAAGATCGGTGAGTGACCCAATCCAAAAACACACAATCTATCTGGGGACTGTGAGGCCAGCATGACCAGGTGAGTGTCACTGAGCATTTATTTGTGCAAATTAATGCTTTAAACTGCTACCATCACCCCTCATTTTGCCCAGTGGCAGCTGTGTGTTTGTCCTGTTTTCCCTCCTCCACGTCTCCACGAGTGTGGAAATGACAGGGTTATATGGCAGCTTCACCTCCCCCAACTTCCCCCAGCCATACCCTGACAACCAGCACATAGTGTGGAACATCACTGTCCCAGACGGCCACAGGGTCAAACTCTACTTCACCCACTTCAGCATGGAACCCTCCCACCTATGTGAATATGACTACATCCAGGTAAATGCTGGAGAAACTCCCAACTCCCAGTAGCAGCACTGGGATCTCTACTAAAGCATCTCTGACCTTGTCAAAACAGGTTTTGGCAGAGGGCAATGAAACGTTGCGGTTCTGTGGTGAGGAAGAGAAGAATTACGAAAGCACCCCGAGGAACACCGTCATCCTATCAGCCGGGAACCTCATGTCAGTGGTCTTTAGGAGTGACTACTCTAACGAGGGCCGATTCACCGGCTTCCAAGCATTTTACACCTCAGAAGGTGATGCAGAATAGTGACATTTGTTGCCAGAAGGCGGGTATGAGTTTGGTGGCTGTAATTACACAGGGGTGTAGTGGAGTTTCTAAAGAGAAAATAGCTGGTTTATATCATCACAACTATGCACAGTAACGTTTCAAAATATTAATTCAGATTTAGAGAAAAAGAAATGACAGGAGAACAAAACAATGGCACACGGCAGTAATTATCAAAAGGAACAAATGTAATAGCCAAACCTTTTTTTTTTTTTAATCATCCAGTTACATTTAATGTTCCACTGTCTACAGTGCTAAAACAAGCAAAAAGAAAGATATGCCTGCATTTTTGTTTTCATATAATCAATATTTTTCCTAAACTCATATTAAACTAATCATATCTCTGAGGCTGCATAGATTCATTTAGCATCTGCTTCACATCCATATACACACATTTATTATGTAGTTGTTCCCACTTTAATCTCTATGTCTCTCACAGATATCAATGAATGTCAGTTGAAGTTAGATGGGGAGAAAGTGTGTGATCATTTTTGCCACAATTACATCGGTGGATACTACTGCACATGCAGACAAGGACACCTTCTACATGACAACAAAAGATCCTGCACAGGTAAGAGCCACCAAGAGGCATTTTCATCTGAGCTTAATCAAAGCTGTGTAGCGAGGGGCAGCGTCATGAGGATCGGCACACAGTGCTTGACTGCATATTCATCTCTGCAAATACAGTGTGTAGTGGTCAGTAAATACAGTGTTCAAATCCTTGCTTACCTAAAGCATAGCAGGAGACATCAGTGGAGAAAAGCAAAGCAATGTTGTGTTAGTTTGCACTGAATTCTGTTTGAGGCATTTGGCTGAAATGTATTTTAATTTGACAACAATTGTTGATAATTCACCTACAATAATGGGCAAATTTTTCAGCTGGCACGGTTAGTTAATGTGGTATTAAGATGTTAATTTAAACAATCAACATACAAAATCTTGCTAATTTACAACTTGGTGAGAAGGGTGGATGAAAATGAGACCACATGGCTGTGTTGTAAACTTGTAGCTATGCCTAATTACTGTGAGAAAAAGCCATTTGTGTTTCAAAATGATCTTGATATTTCACAGTCCCACACAACAGATTTTCAAATACACAATTTTTCTGACATTTCACACTGGTCACGCAGTTGATAGTGTCCTAGATTGAAATCCTCTCCATCATAGCTTGGCCTGTGCTGACTAATTTCAGACTGAAAAGGCACAGTGATGCATAAAGTAGTTGATCTTTGCCAGCTGGTGTATAGCAAGGTTAATTACTGTCGATTCCTAAGGGAAAAAGCAACTTCAAAATGACATTAAAAATTGATACCTGTGCGCAGCGCTAATAGTGTACTGACACTCTGTAATTTATCACAATTACCAGTTGATGTGCCTTAAATTATTATTCTTTGCCAGAGGAAAAAGGGTGACAAAACAAATCATGCAATGAATAGGCAAAAAATGATTATCTGCCTACAGATTGTACTAATTATATGAATTACAGCAACTCAGCCTGCAACACTCATTTGTTTTTGTCTGTAACAACATCTGCACACTCACCAGGGCAATAATGCAAACTTAAATGAATCCCATCATTTATGATGCCAGGAAAAATTCTTCTAATCAAACAATGTATTCATATGCAGGACTTTGTGTCTCACAAAGCAGTGGCCACTAAATGATAACACTTGTTTATCAGTTGTCAAATTACCATGCATAAGATGAAAAGATGGTCAGCAGTGAGGACTGGGTGAAATCTTTCAAATGCCCACATTTGAAAGTAATTTCAATGAGTGTGTCTCCTCACAGTGCCGTGCCACAACCAGGTGTTGACATCACCATCAGGGGTTCTGACCAGTCCTGGTTACCCAAACCCTTATCCACCTATGAGTCAGTGTAATCACACGATATCTCTGCCGGAGGGCTACAGAATAATTCTGGACTTCCTGGAACCTTTTGACATTGAGGGACACCCAGACGTCCCCTGTCCGTACGATATGTTGAAGGTTAGTCATGTATGTGCGGAGGCTAACACACCCACACAAGAAATGATGAATAAGCAATGTATTCCTGCTCATGCTTGTGAAGGCAGTCTGTCACTAACTTGTCCTCCCTGGGTGATGTACTATTTGGCCTATGCAGCTTCCTGCATATTTAAGTTGGCTGGGCATCAATCAGTCAGGCATTTAATGAATCAACGCCCCTGTTTGGTGTTCTTTTCTTTTTTCTCTAGATATCAACAGCCGGACAAGAGTACGGACCCTTCTGTGGATCAACCTCACCAGCCCGCATCGACACGGGAAGCTACCAAGTGCATGTTAGATTCAGATCTGACAGTGGTGGGAAAAACAATGGATGGAAGATCAAGTACACAAGTACAAAGGCTGAAATCCACAATTTGACCTAAGACTGACATGAACATTGTGTGTTGTTCCACATTACCTAAAATTTTTACATTACCATTGTATGTTGTGTTTTATGTTTGGGAAACTAATGTTTTTAATGGAGCTTTGAAATTGTGATTAACACTATCTTTATGAGTCCTTGTTTTGACATTTTGACAACTGTGCTACAAAGACAGACCTCTAAATCTCAGGCTTTGAAAAAAAAAATCCACTCTGTTCTACCTGAGGACTGAACCCTGCAGTTTAATGGCAGAAACAATAAATGAATTCAGTCATGAGTTAAAATATTCTGGACATGAGTCAGAAGAAGCTGTGAATATACTTGTTTAACCTTCATACATTATGCAACTTGTTCTCTGCGATCCCAGATCTACTCCTCTATCAAAACAGTCATTATTGGGTCCTTCAATCGCATGAAATTGCCTCTCTGACACTTTTGCATTCACTCACTAACATTTCCTCCATATGTGTCCCACAAGTGGGGCAAAAGAGCATACCTGATGTGAGAAAGAATTACACTTGTGTTGATTTATTTTTACTGCCCCTGTCTCTCCAGTATGTGATTTTTTTTATTTATTTTTTTTTTTTTTTGGAAGTACAGTGGATCTTCGCTTCTATGACCAGACCATGACCAGCAGTATATCCACTTTGACTGAACTGTTGTGCTGCTGCATGTTTTGTATAGTTTGAAGGCCATTGCAACATAGCAAATCAAAATATGTACTGACCCATACTGTACATCCCCTTGGCATTTGCAACCCAACAGAACCTGTGAGTCTTTGCCGGACATGTGCTCTCTGAAAGGGAGGAGGGAAGTGGCGGGGGCGGGGTGCTTGTTTGCGGCATGAAATGCCCAGACAGTCCTCAGGGCAGTCGGGTGCTTACAGAGCAAACATGCAGTTGTTACCTGAGCACTGTTTACTCAAAATCTAATCCAACAAGACAGTGTGACACACGATAGCACAATCAACTGCTCCTGTATCGCACTCACTTCTAACTGTTCAGCCTAGTTGGAGCCAATTCCACAGGAATTACGCACACCATGAAACCCATTAACCAACTGTTGGAAAATATCTCACAGCAGCATGAAGCCAACAGGCTTACAGCTAATACGCTCTTCACTATTTTGTTGACAACCCTGCATCCTGGGCATTAACTCACCGCAGCGTATGGGAAGACTGACGTATAAAGGAGGTTCACTGTATCAATAAATGTACTGTTGTTTCATTGTTAATAATCAGGATCATGGAAGACCCTTCACTATCAAGTGCTTGTGAGTATTCGATTTAAATTATAATAACACAACAAAGAGCATCTCACTACAACACAATAAGTCTTCAGAGGAAGGAGAGTCACAAATACAGGATTGAATGTGTCACTCAGATTGTGCTAAATCCTCCCTTTTATGCCCTTGGATAATATGATTACACTTAATACACTAAATACATCATGTAACTGTTTGTCTGGAAAAAAATCAAAACAAATGTCTGAAGGCTGATTTATTTCAAAGAATCGCTCCTACCACCATGCAACAAGTACATAAAAGGCAGTTTAAATCTCATACTGTACACTCATATAAAACTTCCCTTTGTAGCAATAGTTGTACAAGTTTAAATATGATATGTGAATGTGTTGAAGTACTCACATGGTCAGTTCTTAAAGGATTTAGTAAATAAAAAAAGCAGGTTACTTTGAAATGATGTGCTGAGGAGGCTCAACCTTTTCCCATACCACGAAACAATACTGATTTAAAAGGATATCTATTTGAATTAATCTTCCACTCATCTCTGAAATATGTATTCCTTAAGTGGAAACCTGTGATGATATGTCACTGTCACCACAACACTAAAAGGTCCTCACGCAAATTTAAATCCACATCGCTTTGTGTTTCATTGTGCAAGAGACAGATGATGAGATGACAGGCATGACAAAGGCAATCTTCTACATAACCTATGAGTCACACGGACCTGCACATGTTGTACACACTGCCACTAGACTGATACATAACTTCCACAATGGTGTATAATTGATAGTCTTAAAGCGCAATCACCCAGAAATATTGGTTCTGCGTAATTTAAAGACGAAGCTTTGTCATTCTTACCCCTAATACCAGCACATAATGTGTTCACTGAGGCTTGCAGGTACGTGACACACTTCCTATCTCGTCTAACTCTCATGTAGAAATGATGAATTAGTCTGTGTGACCCATTCAAATAAGCTTTTACACAAACATATTTGGTCGATGTCAGGATTTACATGTATCTCTTTCAGTGGAAATCTGCACTCCCGGTCACTCTGATGTAGTGCTTTGGAAGTTACCTTGGTATTGTGTCTTGTGTGTCCTCATTATTTCATGGCATTTCTATCATTCATTCTTCCATGTGCAGATTCTGCTAATGGTTACAGGTCAGTGAATAATGACATTTCACACAAAGTAGCGCATACATGAAGGCTGTGGTAGGCAATGGAGGTGCTCAAACATGCTCAAACATGTGGTTTATCATTTGAAGTTTGAAATTGTTGAACATTAAAGGGACTTGTGGCAGGATCAAGAAATAAGACTCAATTCTTATACGCCGGCCGTTGCGGGTAATTGTGTTTTGATTGATGAGATGCCGCTGATAAAACTTTCGTTTTCTTCTTTGTGGGACTTTTTCTGTGTGGTGGCGGGTCGTTTGTTTACCGTAGCAGAGTCCATTACTACCCCGCTTGTCTTCTTCCTGTATCCAAATCAAAAGCCATTGAGAACTCGCATTGAGCAGAACTATGCGGGAAATTCGGACTCTGAATTGCAGAACATTATGCAGCACACAGCCTGTTCAAGGCAATGGAGAGATACGTGGGTGGACTCTTTTTGGTTTTGAACGCTTCATCACCCATTAGCATTAAAAAACTTAAAATGCATGTTTAATTTTTCGCAAATCCTGCCCCAAGTCCCTTTAAGAGTCTAAAAACTGATTGGGGGGGGTAAAGCTATGGAGCTGTGGTGGGAACATAACATAACAGTCTCTGGTCACTGGGGTAAAATGACAAGCAGTAGCAAGTTAGTGCAGGCTCAGCCATACTGCTGGCTGAAATATGAGCCTGCTGCCACTCTACATATCCCCCAAAGATCCCCAGTACTCCATATGTAAATGTTATTTACAACACACACAAAATATTTTCTTTATGTATACTCAAGAGCAACAGGGTTTCTCTGGATAGTTGACAGTACTTTTCTTAATTTAGCCTTGGAATGTATTAAAAAAAAAAAAAAAAAAAAAAAAAAAGCAGTGCAGAATTTGTCTTAGTTGGCAGTCTTTAAAAATGTAAACAATGACACTGCAAACCTGATTCAACAATAACAGATTATACAAAATGTTAAAGCAAAAGTTCAACAACAGGAGAAATGAGTTGAGAAGATCTGGTTAAGCAAAAAAGATATAACATTGTGGTTTTAAAAGGTGCTTGTACTGTAAGTGGATGGTGTTAAGTTTGCAGAGCCAGTCAAGCTTTTTTCCCCACTACCCCTTACCCTGTGTAAAGCTAAGATGGTGGCTGGTGCCTCTAGCTTCACAGTGAACAGGCAGATGTGAGAGAAGTGTTGATCTTCTTGTCTAATGACCGGGACATTCTGCCTGTGTTGCATACGCGTGACAGCTTGGACTACTGTGGCTCACATGCTTCCAGTGTGTCTGCTGCAATGCTACTACTGCCATCCCCAGACTTTTACACTGAACTTGTTATGCACAGCGTTCAGCAATGATCAAATCAAATGTTTTCCTTACAAAACTGGTTAGCCTTATTTTCCCTCAATCTGGGAAAGACAGAGAAAGAGCATTGGAAACCTACTGCCCTCCACTTGTTAACTTATTGACATAATATAGTTATAGCCTACACTGGATTTCTCATATGACTATAGCACATCATAACCTCTACTATCTCTACAAAATGGATAAAAAATATAATATTGATAGTTTTCATGCCAAGATGATGAAATTACAGTAAAACATGTCACTTGAGGGGAGCGCCTTCGCTGTGATGTCAGTATGTCTATCAACAAACCTTTCCTTTTCCAATTTTGCTAGGAAACGTGTGGTGCATGTAAAAAATAGGCGTGATGCCAAAACCCTTAAAGATGCGCTGCAGCCGCGAGGCTCAACCTCAAACCTTTTAACGTTGCTGCTGAAATGAAAACCAAAATTTTCTGTGACCATCATGCACATACAACACAAGCAGTGTGTCCCAGGCCTCACTCTCAGCAAGAAAAAGAAGCACACTTCCAAAAATGTCAGACTATATAACTCCATGCTCTATTTCTGTTTTAAGTTTTCACAGGGCTGTGTTCATATTAATATTGGTTTCTTCTCACAGCATGGCACTCGATCAAAATTAGAAGCCAAAAGAAAATCAAAGTTAGTGGTTAATACCAATGTGTCTTTGATAATCATGACCTGTGAAAATCACTCTGCCTCCTCTTGAGGCAAAAGAATTCAAGTGTTTTGCAACTTTTACAAAAGGTGATGCAAACATCAACATCATTAGCATTCATGAATTCCAGCATTATGTCTACTATCAGTAACACAAGGTAAATCCCATTCTACTGACCCCGAGGCAGGTAGTGTGAATTCTTATCAGTCTCTGCTCAGGTGAAGAATCAGCCTAGTTGCTGCCTTGGGCTGGTGTTTCGTTGCCCTCCTCTGTGCTGGTCTCACTGGACTGCTGGCTGCTGTCCATCTGTGTGTTACCCCTGATAGACTGCACTGCCTGAACCTGCTGCAGACGACTGTTTAGCTCGGCTTCGCAGGCCTGCAACAGCGCGGATGTCTTTGTTTGGTTCCAGCCCAGCACCTGCTCCATAGCCTCAACTCCTCTGGTCACAACCATCTATAGAAATAAGGTAATGTGGACAAATGAAATCTTATTCTGATGTCATTTCTCAATACACACAAACTATGCAATCCGACAGCCTGTAAGAAACAAATCCTTTGTCAAGATTAAAACATTGAGTTTTGTTGTGAATGTGTGAGCTCGAAGTTGATGTGGGGTTTACTGCCCCATGGATTATAAAACACGATTTTTTCATAATAAAGTATAGATGTGCTGTGTCAGGACTTGCAGTTTTAGGTAATTGCATAATCATTTTCACAGCTGCTTATCAGACCAGATGGGGCGTGTTATAGGACGAGCACTGTGTCAGGAAGCTATAAGAATATAATGAAGTAGTCCTTGATTGTTAGAACATATAAATGGACCTTGGTTCCTCAGGTCTGTCTCATCTAATGTATCACCTTTTTCTCAGAAGTTATAAGAATGATAAAATTAGCAATCATACACAGTATGTAAAAAAAAAAAAGTTAAATCAGGGGCTGTGTTTATCTGCAGAGGTTTTGAAGCATGCTGGATTAGTAGAATACCTGCAGGTCTTCAGTGGAGAGCCTGGTCTCTGGGCTTGTTTTTCCCTTCAGGACCATCAGTGTCCTGGGCATGAATCCAGACGCAGAGTCCACTTCCATGCCATCAGGCATGTCCACGTCTCCAGCCCCTGACATCGAAAAGATTCTGTCGTCAGTTGTTGTAGACAAGGGTATGGTTATAGTAAATCACAGAAGAGATGGGACAATGGTTCCACCTACTGACCAAAGTACACAAGCACACCTATTCCCCCATGAGGAGTCTACAGTGCTGAACACGCTATAAGCCAGCAGAGGGAAGAGAATAATCACTGATTTATCATTAAATGTTGCCACTAAAATGCTTAAGACAAACAACATGTTCAAACTGATGCATAGCACTGATGTGTATTATTTAAGATATACTGTTTCCAGGGGAACTCTTCCTGTTTGATCCATTTTGTTGTTGTGACTATGTGCTTTGTCACTCTGCACTTTTGAAAACCTAAGGCTATACATAAACATGGACATGTTAACTAGTTGATCTTCAATGCAAATAGTGTTCTTAGTTATTGAATATATACATAATGTAAATTCCTGGGAATTTATAACATGTTATTGTCAGATTTCACAGTTCCTAACAATGTCTTTTTTCTGCCAATCCACACTGATTGAAGGTGCAGTTCAGGTTTTTTGACGAGGTAGTCAGGAATAGTCAGTACATTACCTGCAGTAGAGTCTGATCACAAGTCTTCCAGTGAGGAGAGCTGACAAGGGACAGCATGGTGATCAGAATCTACTGCATGTAATATAAAGGATATGCGTGACTAATTCACACAACCCCCCCCACACACAAAAAAAATTAAACATCCCTTTAAGGGTTTTTGCAGAACAAGCAGTTTATAGGTCATTACCATCCTGCAGGGCTACACAGCCATGACATTATATTGATTATGTTGTACTCATGCTTATTGATCACTGCTATTCATTAGAATTTTTTTTAGGACAGAGGAAGACATGCCAGCATCTCTGGCATTTAAAACCCATAGATTTATATTGTTTTAAAGCAGAGAGTCTATATTAAAATAATCTGGTTTATATTAAACTAATTTAGCTTTCTCACATGGCACTTTGATCTGTTATGAAGGGCTGCCTTAAGATAATGATTTGCAGAGTGATCCTATCTTTATAAATTACTGCTGCTTTTCCTTAACAAAACAAACAAACAAAAAAAAAACCCTGTGAAAGAATATTGCTGTTACATACAAACGTTTACCTGGAAAAATACAACAACAACAACAACAACAAAAAAACCCCATAACTGTCTAACCAAAGAGTAACAACTTATTGTGCAAGAAAACCATAGTATAAACTATGTAACCTCTTTAGAGTGTAAGGAAAGAATGAAATGTCCCAGATCTGTATTTAGGATAACCATTTCCACATAATGACACAGCCATACCTCCCTGGCTGGGCTGACTGGGCTCTTCCTGTGGTCTTTCCTCTTTCTCTGTAGCTTTGAGGTAGAGCTGCAGCAACTCCTTGGACTGCCTCTCCTCCTCTCTTCTGTCTAAAACCCTCTGCAGTGTGTCCTGGAGGTCCTCTGCCTTCTTTTCTTGGAAGCCAAGAGCAGCGGCCAGTTCAGAGCATGGGGCATCTACTAAGAACTGCAACAGCAGGTGATAGGTGTGAATGGTGCCTCAAAAAGATTGCAACTACAAATAGCTGAATAAAAAAGAAGTTGTGTTTTATCTTCCATTTGCTGACAGGAGGAAACCATAGAATATTATCAGACTTATCCTACAAATGGACAAATTAAAAAAATGGACAGGAAAGTTGATCTCAAATTACTCATGCATGCTGTTAGGCATGTGAGCTTACTGTTTGTGAAATGGAGGAATAATGTTGGCACCTGTAATTCTGCCTCAGACATGAGGATGACACTGGCCAGGTCCCGTTTTAGCTGCTGAGCCAGGCCCCACCACGGTGCCACAGCACTGGCAGAGTCCACAACATCACTCTCCAGCAGTATGGACTCCCTCGCCATCCAGGCTGTGCCACCATCAACTAGAATGAAAAGTAAATGGGTGCTGACACACAAGGCTGTGCATTTGACTGTTAAAATGAAAAGAATCACTCCAGACAGTCGCCAAATCTGTGACAAAAGTGAACCTGCTTACGTCTGCGAACTGGAGACCATGTCTCTCTTTCATGCAGCAGCATGAACTTTGTGTTTGAGGGTAAACATAAAAAGTAGGCTTGATCCTCTACTATCGTCCCATCATCCTCTAGGACCACTGTGACCTCGTCACTGGCGCTAAACCCAAGGAACTCGCACCCTGTTGAAAGAAAAGAGGAATTACACACTACAGATCTAATGTGAACATCATTTGTTATGAATGCCACACTAAACTGTGAAACACTGTTAAATGCAAAACCATCAGGAAAAACCTACCAAAGGCTGGAAAATATTTATGGCAGTAATAACCCAACAACCAACTGATCATCAGCAAATACCAAGTTGTGTCATTTTAGCAGTCACCTCCTCTTACATCACAGCTGTATCTATCATCACCATGACACTGCTATTGAATGGCTGTGTGGATCAGGCCCTTAGTCAACCTAACCTTTGGCCTGCCTTTTACTAGTATGTGTACTTAATATCACTAATGAATGCATATTTCACCCCATGATCTAAAAGGTCAAAATGTCTTTGTATTTCACACAGTTAATGGTACTTATGCTGACTGGAAGTGCGTTATTCAATCAATCCCAACACCTGCAACAACACATTTGACTTAAAATGAGGCCAAAATATTGATTTGCTGATGAAGTTTTCTCAAATGATGCCATACATGGTGTGATTAATAGTTACTAAGATTTTAATAAGCTCAAAAATGCATATTTCCCAGTTGCAGATGTTGGTCATATTCCTAGAGGACGACCTGACATAATGTAAAACACAAGCTGGGTTTACACCTCTCATGGGCAGACACCTCGAGGAGCACAGCGATCAAGGCAACGCCTTCTGACTAGTATTCTAGGAATGAGCAGGACAGCGGGGCAGGTCTTATCTGACTTTTCATGTTGGAACACGATGGAAATGTTGCTACCCAGCTCCTCTGCAGGCATGGCAGATAAATACGTGTAAAAACTCAAGTAATATCGCCATTTGGCGGTTATTTCAGTTGCTGTTGCCCACTCCATAGGAATCAAAACACAACAATTATAGTTTCAGTTTCAGCTATAGTTTTTGACACATAGCAATGCTAACAATAACTGCTACATACAGCAAATAAAATATACGACATAATGAGGCTGGTTTTCACTTTCAAGTCACATGACTTAAATGACTTATATTCTGTCTGAAAATTAATATTTCATTCACACACGTTAACAAGTTGGAGCCACCCTGGATACATACTTACCTTTTGTCTTTAGCTCTTCCAGCGAGGGGACAGCCAACCCATACGACTTCTGCCGTGTGAAATTACACACCTTACACGGTTTCTTATCCGTCATGTTAGGCTTTACGTGGATAAACTTATTTCTCTTCTTTTATTTTATCTTGGCACTGACTAAAGCACCAACAGTTCCACACTGACCACTACTCGGCTCTGGCAGATTCGAACGCGGAACCGCCGCTTTGGCGCTACGGACTCTGGGAAATGTAGTTACATGTGAGAGGTGCAGAAGCTCAAGGTGCAAAGGCAATGGGACGACAAGGTAGCACAACTTGCAACAGTGATTTACAGTTTGGGTTTCAAAACCGCTAAATAGATAGCCACTTAGTACTAGTAGAAAGAAGTAGCATTAGGGGTTCATTCAACTGAAGCTCATGTGAAAGAATTTTAGGACGCAATAATGTGGATTCATTTATAGATTCATCTTTTTTTTCCTCGCAGGTTATTATGGTCTTTAATAGCTTATTTCACAACTTTTAATGTGTCGCTGGGTGGCGGCAATGAAAATGGATATTCCATTAATAACTTATTACATCTTATTGGGATATCTCGGACAGCCGAGGCTGTTAAGAGGACAAAGTGGAAAAGTGCTTGATGGTCCCAGGATCTCAGTGCTTATTGACCATTAGGAGACTCAACACCTGCTCCACTCAGTGGTAAAAGAAGTTCTCATGTCATACTGAGAATATGACACTCGTAAAACACTCTTTACATGAAGGAAAACTCCATCCATCCATTTCAGTAAAAGTAGCAGATTCTAAAAAAAACAGGAGAGGATTTCCCTCTGTCTTCTTTTTGCTTTGTTTTGTTTGTTTGTTTTGTTTTGTTTTTTGTTGTTTTTTTCTTTTTTGAAGATAAGTAAAGTTAATGATAGTTTGTTAGTTTCCAAAGCTGGTCATATTGTTTTCGCCTGTGGATTGATTCATTTGAGTAAGAAAATGTACTAACTAAACTAACTCTATGTTTGTTTGTCTGTGTGATGAGTTTTCGGGTTGAAGTGGTGCTTACATGTCACTCACAAAGACAATGTGCTCCACTTAAGATCTGACAATGTTCGAATGAACTGTATACTGTGTTCAGTGTAGTTAGTAAGTAGTGACATTTTGTGAACAGAGACTGTCTTTAGTCTTCAGAAAAAGCAATCGAGCATCGCTCATCGAACAGCCTCTCAAACAAACGAGGAATAGGAAGATGGCATCCACTGAGCAACCTGATCTTCCACCACAGGTCTACATTTATGCAACTAAAACATTTACCTCTTGGTGTCCAGATACGACAGTGAACTCTTACGATGTGTTTATATTTCGTGACCCCCGAGTGCCATCATTTTCGTCAGTTACTCCTGTGACAACTCAGTTAGCCCTAGGTTAGCATGCCTGCTAGTTAGCATGCTAGCTAGCCCTTGTAGCGTTTCAAAAGTTGCCTCAAGATATGTTTGTGTTGACAAGTGGGCACGAAGGCCCGAGCCGACTGGCTCGTGATTTACTATATGTTGTCAAAAGTCATGTGGCTTGCGTATGTGGTCGACTAGCTGTTTACCCTGACCGAATGAAATCCTTCCAGTTGCCCATGTCGTCTTGTCTCTCTCTTATTATGTGCAGTTAATGACATGATGTGAAAAGGTCACTGTTTACCGGACAAGCCTGGTGGTTTCTACTTGGCTCTTTGCTAATGTTGTGTCAGTTGAAATGAACGAGCATCTATCATGCCCGAAAAACAAAAGCTAAAAAAAGTTGTGACTCAGACAGCTCACCAGGTGCAGCTTTTGCACTTTGCTACCTTACAGTGTAGGATTTCAGAAAGCATATACAGGGGCCTGCTATGTAAAGTTTAGATGTGAAAGGCTTCTGAGAGAGCATTGAATGGCCTAGTTTACATGAGCTTATTCCCACAACCCAGTTTATAGATGAGCAACATATACCTACCCACATCTATCTCCTATGCACGTGCATGCACTTAATATTCAGCATAATACAGTGTGAGGCAGCAGGTTAGACAAACAATGCTTAAGATCTGATTGTACAATGTTCTTCCTATTTACATAGTTCCATTTTAAATGAATTTAGGTGAGGAGGAAATTTGTCTCTCCATGTTTGTTCTATATGTTGAGTAGGTTGTAAATCAATTTAAACAGCATTTAGACAGACAGACAGACAGACAGATAGACAGATAGACAGATAGATAGATAGATAGACAGACAGACAGATAGATAGATAGATAGATATGCTCACTGTTAAAGTGACCCAATCTTAACACGGCTGTGTCAAACCAGTAATACCCTCAGTCGTCCAGTAGATGGCACACTAATACAAGTGTTTGTTTGTTTTGTCAGCCTGGCCTTCCACCTGGAGATAGTGCGACAGCTCCCCCAAGAGAAGCACTGGTAAGGATTCAGTATTTAATGCATATTACTTGACTGTTGACAGTGTGGACTAAAATCGCAAAAGAATTTCAGTTTCCCATTTGATTTTGATGTATATTTGGTAGAGTTGGCAAGTTAGATAAAATCTCAAATAGTAAACACACTTTTCTTTCATTTTGTGGTAAGTGCAACCATTTACTTCCTCTTTTTTTTTTTTTTGCAAAGAATGAAAGTGCGCATACGTTTGGCAAGAGATGACATGTAGTTGAGGAACTTGGGCTTGTTTTTTTGATCTTGTGACTTAAACACATTTGTTTTCATCTTTTCATCAACAAACCACTTTTCCCTGGCTAATCAGATGATATTACACATTCCCCAGTGAGATCAAGTGTTAAAGGCTTCCAATTAGCAGCCAGTCATTTAGCACCACGCTCATGTCCCCAAGCCCGTAACAAGAAAGTATTTCATGTTCCTTGTCTTTGGAGAAAAAAAAAAAAAAAGCATGTAGAAATTTCTGTTTTAGCAGTGACAATGGCTCCATAGTTGCTTTAATCATGTTTAGTAGAAAACTTTTACTACGTACCTTTGTTGTGTCCAGGAAGTTTTTGAATGAGGTTGCTAATAGTTTGAATGTTTTTGTGCCCAGAGAAGAGTATTTAAAAAGATACCCTGAATATTTTGTTGGCACCATCTCATAAGAAAAGTGTTAAAAAGATGTGCTTGGCCCAAGTGATGACAACAGTTATAAGCAGGAGTGCCTTTTTGCTAAGTGGGATAGAATACATCACAGGTACATTCACTGTCCTTGTATGGACACAGCATCCAGGTTAGAGGAGTGCTGTGTTGTTCAGTCTACATGTCTCAATGTCATTCACCACCATTCACTCTTCATCCTCCCCCCATCATCCCTTCATGCCAAGGCTAATTTAATCCTGGGGTTATTGATTGTGGGAGCATTCTCCCAGGCTTTCTTTCAATTTACTTCAATTTCATCATCCCAGTGCGCTTCAAGACTGCCTTCTCAAAAAGGGAAGAAATTCTTGTTATGAGGGTCTTGATTCAAGACTGGTTGACAAGCCCCCCCTCCCCAGCAGCACCACCACCACCACCACGCCACCACCACTCTCACTTCCAACCCCTTTTCTCCTTTCTCTTTTTGATGAGCTGCTCTTTCCCAGTTAAGTGGATTATTACAGTAGGGATAATTCTTGTCACATGGCATTATTTGGATGAGGTGAATAATTGAAATTTGTGTCTGAAAGGATTTTATCTGGATGAGAGGAAAGGGAGTGCTGGCAGGGTTGGGAGGGCAGAGAGAGAGAGCGAGAGAGAGAGAGCGAGCACACACGTTTGTATAACATTTATGTGCACATGTGCGTATCAGGCTGGGGACACCAGTCATGTTAACAGGTTCTGACTCACCTCGCCCAGATCAGCAGGCCCTGGCACACTGCACGGCGTGGGCTCTCCTCTGTGGCAAAAAGGGCCAAGCTCAAGGGCCGGTGCCACATTCACCACTTTCACTGCCACTGACCAGGCCAGAGGTAGAGGTCTGGACCTGCGGTGACTGCAGAGAGAGGAAAAAAATACATGTGGGAGACTGTGAGTGTGTGCTCCATAGCTGACTGGTACACCAGTCACCGCTAGCCGCTGCTGTTGCCTCTGGCATTGCTCTTTGCTCGCCCTCACCCTGGCCTGCTTCTTCTCTCCCCTCCCCCTCACACCTTCCTCTGATCACTGCCATGACCATTACCCCTGCCAGTCTCCTGCCAGTGTCTCTATAGTCTTTGTGCTGTCTCCCTGCGGTGTTCCTCTGTGCTCACCTCTAGTCTCCCCCAATCACTCTGTCCACATTGCTTTCAAATAACACATTACAACTATAATTATATGTGAACAAAGTCCCTTTGATCACATAAAAAAACAGAGGCAGATCTGCATCTGCATTATTGTTTCAAGTAATTCAATTTTCTGAACTTACTTGACTCCTCTGAATGAAATGAAAAATGAATACCTGCTTAGCCATCACATCCACTTTTCTAATGTTTTGTCTCAGGAAAGTAAAATGTGTGAAAGAATGGCCACAACTTCTCATCACTGATGTGTAGATCAGTGCTGCAGCTAACAATATTTTCATTATTGGTAAATTTGTGGATCATTTATTTTTATTTTCCAATTAATTCCTTTGTCTATCAAATGTCAAACTGCAATATAAAATGGCCTTTGTAATTTATCAAGGCACATATCTGAGATGTAATATTGTCACTGTGAATCCATTTTGTTCCTGATTTTATTTGTAACACATAGTAATTGCACATTATAAGGCTAACCGCTGCCACTCAGTGAGAAACTTTTTGTTGTGATGTGTGTGCATGAAGGCTCATGTGGTTTTGCCGCTGATTTACATTTAAGTGTTGTCCCCTCGCCAAATAGGATTCTTAGTCTTTTGGGTCTCCATGTTAATATTAACACTGCCCTTTAGTCTCTGTACACTGAAAAAAAATCACAGGCCCGGCACATAAAAGCATGCTTTTCTATGTGGAAATGCAAGCATGTGGCTTATGTGTGTGGTAGGTGTATCTGTACCATTTGCATACCTCAATGTGTGCATATGGGCATACATAGTGTGAACGGAGTGTGTGTATGTGTTTAGGTTTGGGGGTTTTATTACAGCATAGGGAGGGTGGTAATGGGAGGGGAAAAAGAATTGTAAGAAGAACATCCCCGGTCTCACAGCAACTTCAAAAGCTCTCCTTCCCCAGGATATTAAGCGACTGTGATGAAAAATTTAGCAAGCGTTAAATAAGCCGCTTTGAAGTGATCTGTTTTGGCTCTGCAGTCTCCGAATTTCCGTAGCCCCTCTGCAATAGCCATCATACGATGGGGGAGAGGTAGGGGAGAAAAAGGAACAGTATGTTAAGTGCAGGAGTTGTGGGGGACCTGGCTGGTTGGCAGAGGACGTGCCAGCAGTAATTGGTCCAGCCGGTGACATGAAGGCACTACTGCTGCTACTGTCCCCTTTTGTCTCTCTCTGGCTCTTTTTCTCCTCATTTCACCTCCCGCTCCCTGGAGGCTCTTCTGCTGAGCCCTGTGAGTCGCAGGCAGACAGATGTTGCTCATATGTTTGCTCTGAAAAGAGATTTTTTTTTTTTTTTTACTCAGAGGGTGTAACACAAATGTAACACAGCGGTGATACCAAGAAGTCAGAGGTTACTCTCGGGTCTTGACTCTGTTAGTTCATGTCCTCAATGACTTTTCTCATTCCATGTGTTGATACATTCTCCGTGTGTGTTTGTGTTTCTTCAGCGGATTATATAACTTCAGTTTTTTCCAAAACAAAAACGAACCCAAAAAACTGAAGTACCATGTGGAGGGTCAGTGGTTTAATCTTTTTAGATTTACAGTGCCATAAAGCAAAAATAACAAGTAGTTAATCTCATATTTGATAATTCATATTTCAATTCATTTCACATTCAACACTTTTAAAACCATTACTTTAATTTTTGAGGACTCCAGGTTTCAACACACTCCAAATTAATTATTGGGGCAGAATAAGAAATGGGAGCCAGTAATGAGTCTGGTATGGTAACTCCATTCTGTCAAGAAACTAGGCTACCATTTCGTTAGTCAGGGGAACCTTCTCTGAGATTTTCCTTTTTTCCTCTTTGCTCATTACTTTAATTGTAATTGTAATCCTTTATTGGAGCTGTCTGCAGTAAACGAGAGTTATGGTCCGAGTGGGGGCGCGAGCCATAGAGATATTTCATGATTATTGGAGAAGACGGTCACTAGGTGGCAGCCACTAGTTCGGCCTCGCTGTAATTACTGGGTGGGAAGTGATGGCGAGTAACTGTGTGTGCGTGCATGCCTTTGTGTCTGTGTGTGTGTGCATGCATGCAAGAGTGCGTGAAGAGAGATTTTTCAGATTCTATCACACTCCTTGAAAGAGAAAAGTCCAATAAATCTGATCACCTGCCATCTCACAGTCAATAGATTCTGTATCCTGTCATGTTGACTGTAAACATGCTACATGCTCTGCAGAAGCACAGAACAAAGGTGTGTGTGGACGTCATCTGTCTTCATCCTTGGATCATTTTCAAATAACCAGACTCACTTTGAGTGATATTTGAAAACTGTATCTCACAGTGGGAACCGATGCAGGGTGCCCATTCATTAACATGTGAAACAGCTGCACACCGCAGTTTGTTTCAGTGGTCGAGGTGAAGTTTTCTCATTGAAAAACATAAAAGCTCCATTCTCTGTTTCTCTATGCAACGTTCATTGTGTATCATGCACTGTTTGTTTCAGTGGTTAATGATACAGGAAGAGCCCTCCATTTTATTGTTGCTGTGTTGCACTTTTTCCCCTCCTCGCCCAACCCGGCAACCAGCCTCCTTAGAGGACTCTGTATGAATTCTCACTGTCATGTCCAAGGACGAGTGGCGCAGGGTCAGCTAATTGCTTTTATGATTATGATTTCACGTCAGATTTATTGTGCATGCTCAGAGCACATCTTCCAGGTCCTGCAGACGTTGCTGGCTTGGATGGGGAAAATGAGTTTACAGCTTCTGGCTGTGACTTCTTGTTTAAGTGCAGGTCACACTTTTTGAGTCATTAGAGTTGAACGCAGGGGGTGAATCACACAGGCTTTTCCTGTAAAAGGCTCTGTTTTCTCTATCAGAAACTGTACTTGTTTTTCTCACATTTGGCCACAAAAGAGCATGTCTTTACTTCGTCTTCAACATGTGCTGAAGTTTGGAGGCCATGAGTGAGGAATGACACAGACAAGGATTTTTGGTTTTTCTGTCGTTTGAACTTTTTATGAGCCATAAATCTCCCATCTTTGTTTCTCTTCACAGATGAAATCATTTCGCTTATTCCCCTCATAGTATGCCAGAATTATCAGTTGACTCCTTTTTGATGTAGCAAACTTTTTTTTTCTGATGGTCCCACCCACCACTTTGAAAATGATGAGCACAGATGAGTCCAACCCATTTTATACATTTTATTTATTTTGCGGTCTCTGCCTCATCTGCTTGAGATGGACCAGATCCGCTCTGCCAGCAGAGACAATAGCATTTTTATCTTGGCTTTTTGATGAAGGCATTGAAAATCCTTCCAATTTGCCGTAAAGTTCACGGTAAATGAAGAAGAAGCAGTTGTCACTGTATGTCAATAATACACATATTTCATGTAGATAGAGTTTCCTGTCATGACCCGTGGCTCTTGATTTGTTGCATTAACGTGACCTCGCTCTGACCTTCCTGCGTGGGCCGCCATGTGACTAGTGACAGATGCAGCCTGGGAATATGGTTTGGATAGTTTTCCAATGCTCAGAGGAATGCTGAAGCTAGTTTTACGCAAAGTTCATTTTGGAGACATATGTAAAGTCTGTGATTAAGCTGAATTCAATAAACTTTAATGAATACTTAGGACTTTATTTGTAGGGTTTTCGTCGGCAAGTATATTAATGTAAACAGCATGGTAACAGAGCTGTAATTTCCTATTCTCCCACAATTTAGTGAACTGTCATAATGTGTTTACTTAAGAAATGATAGAAATACGACACCAGTTTAATTACAGCGTAGTCATTTTGCCTCAATATACTTGGGAAAGTGGCCCTATTGAGCTGAGCTTCCTTTATACTCTCTATTCTGCTTTGTAATTACTTCAGCTTGATTTATCGTCTTTTCTTTGTGTTTATGGTTGTAAACTGCTCGAGTGAGTAACTTGGTCTGAGAGTGGCTTGTCTCCTTGCAGCGAGGCTGGAAATCTCCCGATGAATCTGAGATGTCTCCGCTGTCAAGACTGCTCACATCGCTCTCAGCCTCCAATGTCACTTTCAAGGCATAATTACACAAGTTGTGTTGATTAGTATGAGAAGCAATTACGCTGGCTTTCCGCTGCAAATGGAGAATGTGATGGCTCTTGATTGACAGGAAGCATCCTGGCTTTAATAAGTAAATGACTATGGTAATTCAGGTACTGAGACCCTTTGATTTGTCAGCATCTTTCTAATTTTTGTGATGTCCTCTGATTTTAATGAACATGAATTTGATTGAATCTCCCTTCAATTCCCTGTATCCCTTCACCCGTTAGTCTCTCTCTCCTCTCAGACCAGCAAGTGCTCTCACAAGAGAGCCATAGGGTTACACTTTCAGAGCTCCTGCAGCTGATGCTGAGCTATCTGTCTCTGAATGAATCCAGTTTGTAGGAATTGGTAGGGGAAAAAAAGACAGAAATGAGCAACATGCAATTTTGGCACACTATGCCAAAAGCTTTTTAGGACATCATGCTTTCACAAGTGTGGGAATCAGAGGAAAAATTATTTTTAATTGACACTTTGGGGAACATTTTTTTCTCTTTTTATCTGGCTTCCCAGTAAGTTATTAGCTGTTAATTTGTCGGCAAGCTCCCCTACAGCGCCTGATATTTGTTCAAATGCTGGGATCCCCTCAGTGCATTACTACACTTCTGAAAATGCTGCCCTGTCTAATTATGTAATATAATACTGCCTTTTAGGCAAGTTTCTTTTAATTGAATAATATTAACTCTAGCTTAGGGTAAGCTGTTGGAACACTTAAAACAGCTCTCCATACTGTCACTATACTGGCGTTTACTGATTTCATAAAAACAAATAATTCTTACCGATGTAAAGCTTTTACACAAAGATCTGTGCATTTTAGATATTTGAATCAAAGCCAAACGTGAATAATGCTGAGATTTGATTGGCCCTGCCCTCTGTGTCATATTTCTTTCTTTGTTAACCACAGTTGGCCTAATCAAGTAATTCCCTGTTTGTCTTAGTAACCCCCTATAGAGTCATACATGCATAAATATAATAAAATAATTTGCTCTTGCACTCCATAGCCCAGCTGTAATTTATATGGATTGAATGAGTGCTGCATTGTGGAAAAGCACGAGTGGACCAAATGCTCGTTTGTCACCTCTAATAAATGTTGGAATGTAAATTATGAAGTTATGCTTCAGATGTAAATGCACTTTATTCCAGTCCTTTAATGTAAACAGCCCACTTCAATACATTAAGGGGGTAGGGGGGAGGGCAGAGGGGTATCTGACTTGGAATTTTGACTGTTTTCACAATCAATAATAAACACAAAAGAGCCTAGATGGGGAACGTTATAACATATCTGAAGTCGGGTTCATAAATTATTGCATGAAAGCAGGCTTGTACACCAAAAATGTAAATACATTAATGTTATTAATAATGTAGTGACTAATAGTTCTATCAAGACTGTAATAGCAGTTTAATGGAATATGACAGCAAGAATGTATTACACTTCTTACATTTAGACGGGACCTCACATGACATTTATCAGGGATTTCTGAAACAATTTTTTTGATTATTTTGTTAAGTTAATTGCTTCTTTTCCCCCCCAACGTCTTCTCAGGGAGAGGGGCAAAAAAAACTGGTAATGGATATTAATTATTATGTGTCAGTTTTGTGGGTTTGATTAAAAATAATGAAAGCAAAATGCTAATGGGATTTCAGAGTTTCACTGTGTGTGGCGCCCTGAGATTGTGGCTTTATCAGGGGAATCTGGAAAAAAGGAGATAAGTGCGCTGGTATCCAGGCTAAAATGAAAGCGAAATGCAGAAAATGAGGCAAATTATCTTAAAACCTGCAAAAAGTGAGAGCTCGAGTGAGAATGTTGCACTCTAATTACCCCGTCTTTAGATGTGTGATACAAAAGTGTACTGACAGTAAACTGTAAAGTTTCAGTGTGTTATAATGAAAAGTTGAGCGTTGCTTTCAGTTCATCCCCTCCTCTCAGAATGACATTCCCTCACCTGCAGCTGAAGGATTTTTTTTTCCGAATGCGAGAAACACTTGAATCATTTCTGACAAGTTGCTGTCTTGGCAAGTCTTTTCTCTGGCTACTGTGATGTGTTTCTAATATGTGGCTGTTTGCCAGGAAGGCGATGTATGGACTTGTTTCTCAGAGGGTTTACAGAGCTTCAGTGTGTGTTTTATTTCTTGCAAGGGGTTTCCAGCTTTTCTTTCAAAATACACACAACACGTGTGTCTGGAAAATTGAGTTGCACTTGACTTGGCACTGATTATTGCGGGACGCCTATGCCTTCATCCGTAGTCCATTACAGTCAGCACGGTGAAACCCTTGCCAAAGACTTCTTTGTGTCTGTGTGTAGTCTTCAGCAGAAAGAAGACTTATAAAAGCTATGATTAAGGTAAGACACAAGTGTGTGGATCAGCAGTGAAACAGAGGCTGGCACAGTAAAAAGCACCCATAGCCAGTGACACAACTGACAATTATCTAACACCTGGACTGGCTCCCCTCCCTGGCATGTGCGTCAAGACTGTCGACTTCTTGTTAACGCAGTGATTAACAGGAAGATTGCATTTTTATTTTCCCGTGCAGCTCTCCTGGCAGACGTACTTTGCTTTCTTTTTGATTAAGGTGGTAGATGAATGTACAAATTGTATCTCTGTCATGAACTTCAAAATGGAAGCGGAGGTGACAGAAGTGGAATAAACAGAGGAGCGGCAGAGGCCTTTTTGTCCCGTCCACATTCTGTACACTGTGGGTTGGTGAGGTGTTAGTGGCCCGCAGAATGAGTGGAACTGTCTTTGGTTATCCCCAAATACGCTTCAGTATCTCTGCTTATAAGTCCCTGTTTTTCCTTGTTATTTACCACCGTTGCGTTATGTGACTTGCCCCTTGCCTGTCCCTATAGGACTACGTCATGGTTTTCTCTGCCTCCACACCACATGGAAAGTGGTTTTAGGTATCATGGGGATGAGGAAAGGGGAAGTGAAGGGGCTTCGACAAACACTCTGTACTTTTGAAAAGCAGAGAGTGGCATTGTCATGTGTTTTCTGTGTCAAGGTCGACAGAAAATGTCAGAACAGGTGCACGTCTGCTGCTGAGTTGCTTGCCAACTCAGCCCCTTTGCTGTAACACGCCACCCTGTGTGACATTATAGTGGTTCACTGTGGGTTGTCTCCTCTCCTCATTCTTTTGGAGGAGCCTGGTAAAACATGTACCCCCCCCACCCCCCCACCCCCACACACACACACACGCTGTCACCACATGAGTTGATTTAGAGTTTACATGGGTGTCGACGCCTCAACTTTGACCATCGCCTCTGATTGTCATGTAGTCACAAAAAAGTGTGGGTGCTGTGCAGAAGGGACGTGCAACATTCCTTTCTGATTACTCCTTTTTTTCTGAGGTCTGAATCTGATTAAATCTTTCCATTTGTGGAGACATGATTTGAAAAGGGAAGCCTGTTTCTTTAGATTCCATTTTAATTGTGACCTTTTACAGGACAGAACACGCAAGAGAACAATAACAGCGCTTTTGGAAACACTACTGTTAGTGGGGAAAAACCCTGAAAACCCTGAATACACCCTTTTTAAACCTTATATAATCTGAGATCTGAAGAAAGAACATAAAAGACAAGTATATGTAATGTAAGGCACATTCATGTGAGTTCGCGTGTTGCTTTATATCGCTGTCTTGTTACGTGTCTTTTTACAGTTTTCTTCAAGCAAACATGTTGCAAAACCTGATATTCTCTCTCAACTTCTCAGAAGTGATGCGTTATATTTGGGTGTGTTATCTATAGAACAAATGTCATGCATGCCTTTGTTTTTTATATCTAACAGCCAGCATGATCTCCAGTGTGTAACTTCACTGGTTCAGAAAGGTTGAAATGAAGAATTATTATTTGATCTGACGAGCTGTCATGTTCGTTTCCTCTCCGGTGTTGGGTTAAATGAGAAGAAAGAGAACTTCTACTTCTGTGACCCTGATGATTGTTGTTTTCTGACGCTGTCAGCACCACACTCTCTTTTTTTTTTGCTCTTCCTAGTGTCGAGGTTAGATTCTTACTGGCAGTTGGAGGCCTCCAGTAAAGGAGATTTAGCCAGCATTTTTCTTTGTCACTTAGTGTGATCAGGAACAGACTCAGTTTGGTCGTTCTCCAAAACCAAACCAAGGCCCACTGCTTTAAGTTGCCTTCTTCATTTGGTGGGGATTTGACTCTGCCATATCCGCTGCTGTAGATGTGTGGCCCATTGTCTTGGCAAGTGTGTCTAAATGTTTCTGACAGGTCTCAGTGAAAGACAGGCCGCAAGGGTAAACTGCCAGGCTTTTCCTCCCCCCTTTGACTCGACCCGTACCCTCTCTGTCCAGTAGATGGCGATGTTAATCTTCTCTGACTCCACTCCTGCCTCGACCCATCTCCCTTTCCACCATCCTTTTCTCCTTCTCTCTGAGGCACTCGCTGAGGAAAGAGGGGTCTCACCCCGTGTGGAGGGTCATGCCACCAATTCCTGGCCCCCTTTGAAGACCATGAAATTGCTGATCCAAGACGCACGATTAGTGCATTCAGCCTATTGACTGGAGAAGGGGTTGACGTGTGATTATAATGTCACTGGAATGTCACAATCTGTCTGGTTGTCTTTGTGAGCATACTCTCATCCAGTGGCACAGTGTACCCAAGAAGGAATAATTTGATCAATAAAAGGACACCTCTCTCTCTATTGTCACTGGCCTCTCTGTTCTAGTTTTATTAGGCAATTTGGCAGGCTGGCAGGGCCGCACACAAAACTGATGCCAACTCGCTGCATCCTCACCCCGGCTCCCTGCTTTATTTGCCTATCGTAATGGTTCACTTCAAGTTGCTTCGCTGTGTGTATATTGTAGGGTGTGTATGTGTGTGTGTTTGTGTGTGAGTGTGGGTGCTGCCTTAGTGAGAGGAGCTGTTTGGATCAACAGAGGAGGATAGGCTTGTCACTGTAAGTTGGTTGTGACGGAGTGGGTTCTTCTCCTGACACCACAACACAACTTCTGTGGTGTGTCGCTCGGACACAAGCTCCACGTTGTTTGCTGCTGGTGCCGCTTGCATTTTGCCTCAATCAGCTAATTGAACGTGAAAGGCCAGCGGGCCTTGATGATATGAAGGACAGCACATAGAGCCGTGGCAGTTTCAAGAAAAGCCTATGTGCTTGTTTATGTGACAGTATCCAGTTGCTTCTCCAATTTCTGTGCACTGAATACATTTCAAGGATTTTATGATCAGATCAGATTATTTTGGCCAAATGTTGCTCTTAAAATGTAAATGTTGAATGTGTTTACGCAGGTCTACGATGCAGTTTTTATCATTGTATACAGTTTATCTTGTAAAATAAAAGAGTGCCATTTTGAAAGTGTGAAATTTGTGAGGATTTTGTAAAATGTGACTCAGCAGCCACTGATCAACGACAGTAAATTTTAGCATCTTGTTATAGGTTTTAAGTTTTCACACATAGAAGAAGGATTATAAAACCACATCGTATGTCCGTTGTACTCTTTTAAGGTTGAATTTCTAAAACGATACACGGTTATTATACTGTTCTGCAAAATCAAATGACCAGAATATGTACATATTAATCGTTATCTAAGTCTTTAAGCGAGGATCAGTGAGCAAAGTTTATATCCACTTCAGTCATTTTATTGCATCATAAATATGTCGCCTTTTTTCACACAAAACTTTTTGTACACATGGGAATTTCATTATTTTTCAGCTCATTCTGCAGATACTGGGTTACACTGTAAGCACTCCTGTGCTTTGTAATGGACATACCTCGTACTGAAAAGCACATGGAGCAGCTTGTCACAGAATGTCATCATTGACTGTAATAGAAAGAGAAAAAAAAAGAAAAAGAAAAGCTTCGAATTACAGGAAAGAGGCACTGCATTAAAGAACAAAGGAGATCGATGGCAGTACATTAAATTTTATGCGAATGAAAAAAAAAAATCAACTAATTAAAATTGATTACTCCTGCTTTGTAAATGTGTTTCTGAATTAAATTATTGTATGAAAACATTTTGACCAATCGAGGAGCTGAGGAAGTATCCATTACTGGATTGCAGCTGAGAAGGGGCTGGAATGTTTTGTGGTGGCTAAGTAGTTTGTTGTGCTCTGCTGCGACTCCCCTCTTGCACCCCCACTGCTAAAGTGCCATGGGTTAATCTCTGATGACCCTCATCTCTCAGAGCAGCTCCAGACTCATGGTTTGGGCCTTTTACCTGAATTAGAAGGCATTTGTGGGCTATATAAGTATTTTTGTCCAAAGTAAGTGAAAGTGAGGTGTCACTGACGGAGTCGGTGCTCTTTAGTCATCGGGACTCTCGGGGCTCTGAGGGCCCCGCTGGGGATGTCCTTATCTAAACAGTCATCTGTCTCGCTAGTTTAGCAAGGGCAACCCCAGGCAGCACCACTGACAGTTACACATTAAGAAATGTCAGACTCGGCTTTATACTGTATCTCTCAGGCTAGTTTTGAATTGGCTGGATGCCACATGCTTGTCTGGCAATCTCACAAGAGTAAAAGAGATGCTTTGATGTTGACTCGTCTTATTTTAAATATGTTTGGTTATATCATGGACTGCTGTTTGTTCATGCAACAATAATGTGATTTTGTTTGTTATCATGTAACCAGACCCTGAAAGAGGATGTTCTATTCTTTCACAAGCCACAACCTGTAAAAACACACAACAGACTTTTGACCTTATTCTTGTACTTTTTTTTATAATTTACAATATAAAGGAAGTGAAGCAGTCACATGACATCATCATGCATGCCTAGCACACTGAGTCACAAAAAATGCAGCTACAGTCTTTTCACACCATAGTAAAAATTTCTTTCTGTAGCAACAAGGGTGCAAAGAACAAGCCCGTTTTTCCCTTGATAACCTTAGAATCACTTCCAAGGCCTTTATTATCTGTGTTTATCTGTACTCTGCACAGTTTTTACAGTTTGATAGTGTCCTCGCTGGATCAAATGTACTTTAGCCCCCAGTGTTTCTTACCGCTGAACCGACTCAACTTTTCCATGTTTGTGATGACAGAGCTCTGATAGGGAAATGCTGCTGAATGGAAAGTTTGGTCTGTACATGCAGTGGTCTTGAAAAAAGCTTGATTTCCGTCCACCATCCCACCACCCCCACCCCCCTTTACAAAAATTGCATAATGTGCTTTTGATGTCATGATTGTAGCCTTGCCCATGGCTCTAACACTGACACTGATACAGTGCTGTATGTTATTTTTAAACCTTTGCAATGCAAATGTCAATGAAGTTTTCCATGACCCTCTTTTCATCTGCTGAAATGTTGTCTTTGACCTTTAAATTTCAGAAGTTAGGATCATTCAATAAAGATTGACCACAGTCAGTACAAGACACACAAAAAAACAAACTGCTGCATTTTTCACTTACTGGCGGTATGCTTTTAACACATGTAGAAGCATATCCTGGTAATAGTTTGTCACAAGAAAAAGAAGACGAAAAAAAGACCACAGTTTGCAACAATTCTTTATCAGATTTTACAGGTTCTGAAGTTCAGTTTCCGCAATGGTTTTTCATTTAATTTTTGCACATTGCAGCTTCTCTGAAAAACACTGCCCACAAGTGATGAAGGAAATAAACAAATGTCTCTTTTTTTAGTTGTTCTGCAGAAGGTTCACCTCCAGCAGGGCCCTTGATGTAGCCTGCAGTGTCTGAGCTAAATGGTGGAGTCTGCACCTCACTTCCTGATGTCTCTCAGGGTCAATAATTTCCTATAGCAGCTCCCATGAGGCCTTGCTTCCTCCTCTAAAGGTCACATTAAGGCGGGAAAGATGTCACAATTAGAAGGGCATTTAAAGCTGCTCTTTTAAAAAGATTAAAAAGCACTGTTGGCCACATCAAGCAGTCAGGCGACTAAAGGAAATACAGTAATTGCATTAAAACTTCATTCCTCTCTGGCAGGGCTCTGGTATCAGAAAGGTATTGGGTTAAGTCATTTAAGACAGCTGCCCCTGATAGCAAATCATCCATGAAAGCACCAAATTAATATAGAGCTTCATTTTTCGCTGTCTCTCACTTTCTCTCACTTTTGGTCCTCCAAACGTGTGTTTGGGGGGGAAATTTGAGACTAGCCTAACACAATTTTTCCTCATGTCTATCAGTGTGTTATTATATCAGGGGCACTTCTCTACAAATGTACAGACCGGGGCAATTTGGAATGAATTGATTCACACTGAGACTGAATCCTATACTTGCTAATGATTTCCTTTTAGCCCCTCCAATGCATTGCACCCCCACACCCCAGTTCTAGTCCCATCATGCCCTCTGAATGTCTTCACTGTTGCAAACAAAATGTGTACACACCTGTTTTTGTGGAGTAGTTGACATGAATATATGAGGTGTTAAGTGTTTAATTGTTAAAAAATAAACGGATAATGAGAGTAAATGTGATTCACTACTTTCAAATAATATTTTGCAATATAAACCTATGCTGTTGTACGATGTATAGTGTTCGGGTAAAAATGTAAAAAAGTCGATTTGGGGATCAACAGCAATCTTTTCAACGGAAAAGCCACAGTTGCAAACAATCCACTTGTACCCTATAGTGCTCTCATTTCTAAGTAATTGTGTCAGATAATCAGTGGTTTGAGGTGGCCTGAATTATTAAGACTGAAAACATGAGCCTTGACTCCTCTTTTGTGAGGCATCGGCTCATCTGCTGTGGTTCAAATGTTGTTCTCCAGTTTATTTCATATTGAAACCAGCTAAAAGAAACTAATGTAAGACAAACAACGCATCGCACAGAGAGTCTGAATTTCCCACCGGCTTATATCCACAGACCCCGCACTGTACCTGTGAAACATCCATACGTCTTCTTACTGTATGTAATGTTAAAGCGATTTTACTAGTTAAAGCAAAAATATACAACTGGTTACATGGATTTCCTCAGGCATCCAACCATGCAGTTCGAACATAATTGGATTTCATCCTCATTTCTCACAATTCAAGGTATCACAGTTGTAATTTTCAGACAAGTGCAGTGCAAAGACTTGTCCAATTCAAACTCAATAACACTGCTATAATCTTGTCCTTTCATCAACTTCACTGTCTTTAAGTGTGTTGGTTAATGTTATCTCTTCTCATGATTGAGTTTTCACCTCTTTTTCAGCTTTACCTGACACTTTATTGGTTATCTGGTTTACAAAGATTATTGCTTCTAACATGGAGCACTTTGGTGCATTAGCAGTCAGAGCTTTACAAGTAGCTCACACGACGGCTTAATTGTTGTTTCGACCAAAAACGACCCACCCCTTTCCTGAAAGGAGAGAAATGCACCCAATTTTTATCTTAGTTATTTATGCTGCCAACCCAAATGTGCCCTGTACTGCTATCCATCTTACTCCCCTAAAAGCCCGATTGTGTGCTACCCAACACTATAACTGGGATGATCCATAAGTCAATAACAAGACAAGACTGAAATCTGTGCAATGTGGTTATAATTGATTGAGGTGTCTGGGTGGAACTTGTGCAAAGCATCTATGTCATCTGCTAAGAAGTGCACTTTTCCTCTCCCTGAAGATCTACCACTACAGTTTTAACCAAATGGACATTTACCTCATTAGTTTGCCGCTGAGCTAGCTGCGGTCCTTACTAAGATGTCATACTTATGCCTATTAACATTGACACAATTTTCTTGTCAATATTGTGCTACTGAAATTTTAAGGGAATGTAAACAAGGTGTGCTCATTCAGCATATTCCTCCTCTATTAGGTCATCTCCCTCTCACAGGGCCGACATCACTCTGTTATTTACTGGAATAAATATTAGAGCGTTAGATTTTAGTGTGTTCATTAACTCTGCTTTCTGCCTTTACCACAAGTAGTCTTGTTGGCTCACTTACTTGAGCAGAGGAGTGTTTGCCAAGAGCAGGGTGATTTGGTCTTGTTATCAAAGGGATATTTTCTCTGTGTTTTGACTGTATCTTTTGGCCCAGAACATCAGTTGGGGGTTCACCATGCAAATGGTTTAATCTGCTTGTCACAATGAAGGTTACGGGTGACTGACTTTAATAAGCCCTCAGCATATAGAGATCCAGGAAATTCCATACCCCTTGCGTAACCCTTACGTACATCAAGGTCACGGTAGTGTCACGGTGAAATGGTAGATTAGTGCCTAAATGAATTGTGGCAGCACCTCTCGGGATGAATCTGGTACATTTTGATAAAATTCACTGTCGAAGTTTCATTACAGCCAGTACACTTCACTGCACGATGTCACCCCATGTGTACCTAAATAGAAGAAAAGTGTTATTAAGTTGCTTTTCCGCCTACTTGAGGAAAGTCAAAGTCATTTTCATAAGATTGATAAAGATCCTTGTACCATGATTCTCCACTGTACTGTTTGTTTGTCACAGAAACCCAGCTCTTTACACAGTTTCCCTGCCACACCTATGCCGTGGACAAGTTTAAACTGCAATTCTTTTGGATTGAAACGCGTTCATAGTGTATGCAATGCATTACCCAAAACGAATTACCACTGGCAGGGCGCTCAATCACTTTGTATCTTTCAACACTAAGAGAAAAGAAGAGTAATCAAAACCTTTCAACCTATTAGAGGGATGACTTTTACAATTGAATCACGGGGACCACAGGTGCGATAATAAGTCATCTAAACCTACCCTCCAGTGTGTTTCCTCCTTTCTCTGTGTTCTTACATATTTATCTATTTTAGGAGGCGCCACTTCATGGCGCCCACTTCAAATTTATGTTTTAATGCCATTTGAGGAAGATTTTTTTTTTCTCCCTCCAATTCTTGGAAATGCATACTGGGGTGGAAAATTAAGGTGCATCTCGAAGGAAAACATAATAGAATCGATGAACGCAGTGCACTTAAAACTACTGATGTTCTGATGCTATTTAACGTTCTAGTGCATTAACGTTTCAAGTCATTACAACATTCAGGCCTGGTGATTTGATCATGGCAGGTTTTTAACTGGAAGAATTACAGAAGTTTTCAGCCTAGGATTCTCAAGTTATTAGATACAAATGATCACCTCTGCATTAAGTATAGATTTTCTTCCACTGCGCACTTAAGAATGGAAGTTTGTCTTTAAGAGGGTAATAGCAAATTAAGCTCCATACTCCATTTGTCCAGCACTCTTGATGGGCTAATTTTATAACTGCTGATTTAGTCATTCTCCACATTTAGCTGGAAAGTGGTCAGGTGGTCTTTCTCCTCACTCCTGGGTGTGGGGGCTTAGAAGCAAATATCAAATGGAATCCATTTATGTTTTTCTTTTTCTTTTTTTCGGGGCTGGATTTATAACGAACCTTTTTCTTAAAGAAGGTCTAGACTGTTGTTTGTAGTGTTTAAAAGCATCACTTTCCTGTGCACCTTATCTCCTCTCTCTCTCACATTATCTCATTGTGAAGAATTAAATCACATTTGTCTCTTCCCAGATTACCACCGCGGTGAAATTTCTACAGAACCCTAAAGTACGTCAGAGTCCCTTGGCCACCAGAAAAGCTTTCCTGAAGAAAAAAGGTGATACTTTAAATTTGCTCTTGCTTTGTGTTGAATGCAGTGCTGAAAGCCTAGAAAAAATGCACATATCCAAAGATGAACTCACTGTGTCTTTTTATTTTATTTTTTTGAAGGGGATAAGATTAGTCTGTAAAGGTCAAAGGTTATATGCATAGCTCTTTGCCCTGGGGGAGGGGGTCTAACAGGGGTCGATTTTAACTTCAGAGTGCATGATTCAGGCCCTGTGAATAAATGACACACCAGTTGGGATGCTCCTTTGGGTTCAGGAAAATTAATATTGACAAACTCTCTCTGCATTTTCAATGGAATTATCAATATTGCCTTCCAGCATTTTAACCCTTTTACTTAATTTAACTGTTATCGTAAATTTGAGGCATGATACGCAGGTTTTCAAAGCAGGGACAGTGGAAATGTTTGCTGGCTCTTCAGTTTCTTTGCTATTCAGTGAAATTATTTCTGACACATGGTAGAATATTGTTTGTGCAATAAAACTTGCAAATAGCTTTATTACTCCAAACTCATTTAAGTCGGTTCAATATAATGCGGCAGCGGAAATGTGCAGTGTTATGCCATGTATTTGTTACAGTCGGTCCATGCCTGAGCAGTGACTGTGTGCACGGAGGGTATGTGGTTTTGCCTCAGATAAACTCTTTGTGGTTGGTATTTTTATTTCAGTTCTTCATAAGAAGAGTTCAGTGCTTCTGGGACTGTACCTCTGCAGTGCTCGGGGACTTTGCCTCCAGCATTAGAGTAGCCAAACAGTGAAAAGTGAGCCTAAAAGCTCCATGACCGGGGAGGGTAACCTGAAACCAAATCCATGGTTGCCGGCTGCTACTATACACATCTCATCTGGCTCTAATGACTCTTGGTATCTTTTGAAATTTCTCTGTCTTTGTTTCTCATTATTGACAACTGAGGCATGTTCACAATCTACTGATGATTATCTCAAATGCACCAAGGCCTCATCAATACTACATGATGTCACGCTACACCTCATTTTCTTCTTACTTTCTGCTTTGTTGTAAACTCTAAAGAGCTCCGCAATCCAAAATGGTTTGCTCTTACTGCACTTTAAGTCCATGAAATATGGATGATGCTTTAATGCAGATTTATTTTGGAATGTCTGTTCCACTGTACATCTAAACAAGATCCCTTGATTTGCATAAGGACATTGATCTCAGGGAGAGAGAGGGCAAAGATGAAGGAATATAGACTAATGTAACACTGAACACAAAGTGTGCTTGAGTAGCACAGGTCTTGTCCATTCATGCCCAAGTTCCTGTGAGTTGTTTCAGGAAACTACTCAACTATAACCTCATACCATATTGAATCAATTAGTTCTGTGTTGCCTTGATTTAATTTTAAACTTCCATACAGAAAATTTCTTACAGTAAAGTCTTTTGGGAAAAGGCTGTTCTACATCAAACTTTGTGTTTATTATCTAACTAAGTTTCTTTTTAAAAACTACTAATCTAAGGCAAAAGACAGGAGTAAAATCACTTTGTTGAAGTGATAAATTATCAAATTTACAGCTTTATGCAGCATTTCTTATGTCACTGAGCCTTTTCTATGTAAATGAGTTAACTTATATAAGTTTCCCATAGTCTTATTTATGCTGGGGCAGCACACATCAATATGAGTTGTACTTCTCGTTTTCATTCAGAGTAAATTATATATAATGTGTATGACGCAGTACGCATTACATTACAAGATGCATTTCAGTGTCTGGTCATCCGGTTTAAGTTTCTATGTTAAGAAGAGTTCTGAATTGACATGATCACTTGTCCTCTATAAAAGTAATCACATGTTGATTCAGACTTGCAATAGAGTATGGCTGGGATATCTGGTGATTTGTTTCTTCTTTGGCCATAGTAAACATAGTAAACTCTGATTATAACAGTTGGCCAGTACTCACATTCCCTGTTTCTGTATCCAGCCTGTATTGTCCTCTCAACCTTTTGACCTAGAAACTCAATCAGCCTCCTCCGACAGTCGAGCACAGCAAATGTGTCAGTCTTAATTTCTAATACAGTTTAATGTCATATTTATGTAAATACTTCTGGATTTTACTCTATATTAACAGCCAGAAATGTCAAAGCACACATAAAATGAAACAATACCATCTCCTGGTAGAGTGGAATTTAAATTGGATTCCTCTTGCTGCCAGTACTTACGCTGGACAGCTGATGAAGGGGAAAATAGGGCCCACTTTGATTACATGTTGCAGAATCTTTACACAATAATCTCGCTCGTGCATATTATTTCTCTGCACATTTGTGCCCTAATCTGCGTTGAAGGATGCCTCTCTGGTTACATCTCCTTTTTTTCAAAGAGATCCTAATAGTGTGGTTTATTTCAATATTCATTGGAAAATATAATTTTCTGTTTTCCTTCAACTGTCAATTTCAGGGTATGAATTGGCAATTATGCAGTCCAATATTTCTAGCTGCCCTTCTTGAATCCTTGTTGAATAAACTGGCTGAAATATTGAAACTTTGTGACTAAGATGTAATATAAATCAAGATTTAAACCAAGAGATGTTTTCTCTTTTTTGCACTGTGGGGGAAGTGAAGTGCATTTAAACTGTCTCACAACCATCTTGAAGCAATTTTGCTTGACTTGTTCCCTGCCAAGATCAAGTAAATTTTATTGTGTTTGAGTGAAATATAATGTGCTACAGTCTCATCTAGTGAATTGTGCCATCTTCTATGTCCTCTACAATTAACAGATGTAACAACTAAAATGTGTTGGGACCCATTTTGGCACCACCATTTAGCCCAGACAATTAGCAGTTCCACACGTAATTACCAAAAAATTCTAATTCTCGAGACAAAGTCAAGAACATTTTACAGCTTTCAGCGTGTCACATTGACTGTGGACCTGAAAATGACATCTCTCAGTCTCTCACACATCGGCAGACTTGCGTGCAGTTTGGGAGAGTTCAGACTACACAGATATACATTGTTGCATTACAGGTAATTTCAGCATATGAAACAGGCACAGTATATTCCCTGTCGGTGAGACATAAATGATGGCTTGACTTATTTCTTTTTTATGCCATCCCAGTTGTTATTGACTTGTATAAATAATCCTAATAGATTTCACCCTGAGTAGAGGGCCAGTGATCGAGGGTCACAGAGAACACAGGTAGGCTGTTGGTCTATTACCATACCTGGTATGAAGGTAAGGGTAAGGTTCATCATTCCAGATATTAATAGGTTCCTCGTTGTAAGTGGGGTTATGTGACTCACCTCTCGGACAAAAATGACAATGACCAAGGCCTGTATAGAAGGTAAAGGGATTGATGTGGTTATAAATTACTCCACGGCGCCACCTAGCCTAGGCCTTGCCTACTTTGTCATCAGTACAAGGCGATAAAGCAGGGAAATGAGAGCAGAGTCCGCTTTTTTAATACATAAATGAATACTCTATGAGAGTGGTCATTATTTAGGGCATGCCATTTTCAAGCAGTTGTAAGGAACCAAATGACATGTAGAATCTCCTCCCCAGCACCGCGTGAGAAACAGGTTGAAGTTGCGCTCCACTTCTTAATAACCCATTGACCTCCATCTATTTATGACCCCTGCCTTGCTTTTTTTTTCCCTAAATATGTTATTCTAAATGTAAGTAGTTTTGAATCAAGGGCAACTTCATAATTCAGGCCTTGGAGGTCTGCAAAAATGGCATTCACCTTTTACCACCCAAAATATTTTAGTAAGCAATTTTTATAATTGGCTGTCCGGCCTAGGTCTTGACCCATAAAGTCCAGAAGTGCCAGAATTGGAGAAATGGATTTAATGTAAGAGCCTTGCTGCCTCTTTGCCCTTAAAAAATACCCAGAGAATATGAGCCACTGAAAATAGAGCTGTAAATAACCTGACGAGCAATGGGTTTTCCTTTAAATAAATACCGATCAGGTTTATGTTGAAAGACAATAGAAAACGTAGCCCAGATATGCAGTTTACAGTATTTATAGCTGTAATATCGAGGTGCCAGCACCGTAATTTCATGCCCCAATGAGAATGGCAAGGTCAAAGCAAATGCTTTGGCTGAGCATCTGCTAATACGGTGACTCATAAACAGGCACTGCGTGTATCAGGTGCACCAAATAATACAGTATAATGAAATACAGAATAGCTTTCCATTATTGTTCTTTTTTATGGTGTCGTCATTAGGTGTAATTTATGTCTTAAAAAATTCATCTCCCCACAGGTCGATCTGAAATGGAGGTCCAGGGGTCATTCCACAGGTTTTGGAACCCATAATAAATTTCACAATCCCTTTTTTGTCTTTTCCTTTTATATGTAAAACTCACTTTCACCTTGTTCCCCTTTCTTTTGGATCTAAGGGCCCTTTCATTTGGTGTTGTCTTCCCCTCAACAATAAACAGATCAGAGCCAACAACACAAGTTAGCAAGCTGTAATTTGACTAGAAAACAGCTTTAGGAATTTCCATGTATTTTATTTTAATGCAAGGGTAAAAGGAAAAAAAAAACCTTTCATTTGCTGCAAACACAACATCAAAGATGTGAACAGCCATACATACATTAATCTCAATAGTGTCCTAAATGTGGATTTAAAAAAAAAAAGGCTTCACATTTCAAGGTGAAAGGAAAGACCTGAAGTTTGTTTTATTTCTTCTCATTTGGTGAAACTGAGATCCTTGCAAGTCTCACTCAATAGTCTGCCACCACGTAGTCTGCTGTGGTCAGATGAATCAGGAGTCCAGGGACACATTATTGCTTATTTGACAGTGGAGTCTGACTGCACAAACTCAGCACATGGTGCTCACCACTTCCTGGCACTCAGGACCTGCTGTAGACTACAGGCTGGCCAATATTTGCCTTCAATTATTCAACAATTTTCATGGCCATTTGAAGTCCTCAGAGCATTTAAATAGGTGACGGGAGGGACCTCCCCTTGGCATAAGCTATGTGATAGGGTATCAAAAGATTTCTTTATGCTTTATGGCTGCTGATGTAGGCGTAGGTTAAAGTGGGATCTCTGATCAAGGTTCAACCGGCCTGTTCAGATTTGCCTCACAATTAAACTTCTTAAACAGATAGTCAAATGGAGGAAATCATTTGATGAAAAGATTCTGGTTGTAAAATCTCATTCACATTTAGAAGAGGAGAAGAGAAGAGACAAATATGGACATACAGTATTATGAACATTCCACATGGGTGTCACCATATGTTTCTCTTATCAAGACCATAGGTAAGTATCAGAGATCTGGCTTTGCCCACATACTTTTAATAAAACTAAGAGCCAGCTCTTGAAACACTGCAACTGAACGCTTTCCAACTCTCTCTCCAAAGACGCAGGAAGCTTATTCTGAGCTTGCGTAAATTCTACAAATCCTGAGGGAAAATTCAAGTAAAAGGCTCTGTGGCAAATGGGATTTTCTGTCAATAAGTGAGGAAATGACTTACAGAGGTAATGGAAAAAATGGTAGAAGACACACGCTGTTAAGCTACAATGAGCAGTATGCAACATTATAAAACGAACTGCACTGATTTTTCATTATAAGGTAAACCAAGCTCATCAATATCTAAGAACAGCGGCGTGTACCTACCAGTTCTGATTCTTTGTTTTCGGCTTTCTCCTTATTGTTTCACAATAAGTTGGTTAATGATGTATTTTATTGTTGTTCATCAAAAGTTTTAATGATTTCCCTTTGTTTAGACTAAGACACTCATTAAAAGATGAGACCCACAGCAATGGCAGCATATGGCGCCTGAAATAAAATCCTTTCTTGCCACAAAAGGAGATGTTCATATTAGATTTTTTTTTCTCCTCCCCTCTGATTCTCCATCAGGGAGCCCTTTGCAATTTAATCATCACTAAAATCATTAAAAAGATCTGAAGATTAAATTATATTGGCATTTGCAAAATTATGTAATACATTTACATTACAATGAAGAAATTAAAATAATGCATTTTCACTGTCTGGGGTGTATGAAATCTCCACATGGGAAATATAACTTGAGAAGTGGACAGACTCTTATTTTCTTTGCCTTTGGTGGCAGTTAATAGGCTAGCAGAGTTTCAGGTTTCATTGTGTGAACCTTTCCAGACTATCTTTCTTTGATGGATGTCCCTGAAACAGAAACTCTCAATGGAGAATTCCACTGAGAATCATGAAATGAAAATGCATTTTTTAGAAGAGCGTAGGTAAAATTGAATGACGATTTGACATACTTTCTCTAAATTGTACTTAAAAGATTTGTGAGGGGCTTGGGAAGTATTTAAGTATATATTATGATAGCCAAGGAGCCATTTGGTGTTTCCCATTAACACAGAGTCACTGCACCCCTTTCAAATGTCTTGAAGGTGTGTGTCTTGATTCCAGGCCTGACAGATGAAGAGGTAGACTTGGCCATCCAGCGCTCCGGCAGCACAGAAGAAGTCCTGCCTCTGAGCCCTGTGGGGCCTCCACATCCTCTTCACGCAGCACAGCTGGCTCCTGCACCTCCCAGTAAGTGCACACCACCTTTTTCCCTTTGGTTTATACACACTATACCTGTCTTTCTGTACAGAGTCTCGCCTGAAAAACAAGTTGGTGGTTGAATCTAATTGAAAACTTGGATCCTTGGCCAGTGCAGATTTGCTCTTAGAGACTTCCCTCTTGTTTTTATTAATATAAACCCACTAAACAGGATTATCCATAGCTCAACAAATACCTGGATCTTTACAAGGACTACAGGATTGTGCACCATGCAACATTTGCCTTGATTGTGAATTCAGGCTGAGCGAATACAATATTGCACAGCACAAGCTCGTGAAGTCTCCCTTGCCATTCTGTTTCAAGGGGTTCCACCCTGGCAAGACCCCACACCGCAACCTGTATCTTTATTACCTCAGGAGGTTATGAGTGCTGTCCACTGATTTACCAATGCAGAATGAAGTCCGCGTAATGCTTAACCCATATGACAATGATTCCAGATGTATTCCACCCTCATTTATTACCACACTGTCCTTGACTCCCCCGGCATCTCATGTTTTGTAATGAAAGTGATGTTGATGGGATGGCCATGTAGTTAGGGAGACTCGTGGCTCTCCGTCCATAGTGGGGGGTTTTATATCAAAACGGCTATAAGGGAGCTGCATAATGAGGTGAGAGCGGGGAGTCTTGTATGGGGGGTCATGCCGAAAAGAGGGGGCTACCTCCCTTTGATGTCCTTGTTATGGGGACGGTGCACGGGGACCCGCATCCATCTCTGTCGAAGTAATGGATACTCTGATCTCTATTTCCACGCGGTAGAAGGACAGGAAGGCCTCCACTGAACCCAATAAATTTGAGAGGAGATTGGAAAAACGGGGGATGGAGACCACAGTTCCACAGCTTAAGTGACCAAATAAAAAAAAAGAAGATAGCAGAGTGGAAGTGGTAGAGGGAAAAAGGAGAGACAGGAAGAATGAAGGGTCCTAAAGGGGGGAAAAGAGCAAGTGAAGACCCCTGGTGATGCAGTGAGACTCGATCAGGGTCAACCACCCATCCCAAGGACTCCCAGGCCTTTCAGAAGCACAGTATTCTGGGATAGGTGACAGACTATAGCAGTTATAATGTTGATGAAGCCCCAAATTTATGTGGTTACCATATGGATGTTGGAGAATGACTCAAAATTTTCGATGGGAAAGGTTACAGGTTCACCCCTGAATGCTTTGCCAGCGATGAAACCTGCCCTTGAGTAAGACGTGTAAAATAGCATTCACCTTGAAAATATACCATATAGTCCTGTATGACAGTGGGTCTCTCATTTTATTTGCATGTCAAATCAAACAAGATCAATCAGGTTTACTTGCATCAAGCCAGTAAACACGTACCACATAACCCATTAGGTGAAATCAGACCTGTAATAGAATATCAATGGTGTACTTTAGTGGCTTGGCCTCTAATAATTTCCTATTCATTTGGGCCCCACCAGAGTAAATAAAAGAAAAACTCATATATTTCCTCCCAACCTGTTTGTTGTTTAGTGACATTTTCAGTTGAATGCCTCTCATATGTGGGGAATTTCCACTTTGACAGACAGTTGGCCTACCCAGATGACAGCTTGCACAATGACACACTTTCACATTATCTGTCACTCAGCAAGACAGTCAACTTCTAAACACACAAACACACACTCACACACCTTTCTGTTCATTCCACTTGTTTAAAGGGTTATATACATACACTGTTTTTGGCCCCACCCCAAAGTTAAGTTGAGCACAATAGAGTCCTTTCTGGAAGGGCAGGGTTAGAGACGACCTGTTTGCTTTGCAGACTTAACCTTTTATATTGTGCTGATGTTTTGTGTGTTAATGCAGTGAGTTTATAATCGCAAAGAGACGGATTGAATGACATTGTGTTTTTTTATGAACCACATTAAAGTGAAAGCAAATCAGTATTTTACCACATGCTTTATCCTCCTCTCCAGGTCCAGCAGGCTACAGATGGAGAGACTATGGTGCCCTCACCATCATTATGGTGGGCATCGCTTTTGGCTTTCACCAGCTTTACAAGGCAAGTTACACCCTACTTCTCCTGACAGTGTTTCCTCACTGACTTTGTTTTCGCAGTTAGTGTTTCACAAAATTTGTTATATATATTATGCTTTGCATCCTAAGATCTGTCAGTACTGCCTCTCCCTGATATTACATTTAAATTGGTGGGCTTTGCAAGTACATCAGTTTATGATGAATTATGGTGCTAGAATAGAAGGCGCCTCTGCAGTATGTAACATCACTCTGGTCTTGTTATTAAAGCCACCCTGCTTTACGTCAAAGCATGATCTCATTTGAACCCCCTTCTTTTTAACTTCCCCTTCCCTCCTCCTCTCAGATACGTTTTTTATTCCTCTAAAAAATATAGTTGCTAACACAGCACACAACCATTTTTTTGCCATCCTACCGTCTAAAAATAATCACCCTGGTTTTTATCGGGCTTAGCAGCCCTTGAACATGAGCTCATGAGGCCCCTTGTCCCCGGTGACATTAATCCCATAGTGGTTGTTAGTAGTAGTCTGAGTGGCATGTGGAAGCCATTACTCTCGTTTTAGAGGAGGACAGGAGCTCTAGCAGTAGCTCTTGGCCTAGATGACAGGCCGTTCCCTGTGTCTGTAAGAAACAGAGAGGGAGCGTGTATCATGTACATGCATATGCCTACCTGACCCTGTCAGACATATTGGCTTCTCTTTAGATCCTGTAATGTCCTATTATTTCGCTCGTCTTTACAGGGCCGATCATAAGGCTATGCATGTACTCTCATTCCTCTGTGCCTCCGATCTTCCGCTGATGAAAACACATGCTGTACCAGTCCACTTCATGCAGCAGTGTTTGCCAGCCACTGGTCGCCTGGGAGGTGGGATTCCCTGGCGGGACAGCACAGGTTGCTGTCATGTCACTGGAGCGTAGCGCCAGTCGCACCATATGTCCAGGCTTCTGCCCATACTTTATTTATGTTATGGTGCACCTTGTAAACACCACACTCCCAGCAACCCACTTATTAATTACCACGTGTTGACACTCATTTAATCTTTTTCTCTAAAAAGTGTTTATTACTTGCACTGGTGTGTCTGCCTGCCACCTGAGCTGGAGAGAAAACCTGGCCAGGGCAGCAACAAGCTGCAACTGGCTGCGAGGTATTAAGCGCTCCTTATCAGCCTTAAAACCAAGGAAACATTCATTCTACATTTTGAATGCACGTCAGTGGGGTTAAATGAACATGATCTTATTTTGTATGCTTGGCCCCTCGTACACTCATTCAGTGAGATGCACACAAGCTTCTCATCTGGGTAACACTCTCACTGGACAACACTTGTTTGGCTTTCAGACACACATGTGATTCTGTAGAGCTCTGTTTATAAGCATCATGACATTGATTTTGGTTTTGGAGTGGTAACCAACATGTTTTCCCTGTCGGCTCATTTCTTTGTTTCACTGTTCCTTACTGAGGTTTGTGCATTTATATTGGTAGAAATGTGTTTTTAGGGCTCCAACTAACAGTTGATTTCATTATAGATTATTCCTTCAGACTTGATTAATTGTTTAGTCCATAAATATTCAAAATTTAGACCTTTTCTTAGAACCTGAACCTGTTTTTGCTTTTGACCAAGAGTTGAAACCCAAAGTTTTTTAATTTGCAATGCTTGACATCAGTGCTTCAGAAATAACTTAAATGAGTAATTGATTATCCAACTTATTGATTAATTTTCTAATTGACCAATGGTTTCAAAATAGTCACATTAACATACCTTTATCAGCTGATTGTACACTGCCATAGATACGGATGCATTTAATCATGCAGCTTAGACAATTAGGCATTAGTCCAATAAAACAATGCTTTTGACCCTCCATGGTCAAGTCTAGGTGGCCCTGTCTTTTCCTCATCTTTCTGCCCCTTCCCACCGGAGAGAAGTGTAATTTTGTGCCATGCTTTTAATTGCAGAAATACATCCTTCCCCTCATTATGGGCAGCCGAGAGGACAAGAAGCATCTGCAGAGGATGGAAAGCAACATTGCGGCAATGAGTGGCACGCTGACACAGACAGGTGAAGATTAATATCTTCATCACTTTCTCCCTCCTTAACATTTTCCCTCATTTATCTGTCGCCAAAATCGGGGGGCCCCGCACGTTTTTAACAAATGACGCCGCTGTCATTTCGCTTTAATTTGAAATTGCTTGTTTACTGTCAGGCTCGGGCTCAATTAATTACGTTTCGCTGAAAAGCTCTTAACCTCGGAATATTAATGAGGAGTTGGGAAATGACAACTTTTCTCCCCCCCCACCATCCTCTCTCACTCCCCCCTTCCATCCGTCTCCCCCTGCACCAACCTCAGCCCCATCCAAACCTCCACCGCCATCATCATCATCCACCCTCTTCCCCGTAGGTGGCGAGAAAGTTCATTTTAATTTTGTGTGTGTGTATGTGTATTTGTATGTGTGTGTATGTGCGTGCCATGCGTGCAGCATGGCACTGTGTGGTGTCTGGGCTCAGCATTGGCCCTAGTGTGATTAAGTGCACGGTGACAGGTGCGGCTCCCATGTTGGACAGGTGAGGAATCTCAACCTGGCTGTCAGACATGGAGAGAGAGAAAGGCAAGGAGAGAGATGCTTTCCTAGCTCGTTGTCAGTATAATTAAAAATCCAGGGAGGCGTAAATGAAGGAGGCACTCTGAGAAAGTTTGGTCTTGTTAGCAGTAGAGTTGAACTGCAGTGTTTTTACCTGAAAGCTACCAATCCCAGATAATCAGCCTGGTAGAAAAACAGGCTGCAGTTTTAACAAAAATAATAATAAATATGCATTTAATATGACATCAAGTTAAACCAAAGAACCAAGAGGACTATAACACATTAAAGGTGGATGGTAACAACATTACATCAAACAGTAAAAGCATATTCAAACAGGTTTTGAGTAACTTTAGTCATTGACATGTTACATAATTTAGTCTGTGATGGAAGACAAATTGTTAATCCAAATGTGTGTTTCAATCAAATGAATTTCCTTTTAAATTTGATAAAGTTGTCACTGATAAAGAGGTCTTTATGCCTAAAATGATTGTGTAAAAGCCAATACATGTAATTTGCCAAATTATTCTAGTAAGTATAACAGTAATTATCACAGCAGTAAATTCACTAGAATCAGGCCTAGAGAAACTAGAGAAAAAGAGGAAGAACACTTGAACCATTAATGTGATACTGTGAGTGTCACTACAGGTGTCCTTTGTCTGATTTTCCCATCAACTCCTAATTAAATCAAGTTGCTTGAGTTTACAGTTCCAGTTACAGGCACAACATGGTGTAGATGAAAGTATTGCTGTTATCATTTCATCCAGTCACACCCATGCTATTGTTTTCTGGCTGCCTAAGGTAGGTTGAGGTCAGCATTTGTACGACATCGCGTGCAAGGTGTGCCACCCTGAATCTGATTAACAAATATATGCTCTTTTATGGTCATTTTCTCCCAACTATGCAAACACATTTCCTCTGGCTGTTTCACTGCCCATTCTTGCTCTACTTATCACTTTTTGGAGATTTGCCAACTTACGAACCCTGTTTTGTTTGTCAGGAAAAGAGTAGATTTCACAGAATGAGTCCTCCTCTGTTTTACAGAGAGTAGGTGAGCCTCTGGTTTGGGGGGGGGGGAGAAAAAAGGCAAGAAATCACAGGTCTTTTTTCTAGCCAGTGTGGGGAACTAATTTGCTATGACTGCAGTAGCCAAGCTGCTATTGTAGTTAATGACTGTTGTAGTTAACAGTTGGGGAGAGGGGTTGCAATTACATTGAGAGTTTTCTCCCCCTGCTTTCCCTTTGTCTTTCTCTTCCTCTCGCTCCCACTCTTCTCGCTGCACTGAGTAATAGCGGCCGACTGCCTCACTGCTGCCAATTGCTTGAACCCCCTTTTGTTAAAGTTCATGTATTTCTCTAGTGCCGGGCGCAATGAGGTGATGTATCCTTTTGAATGGGGACTACATTAGTCTCTCTCACCAGCCTCAGCTCGAGAGTAGGGGCCTTGACTCCCATTATGATTTGCCTACAACTTCACACAGACAATTAATGAATGGATCTTGGAACTCCTTCAGCGTACCCAGGCTGTAATGGAATTGTGCGGCTGTTTGGGCGCTGTCAGTCGGTAGGAGCCATATTGGTGACCAGCTGGCCATTAAAGACAGAGACAGGCCTGGACATATGTAGTGTACATTATATTGAGGTATTTACTGAATAATTTACTGAATACACAATGTGCACCGTCCTCATAGCAGCTGCAAGCCTCACACATCATCTTGCCTCTGATTCTTTCTGTTTCTCTCTCACTCTCTCGCTCTCCTACACACACACACACACACACACACACACACACACTGCAGCTACAGCCTCCTTCTGATTCATGCCTGGCCAAAGTCATTGACTTCATTATTCTTGGCTTCATATCTGTGATAACTAGGGATAAGAAGTTGTGCATTTTTGTCAAGTGTGTGAGCAGTGCAGGGGAGTCAACTTTGTGGAGAGACATGAAAAGAGTTGGTCTGTGAACTGTTTGGCTGAAGTGGTTGAAAAAGTGGTGCCAATGGTAATTCAGGAGGTACAGCATTATAGGCTGGCAGACTGACCCACACATCTGGACAAGCTGTTTTGTGGTGAGGCGGAATCGGAGACTAATAGGGCAGCTCTTGGCTTAGCGTGCACACCCTGTCACACTAACACCTTTTTAAGCAGGGATGGCTGCGGTATTTTAGTTTTATTGCCGTCTTCTGAAAGGTTGGTCACACTCTGGATCACAAACCGAGTAAAAAACTCAAATAGTTTGCTCACTGGATTTTAGGCCCAAACCAATGATCCTGCTCAAACTCGTATTCCGAAGGATTTTGCGAGCATGAAAAGATCAAACGTTTCAGCACCCCACCCATATTGATACAACTCCACCCTTTTAAACACAGGTGTCGCTACAAGATATTAGCGTCTTTGAAAGATCAAATATTTTGTCTGTACTGGTTTTTCAAAAGAAACGCAGCCTCTGAGTCTGACTCTGTCTTTTGTCCTGGTCTGGGTTAATGTGAGAGGAGGGTTCTTTACATTGCGTCCAGCCGGCTGCAGCTCAGGCTTTTAACCATTGGCCTGACAACCTCAGCAGTGGACCGCCACAATATCTGTTGATGTTAATCCTATTAGGCTTGATTTAACACTTTACACGCCCATGATTTATATGAATGTTTATTGGTTTTCTGTAATATAATCAGCTCAGGGAAACTTAATGCATTGTTTGGTAATACACGCGTGACTGGAAGCAGGGGGCAACAAACTGTGCCTGGTGTTATTTGAAATCATACACCCTCATCCAACACCAACACTTGAACTAATTCAATCTTCAAAGTCAATGGAAAAAGAACAATATTTATTAGGATTAGGGGGGACATTTTGTCTGGCAGCCTCCTCCCAAATGAGAGCCTTGTTTTTTCCTTTGTTGATCGTTTGAGGATTTAAGATGCATTAGAAGGCAGTGTCTGGGTGGGTAATGGAAGGTTAGAGACTGTTATTTGATTTAAGTTCAGACACTAGAGATTAATATCTCCATCCTATGTCCCCCCCCCCCCCTTTCCCACCCTCCGCCCTCAGTGCCTCTGACCAAAAAGCAGCGACTAAAGTTACGGGGTATTAGCTTTGATTACAATTCTTAGAGGACAGCTTTGATCAGTGACACGAGTTGAGTCTCATCACTTCTGTCATCATCTCTGGAAAGAAAATGTTCAGTTTTCTGGCACCAAAACAACCTTATCGCTCAATCTTATTTCCCTCTTTTTTTTTTAATGTGTTTTCAAGTTTGCGGAATTTATCATCTGTTATTCTGCTCGTTTCCACAGTAAGCCAGCTGCAACAGACCCTGGTCTCCGTCCAGGAGCTCCTGATCCAGCAGCAGCAGAAAATCCAGGAGCTCTCTCAGGAACTGGCTGCAGCAGAGGTAGCTACCACCTCATCAGCAACTCAACATCCTTCACTTACCACCCTATTTTCTTTCCAAATTTCCAATTTGCTAGAATATCAGTTGTTTTTAAGTTGAAACTACCTAATTTTTTTTTTCCAACACTTTCCCCTTTCATCAGATCCCAGGATTGATCATAAGATTTTAGAAGCTGTTTTTCTGTAATGTAATTTTAGCAGATATTAACACTTTAAGCACAATTGAGCTCCTTATATTCATCCATATTCCATCAGGCATGTCAAGTCTGGTTAAAAACAGCAGTAAGATCTATTTAAGTAATAATTCATATTACTTGAAGTAATGCAATATAATTATATCTTCCTGCAAACTAGACACAGAAAGCATTTTAACAAAGCTTTGCTGTGTTTTGGACATGAAAGTTTGCAGACTGCACCTTTTTAAGATCTCTTATGTGGAGATTTATGATTTTGAAGAAAGCTTGACAGGTAGTAACTCTGAAATTACAGAAGAGCTCAGTAAACATAAAATTGCATTTTCAAATCTCCAGATTGATGAGGAGAGAGAAAAGGCTTCTCGAGGCCCCTGTGTACTAAAATCACTTGCACTGTACTGAGTCGTAACTACCTAAGACAGACAGCCTTATTATACTGTATATCATCACAACACAAGCTGCAAAATAGTATGGTGCATCTCATCATGGGCCCATAATCTTTAACTGTATGGTCATTCCTCTTTGCCTTGATTTTTTATAGACATTGTTCATAATCTACTCAGAATTGTAAGTGTTTGGGTGAATCTGACGGAGTGAGTGTTCTAAAAACTTATGCGAAGGGATGAAATGTTTCTTGCTTTTTATAACAATGCTCGTAAATCGCGTTAGGATCTCTGGGCTCTTAAAAAAGGGCCTCGGAAGAGACAATCTTAGACAATGTTTTATGTCCACAGCTGTTAAGCACACGGGTGTTTCACTGTAGCATCTGGATATCGCAAGAAAACATATGCGAACACATCTGCTCCGGCACAAACGAGAAAGAAAATATGAATCTCTTCACCGGACAAGGTTAATCAAAAACTGTCAACTAATTTTTGTGCTGTTTCAAGGTCTCAGCCACACAGCCTGTCTGGTGTTAAGAGCAGCGGTGGCAGTGGTGGCTCAGTCGGCTCCAAATACAATATGGGCGCTGATTTGACCCCATGCTGGTCTGAAGCAGACCTAGCTGAGGTGGTCTGTCAGCCCACTTTAAACAATGAGGTCCCTTCACAGCAGGGACAACGGATGTTATTTCTTTTCATTCGTCATCTCCAAATCATAGATTGGATTAAAAAAGTGTCTACTTCATTTGCTATGAGTGCCTAGTTGGACAGCAGTAGTGTATAAAAAGTATATTTCACATCAAAACACCCATTAAACAAATCATAAACTCCGCTTTATAGCTATAGTGTTGATCTTAAATTTTCCCTGCGAGTCGGCACGAGGCCCTCTGTTGTCTCAGGCCATGGGGGAAATTGGGAAATTGTTTTCAGGTCCGGGATATTTGATGAGAAACACATGTTGGAGCTGGCGAGCTACTTATCATTCACCGTTTGCGGCTTTCGGGGTTTGCCTCACCACGCTGCTCAAAGTGCACCACGCTTAGCAATTATACCTCTCGACACGGAAATGTGCCTTTAACCCGAAACACATGGAGACTTCTGTTTCCTCAGCTGCTAAGTAAACATTTCTCGTAGTTTGGAAACCGCTCAATTGCGGAGCGTGTTTACTGTCCCTAAACTGGGGACCTCATTATGGAAGTGAGTTGAGACAGAGTGACTCATGTCCACACACACACACACGCTGCACACGCTGATGCTGCACTTTTCCAGACTTCAGGGCCTGGGACAGTTCCTCTCTTTTTCCCTGTTTTCTCAGTTATCATGACTCTTAAAAAGAAATGCTGCTGTATTCTACCGCAGGTGTTGAAGATAGATTGGACTCAAGATGATTCATCCCTGATGTTAGACAGCCAAGTCTATTTCAGCGCCATTATCATTACAAATCTAACTGTTAACTGTGTTTGCCCCGCTGTCTCAACTCACTGATCGTTCTCTTTATTAGTGCATACTACATAGAAGATTAGAAACCGCCTCCTTGCTTGTGCGAGACATACTGCCAGTGGGAAAGTGCATAAATAGAGCAATTGCACTGTACCAGTGTTTCCACTCAAAAACACTCCTCTGGGGACTTCCTTTTGAAACTAATTCCATCATAAATATACATGCGTTACACGAAAACACACTGTCTGCCGGCGGAGTAACTGTGAATTAATTTGCCTTCAGACACTCTTAAACAAGCCTTGTTAAAGATCTTATCTTGTTGCTAATGGTCCACAGGCATTTATCTTCATTTAGCCAGATGCGTTGCCGTCCTTGGGTGCTGCTGAAGCTGATAATCGTTTTTTCTTTGCTTGTTTTATGTACATGTGTGTGTGTCTAAACAAAATATTTATACACATAGATATATTTATACACATATGTATACACACACATATGTATATATATACATGTATGTATATATATCTGTATGTATGCCTTTTTTTTAATGTCGTTATCCCCTCTTTTACCCTGATGAGGCCCATCACATTCAGGGCACCCACCTGAGACATAATAAGTACAAGGCTTTTAAACCAATTAGATGAACATTTTATTGTATGCAATGTTTACATAGTAAACCCGCCCCCATTCAATGCATTTTTTTAGGTTTTGGTTGGTTGGTTTGCATTTGTTATGCCTGCACACAGTGACAGCTGTGGCCAGAGGCGTTGTGTCTATGAGTTCATTGATACATCCATCGGTCCTCTTCTCAGGAACACATTTAGCGAATTTCTTCAAATTTGATGTGAACATTGACTTGGACGCTTGGATTAGGGGGGAGGTGGTCAATTGTCAAAGGTCCCTTGACCTCAAAAAATGTTTATTTTCTCTAAATGAAGTTACAGACAAGAGGAGATTTACAGCAGAAAGAGGAGATTTACAGCAGAAACAAAAGCAACAGAGCTTAACAGTCATGTCAGATCAATTACATGTATATATAAGTGTCCACCCAGGGTCCACCACCTTCACTTCCTATCCTGTGTTTTATCAACAGTTGAGCTTTAGGTGACTGTTGTGTCACAATGTGACAAAGTTCTTCATCAAAGAACTCTATGAAAATAGTCTCTAACTGTCAGCAAATTATTGACTGGATTCATACATGTTGATAATAGCGACAACTTTGATTTGGCCTAAGAACACGCCTTTTCATCAGATTCCTTTTATTGAAGTTTCAAATACATGTACACATGTACAAGTCTGTAAAGAGAGGGATGTAGGCTTGACTGGTTGATGAGGCAGACAGCTGCAAGGAGGTAATTCTTGGTTTGTTATTTATTTGTTCATGTCTGATGCAGTGTGCAGTGCCAAGTGGAGGATTATGCTCTCCACTGTGTAGGCCACACAGAGCCCTGCATCTGTACACCAGGAAGGCTGGAAGAAGTCAAACATCACAAGAAAGATGAGAGATGTTCACTCATTACAATGAGTCTTTTTATTTCTCAATGATTCATCTTAGCACACATGGCCTTCCTCAGGATGAAACCACAGATCATCATCGCATATCATATGTAGCATATAAGGAAATCTCAATTGACATGAACAGATATTTTATTTATTATCTTATATTATCGGATTCTTGGCACGAAAACAAACAGCAAACTCATAATAGAGAATCAAAGGGTAAAACATTTGAATGCTTGCTTTTAAATCAAGTCTACAAGGGATGGCAAGGTGAGAAATTTCAGTTTTAAAGATAGTCAAGTTCCAAAATCTTTTGAAAAAAAGTGTTTTTTATAAGGCACGATAAGAAAACATTAAGAAATTACAATTCAGCATACCAACAGTACATAATAAATGAATAATTTTCCATAATGATGAGAATAAAAAATGATCAATACAGAAGCTTTTGTAATTAAAACTGGAAAAATCATTTCAGAGATTAAATATTTTGATCAGCAATTTGATGCAGTGTCACAATTAACACACTCTTGCGGTCCAGTGGACACATGTCAGCACTCAAGGTGGGGCTTTTAAAGTCCGCAGCGTATTTTCAATCTCCGGTCACTGATACCCCACCACTCAGCCTCCACCCAAGCACCTAGTGCACTTAACATAAGATTCTTACTCAATGTGTGTGTATAAACACTGACATAATGTATCTCAAAGCTGAAATTCAGTCCTGGCCCAACATTTAATTAGGTTTCCTCAGACTTAATTAGACATATGTCAGAGGTAGTGTTGTGTGACAAGCCTTGATGTGAGATATTATATGGTGCTGCTCTGTAGATAATGCACATTATGGATGTAGCTAGCGGTTACAGTACTCTAAAGTTTGTTTTTTTTCTTCCTCCTCCTCTTCTTCTTCTTCTTCTTCTTACGCAAAGTGATAGAAGCACGAGAGATCCTCACATTTCAGTAATTTGAAAAATCTGACATTTTCTTAAGCTGATTTTGTGCCTTGGTAGGTTTTTAGCTCAGTCTATGCAGCAATTAATTTTTTTCAATGTAAAATGAGAGAGAAGCAGAATCCAGCGTTATTATACGGGTGCCTTGGGGAGGCGAGGGATTAAGATGGTTCTAATGAGGTGACGGCTGTAATAAGAGTGTCTTCAGCTGGCCTCCAATGCACCACCTCTAAAACACGGCTCCTTATCAGTGAGCTTTAGGAGCCGATAACAGCCCCCCGCCCAAAAAAAGAAAATCTCCTTCCCCTCCTCGTCTCCTTTTCTGTCTCCCCTCACTTCTCCTCCTCTGCCTCCCTCCTTCCACTGTAAATGAGTCTGATCCCTTTCAGATGTGATTCAATTAATTTCTCTTAGATTTAATTACAAGCGAAAGAGTCCAAGTTATCCCTCTACCCTCGATAGGGGGTCCACGCTTCCTAACAAGCTTCCTCTGGTGAGTCAGGAGAGTCTTAATTACAGTTTTTACTTTTCTTTTATCCCACTTTTTCCCTTGTCTTCTCCCTCTCCTCCCTCTGGTCTCATCAGTCTATCCTCCTGCTCTTGCACATGTTTGTACTCTTTATTCAGGAATAGATTAAGAATGGGGAGCAATTAACTACATCACTGGCTCCCAACCATTTTGGCTCTATAGCCAAACAATGCCAACTCACTAGTTGCATTTGTGTATGAGTAATCCAGCCAATGAACAGCTTTGAGTGTCATAAGCAGGTAAAAGCAATAGTTCAGATTTTGTCTTTTTTTTTTTTTTTTTTTTTTTTTTAAAGAAAGTGAATAAAAATGACAGTTATGTGATCAATCATGCCACTTGGACCTGCATGTTAGGCCTCTAAGGTCTTCTCCATTTCAGTTTTCCATTCATTTTGTGGTAATCATTGGTCTGCAAGACTTTGCAGCAGTTGAAACTGAGTTTTATTGTTGCATTTGACTGTGGCCACGTGATGTTTTTTTCTCTAGCCCTTTATCAAAACTCGTCATTTTATAGCTCCCCTTGTCAAAGTCCTGCCTATCCCTAAAAAAGTGCTGCAGGGGCAGATTTTCAGCAGCAATTTGCCATTCAAATACTTTGCTATTATTCCCTGTAGCATTTCAAGCTGCACCAGTGTGTGTGATAACACATGCCTTTGATAAAAGACAAAAAGAACAAAACAAACTGCTAAGCTATGGTCTGCCTTCATGAATGTGGCCATTGTTCAAGATAAAGTCATTATCCAAAACACTGGACACTGGCCTAATCTTTTCTAGATAGTATGGAAAATTATGTAAAAACAGCATGATCCACACTCACTGGACTTTCTGAGCAGTTGAGGTGACTCAAGTATGATTCTTTGTCCCCCTTTCTGTCATCACCAGCAGTCGGCAGTTGTGAGGTTGTTATGGTGATGGATGACCTGGCTACACAAAAACATGTGCCTTTTAGCATTTGCATTCACCATATTTGTTTACCCTCCAGGCTATGACCTTTTTTAGAAACCAAAGCTCTTTTTTTCTTTTAATTATTGCATATTGTTGAGACCGAGCATAGAGGACTTGTTGAAAGACATATATTGACTTTGTGCTGTGCCCCTGCATGTGACCTGATCAGTGCTTGTGCCTGTGTCACTTGTGTTTTTCCTATAGGCATCATCTTCAACCAACCGTATCCTGGACAACCAAACAATCGGAGAGCTGAAGCAAGAGATTGTCTCTCTGAAGGGCCTACTGCTCAGCAGGTAAGAGTGTTATCTTGACCCCGAAACAGTGAAGGTGAAAAAAAAGAACGAAAACAAAAGCAGCACAGGTGTATGTGTATGTGTCTTTGTTGAAGGATTAGAACTTACTGTTTTCATGCGCTTTTGAGTTCCTGGATGCACTCCAGTTGAACCATGTGACAGTGTTAAACAGGAAAACAGATTTGATGTTGGCCACACTTTACTTACTGCTGGCATTAACATGCTTTTCACATGCTTTTATTAAATGCTTTTCCACATCATGTGATCCTGCTTTTGAAAAATGTCATGTGTTTTTTTGCTTTGCACAGATCAAAAAAGATAATAAAAGCATCTTATTGACCACTTAAAACACAAATTAAGATTATATTATAATAGATATATCAAAAAGGATACAAAAAATATATTTATAAAATGGGAGAAACTGGATGATAGGATTCTTAGGAAGACTGTGTGATGTGGTTGAAAGTTCCAGCTCTCGAAGGCAATGTACAAAGAGTAATTAAAGCATGCCCATTATATCATCATCATCATCATCATATTTGCATACACAGTCCAGAATTGTTGAAGATGGCCTGAAAGTTTAGTTCTGTAAATGAATAAATAAAGTAAAAGAACACATATTGTCACATTGCTCTGCCAAATAGTGCACTTAAAGCATAATCATTAATCTCAAATATGTTTAATCTCATGGGCGCTAGAGGTTATAATACTGATTGCACCATTTCTTTTGCTTCACAACTTGGCTCAGCCAATTAACATACTGCAGGCATCAGCTGGTCTTCTGTGTTTTACCGCTTTTATTGGTAAGCAAGATAACATCACGTGCATAAATGCTGCGGTGTAACTTTCAGACATTTTATGAGTGCAAAAAAAAAGACAAGAGAAATTATTAATGTGTGCTAACAAATCAGCTTCATGCCTATCAAATATACATTTGTGATCTTATAATTTACTAACATTTTTACTTTACATTATTACTTTTACATTCTTTTATTTACTTACACTTGTTTTAAAAAGATCTGTCCCTTCATCCAGACTTGTTCCACACTCTAGTCAGGTGCAGCCCCGCTCACTCATGCCCATTAGCATGCATGACTATGTATCAGTGTCTATAATGAAGCCTGAAGTTAGAGTGTACATCAGAAAACCGGCAAGGACGAAAATTGCCTCAGAACTGTCTAGTTGAGCATGTTTTGTTCCCCTGCTACGTTCTAATCAGTAATAATCCCTTTGTCATTTGCTTTCTTGACTTCATCCTGGCTCTCACAATGAGTTCTCTGGCAAAGGCTTGAATCACAAAATAAAAGTCTCTGTATCACCATCTGTCTCCAGACTTGTTCCCTTCCTGTTCAAATGATCCAAATTATCTCTAAACAGTTTTTTTTTTTAAACCGCCAAGTAGCACTGATCCTGTTACAATTCAACATTGTCTTTTTGATCTTAAAAGCTGCAGTGGATGTAATTAAAAAAAATCTTAGAGCATCTTTACCAGGTGTGATGAACATCTGGCTGTCTGAGGGGGGAAGCCATTTTCTCTGCTGTAATTATGAGAATTACACAGGGTGCTTTGTGCGTGCGTGTGTGTGTGTGTGTTGTGTGTGCGTGTGTTGTGTGTGTTATTTATGCATGCTCAAGTGTTATGTATAAATGTTGTTTTGTGGTTGCAGTTTGACTGATTAGATCGTGGGAAAGCTCTTTTCACAAAACTTGACCACTGAGATTTTTGATGAGGTCATGACTTATTTTCTTCCTCTCTCTTGTTTGCCACCCTGCCCACAGGAGACAGTTCCCCTCCACTCCCACTATTCCGAAGATCCCCTCCTGGCAAATTCCCCTGAAGCCACCTTCAGCATCTAGCTCCGCATCCGTTAACCACACCAACAGCAGCAGCGACATCTCCCCTGTCAGTAATGAGTCAGCCAACACCTCCCCCATTAAAGATGGACACCACAGCCCTCAGGATGTACTACTGGGAGGGCCCGACGGAGCTCACGGTATCAACGGAGATGACGCCACAGTGGGCCTCGGCACAGCGATGTCCCTGGACCTGAAGGACCAGGTCCGTATGGAGGTACAGGGGGAAGAGGAGAGGAAGGAGGAAGAGGAGGATGATGTCAGCCATGTGGAGGAGGAGGAGGAGGAGGAGGAGGAGGAGGGTCTAAGCATGCAGACAGAGGATCGACGAGGTGGGGACGGACAGATTAATGAACAGGTGGACAAACTGAGGCGGCCCGAGGGTGCCAGCAATGAGAGCGAGGTGGATTAGACAACAGTAGAAAGCACAAAAACACTCTCCAAACACCACTTCTCATCTCTGCTGACGGCTTTGTTTCAATCTGCTGCTCTCCGCTCGCACTCAATCTGTTTGTTTTGTTTTTTATTTTATTTTTTTTTTCAAATCCATCTTCACTGTCTGTTTCCACTTGTTTCTATAACATCTTAATCTTGAGCAAAATGAGAAGGCGTGGGTGTGAGAAGACACAAAACTGACAAATATTGTCTAGTTGACACATGGCTTACCTCAATTTACTTTTCATCATGCAAACTAAATGACTGCATGCCGAGCCAAGTACCATGTTGTGAGAAATGACAGGCAATAGTCAAATCAGAGTGACTTTAAAAGGCTGTATGCAGAACTAACTGTGTGTGACTTACTGCTTTTAATTTTCATGATTTGATCAGATAATTCACAGCTTTGCCTTGGTGTCCTTGTAATTGTACTAAGGCTCTTATACAGACCAAAGAGGCAGCGCTGAACAGAGTAGCTCTGCTGTATAGTGCAACTGTGGGTCAGGAGTCATATGTTGGTTCTTCAGTCTCAAAAGATACGGTGAGCTTCCAGAGAAGCAGTAACACAGTTTGCCTCCCTGTTGATGGCGATAGGAGAGGACAAGCTCTTCCAGGGCCAGAGCTTTTACCCTCTTTTATGTGTCCTTTCGCATTGGTGTCAGTCTGTCAATAATTCACAAGGCCAGCAGGGTGGCATTTGGGTGAAATAAAAGCCCTGAAATTCGAGATTAGAATGTGATGACGGGCTTTGTTCCATGCCGGTGTCAGAGTGCTCATACGCTCAAAGGAGGGGAAGATAAATGTTTTTTTCCCCCTGCTTTCCTTTTTCACTGAGGGCTAAATTGTGCATCTTTGCGAGTGTGTTTGTGTGTGGCAGGCGAGAAAACCCAGACTGTCTGCTGAGCTGTATCTGTGTCTCCAGCAGGGCAGCTGATTTGGTTTGTGAAGTATGTTAATAATCAAATGATCAACAAATAACAGATGTATTAGTTCATGCAGCTTGAAATGTCAAGGAGGCTAAAAGCGGAAATCTAATACAGAAAGCCCAGTTGCATTGTATTATTTTCCGTGACAAACCCTCCGGTCCAAATTATGTAGGGCCTCCTACAGTGAGTAATCTTTACAGAAAACGGCGCCAATATTTTGTAATTAAGCCACAGTAAAACAACGAGTGCTGCCACAGATGGAAGTTGCAGAACTTGTATCACTTTTTTTTCTCGGTGTGGAGGTGGATGGGGGAAAGTAAAAAAAAAAGTTGCCCCATGATTGAAAAGGAAAGCAATAAATGAATACTTGACTTATTGAATTACTCACTCTGTCTCCAGCTAACAAGAAGAGTCCATGAGTGAGAAGGAGGGATATCAGCGCTTGTGCCATTTCCACCTCCATCACATGCTCTTCATAGGAACACAGAAAAGGTAGAGGAACACTGAACATTTCTGGTTGATGCCACCCCGTATCTACACATTATTCTTAGATGAATTGGTTGAGTCTCAGTCTCAAGTGTTGAAGGATACAACAATACTGCAGTATACTGTAAATTATATATTATTTTTGATTTAGTAGAAATGAATTTGTGTGGATGATTGACAGTGGTGAAAAGAAGTACAGAATCAAGTGGTGTAACTTTCGCTTCTTAGCTCTGTGGTTTCGGCGATCAGTCGTCTCTGAAGGCTGCAGATCATTATCTGAGTGTAAGCCAGAAGTGTACATAACTGTTATAAGTTTTCCTTCATTACAAGGAGCTGCTTAATATTTATTCCAAACCAGCTGGATAAAGAATACACTTGTCTTGTGTATTGTTGCTATCAAAGGACAAACTTAGTATTACTGAGATTCTCATGTTCATATTTTACATTTCTTCAATGCAGTTTCTGTTTTTTTTTTTTTGTTGTTTTTTTTGTTTTTTTGTGTGTCTTTTTCCTGGAGTTACAGTGATGATTGTAAACCCCAACAGAGTAAAATGTACTTAATTTGTAATTCCATCCATTCATCCAACATTAAAGGAAAGCAAAATGCACAATAACAAACAAATGCTCAAATTACACTGTTGTCCATTGCTTAAGTGGGTTGTGTCATTTCTCTCAAAATTCTCAGAATTGTTTGTATGACTGTGGTTGTGTATGTGCTGGGGTGGGAAAGTCTGTGGTGGGATCGTCTCTGCTAATTCATATCAGACAACAGTCCGTAACATTTTCTTTTTCTTCTGTTTGGCTTAAAATTAAGCTTGGTAATAATGAAATCCTATCATGAGACATTCCACTGTGTGAGACAGGGTTGAGACATATGAATCCAAGAACGGTGTTACTGTAAATTACTGTAAATGTTTACCTTTCGGACCAACTTGCCTGATCCACATCCAAGGGCCAATTTTAGGTCAAAGCCTCAGATTAATCTCTGTGGTTCCTTTCTGGGTTTTGTGTCATCTCTCATAACTCATAACCTGCACTAATGCATCTGTAAGGCCAGAAGCAGATTGAGTGTATTACAATACATGTCTGTGCACAACCATGAATCACTCTGTAGTGAATTTTCAGAAAGCATGACAAGGCAGGGACTTTCAGCACTTTTTCAGCTCACATTCTGGAAATGAGTAAATGACTCGGTTACACATTAAGCCTCTGAAGTTTTGTTTATTTCTGTAGGTGGACTGTCAGTTCCTGTCATTTGGTTTCTGTCATGGGAGTGCTGCCTTCTCACATTAGATTTCCTATTACTTTTAAATGCATTAAAGATGTGGAAGATTACACATTATAGAGTTATTGCTTGTAGCTTAATTGCTTTAAAAAAAAAAAAAAGTTTGTTTAATCCAGCAGCTCAGAAGACTGGGGCAGAGTGAAGCAGGCAGAAAGAAGAGAGTTAGTTTAGTAAGTGCAGAGAGGAGAGTTGAACTGTGACTCTTCTGGTCCTGTGCAAAAATTACAAACATATGTAGATAACTACCTGTGCATGAAAGACTAACTTAAAATTTAAATCAGTAGTTGTTTGCTTGCCCATATATGTAATGTTGTCAGGTTCATGACTGTGGAACAGGAAACCCGAGAGATCTTAGTGTGCTCTCCTAGTAGGCGCTCATGCTACAAGCCCAGTATGAGATTTTGTGTAGCCATGTTGAGTTTTATACAACATTCTTCACAATTGTTGCGTGAATTCAGCTAGACTTTTACACAGGCATTATGGTCTGAAATTGGTGGACTTCCCCTGGGAATTGGAATTGAAAAGAGTTTGACTGACTGATTACTTGTTCCTAGAACTACATGCGAAACTTAAATAATTTGAATTAGGAGAAAGACACTATCTGAACTGGTGCTTGTTTCATGTTGACAGTCATATTTTTATTTTCTCACACAGGTTAAGTCTCTAACAACTCCTCGAGGCTCCCGGCATTGATAGCACAGCTCAATTCGCAAACTGCCAGTTTGTTTTCTGTTGTATTATGAGTACAATGTCCTACTTAAGATCCACATCCTAAAACAAGGGTAAACTGAAAAGGCCAGATTCTCCTCATACGGGGCATTCCGAATATGCAATATCAACTGTATGAATTTAATTTATCAAGGTCTAAATGATCAATAGCGTTTCACATATTGATGAGGTGTATAAACTTCTGTGAGGTTCGATACCACATCCCTTTGTAATCCATTAACCTCTCCCTGGAGTTCAGGCCAACCTTAGATTTATAGGGACCTACTGTAATAAATCCACTTGTACATCATTTAGTGTCTTTAGGGATTTGCAGTGCATTCCTGTTCAGAAAGCTGTGCCATCCCACCGTAATAATTTTATCCACATTTTAATACTCTTCAAGAGCCTCTTGCAGCTTTTGGATACCCTTTTGAGTAACACTGTGCTTGTATAAATACACTTCTGGGTAGAGCTGGTGTGTTAGCCAGTAACCAGCACCTTTCAGTGAGGAAGTGTAGTGAGGGATTGTTTGTCCAAAGCAACACCTTGGTTTTGACACCATTTGGCTCCCCGGTTGGGAGCCTTAACCTCATCAATCTTGCTGCTAAACGGAGAGCACTCACTAGGATAGTGTATCGACGCGGTCTGAACTCCATTGTTCACTGGAACTGAGCACTCAGCAGGTTAGAGGGCTGAGTGTCTCCTTGGATCAATGCAAGGGTTGTTAGCCCATAGCAGCCAGTCAGAGGGCTACCAGGGATCTGTCTGCTGCACCATACACACATCATCTTTACTCATTTCAGACTCCTCCTTGAGTCCTTGAGCGTTGATCCCAGTCCAGCTTTTGTTTTGAGGATAATTTACACCCTACCAATACAGGCCCAGTTCTTAAAGCATCAAGCTCCACCCAATATGGCGTCCAGACATCCCTCTCCAACAGGAAGTGTCATAAAATATTTGCATAGGAAAGGTCACAGACTGTGCAGGAAGAGGAGGCCTGAGGAAGAAACACTACTCCTTCCTCTTCCCTGTGAGATAAGAGGCATGTGGCAGGCATCTGATGTAATACTTGATGTGTGACAAGGTCTGTATAACACCAGCAGTTGTTTTACCGCTCTGGAAATATCCTTTTACTACTCAGGAATCCTTGTTTGAATTGATGTTATCGCCATCTGTGGTGAAACTCTGTTGACCACCTTTCAAGATGTTCACATCCAGATACTGCAATTTATCTATGTTTCTGCACACCAGGTAATCTTTAGCTGTGCTAGCACGATGGCTTTAGAGAAGGCCATGTTTGCTGTTGGGCATCGATGTGTAAGTCTGTCAGTAGGTCCACCTCATTGGCTCCTGACAAAAATATCTATTGAATGGATTACTGTGTAATTTTATACAGTGTTCATATTCCCCAGAGGATGAATCCCAATGACTCTGTTTAGACACTGGCATTTTTTTCTAGCTCTGATACCATATATTATAGATATATTAAAGTTTTCACTATACATACCATCCATCAGAAGGATTGTTGAGAAATCTATTGATATTCATGGTGTCCAGATGATAGACTAATGCATTTTTTGTGATCTGCAGACTTTTCTTTTTTCACCATGATTTACATTTGTGACTTGGACAAAATGTATTGACGACTATCAGAATGATTGATATGAAACATTGCTTGGACACTCATGGTCCCTCTAGGATAAATCAAGTCAAAATATTAATACATCCTACGTTTTGGTATAAATATCTGGAAAACTATAGTGATCTTCTCACCAGTCTCATCTATACTTTAGTGCTTAATTAGTGGGCGTTAGCATGCTGACATGTTAAACTAAGATAGCACCATGAAAATTATATCCGTTAAACATTAACATGTTAGCGTCAGTATGTTAGCATGCTGAGGGTAGCGTTCGGTCAAAGTGCTGTCTTAAGTTCAATCTCACAGAGCTGCTGGCTGTGGACTCCTGGTTTTGTTGAAAATATTTATAATTTTATATTTGTCATAGGCTTATATTTCACTGGCCTTGAGTCTCTCTCTGACTGATGCTTTTCCTCAATAGTGTGTTGAAAGTAAGGAGGCATGGGTCACCTCCAAAAGCTTTCCACGCCTGTCTCTCTAAAAGCAGCTCACCAGCTCTGAGTAGCCACTGAACACTGGCTCCTTCCTGGTGAAAATGAGAACATTTGACAAGCCAAGGTCAGCAGGGGGACTTTGCCTGTATAAGGCTTCAATCGCAGGGCCCAGCAAACACTGCAAAGTCATAAAGCACTTTGTCATCACTCGCTATATAAACTCTCAACAATCAAGTGGGATCACATTCCCTCCCTCCCACTCTGTGTGGCCTGTGTCACTTGATTTTCTCCTGGCGCTGTTTCAAATCCAAATGGAGTACGTGGATACTGGAGGGCTGTCATGTGGAAGGCTGTGGGCTCTCTTTTGAACCTGAAGCAAAGCTTTACTCACCTTATTGGCAGGTAAAGGAAGGTACTGCTGAGGAGCAGTGAGGACAAATGGTGGCAGGCTGTAAAAAACAGTGAGGGGAGTTCTGGCTGGCAGTATTTATGAATGGCCCAATAATGAGCCATCAGGAGAGAGGTGGCCATGAGAACATGAAGGGGGACAAGAGGTAGAAAAAATGAATGCCCTTGTCCTGCGCTGGTGGAGAGCAGCTACGCCATTGTGAGGAGATTGGATTATCCAAGGGAAGGCCTGTCAGCCTGCTGAGGGACCGCGGCTGCAGGCGGCGCAGGGGCAACAGGTGCAGCGCTCGCCAACATTTGTGCAAATTAGACTAATCACAGGGCCTGACTGCAGAACACCTGAAGCATGCTAGCAGCCAGGTGGGCGGGGGTGTGGGGGTGGGGGAATAAAGGGGGAAAGAGAGTTGTATGCTGTCTTCTTCATTTTTTTTCATTCACAGTGCTCTTCACGCTCTACTAGCAAGGCCATTGATTTAGAGCCCATTAAGACATTTCCTCTTGATATATCTATATCTTATAATTACACCAAAAGTAAGCATGAGTGAGTGTAGAGCCATTCTCGCGAGTCTGTACTTAGACATAGCGGTGCTGTGAGCTAAATGCTAATGTTAGCATGCACTGAAATGCGGATGTTTATGCCTACCATGTGCAATACAGTAGCTACTGGACACAATACACAGAGAAAACTTATGGGAATGTCTTCAGCTTCTCCAGTATGTGACCATAAACCCAAGTATTGCATGAATTAAAATTTTGACCTGATGGTGGCGCAACAGTCAAAGTCAGGGAACACCAAAGATACTCCAGTTCATTGCAAATATGAGCTCTGATGGCATTTAAGATAGAGTGTCAACAAGTTCACAAGGTTCATCATCTTAGAACCATGAATGTGTAAGTCATTTCTAGAGTCACGTCAGAAATGTGTTTTACACACTGGCAGGACAGATGTTAACAACATGTTAAATTTCTCATAGCAGAACTCTTTCCATTTCTGCACTTTGTCTCCTGTTCAGTAAGTACAAGTAAAGATAACGAGTAAAACTGAACAGAGAGATGAGGAAGTCCTTAAAACTGAAACTCGCATATCTAGATTACATATCATGAACTCAGCAAAATTTACCGTCATAAAAACAAGTTCATAGGAACTTGTTTTGACGAGCTCACAGAAAATTTCCATGCTCCAGTTTAATACAGCTCCTACTGAAATCAAAGTAAACGTGTAAATAAAATATCGAAAATATAAATATAACAAATTGTTCAATTCCAGACTCCAGTCAGTCATGGAAGCCTTCCACTCATTCAGTTTTTCTTGAAAGAAATTACCAGGTGATTTTTTTTCATCCTGGTCAGATGCTGTACTAAATCGAACTTATCACAATGTTTGGGTGATAATTGGTCTAGATGCTTCTCAAAACTTGGAAACGATGACCTACTGCTGCAAACGCTCCCGTTGCCTTCACCACCACCAGTGTGATGGACAGAAGCAAACACTAGGAACTGACTAGAGTCTTTGCCAGGTGAATGAAAACATGATGATAAGATTAGTAAGTAATTTAAATAATGACCATCAAATTTCATTTTCAGTTTGTGCCCAGAACAAATCTATTTTCTGTCTATTTTGAAAGTCTGGCTGAGGGGAAAGTGCAGAACCTCAACATGCAAAAAGCTTTCTTTTGCTTTGGCTCTGGCAGCCAGCAGGTCCAAACCTTTCACCCTTCCCAGAGCCCTGTGTGAGAATTGATGGGTTAAGTGGGATGGTTTGTGAAAAGTGGGAAGGCTGCACATTCACCGACCTTGTCCTCCAAAATTGGCATGGATTGTCACAGTGAAATACAATCCGCATTTTCATGCCTGTAGCGAGGAGGAGAGTGAGCGAAAAAAAATAATCCCAAAATCCCTCAGTGGACACCCAATGTCTTGTTTTGGAGGGTCTGCGGTACTCACAGAATTCTTCTGGTAACAGAAACCCATAGTGAATGATGGACGTTTTCTATTATTAGCATCAGCAGAATCTTCCCAACCTTTGCTTCTTCCATGCTGCAAATATCACATTGCTGATGTCTTCCATATTAAATTACTGAGTTTTAACTGAGCGGGGCTGTGCAGTGTCTGTTATCAACAACCATAATGTGGAAGATTAGCACACACATGATGCCCACCTGTTGCCCAGCGCTGTTTTATGAAGGTCACAGCTGTGATACTGAAACCAGTCTTTTTAAAGACTCGTGATGTTCATGGGGCGCTGGTGATATTCAAGAGTCATTCAACAAAAATAAAACCCATTGTAATGCTTTCATTTTTAATTGTATTGTAACCGTTGTGCAATAATGGATCCAAACAACAGTAAACTCCCAAATGTTGTTCTACTGCAGCCTGCTGAGTATTTTTATGAAGTTTAAAAAACAGAAAACTCCACCCCTTGTGGTCTCACAAATGCCACAGTTGTCATATTTCTGTTCAACCCAATGCTACTTGAAGCATAACTTGGCTCCCACCCAGCCAGTGTCATCCACGGAGGAGCAGTGTCATTACTGCTTTTTCTTTAGTTTCACAGCAAAAATCTATTCATTTTTACTTGTACATATATATATATATATATATATATATATATATATGTCAGAGAGATATATACGTGATCACACTGTATTTCCTCTTGTAGTCAAATGGTTTCCTCTTTATTTTATAGCAGCTCTGTATTACAACACCGACTTGTTCCTATCAATTAAAAAAAGGGTTTTACTTCCATGTCTGTGACCAATCTGCATCTTTTTTTTTTTGACCTGTAAATGCTCCTATACCAAAATCAGAAATGAGTGACACTTCCTGGATCCTGTGGCCACGAGTGGCTGCTGTTGCGTCACGTAGCTAACTTACTTGCTGCACGCACACATGGCGGCTCAGGACTACTCAGAATAAGAGGAATTTATTGAGGCAGATAAATACATCAGTGTGTGACTTAACCAGAGGCATATTTAGTAAATGTTACTTTATTTTATGTACAAACACACACACACACACACACCACTTTAACTACTTTAAAAATCATATATTTTTTCTTTCCACAGAAATTACAGTTGAAAGGCTTTCACAGCATTAACATAAGAATGAGTCACACATCGCCGGTGCCAGAGTCAAACGCTTTTTACAGCTCTGTCAAACACTGTCCGTTGTGTGTTCAAGTCGTCATCGCAGAGCAGAAACACCATGTTGGACCATTCCAGCTTATTGTCAGCCAATATGCCAGGCTTTTCCCTGAAAGAAAACGATCCCATTCCCCTCGGACTCACGTCAAATTAAGCAAATTTACAGCTTAGCACTTAAGAACTTCTCTGTTTGCCAAGAAAGCAGCAGCAGCAGGCTTCACTTGCCAGTTAGCGGTGCTGCGCTGTGGCAATTGAAGTGGAATGAGAATTACTCTGGCTTCTGAGAGAGCCCTGGCCCATTAGATTTTTTTTTTTTTTTTGCTCCAAGCTCTCTGCTTTTGGATACGGCTTATAAAGTGATGAAACACTCAGCTCTGGAGACCTCTGGTCCAGTTCTGAAGCAAACTACTTGAAGGGTAATGGCCGTGTGGCTGTGAGCCAGCCCGGATCAACCGTTTTGTGCACTTGCTTCTGGTTTATCATCTGCTACTAGTTGTTTGCTCTGCTGGCAAAGTCGTGTTTAACTCTGGGGATGACTAATCTACAGCAATGGGAAAACTTGAGGCAACGTAAAACAAATAGAACACAACGTTTGGTATTTCTTAGTACGCATTTATGTAACAGGGTTGACAGGAGGCTCATTTTTCACGAGCTGTTATCTTTCCACTGGATTCTGTTTGTGTTTGTGAGACGACAACCGCGTGTTTACTAAATAACATCTCTCATGTAACAGTACACCCCCGCCTCCCTCCTTTTTGAAACTGTGTTCACTTC